>CM074722.1:100484537-101688466 GCA_037306005.1 Rhinophrynus dorsalis | reverse complement strand
TTGTAAATAATTTCCTGTGTAAATTGCTGTTTTCCCTCTTTTTTCATCAAGATCACTGCATTGAGATCAATGGGAAGAAAAATGTTTCCCCACCACATGAAAGTTTGCTCTACTTTTTCTGCAGGCATATGAAAGGGTGCCAGGCCCTCACAGTATGCCATTCTGTGTTTGTGAGAGGAGAAAGCAGCACATTTTTGAGCTAGAGAACTGAAGCTTAATTTAGAGAGTCTGTTAGGAGGGACATTTGTTTCTGTATTAGGGGAGTCTGGAGGAACTTAGGGGGAGAAGGGAGGAATGAGGTTGACCCCCAAATACCCCAGAATTCAGTGTGACTGACTGGCAAGACACAGGCAGCTAGGGTTCAACTTGCTTGCTGATCTTGCTGTTATTCTCTCTGTGCTGGGGAAGTCTAGGGAAATAAGTTGTAAAAAGACATTGTTTGACACCTCTAAAAGCTTAGAGGAATATAAGGGTAGTGGGCAAGAATCTGCGGGCGATGCTGATGCTGTAGATGACCAAATGATGACTGCGGATGATGATTCAGATGTAGAATATATCCCTCCAGCATCCTCCTCTTCTTCACATACAGATGACATTGTGAGTGAAAGAGATGATGACATGGCCCGAACGTTACCTGAAAGGCAAAGCTCAATCTTCAACCACTGAAAAAGGAGCACTGTGCCTGCTTATAAACTGTTTGAGAAAACCACTGGAAACTCTGACCCTGGACAAGCAAAGATGGCAAAAAGTACACAGTCATCCTGTCAGTCATCATCAGCTTCATCATTGTTCCAGGTCCAAGTCCCACTCAGCCACACACACTAGTGCTGAGTAACCAGCAACAACAACAACAGCAACACAGGTTATTAACATCCACAACCTTAGCTATGATGAGTACCTCGGATGGTGCCGGAAGTGCTGTACCTATGACACCTAGTAACAGTAGCAGTTGAACTACATCATCAACTAGCCCCAGTAATAATAGCAGCCCCTCAGGAACCCCTCTATTCATGAAGCCCATTGTATGGCGATACTTCACTCAGGATCCAAATGCTATGACAGAGAATACAGGCCAAATGTATTAAAAAAACAGCACAAATGAGGAGGAGAAGGATGTGAAGAGGGGTTGCTACAATCTGCAAGACTTGGGACCACTGCTATAACCAATAAGTATCAGTAATCTGAGAAGGATGATAGCTTACATTTGGCACAAACATGTTACTGGTAAAAGAAAAACTGTGGTAGGAAAAAAAAATAAAAAATTATATATATATATATATACATATATATATATATATATATACACACATACTGCAACACTGCTCTTCCTTTTTACTGAGGCATTGTATATTTCCTACTAGTGTCTAGCACTTAAGCATTTTTTTAATATATATTTCTGCTCACTCCAATTCCAATAAGTCAACTTGACAATAGAAAGGCTACTCCTGACAGGGATTGACATTAAGTGATTTGGGCTCTTTTTCTAAATTAGAGTAGAGGCCTTCATTAAAGCTAATTATGGTATTTTCTCACTTCGGTATTTACACCTATTCATATATGTATAAATAGAAACTGAAAAACATTGTTGCTTTATCATATATAGCTGCAGAATGGATATATTTTTCCAAGCAGTAAGGGATGTGTGTCGTTTCTAGGTAAATATATTTAAAATGTCCTTCTTGGGTCTAGATGTGAGTGACAGTTCTAAGCATTTTACCAAAATTATGTAATTGGATAAGTTCCAGTATCTGTGAATGAGTCACTGTAAGGAAAATTCAGGCATAATGATGTGTCAGCAAGTGGCTCCCATTAGAACTCAGTAGGTGTCAGATGGCATTAGGTGCATGTGGATAGTTTAGAGTTTTACTCGGTTTACAAATGAAGCATCAACAACTGCATATGCATGTTCTGGTTTGTTTTTTTGTATGCTAATGTGCAAGTAGTGGTTAATCATTATTTGTGACAGAGGGGGCTGCATTTTGGAGCAGATAACAATCTCTTATTTAAAGGGATAGCAATGTTTCAAAATAAAAGGAGTTCCAATTACTCTTCATAGTATTTGGGCCATGGAGAATGTTATTTCCATACTATCAGAGTTGTAGTTCAAGAGTAATTGAATGATTAAGTACCCCCCTCACGCCCCTTTTACCTAATGCAAGTCGCCTGTTATAGTAGCGGCGGCTGCGGAGCCGACCGCTACCTTACCCGGCATCTCAGCCAGCATCTTGGGCGGCAGCTGCCGTGCCGTTCTGCTACCCGGCAGCCTAGCCGCAGATTCTTCCGGCAGTCCCGTGGGTGCTTTGGCACGCGTCCTCATTTAAAGGGACATGCACACCTTTTGGGACTCCTCTTCCTGGGTTGTGGCCTTTTAACCCACTGGACACCACTCTCAGTTGCCCTTTCGTGGTGTCCAGTGAGGTTTTCTGGCCATAGTAAGGTAAGGAGGAGTTTTTGTTTGCCACAGCTGATCATAGTTACTTATTATAAATATGTCATAGATTTTTGTCATGTGCACAATAATTGTATCTGTAAGAGACAAACTGTATCTATAGATGGACATAAACAACAGTGAGAGATGGCTGGTTAATGCACCAGCTGTAGAAACCACAAGGTTGCAGGTTCTAGACCCAGCAAGGTCAGCTCAGCCTTTCACCTTTCTGAGGTAGAAAAAGTGAGTTCAGGACTTACTTGACAATGAGAGATAATCTCAATGTATTGTTTCTGGTAAAGTATTTAAAAAAAAAAAAAAAAAAAAAGTTCTCTCATTTTAACCTCTTGGATGCTAACACTTTCTTGACCACATGGCTTGCAATGCATTAGAGATCGATCAAGCGCAGAAAGAGTAACATTAAATCACAAAATGACATCTAACACTTCTATTCCACTATGTGAGTTTTATTTATTTATTTGTGGTTGGGGCTTACAGCGAATCGTAAATGATAAGTGATTAGAGTTAATGTGGATTCCTGGCCGCTACTAGGCCCAGGTGGATAATTGACGTGGTGAGCCTAACAAGAGGGCCACCTAGGTAAATAGAAAATAAAAAGGGATAGGAGAGGTGGGGCTCACAGAATTGTGAACTTGGAGATGGGAGGCTGCAGCCCAGTATTTAAGGCTTGCAGCCCCTCCCAAAAACTCAGACCAAACCTTTAACTTGTGGTCAGGGCTTACAGTGAATTGTAAATGATAAGTGATTAGAGTTAATTTGGATTCATGGCCACTACTAGGGCCTGGTGGATAATTAACGTGGTGAGCCAAATAAGAGGCCAAACAAAATTTCAAAACGCATTGTATGTATGTATGTATCTTTATATAGCGCCATACTTGTACACAGCGCATAACAAAAGTTTTAAATAATATAATGCAAAAATACAGAACTGGGTTAAGAGCAGTAAGCTTAAGTGTGATCGTTTCATTATTTGTGGTGGAAAGTGCAGCAAGGGAATCATAGACTGGGAAAGGGACCCTGCCCCAAGGAGCTTACAATCTAATTAGAATTTATGATGAGAAACAGAGACAGTAGGAGGAGGATTATAAGTGCAGGTACAAGGTGTGGTGAAAGAAGTGCATTGTGATTACATCAGTTGGTGAGTGAAGTAAGGGTTTCTTGGATTTCAACATCTGGATTTGGGATATATCTTGTATAACATGCTGATCGCCATCTGCCTAATTTGTGTATAATGTGTGGAGGTACTTTACTGCATGATGCTGAAGAGGCTGCGCCTATTCGGAAGGAATGGCCTGAAAATTCTAATGGATTAAAACCAAGTCTGGATAGCATGGTCCTAAGATTATGAGTGAACGTGGATGTTGTGAGTGGCTGTCTTTTAATGGAAGTAAAGGGCTATTGTTACTGAAAGTTTTGATTAATTTGTTTAGTTTATGTGCTGTGTAAGGGCACCATAGGTCGTTTGTAGGGTAATAAGGGATATGGTAGCCTTTGCTAAGTTGATTGGTTTTGGAATGTGATAAAAAGAGTCTGATATGATTGTTGAATCATATGAGTTGTTTAGTGATGAACGGAGATTATTTTGATAAGGTTAGAAATTTGCTTGGCATGAGAAAACCAAAAAATGCTAGACTGATGGCTGCGAGTAGTAATATATTGGTGTTCTGCTGAAATGGTTGTGAAAGTAAAAATTTGTACAGTTTTTTAAATTACTGACCTGATATGGGTTTACGTGTCTTAGGTTGGGGTGGTGGTAATTTATTGATTCCTTTGAGAAAAAGCTTGAGTTTGCATTGAGAAAAGATGGAAGGTTTGTTTGGATATTGAATAGCTAGATGGTGTTGAATGCCAGCTAGATCTGACTTGATGGAAGTGTAGGCTAGATGAAGTTTAAAATGGCAGAAGGCTGTGAAGGCTAGAATAGTGTCATGGGAATATGGATGTGAAGGCTTAGTTTGAATTGTGAATTGTTTAAAAGTATTCCATGCTTTATTGTATGTGCGCATTGTATTTGGGGCTAATGCTTTATTGATGATAGAGGATGCAATAGATAAGTAATTCTTTAAGGTATTGTGAGGTTTTTGAATGCTGGTGGATGGGATGGAGACTTGTCTGCTTCGGGGTTGAAGAGAACCTGTAATTTAGAATATGATAAAAGTCAGCATATGAATGACCATGATTTGAATTAACAGATGTGTGAATGAAAATTTATGGTACAGGGACAGCCATGTGAGCTTTCTGAGGAATTTCATGGGGAGCTGGGAAACAGATCTACCTTTTAAAATCATGACAGATGTTTCTGGGTTGGTTATTTGGAATGTTATGGCTTTGCCTGTCCTTAAGCGACCCCAGAGGGCTGCAGCTGCTACAACAGGGCAGAGTTCTAATAGAGAGGGAGATGAGCTAAATTTGAGATTATCTAATACTTCTCTGGGCCATTTTTCAGAGAACCATTCAATATTGAATCTTTCTGAAAAACCTTCCCCTGTGATGACACTAGATTGAACTACTGGGGAGGGTGAACTTGGAGTGGGAGGGAACATCATGTGGCCATTCCAGTGATGCAGGAAACTTGCCCACATGATGAGATTGGATTTTGCATCTGAGTTTAATGGAATTTTGATACTGGGGGACTGCGAACTGTAGCTGTAAAGGTTGAGAAGGAATGATATAAAGGACTTGCCTTGAGGGATGATTTTCATGGTATAGCTAAGGTAACCTATAAGTGACTGTAATTCTTGCAATGTGATAGATTCTTTGAGGATATAGGATTCGACTAATAAAGTGAATACGGTCTGGTTTGTCTTGGGGAATACTGGTCTCTAAATGAATTGTGTCTAATAAAATTCCAAGGAATTCTATATTTCTAGCAGGGCCGTGAGTTTTTTCGGAAGCTACAGGGATATTGATGGACTTGAATAGGTTTAGTAGATTATTTAAGCTGGATGGAATGTGGTATGCTGGTTCTATAAGCAGGAAGTCATCGAGATAATGAAGAACAGCTGGGCATTTGCAAATGTTGAATAATAGCCAGCAAAGGATGTCTGCGAAGGTATCAACATTTTGTGGGCTGCTCTTGCATCCAAAGGACAATCTAGTAGCGAAATAATATTGATTTTGCCACTTTATCCCTTGCAGGTGCCACAAAGAAGGGTGTACAGGTAACAGTTTGAATGCATGTGAAATATCTGTTTTGGACAACCAACATGCCTGACCGGCTTGTGAAATTAGAGAAATTGCATGATCTATTCCAAATCTGAAATAAGAAAGCTGATTATATGGTTGTCTTGGTGGGAGGCAAGCAAGTCACTAAGAACATGAGTATATAGTTCGCTAAGTTTTTTATTAAGAATAGATTTTCTAGGACAAATGGACCTAGAGTGTGATTGATGACTTTTTAAACAAATATGAAGTAGACAAGAACCATGAAAAAAGGATCCTGTAGCATTGTAATTGTTGCATATAGGGGTATTGCCTAGATATACAATAGGACAGCCTAATTTGTCATGAGTATGATTGGGATAGGTTGGAGCTGTAGGAGTTTGGAATGTTGATGACCCGGTTGGCTGGCTGACTGACAGTACTGACAGACTGGAGCTTTAAGACCAGCAAAATGCCTACAGAATAGTTCATTGTCTAGTAAGCTCCAGTATGTCACAAAGTAAAATTGAGCCAGAGCAGCCGCTGCTTTTGCTGTGAATGAGCTATGGTAATCGTAAAATGATTGGCCTCCATATTTATAAGCTAGGTCTACAATAGTAAACAAATGTTGGTCCAATTCTTCCGTTCTATGAGGGAATGTGGAACACAGAATGTCTCTAAATATGCTGAAAGTGAGAACAAATTCAGTCAAGGATAATTTTTTGGCCAGCCAAGGGTCCTTGGCTTTAAGGGTGACTGTTACGTCCCCACAACTGACAGTCCTGTGTTCCCCCAGGTCCTGAGAAGCAATGAGTAGAAGGACCAAATTCATTTCTTTACCTTCTATAATGCCTTTCCAGATGTGTTGTGGACTCATGTGGGCATGGGTTATACGAGGAGTATTAGTTTAAGATGTACCTGGCTGTTGGTTGAAAGCAGAAGGGGTTGATTGATTGCCTTGGAAAGATGTATCTTCTAGTACTGAGATTCTTGTTTGTATCTCTCCAACAGATGCTCCTAGGTTGGAGACAGCTGAACCTAGCTCTGTAAGCAAATGGGTGATGTGATTTTACTGGGAGTCTTGTGAATTGGCTGATGAGGCTGGTATGGAGGGTGCATGGAGTGGATTGGGTGTAGAGAATAATAATTTGAAAAGTTCCGCTTTTCGTGCTGAGGCAGTGTAGGGGATGTGCCTCCTAGACAGTTCTGCCATGAGTGTAGAAACGGTTCAGTACCGGACTGAAGGACTTCTCAGAGTTGGAGAAGCTATTTCATTATTAGGAACAGCAATGTCTGATCTGCTAGCTTGGTCCAGGTTGTCCAAAGTAATAGAAAATAAAGAAATGAATTAAACTAGTGGTTTGTTTTGAGGTAATAACCTTAAGCCTTAAGGGGTCAAGGTGGCCTCGTGAAAACAAAGGTTGGTGAGTGAACCCTTGGCTCCTGTGCTGAGGCAAGGTTTACAAGTGAATCCTCGTCTTCCACTAAGAGAAAAGGTTGGAAAGTGAACCTTTGTCTCTTTGAAGAGGTAAGGACTGAAATGTGAGCCCTCGGCCCCCACAAGGGGGTAAGGTTAGTAAGTGAACCTCCGGCCTCTGAGAAGAGGTAAGGTTGGTAAGTGAACCTTCGGCCTCTGTGAAGAGGTAAGGTTGGAAAGTGAACCTTTGGCCTCTGAGAAGAGGTAAGGTTGGAAAGTGAACCTTTGGACTCTGCGAAGAGGTAAGGTGGGTGAGTGCACCTTCGGGCTCTGAGAAGAGGTAAGGTTGGTAAGTGAACCTTCGGCCTCTATGAAGAGGTAAGGTTGGAAAGTTATCCTTCGGCCTCTATGAAGAGGTAAGATTGGTAAGGTGAACCTTCGGCCTCTGTGAAGAAGTATGGTTGGCATGTGTACCTTCGGCCTCTATGAAGAGGTAAGGTTGGTAATTGTACCTTCGGCTTCTATGAAGAGACAAGATTGTAAAAGGACTTTTGGCCTCTGCTAGGAAGTAAGGTGGTAAGTGAACTTTCAGCCTCAGTGAAGAGGTAAAGTTAAGGGTGAAGAATAAGTTAATTGTAAGAATCCTTGGAAGTTGAATTTATAAGAAAATAATTGAAAACTTGCGCCTACAGAGAAAGGTGGCTAATTGCACCTTGTGACGGTTGAGGAAAGGAGGCTTATTGCACTTTTCTGTGCGGAGGTAAGGTCAAAGTGTCTAAATAGATGCTTAGCTAATAGAAGAAATTAGTTAATTGAGAAGTGCTAATTAAGGGAATGAAGATGAAAGACTTACCTGTTTTTGGTTGTAAGAAAACCTGAATGATTATAATAAGAGCTGGTTGAGGATTGAGTAAATAGGAATGAAAATTAAGTAGAGAATATGGATATGTATAAAACAACACCTACCCTAGTGAACTTGATGTAAAGAATTGGATGACACACTTTATTTAGGTGAATTGTAGTTTGCTTGAAGTATCTGATAGCAGCTACCGATATATGAAGATGTATAAATATATGGATTGAATTGCAGAGAAAATAAATAATAACTTCTTACCTGTTTAATGTACTTGATATAATTGTGTTTTGAAATACCTAAAAGGAACTTAATAAACCTTGAATGATTGATAACACTGAGTATTTATTTAGCTTCTGGTGAATAAAATTGAAAATGATGCATATAATGAGACAAGGAGGTTAGCACTTGTTGATACTGTAGCCTAAAATCATAACTGATAATGAATAGAAATGGAAAATAAAAGTTGGAATTAGAAACCTAAGTTATATAATTAGAGTAATAAAGTTAAATGGACATAAAGTAATTATTTCCCTTTCATAAATAATTATTGATTGGTATTACTGAAGGCATAGACAAGTGTGAATTTATTTGTCATTCTCACAGAATTATTTGCTAACATTTGTGCCTACATAGGGCCTTCTGTAATAATATTTGATTAGAAGCAAAAATGGAGCAATGTCAATGAGAGATTTTAATCTATTTATAATAAGCAATGGCTTTACTTACTATGAAGTAAAATGAAGTAAAAGAGCTTATGTTTCATTGAGAGATGCAAGCCTACTTAATTGGTATAAAACAGTGCTATTTAGCTGATATACAGTTAGCATGGTGAAATGATAGAGTTCATTGATGAAATGAGGAATAATTTAATACTTCAATTCTGTAAACGTTTGCTCTTTATGTATTGATTAGGTAGTTTCTAAGAAGCATAATGTATTGTATTAGAGCAAGCGAAAAGGAGTTTATTAACAAATAAAATATAATGCTATCTGAAATGGAGCATAGCATACGGAGATATAAAGCAAGCAGTTTAGAAAAGGAACATTATCTACTGAGACCATTGGTGCTGAGTCCCACCTGACTCTGTATGTACTTCATAGTGAGCAGATCGAGTTTACCGATGTGAATGGGATATGATATCATTGGACATGACCGATTGTTTTAAAGTTGGCTTGCTTACTTCAAGCCAACCTGACACTTACTTGCAGCTTAAATGTATAGGATGTAGCAGAGATGTAAGGAGAACTCGCGTCTTGTTAGGACGCTGATCACCTGATCCAGTGAACTGCTGAAAACCAGAAGTGACTTTGCGATCTCGATAGAGCTCAAGAATCGTGAACTCGGAGAGGGGAGGCTGTAGCCCAGTATTTAAGGCTTGCAGCCTCTCCCACAAACTCAGGACAAGCCTTTATTTGCTCAGAATTCTAAGATTATTTCTCACGTAAACAATCATTTGTTAATTTATAAAAATGAGATACAATTTTGATAGCTAGAATAAGTTAATCTAATGGATGTTTTAAATTTGGATGAAAATTGTAACTTTTGTTTCATTTTCCTATAGAAAAGTAAGCAGAAGCCAAACACATAAAAACAAACTTAAAAGCTGTAAGGTTTCAGTAGAAATCATTGTATTTTAATCTCTGAACTATGAAGCAGTAATATAAACACACACACGTTTTATAAAAAATGGATCTCATCTAATTAAGCTTAGACTCTCAGTCCTATTATAGATGTCTCCACATTAAGGCCTTGATTCAATTGGCCTGTTGGCCAAAAAAACAGCCAACAATGTTTTTTAAAGAACAGTAAGCCTGTGCTTTAAAAAAGTACTGGATAAAAACACCCACCATGGGCGATATATCTGAGTGTGTTGACACAAAAAAGAGATGAAATATGCCATTCAGTTCATTGCATTAGCACGAAGATCCGTTAAGGGGCCCACTTTAATGTGTGAAAGTCTGCACCCTGTTTTTCTGAGCGCAGAGTCAGTTAACACATCTACAAAGTGCCAAAACAGCAATTGAAAGTTAAAAAAAGCATAAAATAACCTGTCCCCAGTGGGTGTATTAATATGTGGCCTAATACCTATATCAATACATCCAAAGCAATCCCATAGTAGAACTAACCCTATGAGTGCCAGTGTGGTATGCTTACTCCACTGGCCCTCACAGGGTTAATCCAACTAAGTTTAAAAAAAAAAAAAAAAAAAAAAAAAACACCCCTTGATAATGAACACTTACCAGTAATCCTTATGTCCGGCGGAATCTTCAGCACCCTGGTCAGCTACTGTCCATTTCCTTCAATCTTCCATCTTCTGTTCTCTCTAATCTTCTTTCTTCTTATCTTCTTTTTCATCTTTCCTATAACCTAAAATAAAACGTCAATGAGAATTTTAAAAAAATGCCCCAAGATTATCACGGTCCCCGTGATTCCCTGTCAATCTGTGTCTGTGTTACCTTTGCATTGGAGGAGGCTGATTGGCCCGCCCAGGATGTTCCTTTTTATACTGGCTCTTGGTCACTTGTCAGTTGCCCTTTTATGGTGTTCCCGTTCCTGCGTCTTGTTGCTGAGTTCCAGTGTCTCCTGTGTACCGATCCGGCTTGGCTGACTCCTCTTCTGACCCTGCTCCGTGATTGACCCGGTTCTGGCTGACGACCCTGCTCCGTGATTGACCCGGTTCTGGCTGACGACCCTGCTCCGTGATTGACCCGTTTCTGGCTGACGACCCTGCTCCGTGATTGACCCATTCTCCGGTTGACGTTCCTGCGGCTGTTTCCATCCGGTTCCGGTTGTCGCTCCTGTCCGGTTGCTGTTCCAGTGTCCTCCGGTCGCTCTGGTGACATTCTGAACTGTGTTCGCTGATCCTCTCTCGCTCTGTCAGCTGTAGCCTGAGGTTGGCTGCCATCTGCTTTGCTGAGCAGTACTCTTCTGTATGTACCAGATTAACCCATGCAGTGCCAGTAGTCTCCGGTTACGTGCCATTTGTATAGCTTGCCAATCCCTGAGCTGCTTACTTTTCTCCATGTTAGGTCTATGGAAGACCTTTAAATCCCCTGCTCAGGGATTCGACCAATCCGCCGTAGACGCACTGTCCCCGACTCCCCGCATTCAACCCAGTGTCGACAAGTCGAACACAGAGTCGGGAACCTCCGACTAGTAGTCGGTGAATGTGTAATCACGATGTCTCTCCCCAGTTTGACATTTAAGCAAGGCATGCTGCCCTAAAGTCCTTGACTGTCCGTAATAAGGGCTTTAAGTGTTCTTACGCCCAGATAATAAGGGCTCCAGGTACGACAAAATGTTCCCAGTTCCTTGTATTATGGGCTGAGCCATCATAGCCCAGATAAGGTTCCAGTAACAGAGTAGGATCTGTTACATTTTCCCCCTTTTCAGTACCAAGCCAAGCAGCAGCTTGGTTGAATGCTGGCTTGGGAAGCCCAATAAATTCTTGGGTGGAGGAGGGTAGCCCCTTGTCTGGGCTCAGGAGTATGTCAGGTGCCCCTTGTCCTGGGCCAGGAAACACATCATTAGCCCAAGCTCAATAATCGAGCAAAGTAAAAATATTGGAACAAACCAATCAGAAGCTCAGCCTCCTTGTATCACATCACACAAAACCAAAACTGCACAACTGCACATAGCATAGAGTGCCCAGAAACACACAAAAAGAGAAAAAGGCATTTCAAAAGTGTGTGCGAATGACACTCAATGTATGCAGAAAGAGGTACGTGACAAACTATAACTAAAATCCTACCTATTTTTCCTTGTTCAATAATGTAATAGCAGCTTAGTAACACTACACACTGTTGAAGAGGCTGAAAAAAACAAGTTTCCATCAAGTTCAAGGCTGGGTGAAATTTTTTCCCCCACAGGAATTTTTAGAGAAAACCAGCAATTAACCACTTTTCCCATGAAAATTCCGGCATCTTAATAATGCCTAAAATTTTTTTCCAGCATCTGAAATTTTCCACATGAACTTAGAAAGTTTTTACAGGGGTTAGAGTTAGAACTGCATCTCTATGGCTACCGGTGCAGCAGGGCATGGTTGGTAGTCAGAGATAAGTATTGTTCTTCTATGGCTACCATGGGACAATTTATTGGGGTATCAGTATGTATGGTTTTATGGCAAATGTGGCAAAAGGCTGGAGTGGGTCATTGTGAACATGAGCCCTCTTTACCTCTCCAAAAATAATAGGTGAGAGACAGCTGACTGGGACAGTGACGTGAACTGTGGGACTGAGGCAGACGTGATAGCAGATGAGATTGAGTATTTTGTTGAGGGCCAAGGCAAGACATTACACTCCATCAGTTCCATTTTGTACTTTAGAGTAAAAATGCACACAGTAGTTGAGAAATGTCCAGCAAGAGCACAAGGGGCAGGGGGATGGGGCAAGGAGAAGGAGGAGGAGCAGTGCAGGGACGTGGCAATAAAGTGGTAGTTCAAAAACTGACTGCAGCCATGGTTGCTTCAATGTGTGCAATAAATCATGATGGTCACTGTTCTTCCAGGAGGATACTTTTTGTGAAGGTCCCACGAAAAGTTCCACTACCACCACCAGAGCCAGTACTATAAAAAAAAAAAATATAAGAAGAACACTGAAGATAAGGAGTCACATTCTAATGTTGATGATAGCATAATGGCAGAAGGTATAGCAGCTAAACAAACTGTTGCATCTGACAGTGAGACAAACAAGCACCAAAACACCTGTCCTCAGTAGTTGCAATGTTTGTGAAAGTAAAAAAAACTAAATTGTTTGACATCTCTAAAAGCTTAGAGGAAAATAGAGGCGGGCCATGCTGAGAAGGACCTAATGATGACTGATGATGATGATGTAGAACTAGAATATATCCCTTCAGCATCCTACTCTTGTTCCGATACAAATGAAGTTCAGAGTGAGAGAAAGTGAGTGCTGCGGAATAAGTTGGTGCTATATAAAGAATAAGAATTATCACATTGCCAGAAAGTTAGCCGAAAGGCAAAGGCTAAGTCTTCTACCACTGAAAATAAGCACTGTGCCTGTCTATAAACTGCTTGAGAAAACAGTTGGGAGGACTGACCCTGGACAATCAAAGATACCTAAAAATACACAGTCATCCTGTGGGTTATCATCAGCATCATCATGTACAAGTCACTTGTGTTGAGTAACCAGCAGCAACAACAACACAGGTTATTAACATCCACAACTTTAGCTATGATGAGTGCCTCTGCTGCTGCTGGAAATGCTGCACCTTTTATATCTAGTAGTAGTAGCATCAACATCTAGCCCTAGCAATGGTAGAAGCCCCTCAGGGACCCCACAGTCAGTGAAGTCCACAGTATGGAGATACTCCAATCGGGATCCAAAAGCTAAGCATGTTGCTATCTGTTGTCTGTGCAAAAAAGCACGTGAACAGGAGCAAAGCAGGCTCACACCTAGACACCTCTTCTATGAGATCCCACCTGAATCTTTCTTCAAATGTGCCTAATGGTAAGTAGTAATATAGAGTTTCTTGCTGCTTTCTGTACCCAGGGGATATCTTAGGTGTGATACATAGATAAAAGAAGAACAAGAAAGACAGTGCACCGGAACATCTAAGTGCCGTATGTTAGGTAATATAAATCAAATCCAAGTATTAAATGTGAACTAAAAAAAGTGAAGATCAACTGTGCCTGTTGGATGTAAAAAAATGATTAAATAGACACAGAGGTGTTGGAGGTGAGAAACATGAACTATTACTGAATGTAAAATGTACAGTAAAGTGATATTGACTCTAACCAGGTGAGGGAGGTATGGGGATGCAGACTCCGAATCGCTATATTATCATCCAGTGTTTTGTAAGGTGGGCTAATAAACATGCATCATGTCCCACTAGTACAGAGAATTAGTAGCAATCAACATGCATAAATATTCCTATTAGCGTATGCGCTTACCAGACCAATTCTTGTCAAGATGCTTTGTATTAGTGGTGCTTTGGTCAACCGGTCTCCCTGTTTCCCCTCTGATCTTTTCTTTTTCTCCCCTGAATGTCCCTTTTCTCTAGCCCCAACACTGTCTGGATTCTACAGCATGTATGATAGTTCTCAGTTTTAATGATCCGCCTTTCCTCCAACAGTATCTCTGTCTCTCAGAAAGTTGATGACACATCCAAGATGATCATCCTCCGGCTCTCAATGGATGAGTAGTATTTGTAAAAGATAAAAGCGTGTATCTAGTCCGTATAAGTTCTAAAAGCGCCGGTCAATAAAGTGTGAATGGTGAAAAGTGAACCATAATGCAAAGTATATATACGTGTATAAGAAATATGTTTTATTAGTGTAAAAAGGAAAATAACAAGTGGATATATCATATACAAAAAGTAAATAATAAATCCCTTCATCAGGATAAAATAATAAATAAAATTAGTAATTTTTTTACATCCTATAGGCAAACATTGGATTCAATTTATATTACCTAACATACTACACATAGATGTTCTGATGCACTGTTTTTCTTCTACTTTCATATCTCTGCCCATTTGCAGAGATGGCATTCTCTTCTGGTCCAAAACAGGATTAATGTTGAGTTGAATTTAAACCTGTGGATGCCCCAAAACTTCAATACCAAGGTATGTGAATCTATCCACCCACTCCAGGGGATTTTCTCATATTTGAGTACCTAAAAAAACAACTGAAAAATCGCCAAACTCCCTTATCAGCTCTTTCCATGGACCTGCTTGAATCAGACAGAAAAACCAACAGATGATCTGCATAAAGAGCACATAGAAAAGAAAAAAAAGATAAAGAGCTATTATAGCACCAGTCCCTTCCCCTTTAAATGCAAGACTGGGGCAACTCTTTTCCAAATGAATCTGTGCAATGCTGTGGGGGCAAGGGGATTTAACCAGTATCATTCCATTGCCCCCTCTACTAGTTTTAAATACCTAATAATAGAACATCTGAAATGCTTGCTGTGAACCTCTTTTCCCTTCTGAGAAAGATGCAAACATCTGCAAAGACGATAGTAGAAAAGCAGGAAGAAGGCAGGAGGGAGCAGAGGATCTCTTTCAGTCCTCTCCAACCTGATTGCTTGCCAATTCTCTTGCCCCCCTTCATTAGTTCTTTTTTTCCTATTTATTTATTATATATATTTCTATATTAAATTAGGCCATTGGTTTATATGTATTGTATTTATATTTAGTTTTAAAAAGGCGAGGATGTTTGTTTTTTTTTTAATTGTCACAGCTGTGGGATGTTTAAACAGAGATGCTGTGGTTTGAGAAATGCATTATGGTAGTCCCAGGCTGTATTGGGGGCTTAAAACTGTCAGCCATTAGAGTTGTTACATCTTGGGCTATGTGACAGAGGGACAGAAGATGCTATCTATGGTTTAATGAAATAAAATGTTTTATTATTTATTTAATAAAGCTGAAGCCCTACCACCACCTTATTAAAACCTGAAAAGTTGTCATTTATATGACCAATTAGTGTGCCCATTCTATGCCCAGGGCCACAGACAGCACCAATCAGTGCCTGTCTAGTTGTGTGTTCCTGGCAAATGATAAATGCTGCCTCTCACACAGAGAGATAAGAATGGCAGCAGTGTAATGGAAAAAGGGCTCTGTTTGGCAATATGCAGGGAGAGAAATGATCTGCAGACTTTTCCTCAGTCAACTCTACTTCCAAATTGATAGTAGTTAGGATTGTAATAAATCTGTGATTCATCTCTTGCCCTCCACCATTCCCAAACAAAGAACTCTTCCCCATCATTGCTGTGTCTCTGGACTCTGCATGTGAGAGACAGCACTTATCCTTATGAAGGGCACATGCACTGGATAAGAACCAGTCAGTGAGATCCCTGGTCATTAAATACATAGAAAAAATGTACTGCTCTCAGATGAGGTAGATCAGAGGAACACATTTTAGATTTCAACCTTTGTGTGCCATGGAGTTATCCCTAGTTGTGCCTCTGGTACTCAGAGAGTTAACAGATACATGAAGATAGGGTTTTGGTAATGGGATGCCCCCTCAGGTCACACTAGAATTTTTTGTGGGAAAACTGTAGAGGGTCACAGCTTTGCATAGACAGTGGTTTATAAATTGATCTTCAGGTAACACAGGTGGCGCCGGCGGGGGAAGAGCAACATACGTCCCAACATTTCACATGGCCAAAGAGGGACACTTCTGTTTTAGGGGGTTTACTTGGGGGGTGGTCAGGGCATCACCTAAAATTTTTAGGTTATTTCGTGACCTATTGGCACCTCTTTAGGCAACTGACAAAAAGAACAAATATTATGCCTTTAAGACCCTCTTTTACAACAGTAACAATTGTGCTTATTTAAACTTAATGTGAATTTCATTCTGTATCATTCATAATAATACAGTTAAATGAAATACAACTAAAATGAGCTAGAATGAGAAAGAGAAAAGATGCAAAGAAAAAAAAGTCCCAGCACTCTCACACCATAATATATACATAGAATATACATATTCAAATAAGGAACCAAATGAATAACCTATGGAGAGAAGCAAGGAATAAAGGGGTTCTCCAAATCCCCAAACAAGTCTACTATACAAAGTGTTTCTATGTTTTTAACCCATTAACAACCATTAATGGTAATAGTGCGTCATGGGTCGATCTGAGTTAATGACCTATGATGTACTATGACCGTCATGGAATTCTGGGCTCCCCCCTGCGGCTGCTCGCCATTCGGGGAGTCCAGAATAAAAAAAAAGCTCTGTGGTTCTTTAGTGAGGGGTTAAACATTAGATGTGCATACCAGGAGAAGCATGTCAACATTTTCCTGAAAGTTCTACCCTACTTTTCAAGAGCTATTTTGATGTTTTGATTTCATTTTGGTCCTCAACTTACTGCTACAACATATGCTGGTGCCTACATGTTTTCATATTATCATGATTTTTTTCATGGCTTGAGACCATAACTTCACAAAATATGCTTCAAAAATATTGCATTAGAAAATGTAATTCCTATCACTGACACTTCCCTAACGGTTGCACTACATACTGAAAAGAGACTAAAACCTGCTGTAATCTGGGATCCAATACGCTTTTTGCATGAAAAATTCCAAGTGGAACACACTGTTCAGAAATAATGAGCAGAGCCCTAATGCTTCTGTTTAGAGCTAGACTTTCAGTGAAGCCAGACATATTTTAAAATGTTGTAGTCTGACATGTGGAAAAGGGCCAAGTGTGTACTTTGCTGCATAAACTAACTGTGTATTAATGGCATTTGTTCTTTTAGTCTCAAGTAAATGCACCTTTAGCTTCTGTGCTGTTGCAAAGCAGGGAATATATCTTCGCTTTATGCTGTCCAGCACAGAAGACATTAGCTCATCACAATCTTCAAAATGTGCAGCACTTTATTGTAAGATACGGACTGCTAGATGCACCTTGCAGGAAAGGAGCCAAAGTACATGTTTTCATGGCTAAAAGTGGACCTATCACTTTATAACAACATAGCTGATTAAAGAAGAGCTTTCAAAATCACCTATATGTTATTAGTCACTTTTATTTAAGAGTCGTTTATGGGCCATATGTTCAAACAAGTAGAGAAATAGCTTTTGTCATTTGTAACGACATTTCAAAGTGCAGTGTCGTTGGGCTCATTAATATTTTCAGAGAGTATTGATTGTGATCAGAAGTATGTTGTTTTCTCTGTCGTCCAATAAAGGTTACTGGTAACTCTAGGTAGGCAATCCGCCCCTTTAATAGGCAGGAACAATTCTAGAATTGATTGCAGGGGGTGGAGCCTACCTTCCCTCCTTGGCTGCAGCTAGCCAACCAGCTCCACACTATAATTGGGTGATTGTTCCTTGGTGAAGATAAAACAGGCAAGAGAACAGTTCTGCTATAGCTTTAGAAGTTTTTTTATTTTTCTGTTAGAAATGGAATACCACCATTAGGCGGATTACCATAACTGACAATGCCCTTAGATGTGGCTAGCTCAGTGACCAGGTGCTCTCTGTGGACCTTAAGCCCTGGGAGGAAAATCTTGGTTACAAGTTCTTTCCTCAGGAGTCGCCCACCGAGGCTTCTTCTTTAAACATGGTAATCTGAAGACAGAAGATCTGCAGGAAAGGTGAGCAACCCTTTGAATGCTGCAGGTCCACTTGTCCCACAGTGCCCCTCCACACAGGTGTGTTTTCATTTGGAGTTCCTATTGCACACTCCTGCACTCATTGGGTCTATCTGTATGTCTGCTGGGTGTTTTGGAGCTGGTTTATGTAGTAACTTAACCCTTTAGCTGCTTGATTGGCATTTTTTGGGGTGGGTTTCTAACACTTTTCCTACTGGTTTAGTGTTTTTTTGGGGTGTCCTAACATGTTCTAGTGATGTTTTAGGCATTTTAGTTTTACAGTTTCAATTTAGTGAAATTTGAGTTCCGCTTTACTGCATAGACGCCATTGCTCCATTCACTTCTATGGGACTGTACTGTTTAGGACATATCTCTGCAACCGTTTAACCTAGCGACTTCAGAGATGGCTCATTTTGCTTGTCTGCCCTTGCTCTGCCCAGTTTATGCTTCTAGTGCTTGGGTGGCTCAGGTGGCTTCGGGCACTGTTTGGGGTACTTTTCTGGGAAAACTACATTTCCCATGAGCACTTGCTTCGCGAGCTCATTTCTCAGTTCAAGGCTGCTACTAGGGACCTTAGGTCCACATTGCAACGCTTTCCATCTCAGTTACAGGGGGTCTTTCATTCTTGGCAGGCCCCTCCTCAGTCAAGTCTTCCCTGCCCAAACCTCAGGGAGTACCTGGCATGTCAGATTCCTCTGAAGAAGAACTGCTGGTGGATTCAGATGTTGAGGAATGTTCTGCTGTGGGCTCCTCTCAGTTTTTTGGGGATCCTTTTGAGGCTGATCCTGAGCCCTCCGCTGAGGGCCTGATCAGGGCTGTCTTGACTACTGTTAACATTCCCTTAGTTCAGGAGGTTCCTTTTGACCCCTCTGATGTCCAGGAGCCTAAAAAGCCCCTTACTTACTTTCCACCTAACCCCAGTCTTGACCACCTTGTGTCTGAGGAGTGGAAATCCCTGGACAGGAAACCCTCTGTGTCCAAGAAATTTGCCAAGCTTTATCCCTTTTCTGAGGCCGCACTTACTCAGTGGGTTTATCCTCCCAAAGTGGATGCTCCTATTTCCATGCTATCTAAGTCTACTGCCTTACCAATCTCTGATGCATCTGCTCTGAAGGACTGTACTGACAAGACACTTGAGATCTCCCTCAATCCATTTTTGCCACTGCTGGTTCTGCCATGCGTCCAGCATTCGCTGCTGCATGGGTGAACTGGGCCATTGCGGTTTGGACTTGAATAGCTCACCCTGGCTGTCCGTCAAGATGTTCCTACTTCGGATAAGTTGTGCCTTCTCGCCAACATTTCTGAGGCACAGCACTATGTTTCTGCTGCCTTATTTGATGCCATCTTTTTGGTGGCTAGGGTCTCCACCATGTCTGTGGTGGCCAGATGAGCTCTTTGGCTCAAGATCTGGTCTGCTGACACTGCTTCTAAGAAAGCATCGCTCTCCCTACCCTTTCAGGGTACCTCCTTGTTTGGGTCAGATCTTAAGGATCTGATCAGTGAGGCCACAGGGGGTAAGAGTACTCTTCTACCCTTGGTTCCCAGGAAGAAATTGCAGCTTAAGCATAATCCTGTATTTTCGTCCCTTTCAGAATGAGACATGTCCGGTGAACCAGACGGTTCCCTCAGCTCCGCTTACCTTCTCCAAGCCCAAACAACAATGGAAGCCCAAGGTCTTCTCCAAGCCCAAGGCTTCCAAGCCTTCTTCGGCATGACTCACCGAACCCGGGTCCACACTCTGCTGTGGGTGGTCATCGGTGTCACTATCACAGCATTTGGAAGGATTCAGTGACGGACCCATGGGTTTTACAGGTGGTGAAGGAAGGGTACAGGATCCCTTTCGTCTCTCTTCCTCCCTTTCGCTTTCTTCCCTCTCATACCCGCAGGGCTCAGAGAAACACCGTCTGTTCAACGGCGCTGTTCAGGCTCTTCTGGACAAGGACATTCTAGAGCCAGTTCCAGTTCAGGGCAGAGGATTTTTTTTACTCAAACCTCTTTGTGGTCTCCAAGAAGGATGGCGGTTGTTGTCCCATTTTGGACTTGAAGGATCTCAATTCCTTTGTGACCCGGACTCATTATCACCAGGAGTCTCTACAGATGGTGATTGCTGCCATGTCCCCGGGGGAATTACTTACTTCTCTGGATCTTCAGGAAGCATACTTACACATTGCCATTCATCCAGAGAGCCGGCAGTACCTCCGGGGACATTTTCAGTTCTCAGCATTTCCATTTGGTCTGATGACAGGTCCTTAGGTCTTCAACCGTGTCCATCCTCCACCGAAACAGCATCAGAGTTACTCCATACATGGACGACCTGCTTCTGAAAGCAAGGAACTTCTTCATCAGCAGGCTCAGCAATGCATTCATGCTTTCACCCATTATGGGTGGATCATCAACTTGGACAAGTCAGATCTTATCCCATCCCTGGGCCTTCTCATTGACACTCAGAAGAGCCTGTTGTTCCTCACGGACGAGGTGGCTCACCAGATCGCCCACAGGGTTTCTGTGGTTCTGGCTTAAGATCCAGTTCCAGCCAAGAAGCTGTCCTCTCTAGTGGGAAAATTCATCTCCACCTGTCACGGTTTTTTGATGAACACTCAGACCAGATTGGTAAGGTAAAAATGACTTTATTAAGATAAAGCATACACACGTAGTTAGGCCCTTAGACCCACACAACAGAACATAAATATATACAGGTAGATGGAGTAATAGCAAGCCAGTAATAGAAATGTATGATGGAATGAAAACAATCACTGGCAACGGAGGTTCTGGCTTGAACTGGACAGGCAGCAGGCAACTCAGTCCGAAAACTGACCACAGGACCTTAGTGACAGATGGTCCAGGAGGAGATGACTGGCACAACCCAGACGTCTGGGAGGCACAGAACCCAGAGGAGCGAGGCAACACTACTGGCACAACCCAGACGCCTGGGAGGCACAGAACCCAGAGGAGCGAGGCAACACTGACCCTGGCACTGGATACAAATGGACCGAGGCAACTCTCACAATCAATCCTAGAACACTGGGGGTGGATCGAAATAATAATAAATATTTGGAGGCAACCAGTGTCCCCTCACTCTGAGGATGGTAACAACACAACGCTGGCTCTTGAGCCCAAGGCTACTGCAGAGAGGAATATGCACAACCCTACCTGGAAGATCCAGGCACTCAAAGGGTCAACTGGTAACGCCCAGTGATATACTGCAACTCCCAAAGGGAGCGCTGCAAAGGAGGTGGACACAGAGAGATCTGAGTAACACAGTCAGTGCTATGAACACTGTACCGGTACTTCACGTGTGCACACCGCCTGCGGTGGTTAAGAGAGTAGCTAAAGCATGAATGCTTAGCCAACGGTCGACAGAATAATAGCGCCACGCGGCGCACACCGACTAGAGTAACGGCAAAGCCACCACAAGTGTAGCTGGACCAAACTGAGGCAACTAAGCGGTAAGCTAGGCACGGATGGCAACAGAGCGGTAAATACGCTAGACACGGACTGTAATGGAATAGGTACTCAGCCAGGTACGGTCAGTAACGGAGCGGGTTCTCAGCCAGATACGGTCAGCAACTGAGCGGGTTCTCAGCCAGATATAGTCAGCAACGGAGCGTGTTCTCAGCCAGATATAGTTAGCGACGGAGCGGGTTCTCAGCCAGATACAGTCAGCAACGGAGCGGGTTCTCAGCCGGATACGGTCAGCAACGGAGCGGGTTCTCAGACAGATACAGTCAGCAACAGAGAGGGTCCTCAGCCAGATACAGTCAGCAATGGAGCAGCAGCAATACAGGAAACTCAGGAAAGTCGTCAGGCAGGCCAAGTCATATACGATCAGCAATAACGGAGCAAAAGTCAGGAACGAATACACCACAAAAGGGCACCATAGTGTAGACATGACAGAGGTTATAAAGGCTATCACTGGGCGGTGACAAAGATACTTGGCCAATCAGAATTCGATAAGGAAATAAAAGAATCAGAATGTCGCAGCCTGCAGCCAGGAGCACGAGCAACGTGATACCACCATAGAAGCGGTCCAGTTTGCCATGGCACACCAGAGAGCTCCAGAGGTTCGTGATCCAGGTGTGCAAGAGTCAACCGGACCTTCTGAAGACGTCAGTGTCTCTTCCTCTTCATGCGGAACGGAGTTTGTCATGGTGGCTCGACCTCTCTAACTGTCACAGTACCTTGTTTTCAGCACCGCCGCTTCAGAGATGCTCTGTGTCTTTCCACACGTCATCTGCAGGCAAGAGGCTTCAAGCATGCTGCAGGCTTCTGTTTTATGTGTGTTTGTTACCTGTAGTCTCCTCCTACCTACTTCCTCCCTCTAACTGCTCCTCCTACCTACTTCCTGTGGAGGGGTTTAAAGGGCAGACTGAGTCCTGACTCAGTCACCCTTACGTTGTTCTGAGCAGTTCTTTTCTAGTATTCCTGATTTCTGTGTATGATCCGGCTTGTCTGTCCATCCATTCTGGTGTTGACCTGTGGCTCTGTCTGACTATTCTCCTTGTTCCGATTTGGCTCAGATATCCTTTCTGGTTCAAACCTGTGGCTCTGACTGACTACCTGCTCCGTGTATGACTTTGGCTCGTCTGACTATCCTATCTGGTGCTTACTAGAAGACTCTGTCTGTTCACTCAGTTTGTTGATTCCGTTATTCAGACATCCTTCCTAGTACTGACCTGGGGCTCTAGCAGACTCCTAGCTACTGACTGCAGGCTGATCAGTATCTCTTGCCACGAGACTCCAGTGGGCTGAGGCCTAGTCTCGGACAGTGTGGTACAGAGATTGGGAGACTGCTATTCCTGATACAGTGCTCGCCGTTTCAATCACCCACTATGTGTATATTTATATATTGCATTATTGTCATTATTCTCATAATAAAGGTTCTATTAACTATACCGTCTGACTCCTGGTTTTGCTTGCCAACCGTAACACCAACCTGCTGAAAGGCAAGTCCTTCCTGGTATCCTTCTGGATCACAGTGATGACAGATGCCAGCCTCTCCGGCTGGGGAGCGGTCCTGGGTCGCCTGAACGCTCAGGGTCGGTGGTCTCTGGAGGAATCTCTCCTTCCGATCAACATATTAGAGCTTCAGGCAATATTTCATGCCCTTCGACAGTGGACATCTCAATTGGAAGATTGTCCGGTCCGAGTAGAGTCTGACAACTCCACAGCCGTGGCTTACATCAACAAGGAAGGCGGAACAAGAAGTCTCGCCGTTTGGTTAGAGGTCAAGGCTATTTTGTCCTGGACAGAAGATCACATTCCTGCCATTTCCGCAGTACACATTCCTGGCGTAGACAACGTCTTGGCGGACTTCCTCAGTCAACACACAGTGGACAGCGGAGAGTGGGAGCTGCACCCAGAGGTGTTCAACCTCGTTGTTCAGAAATGGGGTCTTCCTTACATCGACCTGATGGCGTCAAGACACAACAGGAAGGTACTGTGGTTCTGCTTTCGGTGGAGAGACCCTCTGGCTCTGGCGGTAGATGCAATGTCCATTCCTTGGTTATTCCCTTTGGCCTACATCTTTCCTCCCCTCCCAATGTTGCACAGGGTGTTACTGAAATTACGACTGGAGCGTTGTCCAGTTATTCTGATTGCTCCATACTGGCCTCGTCAGTCTTGGCTTCCAGAGCTTCTGGATCTGTCTGTGGCAGAGCCATTTCGGCTCCCTTGCCATCTGGATCTTCTTCTACAGGGTTACTTGTGGAAAGAGGATGTTCATCGATTAGTTTTGACGGCTTGGAAATTGAATCCTCAATATTGAAGAAGAAAGGGTTCTCTTCTGGTGTGGTGGCTACTATGCTCCGTGCCTGCAAACCTGTTTCTTCCAAGATCTACCATCTTGTCTGGTCGACTTTTCTGTCTTGGTGTGCTGACAAGGACCTGTCTCAGGATTTTGATCTGTCTACGGTCCTGGCCTTCTTGCAGGACGGTGTGGATAAGGGCCTCAGTTTGAGTTCCCTTAAGGTTCAGACTTCTGCACTTTCTGTTTTCTTTCAGAGGCACATTGCCATCCTTCTTGATGTCAAGGTTTACTTCCAGGGTGTTGCTTCATGCTCGTCCTGCCTTTAAGATTCCTGCTCCTCAGTGAGATCTTAACTTGGTTTTGGGCGTTCTTCAGCGCCCCCCCATTTGAGTCTTTTGCTACTATTCCTCTACGCCTCTTGACGTGGAAAATAGCCTTTCTCCTGGCGATTGTGTCTGTCTGCCGTGTCGTGGAGTTACATGCTCTGTCCTGTAAACCACCCTATTTGGTGTTTCACAAGGACAAGGCGGTGCTTCACACTTCTCAGGAGTTTCTCACGAAGGTGGTCTCTGAGTTCCACATCAATCAGGAGATTGTGGTGCCCTCTTTCTGCCCGGACCCCACCTCTGACAAGGAAAGGGATCTCCACTTGTTAGACGTGGTACGTTGTCTCAAGTTTTATGTACATTGCACTGAGTCTATCAGGCAATCCGATGCACTGTTGGTCATTCCTGAGGGTCCCAGGGCAGAAAGACCTGTATCCAAGGTGACTATTGCTTCTTGGATCAAGTCCACTATTCGTAAGGCTTATGAGCTGAGGAAGAAGCCTGTCCCTTTCAGGGTCACAGCTCATTCTACAAGATCTATTGGGGCCTCTTGGGCTTACAAAAATCAGGCCTTCACTGATCAGTTGTGCAAGGATGCCACGCGGCCATCTGTGCACACCTTTTCGAAGCACTACTGTGTTGATGTGCTGCCATCGGCTGACACCAGCTTTGGGAGGAAAATCCTGGAGGCCGTCTTGCCTGTCTAGAATTTCCTTCGGTTCTTGGTGCTTCCTTCACGTTTGAGCCCTGTTGGCTTTAGTTCAGCGTGCTGTGTAACAGTTCCTGAGGTGTTGTTACCCCTGTTCAGTGTCCGTTGACACTTCATTGTTTTTGGGCTATCTCTGATCTGATGGTTCATATCTGCACTGGTGACTTTGGGGGCCTTGCGCCTGGTCCTTGCCTTACTTCCCGCCTCTGGGAAACTCAATGGTTGGACATCCCAGTGATACCAGTAACCTGTATTGGACGACAGAGAAAAGAGGATTTTAGTCTTACCTGTTAAATCCTTTTCTCTTAGTCCATACAGGTTACTGGTCTCCCACCCTGTCATGGGACCATGCTTGGCTGTCCTGGGCATAATGTGGGGGTCCTTCGGGGTCATGCTCACAGGAGTCTTCTTTCCCTTCACTATCTAGTCAATAGTTAGTGTCTCAAATCTTTCTGGAGCTGGTTGGCTAGCTGCAGCCAGGGAGGGAAGGTAGGCTCCACCCCCTGCAATCAGTTCTAGAATTGTTCCTGCCTACTTAAAGGGGCGGATCGCCTACCCAGAGTTACCAGTAACCTGTATGGACTAAGAGAAAAAGATTTAACGGGTAAGACTAAAATCCTCTTTTGTCACTGAAGTATCATTCCTGACTGAAATTGTCGTATGTAACGACAAAAATGTCCTAACTAAAGACAAAAATGTCGGTATATAGGTATGGTAATTGTGCTTTTGTTGTGTTTCCTTCAATTATTATAGGTTTCTCACATTGAGACATGCAAGACATTTTTTTGTTGTTGAATACGAAAAATGTTCTTTTCCTCTATACAACACTGGAGAATAGTTTAGCCACACCCTTGCCACGCCCCTTTGCCCAGCAGTTCTGGAGTTGTCATACACAACAGACATTACTAGTTTTTTGTTGCATACTCTATAGAGAATATGTTGTTCATGCATTCAATTACTTATTTTTGTCATTCATAGGATATTTTTTGTTGTTATCCCTTTGAACATACTGCCCTATGAGGCATTTAAGTTTTATATGTTCGTTAAGTAGGACCTGTTAAGTCAGCAAAAATCTTCCCTCCACCTCACTCTCACTAAGCTAAAAAATTAACTGAAAAGGTGAGTTCCAAGATACCCATCTCTGCATTACATAGATCTGTGGGTAATTTTATTAACACATGTACTTCCCTCTGGCACTCAGATGGTTAAATTAAACATGCTTCCTCTTTAACCCATTGAGGTCCATTGGTGTCAAGGCATGTTTTCATTCTTTGCAAAGGCTTGACCCTTCTTGTTCTCAACAGGTTACATTGTACCCTTCTCTTTCTCTTTCCTATTTTTTATATTTGGCAGAGGGAGGGGGTGTCTCCACATCCCCATCTCTCTTTTTATGACCTTGCATTAGATGGAGAAGCAGAAATTGCGTGTCCCTCCTTCTATTTACCTTGAGTGCTGATGTGCCATTTCAATCAGTGGAAAACTCTCTCCCCATAAAGGGCCAAAGAGTTTCCCATAGACTACTTTAAACTCTAGGAGAAGAGAAGCAGGGACCCTCTCTGCCTCTAAATCTAATGCTGTGAAAGCTGCCAAGAGGTTATAGGAAGAGAGAGTGGTCCACGAGGTCTGCACAAATATAAAACAATTAGGAAAAAGAGAGAGAGAGAAGTACAGTTTAAAGCCTCAATGACCACAGAGTGAAAGAAGATGTAGTGTGTGTGTATGTGTCAATAATCGACCAGAACACGGCTCTTTAGCTATGTTGCATTGCACAGGACCTGTCCTGCATGATGCAGATCCTCATAGACCATCTGTATTGTTTGAAAGCCTGACACAGTGGGTCTGTGGAATATGTTCATGACAACCTTGAGTTTGTGGCTAATAGTCACTGGTTTCCGATTTGCATTCTAGCCAAGATCTATACCCCAAATGGCCCCTGGCTTTTATTTTTTACTTATTGCTCCCACTATAAACTCCCTCCCTATTTATCTGTTTAAGTATTCGCGTAGTGGGGGGAGAGGTGGGAGGGAAACTGTTGTGGAAGGGGAGATGTTAGAGGAGGTATTTTCTTACATAGCATGAAAAATGTATATAACTCATAAACTATTGTTTTAAAGGGATAGTAACACTTCGTTTTAACTTTATTTTATTTTGTAGGCATTAAAAAAACATGAAGAATGATATAAGTCTTATCGCTCAAACCTTTATGGTTTATGAGATATTCACAAGCAAAGTTCCCCTCCCCGCCCCTTTTACCTAGTGTAAACAATCTCTTCTCAGATGTGAGTCTGGTTGTATGACAGTACAGATAACAGAAGGGGACAATTTTCTTTGTATGAAAACAATGAAAGCCCTTCCCCCCTTGATAAGTTTTTCAGCTTTTTCCATTATCTTAATTGAAGATTGTCCCTCTCTGCAGTCTACCTGGGCATCTCCCTTCTGATTTGGTTGAACAGGGGGGGGATACTTTGTTTGTGAATATCTCTTAAACCATAAAGGTTTCAGAGATAAGACTTATATCATTCTTCATGTTTTTTTAATGCCTACAAAATAAAATAAAGTTAAAATGAAGTATTACTATCCCTTTAAATAAAAAAAAACTAACACAAAAATAGGTAATACTGTAAGCTCTTTCACAATCACCCAAGTTGCATGGTGATAGGTCTGCTGTAAGCTATATCCATAATTTCAGAGGTTTTTTCACTATTGAGCCATGCATTTCTGTACTTTTTTGTTTCACGCTATTGAGGGACCAGAGGGGAGATGCAGTAAGGTGTGATAAAGAGGTGATGAAGCAGGGATAACTTCCCCAGTGATATCACTTCTCCAGTTCCTATGTTGTTCTATGGAGCCAATGCACTAAGATCTCTCCAGCTTTGGAGATCTTAGTATATATATATATATATATATATATATATATATATATATATATATATATGCCCTATAGAATAACATAGAAATTGGAGAAGTGATATCTCTGAAGAAGTCATCTCCACTTTATCACTTCTTTATCACGCCTTGGTGCATAACCCCCCCCCCCCAAAAAAAAGAGTAACTTTAATAGACATAGAAGTCAGCACACTGGAGTATCTTTAGCAGTTATGATTCCTATAAATTATAGTATCATACGTACGTTATAATAAATATGCAACATCATTGCTAAAGGTACTTCAGAGATTTGTTTTATATTGCTTCAGTATTAATTTGCTTGACTGGTGGATACAGCCCTACTGAAGGAGTCTGAAGCAGAGGAAAATAGCATTACTAGTAGTAGTACAAGGGTAACAATACACTGTTATATTATTCTCTTATACTTATGATGTGCCTAGGGGTACCACACTAGTGCTGGGAATAGGAAACTGAACACGTCCCAGAAGTAACAAGTTCACATAGTCTGTAACATCTTTTCATTATAAGATATAAGAAGAAATTCCCTGTCTGATGACTTTTTTTACAGCTCTTGAATAGAGTAGCTGAAATCTGTGTTGCCAGGAAGGAACTGTGGGTTTGTAATAAAATGAATCCTTATTTTATTACATGGATAATACATACTGTAGGTCCAGCTTTCAAAATATTTGAACAAAAGCCAAATGCTGCATGCATAGATACACTATGAATTACTAAACAGTTACATTCAATGCAGTTTATTGTATTCCTACTACACAATCAATTGAAATGTAAATGGCATTAAGGAAAATACAAATCAATACCTATCTGGGAAAAGAGTTTTGAAAATATAGATTTTTGGCTCATTCCTTAAACCCATGTGTCTACCTTTTTCCAATAAAATAGATTACAGTTACACAGAGTGGAAAAATAAATTAATGAGAATTAAAAGTAAAAAGAGGAGACTGGTATAAAAATATGTATCAATTCTATGCACACAGTAAAGGGTAATTGCTAAGGTGTGAGAAGCACCTTTAGCTCTGAAAAACGAGAGCTGAGACAAGATTCTTACTTAATCTTGCACACTATTTATTTATTAATTTATTTTGAGGGATGAAGATATGTTCACATTAATTGTAGGGGTGTTACTTGCATCTAGCTTCTGCATGTTGTTACCTATTTTGTCCCAGCTGCCACCTCCTTTCTCCAGAGGTTCCCCTCTGCCACGTCATTCTCTTTCCAGTCTCCCCACTCCCACCTTTACTCTTTCCAGTGCACCTACCCACTATCTTTACCAAGTGAATGCTGTTCTTGTATACATGTGTGATTCCGTAGTAGATTTTATGCCTGAATGCAGGGTTATCTCATTCCCTGAAATGCCTTAACACTAACTGCACGCTACTTGACCTACACAAAGAACCATTTAAAAATGCAACAAGATTTATACATTTGTAGATGTAAAGCATATACAGGACATATAATAATAACTATAGGACAAAACTATATATGCTGTTTTGGCCTCATGTTTAAAGGGATAGTAATGTTTCATAATAAAAACAGCTCTAATTAATCTTCATAGTATTTGGACTTTGGAGAGTGTTATTTCAATTCTGTCAGAGTTGTAGTTCAGGAGTAATTCAATGACAAAGTGTCCCCCTCCCACCCCTTTTACTGATGTAACACCGTTCAGCCAGAGCAGAAGGGAGGTGTCCAGGTAGACTGCAGAGAGGGACAATCTTCAATTAAGATAAGGGAAAAAGCTGAAAAGCTTGTCAAGGGGGGCAGGGATTTCATTGTTTTCATACAAAGAAGATTGTCCCCTGCTGTTATCTGTCTGGTCTTACAACCAGATTCACATCTGAGAAGAGATGACTTACACTAGGAAAAAGGGACGGGAGGGGGAAACTTTGCTTGTGAATATCTCTTAAACCATAAAGGTTTGAGAGATAAGACTTATATCGTTCTTCATGGTTTTTTAATGCCTCCAAAATAAAATAAAGTTAAAACGAAGTATTACTATCCCTTTAAGAATCGTTCTGCTTTGCTGTTTGCATTATATGTAGAACAACTGTAGTGACTACTTCAAAATTTAGATGCTGTGGTTTAGTCCAATAAATCACTATGGCTTTTCTAGTTTCTAATGTAATAATGTCATATGGAGTAGAGTTTATTGTTCTTTGGAATATTTTTATGAAGAGCTTTAAAATTATTGTTTATATGGGATTTTTCCTAATGAAGTGTTCCCCTTTTGATGCAAAATGTTTTGATTTCTCTGCAATTCTACACGATATTGAAACATCAGCTTGTAGAACAAAGATGAACAAGTTACTTTGGCTAAATTCCTGTCATTTCAAGCAGCCATTTATTTGTGAAGCAGTCCAACAACAGCTAGATGGACAAAATTAATCCATCCTTGTTTTAGAGCTTAGAATTAGTGCACTTATATTGCTGTTGTTGATATATGTGATCATAGAACAATAATGATCATACATTTTATTGTTGTTCACATAAGTTTGCAAATAGTTTTATGTGTTCATGTATGTGAAGTTTTTTATACATGTTTTACATTGGGATATATATTTACAAATTCATATATCTGAGTAAGCTTATGACAGAGGAAGGCAGTGTGTATGTGATATAATTTGCTGTTGTCTGATAACAATACAATCATGTGATAAACCTTTGGGAGCTTTTAAAACCTTTAGGGCTCGATTTAAAGAGGTGACGGCATTTTTTCAAGCACAGAAGGTGATTCAGTTACCTGTGCTATGAAAAAATCCCCTGGTGGCCGCTAAAATTAGATGCATTTTAGCCCATTAAAAAAAAAAAAAAAAGCCGCAAGTTTCAATTCAATAAACTGTGTTAGCCATTGAGATCTGATAAGGGACTCACTTTATCTCATGAAATTTCAGACCCTCATCGGATCTTTAATCAGCCAACGCAGCAATTGAAATTAAAAAACCTAAGTCCCCAGTGGATGTATTCATGCGAGGCCCTAAGCCCCATATAAATACATCCAAAGTACCTAAAAAGTGTTCAGGGTTAGTAAAATTAACCCTATGAGTGCCAGTGTGGTATGGTTACCCCGCCGGCACTCATAGGGTTAACCCCACTAAGCAACAAAGCAACATCCCCTTCAAAGTAACACTGACCATTAATCCTGATGTCCATCAGAGTCTTCAGCACCAGTGGTGGAGAAACTGAGTAGCAGCAGAGCCCCCACCTTTTACCTTAAAGGCTGATGCCCGTTCCACAATGAGGGAATTTGAACAGAAACTGCCTCTATATATGGGAGGTCTTTGTTCCAGTTCCCTCACAGCAATTGGCTGGGATGTGTGCTTACATACCTCCCAGCCAATCAGCTTTGAGTGGAGGTGCTTGCACAAAGTCAGGAATTTTGTAGGCATATAGTCAGGTGTATGATTAAACAATTATACCAAACAGGTGCTAATGCTCATCAATTTAATATGTGGGTTGGAACACAATCATTAACTGAAACAGAAACAGCTGTGTAGGATGATTAAAACTGGGTGAGGAACAACCAGTTGCTGAAGACAGTTTAATGTCAAAAGTCATACACTATGGCGAGACTAAGCACAGCAACAAGACACCAGGTAGTTATACTGCATCAACAAAAATTTTGAGGCAGACAGGGGTTTACAGATATGCTGTTCAAGCACAAAGAAACAGGCAACGTTGAGAACTAGACACAGTGGTCAGCCAAGGAAACTTAGTGCAGCAGATGAAAGACACATCATGCTTACTTCCCGTCACAATCGGAAGATGTCCAACAGTGGCATCCACTCAGAATTGGCAGAAAACAGTGGGATTCTGTTACACATATCTACTGTCTCGAGAAATCTGGTCAGAAGTCGTTTTCATTGAAACTTAGGCCAAAAAGCCATACCTCTGACACACAAACAAGGCCAAGCAACTATGCATTAAAACACAGGAACTGGGTGCAGAAAAATGGCATCAGGTGCTCTGGAATGATACGCAGAAGGCAGTTTCTTCACCGAAGAGATGGAGAGTGGTACAAGAATTAATGTCTGCAGGCAAAAGTGTAACATGGTGGAGGTTCCTTGCAAGTTTGGGACTGCATTTCTACAAATGCTGAGAAGTACAGGCAGATACTTATCCATCATGCAATACCATAAGGGAGTTATCTGACTGGCCCCAAATTTATTCTGCAGCATGACGATGACCCCAAACATACAGCCAAAGTCATTAAGAACTATCTTCAGTGTAAAGAAGAACAAGGAGTCCTGGAAGTGATGGTAGGGCCCCCACAGAGCCCTGATCTCAACGTCATCAAGTCTGTCTGGGATTACATGAAGAGAGAGAAGTATCAGAGGTTGCCAAAATCCACAGAAGAAATGTGATTATTTCTCTAAGATGTTTGGAACAACTTGTCTGACGAGTTCCTTAACAAACTGTCTGCAAGTGTACCTAGAAGAACTGATGCTGTTTTGAAGGCAAAGGGTGGTCACACCAAATATTGATTTCAGTTAGCTTTTTCTTCTTTTCATTCACTATCATTTTGTTAATTGATAAAAATAAACTATGAACATGCTATTTGAAAGCATTCTTACTTTACAGCATTTTTTAACACCTGCCTAAGACTTTTGCACAGTGTTGTACATGCACTAGTACCTCATAGATAGAAGTGTGACCTCCATTTATATGTTTTGAAGGTGCATGCGCTCTGACAAGTTATGATGTGATGTATCTTTATGAATGTGTGCATACTGAATGTTACAAAGTTATGTCAATTCTTAAAAATATTAGTTTCTAATTGGCATCCTTACTATGACACTAGGTATAAATTTGTGCTCTGTATTATTCTTTGATTAATAAGTTGATTTTAGAATTTGACCTTTTTGTTTATTCAATGGCAGTTACCATACTTACATGACAAATCATCATGTGTGCCTGGGAGCCAACTCCCATTGGCTTATGCCAACATTAAAAGTTTGGTTGCAGTTGTCCGTCTGGCATTCCCTGATAAAGCCATCTTTGACGATATGTGTTTTTGTTGGACGGTTGGCATGAGACGTGATTCTTATTGTGCCATCTCCCACTGTACTCATCTTTGCAATTTCTGCATTGATAAGTTTTTTTTGTGGTTTATTTGCATTGCCTTTTACTCATATTGCATTGTGGCCTGGTGTTTGGCCATTTCTTGTTAGCACTTGCACTTTATTGTAAGACATTACTTATAGCACTATAATTATTTGCTATTTGTCATGATTTTGTAGCAGTCGGATAATAAATCATTATAGTATACCAGTTGCCACTATATAAAAATCAAATAATAACGTTTTTGCTTACCAGATTGGTTGTCCTATTTCAATTTTGGCCATATATGTCCCCCTCAATATGTATTTAATTGTCTTTGAATAAGTTACAGTATTTTTGTACCAATAAAATATGTTGTACATGTATTATACCATCTTAGGTTGAGTACCTCATTTATAAGCTTTTCTATTTTTGGGGTTTCTTCTTCCTTTTGTAGCTATATGCAGAACAAATTCCAAAAAAGAGTGGAAAAATTCAAGGTGAATAAGGATCTGAAACAGCTGGAATCTCTACAAGGGGATTTAGAGCTTAGTTAAGTTTTGCAAGGCAAATAGGGGGTGAAACTCATTGCATTGCATACCACTTTGAGCCTTAAATAGTTAATCTTCACTGATTTATAGTCATCAGATATAGTGTCATATGACTGGAGGAAGATAAATGTCATACTTTCATCTAAGTCTGGTAAATAAAGACCTGTAGGTTTGACTACCACACTGAGAAAGATATTAGGTGGGTTACTAAGGGATAGTATTCAGGTGTTTGTCTGAATTTGACCCGGCCTGTACAAATACTCTGCTGCTTCTCTGCGTTCATGAGCCATGTAAAAAATGAAAGACATGTTGTGAACCTCTGCCCAATATCTGTCACTGTTTCTTCCTTATACATATGTGAGGTGTCAACCATCCCCCTACTTTCACTAATTAACTCATCTGTCTCCATATTAAGAAGCCTTCACCTTTTTCCAATTTATATATACTAACTATGCTTTCTCTTACTCAACTTTGCAGTTTGCTATTCATTTTCAGCCTTAACAAGCCTAATTGCTTGTTTGAAGATGTTATTACATTACCTATAGTTTGAAGAGGGAGTAATACTTTGTTTTTTCTTTAATACAATGCATTATAATGAATTACAGAGTGTAATACACTAGTTCCAGAGTCATTTAGTTTTTAAGACTCCCTACTTCTTTCCTTTTTCTCTGGTAACAGCTGTTTCACCTGAGAACTGGCTGAAAGGTCAGATAAGATGACAGGTTGCTATGACAACCCACCCACAGAAACACTCTGTGTAAGTTGTTGTAATGTCTCCTGTACATTAAGTAAAGCTGAGTCTCTGCAGGAGGCATTAAAAATACCCATAAACACATAACTGTGTCTCACTGAGTTTAAAGCAAGGTGGGTTGCCATAGAAAACACTCCATTGCACCACCAGGTTCTAACTTGGGGAAAAAGCTGGCATCTGGAAAGGAGGGAGGATAAAAGTTACTCTGAAACTAGTGAGTGTTAAAGATTGTGAAAGATATCAGTCACACACACACACTAATATTTTACTGTACGTTACTATCTCTTTAAATTATGCATGGAAATCTTTTGAATATTCAAGTGCCTGCTTCTTCTGTTCTAATTCACATCAAAAGTCATTATTTAAGCCATGTTGGTCTTAATTTGTTTTATTTGTTCTTTGATGGTATATAGTAAAGATTATATTTATCCAAAAGCAGTTTGAATACAGTTCAAAATTATTTTTCTTTTCTTTGTAGACTACATTACATTCAATGACCCATATTGCTGCTTCTAGCTTTCTAAAATTCTTATTGATCCATTATTAACTGATTTCACACAAATATGAAAGCAGACCATATTATCATGGACACTATTACTAAATTGCTCCCTTACTCAGTTGCTCCCTTATGTTTTGTGAGAGCCTTTTCCATTTCCAGTTGTAGATGGGCTTCTCCAAACTAAAATATATCAGGTGTCTTGTAGCACATCCTAACTCCGCAGTCTTCCATTGCCTATCTTATATAAAAGCATGCCACTGCTTCATCCTATTTCACAGAAAACCCCATTATATAAGCCATATTGGTCTTAATTTGTTCCTCTTGTATTTTTTCCTTGACAGTATATACTATAGATTATATTGATCTAAAAGCATTATGCATACAGTTCATATTTCTTCTTTCTGTAGTGTGATTAGGGATGCAGGGACCATGGTTATAGGAGTGTACTTACAGGAGGCAGGGCACTCAGATCAAAACTCCTCCTACTTCCTGGCGCCTATACCCCTCCTCCAACTGTCTGTCAGTTTTTAAAGAGTGTCCCTCATGAAAAAAATGAATTAATTTATTTATTTATGTATTGCTTTCATTTTTTTCATTGACATAGGACCCTCACGTAGTGAAGAGAGACCTTAGATGGTATAATTCACCACTTGCTTATGCTAGTCCCATTAGGACAGCATTTTCCTATATTAAAGTTCATGCTCAGCCACTGACTGAGCAGAAGAAAGTGTACAAGCAGCTCTCCGATGGAGGAAGGCAGTATCAAAGTAATATATATCCATGACAGCGTTCGTAGAACGGCAGGTTAACAAGTTGTGATGCCATGAATTGTTCTTTATTCTCACTCCAATTACCACATGGAGCACATATAGGGTAATTATGGGGCTCTTTTGCAGAGTACATTTCTAGGTGCAAATGCACATTCAGACATTACGTGTGCACGCATGGGCATTCTCCTCAGAGAAATGGAATAACGCAGCACATAAAAGTAGCTCAACTAGAGAAGATTTAATCAAACTACCTGAAAAGTAATAGCTCAGATGGGGTAATACTGTTAAAATCACATACAATGTAATATATATGTCACTTCATTACAAGTTCCTTTGGGACAATATTAATCACATTTCTTTAATTGAAATTACTTTTATATTGATTCTGACACTATGGCAGATCAAAGGGAGGAAAAGAAGACTAATAGCAATAAAGACAATGCTGCTTTTTGTCCAGCCTGCGGTAAGAAAGTGTCAGGCACCAATTCCAGATTTTGTTTAAAATGTTTAGACACAAACCATAACAGGGCTACCACTTCAAAGGAATTTCCTCCAAATCTAGTACCAGAATGGCGAAGGCCTTACCTGGTTCTATAGCAAATACCTTAGAAAATTTATTAGATAGATGGTTAGCAGAGGCACCGTGTTTACCTACTCATAGACGATTATATATGAGTTTCACTAAAAACACATAATTTTGCCTGCATAATTTATCTGATGATAATGGAGAGGTACACAGTGATAACACTGGATCATCAATGTCCCTCTTTAAGCATAAAATAAATCACTTTTCCTGCTTAGGAGGAATTAAATCAAATCATCATCAATGAATGGCATAATCCAGATCAATTATTGGTAATACCAACAAATTTGAACATATTTACCCATACTCTAAAGACAAACTAACCCTCCAGCACTAGACTCCACAATATCCAGATTGTCTAAACATGACAATTTCAATACAAAGTGCAGCAGCACTTAAAGATACAGCAGATAAAAAAATGTATACACTAAATAGGTTACTCTTCAATGGCTATGGAATAATCATTAAAGCAGCATTTGCTTCAACATGGGCAGGTAGAGCAACAGAAGCCTGGCAAAACCAAATTATATAAGCCATCCAAGACAAGAGGATATCCTCCCAAAGATGGGCTATATACAAGAAGCCACTAGCTATATAAGTGAGAGAGAGAGCAAAAATAGGAGCTAAGTTTTCAGCTGCCACAGTTGCAACATGGTGTACCTTGTTGCTCAAGATATGTAATGCAGATACTGCTTTCAAAAAAGGCTCAGTTGCCTTATCATTCACAGTAAACAAAAGGAAAGTATGTGCATCAGATGCTAACCTCTACAAATAAATAACCTGTCACTTACCATCAGATGCTAACCTCTACAAATAAATAACCCGTCACTTACCATAAATAATGGATTTGGTAATATATTTTTGGCCAAAAGCATAAAAGCATGCCTGACCCATCAAGGCACCCCATATTTAGGTAAGTCCCTATCTGCCTCAAATCTGTGAACATGTATTTAGTATAATGCAATTAAGAAACATTAATGTCACCTTTTTGTGAAAGTATTTTACAAGGAAGAATACACTGAGATTTCTCTCATATTCTAGTATGTCCTGGACTCATTTTATCTACCTCAGAAGAGTGAAAAGCTGAGCTGACCTTGCCGGGACTAGAACTTGTGACCTTGTGGCTTGAGCAGATTCTACACTGGTGCAATAACCAACTGAGCCATCTCACAGGCTCCCTACTGTGAATAAAACTCTTGGTGAAATAAGGGAGGTATTTATACCTTCCCTGCTCAACTATCACCTGATTTTTAGAGTGCTACCAAACAAGAAAGGAGGAGCCAAAACCTCCCAAATTACATACAAAAACATAAAATAGGTTCCTGGTGATCTCACAATAGCCTTTATTAGTAGTGTGTCAATAATTACATATGTGTGTGTGTGTACAGTCAGGAGTACAGCAAAGACTATATTTTCTTGGCTACATATACAAAGTAAATGAAAGGAAAGTCTGCACATCAGATCCTGATCTTTACAATTAAATAACCCGTGACTTACTCTAAATAATAATCAGTGGGGTTTAGTAATATATTTTTGGCCAAAAGCATAAATAGCTTGAGTGCCCTGTAAGGGCATTGCCAGATTTAGGCAGTCCCTATATATGCCATTCACAGGCTCATTCTTATTTGGCACTGAACTGGAAAAAATTTGTCAGTCAAGCCACCGGAGGCAAAAGTACCTTTTAACAAGAAAACAAACCTTGTAGATTTGACTTCAAAAAGAAAATAATAGCTTATCCCAATAAAGGATCATCAAAACTGGCAATATCCAATACATTATAAGATTCCTTTCGCTATGGTAAAACAAAACCAGGTTGATCGAATAAGAAAAACTTATCAAGTCATCCAAGCCCAAACCTCCCACAGCATTAAGATGAGAGTTCGGAGTTACCCAGTTATCCACCACTAGGGGGCATACTCCAACACTACATTCATCAATGTAGGAAGTAAATTACAGCTGAATGGGTAGTTCAATTTATAAGTTTATACGACACTACCACCACCTCATTTCTTCATGTCCAAGGTACCCAAAGAAAAAAACACTTCAAGAGGAATTCCATCAAGTGATTCTGCAATTACCAGAGAATGGGGTTGTAATTCCAGTGTCAAAAGAACAAAGTATTCCACTCTTTTATAGTACCCAAAAATATGGAGGATTCCATCCAATCTTGTATCTAAAAGCATTAAATCAATTCCTCAGAGTACCCAGCTTCTAGATGGAATCAATCAAATCAGTGATAGCAACCATGGAACCAGCAGAGTTCATGGCATCACTGTACATGAAAGATGTATACCTCTTTATATGACATGGCCCAAACACTATCAATATCTTAGGTTTGCATTCCAAAACCAAGACTATCAATTTGTGGCTTTCCCTTTTGGGTTAGCCACAACAACAAGAATGTTAACCAGAGTAATTGCTCCTCTTATGGCCTATCTATGGTCAAAGGGAGTAAATCTGACTCCATACCGAGATGATCTTCCTCTAAAAGCTTTGCAAGAACTAACACAACAACACCTTCATCTCACATTGAAAATAATGAAGGATCATGGTTGAATTATCATCCTAGACAAATCTCAATTACTTCATCACAGAAGATACGAACCATGGGATTAATATTCAATTCAGAAAATTAAACGGTAGAGCTACCTTATGACAAAATCACAGAACTACAGGAGAGAGAATTCAGGTGGTTATCACACAACCAGAAATCTCATTCAGGATCTGAATGAGAATAAAGCAGCTCCTTTTGTTCAGTTTCACCTGAGACCCTTACAGCCGGATCTACTCCACAATTGGTCCAGAAACCAACCATCTTCATCATATGATGACTCAATCCAAGACCAACAACCATTCACTACAGTGGTGGCTCTCAATTCCAAACAACTGTCAATAACAGAATGGAAAATAAACACAACAGATGCCAGACTGTTCGGATTGGGGAGCAGTATACAAGAATCACTCCATTCATGGAGTACGGTTTCCAACATAGATATGTATATCTGTAAACATTCTGGAGCTACGTGCAATTTACAACACACCATTGATGTAGACCATTCTTCTTCAGAATTTTCCTATTCTGATTCAGCCTGACAATGACACAGCAGATACTTACACAAATCACCAAGAAACAAAAGAGCAAAGGGGATTGGATAGAAGTAGAAAGAATCCTCCTTTGGGCAAAAAACCATGTTCCAGCATTGTCAGCCATATACATTCCTGGAGTGAACAACTGGGAGGTTCCACCCTATCCTTCATTCCTCACATCCAGTTAATCTCCAACTCATCCCGCTTCCATCTCCGCAACATTTCTAGAATCTGACCCTTTCTCACCCAAAACACTACTAAAATTATAATCCAAACACTCATCATGTCCCATCTTGACTATTGTAACTCTCACTACTAATTGGCCTTCCTTTCACCATACTAACCCCACTACAGTCCGTAATGAACTCTGCTGCAAGACTATCTACCTCACTCATCGCTTCTCTAACACCAATCCCCTCTGTCAGTCCCTACACTGGCTACCATTAGCATACAGAATTAAATTAAAAATTCTAGTGGTAACTTATAGAGCCCTTACTAACACCGCACCCCCCTATATTTCATTTCTCATTTCCAAATACACTCCCACTCGCCATCTTCGCACTGCACACAACCTTCTGCTCTCCACAGCTCTTATTATATCCTCCCACTCCCGCTTACAGGACTTCTCCCGTGCTGCACCTGAGCTCTGGAATTCCCTCCCCCACCCCATCAGACTCTCCCCCAATCTTCAGATCTTCAGACGCTCCCTGAAAACTCACCTCCTCAGGGAAGCCTATCAACTACCTCCATAAACATTATTACCAAGAACCACCCCTTCCCTGGACCACTACACTCAATAGCACTTCTCTCTCCCACCTGCTGACCGGCAGTTCATGGAGCAGGAGGCAGTTACATCCAATAGCACTTACTCGTTCTGTGTACAACCTTCCTTCCTCTGGACTGCAAGCTCTCACGAGCAGGGCCCTTTGATCCTTCTGTTGTCAACATTTAATTTTAACTGTTTAATAGCTCTGTATGTCTATTCCCTATTGTACAGTGCTGTGGAATTAGTTGGCGATATTCATGGTGTAATTCTATGACAATGTTTTGTAAAAATGAAACTACATAGAGGATATTTTTGATCCTTCTTTGTCTTGGTAGGATATGAAAAAATAGTGTATGTAGACATTCAAATTTAAATTCCTGTTCATTTAGTATTCCACAATCATTCTCCTTACTAATAATAAATAATACAATTCCCTTTTAAAATCTATCATTGGATCTGTAAGTAATTTTTTTATACATTCTTTCATCCTCTACTTCAACATTTCTTGAATCTATTACTACAGTATCTCCTCCTTTATCTGCTGATTGAATAATAATTTTTTTTTGTTTTTTTGTTCCAATCCCTTTATGGCATTTTTTCCTTTTTTTCATTTCCAATTTTTCTAAATTGTCAAGCGCTAACAGTTTTCAACTGCCCATACAGCTGCTGGAGCTATTGAAAGTATTAACGGTAGAGCTAACATAGTAATATAGTAACATAGTTGACAAGGCTGAAAAAAGACAAGCCATCACGTCCAGCCCATGCCAAAACACACCTGTTAATCCAGAGGAAGGCAAAAAAAACCCCACTGAAATAATTTCCAATTAAGCCCCAAGAGGGTTTAAAAATTCCTTCCTGACTCCAAATGGTAGTCGGATAGTTCCCTGGATCAACAACAAAAAACTGTACTGAAGCCATCTGTCATAATTCTCAACAATGTTCTGTATTAGATAGGTATCCATTGCTTTTTTGAAGACAGTTACAGTATCCGCAAGCACAACATCCCGATGCAAAGAAGTTCATAGCTTTACCGCCCTTAATGAAAAAAATCCTTGCCTTGTCAAAAGCACCTTTCCTCTAGTCTTAATGGATGACCTCTCTTTCTTCACTTAGCTCTTTGTGTAAATAATTCATTGGATAGTTCTTTGTATTGACCTTGAATATATTTTAAATGGTAATCATATCACCCCTTGTCTCTTCTCTAATGTAAACAAACCCAGTTTGGCTAGTCTCTATTTATAACTCAGATACTCCAATGCCTTTATTATTTTTATTGCATCTCTGCACTTTTTCCAGTTCAATAATGTCTTTTTTTAAGAACTAGTTCCCAAAACTGTACTCCATATTCTAGATGAGGCCTAACCAACGATTTAAATAGAGATATAATAATATTAGCATCCCGTGCATCTACTCCTTTTTATGCAGGCTAGTACCCTATTGCTCTTGCAGCGGCTGAGTGACTCTGCACACTGCTGTGAAGTCCATCATCTATCAGTACTCCTAAATCTTTCTCCAATGAGGATTCCTCAAGTTGTTTCCCATTTAGAGTATATGTAGCATGTTTGTTTTTACACCCCAAATGCATAACCTTACATTTATCTACATTAAATGTTATCTGCCACTTTTCTGCCCAGTCAATCAGTTTATCTAAATCTTTCTGCGGAGAAAAAACATCCAGCCCTGTATGTATCAGCGCCCAATCCAAAGTCTTTTAATGTAAGCAGTAATCTGATGTGAGGCACAGTATCAAAGGGTTTTGCAAAATCCAAGTATACTACATCTACAGCAATTCCTTTGTCCAAATTACTACTTACCCTTTTGTAAAATGCAAGTAAATTAGTCTGACATGATCTATTCTTCATAAAACGATGCTGACTCCTACTACTAATATTGTTTGTCTTCACATAATTCTTAATACTGTCAGTTAGTAACCCAAGATGTTTTCAAAGATTTTTTATGGCTTTTGGCAGATATATAAAATTGGTACTCTTGGATAGTTACATGTAAAAAACACCACCTTAATACTTTGAGTGCCAGAGGGTTCATTTCTGGGTTTATGGTATCCTCTATAATAAATAAATTGTAACTATTTAAAAAAAAATTGATTGCAGAGTCTTTAGACATTTACTTGTAATGATCTCAGTTGGCTAATTGTCCTTATATTGCATTGAAATACATGGATTTGCACAGGATTACTTGTTCCCACTAACTGTCAGTTAATAACCCTTCAAATATCTTACCCACTATGGATGGCAAGGTCACAGGTCTATAATTTCCTGGTTTGGATCTTGCCCTCACAGGGCATTATGCATGATGAAAGCCAGTGTGTTTATATCTACTTACTGCACTTGATTGAATGGCTTTATCCTTTAGGGACTATTGCTTTAGTTGTGGTTTCCTCATAAACTTATTAATGTCTAGAAAGGTTTCAAATTTATTTAAGCATTGAGAAGGGGCATATTTCAAACCCTTCTGCAGTCCATTTTACTTTTCTTCACTAATTTCAAATTTGCTGTGGTTAAATGTAAATAAATATTATTATAATATCTATTCTTAGGGATTTTCTTACCATCATAATTGTTATATTTGCTTTCTTCCTGTTGTTTTTTGTCATGCCATTGTGATCACAGTCTTCTCTTTTCAATAGTGGTTACATTCCTAAATGTAATAGTTGTTTCCTTAACATCATATACAAAACAAGTAATATTTAACAATGATTAGTGCCTAATTTTCTGAATTACAATAAACTGAGAATATTTCTTTAAAGAGCACCTAAAAGGTTACAAGTAGTGATGAGCGAGCACCCCAATGCTCGGGTGTTCGGGTGCTCTGACCGAGCACCCCCTGAGGCTCGAGTGCTCGGCCGAGCACCCGAGCCCCATTGAAGTCAATGGGAGGACTCGAGCATTACACCAGGCACCCCCTGCTCTGATGAGGGGAGGGTGCCTGGTCCATAGGAAAAGGGAAGAAAAGGATGGAAACACCACAGAAATGGTTCAGGGACAGCATAGGGAGGATGTCTGGATGCATCTTGGACTCCAACATCGCTGCTGGGAACGATCTTTCGCCCGTAGTACGCCATTTTTACAGACTGACCATAAAACACACAAAAAGGAAAATAAAAACGACTTTAGGCGAAAAATTGTTACCAAACAATATTTGCTGTATATTTACTTGTATATCATCTGCAAATTCTCCCAAAAATTTCCTTGATTTTCTGAAGTGAGGCCATGATTAAGAGGGAAACGTGCGCAGAGGCAAATTCTCCCAAAAATTTCCTTGATTTTCTGAAGTGAGGCCATGATTAAGAGGGAAACGTGCGCAGAGGCAAATTCTCCCAAAAATTTCCTTGATTTTCTGAAGTGAGGCCATGATTAAGAGGGAAACGTGCGCAGAGGCAAATTATCCCAAAAATTTCCTTGATTTTCTGAAGTGAGGCCATGATTAAGAGGGAAACGTGCGCAGAGGCAAATTATCCCAAAAATTTCCTTGATTTTCTGAAGTGAGGCCATGATTAAGAGGGAAACGTGCGCAGAGGCAAATTATCCCAAAAATGTCCTTGATTTTATTGAACTGAGGCCATGATTAAGAGGGAAACGTGCGCTGAGCTGACCATCTAAAACATTATGGGTGAGGGTCTGCTGCAGAGCTGACCATCCTAAACATTATATGCGAAGGCCCGCTAGTGAGCTGACGCTATAAAACATTATATGCGAAGGCCCGCTAGTGAGCTGACGCTATAAAACATTATATGCGAAGGCCCGCTAGTGAGCTGACGCTATAAAACATTATATGAGAGGGCCCGCTAGAGAGCTGACCCAATAAAACATTATATGAGAAGGCCCGCTGGTGAGCTGACCTATATAAAAATTGTCAAACAGGGCCCGCTGGTGAGCTGGCCCTATATAAAAATTATATCACAGGGCCCGCTGGTGAGCTGGCCCTATATAAAAATTATAGCACAGGGCATATGGAAGAGGAGGAGGAGGATGAGAAGATTAAGAGTCAACCATATACCCGTTTTTTGGGTGGAAGGGGTGAATGGGAATACAGAGTATTCCCATCATTGTAAATAATATATGTAAAGTGAGTTTATGTTCCCCCGGGGCTTTCCTCCAGTGGAGTGGAGAAGTCAGGGGAAATCCAGGCCTTGTTCATTTTTATAAGTGTCAACCTATCAGCATTGTCGGTGGAAAGGCGGATACGCTTATCTGTTATGATGCCACCAGCAGCACTAAATACCCGCTCAGACAGAACGCTGGCGGCAGGGCAGGCCAGCACCTCCAAGGCGTAGAGTGCCAGTTCATACCACGTGTCCAGCTTGGACACCCAGTAGTTGTAAGGCACAGAGGGATCATTGAGGACGCTGACACGGTCTGCTACGTACTCCTTCACAATCTTCCAAAACTTTTCCCTCCTTGTGACACTAGGCTGCGCATCAGGGTGAGGGTGCTGGCGGGGTGTCATGAAGGTGTCCCACGCCTTGGAGAGTGTTGCCCTGCCTTTCTCGGAACTGCTGTGTGCTCCCCTTTTCTCCCCTTCTCGGTTGGCCAAGGTAGCACGTACTCTGCCGCCAGCGTTGTCAGATGGAAAATTTTGGAGCAATTTTTCAACAAGAACCTTCTGGTATTGCACCATTTTGCTTGTCCTCTCCACCGGAGGAATGAGAGATGAGAAATTCTCTTTGTAGCGGGGGTCCAGAAGGGTGAACACCCAGTAATCCGTGTTGTCTAAAATGCGTACAACGCGTGGGTCACGGGAAAGGCAGCCTAACATAAAGTCAGCCATGTGTGCCAGAGTACCAACAGTCAAGATTTCGCTGTCCTCACCAGGAGGATGACTCTCAATATCCTCATCCTCTTCCTCCTCTTCTGCCCACCCACGCTGAAGAGATGGAACTAAAGTTCCATGGCTACCCTCTGTAGCAGAGGCAACCGTGTCTTCCTCCTCCTCCTCCTCCTCCGCCTCCTCCAATTGTCGCTGAGAAGACGAAGTGAGGGTGCTCTGGCTATCACCTTGTGTAAGCTCTTCCTCCCCCATTTCCACCTCTTCCACATGCAAAGCGTCGGTTTTAATTGTGAGCAGCGAGCGTTTCAGTAGACACAGAAGTGGGATGGTTACACTGATAATAGCGTTATCGCCGCTCACCATCTGTGTCGATTCCTCAAAATTGCGTAAAACCTCGCAGAGGTCTGACATCCATTCCCACTCCTCACTTCTGATTACAGGAAGTTGAACGGAGAGGCGACGACCGTGTAACAGCTGGTACTCCACTACTGCCCTCTGCTGCTCACAAAGCCGGGCCAACATGTGGAAGGTGGAGTTCCAGCGCGTGCTCACGTCACACAGCAGCCGGTGAGCTGGCAATTGTAAGCGCTGCTGCAGCTTCAACAGGCCGGCCGAAGCTGTAGATGACTTACGGAAATGTGCACACACGCGGCGCACCTTGGTCAAGAGATCATGCACATTGGGGTAGGTTTTTAGAAATCGCTGAACCACTAAATTAAATACATGCGCTAGGCATGGTACGTGTGTGAGCTTGCCGAGCTCCAAAGCCGCCACCAAGTTACGCCCATTATCACACACAACCATGCCTGGTTGCAGGTTGAGTGGCGAGAGCCACTGCTCGGTCTGGTGACTAATCCCCTGCAACAGCTCTGAGGCCGTGTGCTGTTTGTCCCCAAGGCAGATCAGCTTCAGCACGGCCTGTTGACGCTTCCCCACTGCAGTGCTACACTGCTTCCAGCTACTGGCTGATGGGGGAGTGGCGCTGCGTGTAGAGAATTCGGAGGTGGAAACGGAGGAGGAGGAGCCAATAACGTAGGTGCTGGCGGAAACCCTGATGGAGGTAGGGCCCGCAATCCTCGGCGTGGGTAGCACCCGTGCCATCCCAGGGTCCGAGTCGCTCCCAGCCTCCACGACATTCACCCAGTGTGCCGTCAGGGAAATGTAGCGTCACTGGCCACAAGCACTTGTCCATGTGTCAGTCGTTAAGTGGACCTTCCCAGTAACTGCGTTGGTCAGGGCACGGGTGATGTTACGGGACACATGGTGGTGTAATGCGGGGATGGCACACCGGGAAAAGTAGTGGCGGCTGGGGACCGCGTACCGAGGGACAGCTGCTGCCATCAGGCTGCGGAAGGACTCAGTGTCCACAAGCCTAAATGGCAGCATTTCGATGGCCAGTAATTTGGAAAGGTGTGAGGTTAGTGCTATGGCCTGTGGGTGGGTGGCTGGGTATTTTCTCTTGCGCTCAAATGCCTGGGGTAACGACATTTGGACGCTGTGCTGGGACAGGGAAGTGGATGTGGTCGCTGATGGTGCTTCAGATGGTACAGGTGCAGGGCGGGAGGTATGCGGGCCTGCGCCTTCGACAGGCGATTGGCCGGCACCGAAAACAGGGGAAGAGGAGGCAGTGGTGTGGCCTGCAGACACAGATGGGCGATCCAGGCGTTCCTCCCACTTATTACGGTGCTTGGATGCCATGTGTCGGATCATGCTGGTGGTGGTGAGGTTTCTAGTGTTCATGCCTCGGCTCATTCTGGTGTGGCACAGGTTGCAAACTACAATTCTTTTATCGTCCGCACTTTCCTTAAAAAAACGCCATACCGCGGAACACCTACCCTTTGGCAAGGTAGATTTACGCAAGGGGGTGCTCCGTGGAACATTTGCGGGCCGGTTTGGTGCGGTCCGCCTTCTTTCTGTAGCCACACCACTGCCTCTTCCAGCCTGTTGCGGTGCTGCAGATGGCTCACCCTCAGGACTGCTGTCATCGCTCGGCTCTACACCTTCCCAGGTGGGGTCAGTGACCTCATCGTCCACCAAGTCCTCCTCCACTTCCTCACTCTGATCATCCTCCTCATGTCTTGATCCCACCACATACTCAGTCATTGACAACTGTATAACATTCTCCTCAACAAGGTCTTGAGACGGAAATAGTGGTTGATTTAATGGCAACTGTGTCTCATCATCATCATTGTTCTGCCTCTCCAGTCTAAGCACTGAAAGTGTGATCTCTGTAACTTACAGTTGTGATGAGATAGCGGTAACCTTCAGTCCTAGGTGAATTGGCTGACAGTGACTCGATCCAAAAGACACCTTGTAGATTGTGAAGGAGTTTATTTAAACTGCAAACCATACACTGATGAACAGATGGATAGGTCAAAAGATTATGCTGTAAGGAGGTAAGCAGCTAAGATGTGACTGGAATGGAGGATGAGAAGCAAGTGAGTGAAGAGGGGAGGAGCAATACTGAAGACAGGAAGAAGGGGAGAGGAAAGGGACAAACAGAATAAAAAGCAAACCATGCATGTGTAACATGACACTCCCCGTCGAAATCTATGATTTCTAATAACAATATTAACGTTAGTTAAGTCCATATATAATAATGTCTCTTTTCTGAAACATCTCTTCATCCCAATTATCCAGAAACCTGCAGACCTTACTGCTCCCTCTGTGAAGTGACGGCCTTGGTGTTGCACTTGCTCATGGTAATGTCTGACTAGCAGAGCAGTAATATGGTGACGTCCTGGAATAATAAGGGGATTTTGCTCTTCATTTGTCACATTAGACCTTGCTATGCGACCACCTACTCGGAGTAGTTTGTTGTGATCAATTATCGGATTCAACTGGTATAAAGGACTATCTTTAGATGGGCTGAGTCCCTTTGAGATGTTGTGAATCTCTTGTGAATATACTTCATGTTGGACACATTGAATGATGAGTCTTTCGGCCTTAATAATCTCTGCAATTGTGGGGGGCCCTTTACAGATATGCCACTTACGACACTCTTGATTAGTGTCACCGCTGTTTGCAAAGTGATGAGCAACATGAATAAGACGTGCAGTAGCTCGTACGGCAGAAGACCACTTAGAAAAACGTTCAAAACGGTGGGTTTTTAGTTTTACCTTTGCCTCAACGGAGGTATTAAGAGTAACTGCAGTGGTCTTGATTTCGTTATCTGCATCCGGATAGATAAGTTCAAAGGTAGACTTTACAGTGCTTGAGAAGAATTTCTCATTCAAGAGTACTGGTGGAGATATCCACGATGTATCCAGAAAAGCATTAGCAGGTATTGCACGACTGCCTAGGTCGGCAGGGTTAAGATCAGTGGGCACATAGTGCCATTGTGCTGGAATGGAGAATTTCCTAATGCGTTCCACTCGATTGCCAACATACACATGGAATTATCTTGTTTGATTGTGTATGTATCCTAGCACAATTCTGCTGTCTGTGTAAAAGTCAAAGGAGTCAATATGGAAGTCTATTTCGTGCTTTATAAGCTCAGCAATTTCAACAGCTAACACGGCTGCACAGAGTTCTAGCCTTGGAATAGTATGTGCAGGTTTTGGAGTTAGCTTTGCCTTGCCCATGACAAATCCCACACTGGTTTCACAGTGGGAGTTTACAACTCGGAGATAGGTTACAGCAGCTAGAGCTTCCATGGATGCGTCAGAGAAGACATGGATCTCTAATCTAATGGCATTCTTCATAGACACAAGAGTGTAAGAACGTGATATTTTAAACTGTTCCAATGCCTGAAGAGACTGCTTCCAGGATTCCCACCTTTGTTGTTTCTCTTTTGGTAAAGGGGTGTCCCAGTCAGTGTTCTCCGAAGTAAGTTGTCTGAGTAATATCTTGCCCTGAATAGTAAAGGGTGTAATAAATCCCAAGGGATCGTAGATACTGTTTACTGTGGACAGTACTCCACGTTTTGTGAAGGGCTTGTCACAGACTGATGTCTGAAATGTGAACACATCTTGTTTAACATTCCATAGCAACCCAAGGCTGCGTTGAGTGAGGGTAAGGTCAGACCCTAGTTGGAACTCCTTAGCACTGATGGCGTGATCATCAGAAGGAAATGCTCTCATAACCTCATTGCTGTTGGAGATGATTTTGTGTAGTCGGAGGTTGGCTGTAGCAAGCATGTTCTGAGTTCTGGTGAGAAGGTCAATGGCTTCTTCCTCCGTAGGTAGAGACTTGAGACCGTCGTCTACGTAGAAGTTCCTTTCCACAAACTGACGTGTATCAGACCCGAACTCTTGTTCGCCTATTTGGGCTGTCTTCCTCAATCCAAAAATGGCAACTGCCGGTGAGGGACTATTACCAAACACATGAACTTTCATCCGATAGTCTACAACCTCATCATTGACATCATTATTGCGGTACCATCGGAACCTGAGGAAGTTTCTATTGTCTTCCCGGACGATGAAACAATGAAACATTTGTTTGATGTCGTACATAATAGCAATTGGCTCTTGTCTAAAGCGGAGTAAGACTCCTAGGAGGTTGTTGTTCAGGTTAGGCCCAGTGATAAGATTGTCATTGAGAGAAACGCCTTCATAACAAGCACTTGAGTCGAAGACCACCCTAATTTGGTCAGGTTTGCGAGGATGGTAGACGCCAAAACACGGTAGGTACCAGCATTCTTCTCCATGTGTAAGAGGGGGTGCAGGCTCGGCATGATCTCTCTCAAATACCTTCTGCATGAAGTCAACGAAATGTTTCTTCATCTCCGGTTTCCAGTTTAGGCTGCGCTCTAAAGAGATGAACCGTGAATTTGCATATTGCATATTGTTTGGAATCCTCTTCCTTGGGGTGCGAAATGGTAGTGGTGCCACCCAGCTGTTGGAATCGTCTTGGTAGAACTCTTTACTCATTGTTTTCAAGAATTCCTTGTTTTCCATTGTGGCTGCCAACTCATTGTCTCTTGTGGTCACTTTAAACACTGTGCTACCGATGTTGTCATCCCGAAAGACAAATGCTTTGCTGTCATCAAGTATGATGCGTTCTTGTGTACCTTTGTTACACAGCTTTTCTTTGACACAGTAGCGATGTTGTCGTTGTGGGAAACAAGTAATGCGTCCATTTGGCAGAACGTGTGTTTTAAAGGAAAAGACTGAAAATGGTTTCTTGACGTTGCTAAGGCAGACGTTGCCTATGATAACCCATCCTAGATCCAGACGCTGGGCGTAAGGTGCATCATGTGGGCCGTTGATTTGCTGGCGAACCTTATGCACTCTAAGAATGTCTCTCCCAAGTAACAGCAGGATATCAGCATTTTCATCAAAGGCTGGTATTTGGTCAGCTATGTCCTTCAAGTGAGAATGGTGCAGGGCAGCTTCAGGAGTGGGAATCTCATCCTTGTTAGTTGGGATCTGATTACACTCGATGATAGTCGGCAAAGGTATTTCTTTGTTGCTATTAAGTGGAGCAACTATGAGGCCACTGGCTCTTCTACCCAAGACTTCTGTAATGCCTGCACAAGTACCGAGGGTATAAGGTAGAGCATCTCCTGCTATGCCCAACAGATCAAAGAACCTTGTGCTTGCAAGAGATCGGTTACTCTGATCGTCGAGAATGGTATACAGTCTTATGGCCTTTTCAGGTTGGCCCTTAAAATATACACGAACCAAGCATATCTTCGCACAGGATTTCTCACAAAGTCCTTCCCCACAGACTTCCGTGCATGTAGAGAATACTGGTGTGGAGGTAGCCGCTTGTTCAGTGTGCTCCCCGCCATGCTTTGCCACAGGAGGGATGTCTGTGGATGAAGTAGAGCTTTGTTGGTACAGATGAAGGGCTTGCACGTGGTTGTTGCTACCACATTCCATGCATTTAATGTTAGCCTTACAGTCTTTTGCAAGGTGTTCTGTGGAGGCACAGCATCTGAAACAAATTCCAAATTCCTTTAAAAGTTCCTTACGTTCTTGTAGAGGTTTCTTTCTAAAGCCGATGCATTTCTTAAGTGGATGTGGCTTGTTATGTATGGGACATTGGCGATTTGGATCCTCAAGTTTCTTGCTTTGCCCAGTCTTTTGAAGAACCTTAGCGGGTGCAGGTTGGACATCAGTCCTTTTCACTGATACTGGGCCCCTGCGGCCTCTGTGTGTTATACATGCGTTTGCAAGTCCTGGAGAAGGTGAATTGAGTGGATTACAGTCGCTGTAGAAGAAACTTGGGTCATTCTTAGAGTCTGCGATTTCCTTTATGAAGTCACAGAAGAAGGAAAGGGGAGGAAAGGCAACTCCATGTTTTTTCTTGTAAGTTGATCCCCGACTAACCCATTTTTCTTGAATGCTATATGGTAGCTTAAGGACAATAGGATTAATTCCACGAGGGGTGTCGAGGTAACTGAGTCCTGGTAAGAGGCTATCAGCTTTAGCAAGTTGAAGCTCTAGTAGAAGATCACTGAGTTCTTGAAGCTTCAGATTTTCTTTAGCTGTAATTCTTGGGAAGCCTTGCAACCTTTTAAATAAAGCATCTTCGATGGCCTCAGAGCTGCCAAAGCTACGTTCAAGTCTGTCCCAAGCAGCATCAAGACCTGCAGCAGGGTTGGAAGTATAAACGGTCTTGAGTCTTTTGATACGTTCAGCAGACTGTGGACCTAGCCACCTGATGAGCAGATCCAGTTCTTCTGCAGCGGTGATGTCTAGCTCGCTGATGGTGGCCTTAAAGGTGAATTTCCAGCCTCTGTAATTTTCAGGTTTGTCATCAAACGTGGTGAGGCCTGTCCTAGTGAGTTCTCTGCGAAGCATATATTTAGCGAACTGTGACATGTCTGTGCTTTCAGACTTTGGGTATATGGTTGTAGGTGGAACAGAGTTAGTTGCAGTTACCGGTACACTGATGTTAAGTGACTTGGGAACATAAGATGGTGCTAAGACGTTCAACACTGGATCTGGCTTACAGTCCAAGGGTGTGTTGGTTTGTAGCTGTATAGTAGTGGGTGTGCTAAGAGGTAACTGGTTAGTGCCATAAGAAGGTAGAAAGTCTTTTCTGTCCATGCCAGTTTCCGCTGCTTGAGTAAGTGCAGTAGGTGCAGAGAAAACTCCTTGGTTGAGTGCCTTGGGTGCTATGACAGAGTGATGGAGTTCTGAAGTGTACGATATAACAGAGTGACTACTACTCCAAGATTTCTCATTGTCACTAGCAGCCTGCTCTAAGACTCTCAGTCTTGCCATGTCTTTGGCATGCTCACATTGTTTTTCCAAAACTTCCATCTCTGCTTTCTTCCTTGCAGCTTCAGCTTCCATCTCTGCTTTCTTCTTTGCAGCTTCAGCTTCCATCTCTGCTTTCTTCCTTGCAGCTTCAGCTTCCATCTCTGCTTTCTTCTTTGCAGCTTCAGCTTCCATCTCTGCTTTCTTCTTTGCAGCTTCAGCTTCCATCTCTGCTTTCTCTTGGGCGAAAGCTGCCTGGATTTTAGACGCTTCTGCATCAGCGCGGGCTTTGATGAGTTGCTGGCTGAGTGTAGAAGATTTTGATAGTGAGGATCTGGAAGATCTTGTGGAGCGCCTAGAAGATGTGGAGAGATGGGATCTGGATTCATGGAGATGTGCGATTTTTACTTCTGCCTTTGTTTTTGTTTGTAATACTAAATCATCTCTTGCAAGATTGAGCTCATTCCATTCCTTTAATTCTTGTAAGGAAACTTCTGTGTTGTACCGCTTTAAGAGATCAGCATATTTTTCAGACAGTCTTTGATAGTTCTCATAAGCATCATTCAATTGGTTAACTAGGTCTTCTAGGTGCAGTACCTCACGTGTAGGGTGAGACAGAGCTGACATGCATTCAATAGTCCTGGACCATAAGTGTTTGAGGTTACACAGGAGTTCCTCTCTGTCAGCTTCATAGTTTTGTTGAATCTTCCAAGTTGGTTTTGTTAAACGCTTTTGTTTTATGGGGCTTGTAGGATCTAACTCCTGTTCTGGAAGAAGTTTAGGTTCTTCAGATTGCATTGTGATGACAAGCAGAGGGTTAAATTACACAGTAGTGTGTTTGCATAGAAATGTATCAAAGTTCTGGCCAGGGGATCAGGTTTCCTAGGCAACCAGTGGTGAGAGGAGCCAGAGAGGTCAGCATACAGGGCTTACATTCACTTGTAGGTAGAAGAAATGCATGTGGTAATACACAGACTGTATAGAAGCTGATGTATAACAGTTGTATGGACAGTTCTTACAATAAACTGAGCTATAACAGATGAATCCTGAGCTGAGACTCACTGCTGGCTGGAGGATGCAGTCTGCACTGTTTGCTACTATAATCCAGTGTCCATATACATCTCAGTATACATGCTTAGCTAGCAAAGATCCTTTACAAGATATTTGTCTGATCTTCTAAGATCCCCTCACTAATCTTTTGACTGTTCTGCCTCTCCAGTCTAAGCACTGAAAGTGTGATCTCTGTAACTTACAGTTGTGATGAGATAGCGGTAACCTTCAGTCCTAGGTGAATTGGCTGACAGTGACTCGATCCAAAAGACACCTTGTAGATTGTGAAGGAGTTTATTTAAACTGCAAACCATACACTGATGAACAGATGGATAGGTCAAAAGATTATGCTGTAAGGAGGTAAGCAGCTAAGATGTGACTGGAATGGAGGATGAGAAGCAAGTGAGTGAAGAGGGGAGGAGCAATACTGAAGACAGGAAGAAGGGGAGAGGAAAGGGACAAACAGAATAAAAAGCAAACCATGCATGTGTAACATGACAATCATCATCATCCACTACTTCCTTTGACCTTAAATGCCGTTCACATCTGTCATCTTCTTGTGATTGGGTACCCTCTAGAGGTTGTGAATCAGGGCACAAGATGTCATGTTCCTCTGCAAGCGTGCTTGGAGAGAGGGTCAAATGAAGGATTGGTGATGAGACGAGCTCCTCACTATATCCCAGTGTGGGATCACTTCTTTGACCAGACCGTGTATGGTGGGAGGAAGGATGATCAGAGTGAGGATTATGTTGACCAGACTCTTGGCTACTGAGAGTGGACTTGGTGGAAGACAGGGTGGTGCTTAACCGACTGGAAGCAGTATCAGCTGACATCCAACCGACCACCTGTTCGCAGTGGTCGGACCTCGAGAGTGAAATGTGTGACTTTAATATTTGAGTTTGAAAACTTAACAGTATTTCTTCCTATTCTGCAACTGTGCAGAGTACACAGAATAGGCTGCTAAACTGCGGTGACACACACTGAATGGAATATGTGACTTTAATATTTGAGTTTGAAAACTTAACAGTATTTCTTCCTATTCTGCAACTGTGCAGAGTACACAGAATAGGCTGCTAAACTGCGGTGACACACACTGAATGGAATATGTGACTTTAATATTTGAGTTTGAAAACTTAACAGTATTTCTTCCTATTCTGCAACTGTGCAGAGTACACAGAATAGGCTGCTAAACTGCGGTGACACACACTGAATGGAATATGTGACTTTAATATTTGAGTTTGAAAACTTAACAGTATTTCTTCCTATTCTGCAACTGTGCAGAGTACACAGAATAGGCTGCTAAACTGCGGTGACACACACTGAATGGAATATGTGACTTTAATATTTGAGTTTGAAAACTTAACAGTATTTCTTCCTATTCTGCAACTGTGCAGAGTACACAGAATAGGCTGCTAAACTGCGGTGACACACACTGAATGGAATATGTGACTTTAATATTTGAGTTTGAAAACTTAACAGTATTTCTTCCTATTCTGCAACTGTGCAGAGTACACAGAATAGGCTGCTAAACTGCGGTGACACACACAGAATGGAATATGTGACTTTAATATTTGAGTTTGAAAACTTAACAGTATTTCTTCCTATTCTGCAACTCTGCACAGTACACAGAATGTGCTGCTAAACTGCGGCGAAGCACACTGAATGGAATATGTGACTTTGATATTTTAGTTTGAAGACTTAACAGTATTTCTTCCTATTCTGCAACTCTGCACAGTACACAGAATGTGCTGCTAAACTGCGGCGAAGCACACTGAATGGAATATGTGACTTTGATATTTTAGTTTGAAGACTTAACAGTATTTCTTCCTATTCTGCAACTCTGCACAGTACACAGAATGTGCTGCTAAACTGCGGCGACGCACACTGAATGGAATATGTGACTTTGATATTTTAGTTTGAAGACTTAACAGTATTTCTTCCTATTCTGCAACTCTGCACAGTACACAGAATGTGCTGCTAAACTGCGGCGACGCACACTGAATGGAATATGTGACTTTGATATTTTAGTTTGAAGACTTAACAGAATGTGCTCTAATCTGCAACTTTGCACACTAAACAGAATGTGCTCTAATCTGCAACTTTGCACACTAAACAGAATGTGCTCTAATCTGCAACTTTGCACACTAAACAGAATGTGCTCTAATCTGCAACTGTGCACACTAAACAGAATGTGCTCTAATCTGCAACTTTGCACACTAAACAGAATATATATTTTTTTTTTTTTTTTTTCCCCCACACAAAATAACCTGCTGCCCCCACACACAGTAGTCCTAAAAAGGACTTTTGGTTCTTTTTTTTCACAATTTTGCTTTTTTTCCTCCCTACACTGACTTTCCCTTCCTATCCTCAGCTCTCCCTGGCTAAGACTGAGCCGAACTCGCTGGTCAGGTGCTATACAGCACCCGACCACGGGTTCTGGCCAGCCAATCAGTGTAATGCCAGCAGCCAACATGGCTGCTGGCATTACACTGATGTCAGAGCCTCCCTGCACGTTTATTGGCTGCGCAGCAGCCGCAAAACGTGCGGGGAGGAGACCCGAACATGGCGGGCGAGCACATGCGGTACTCGTACGAGTACCGCCATGTGCCGAGCAGAGTGATGCTCGAGCCGATCCGAGCATCGGCCGAGCATGCTCGCTCAACACTAGTTACAAGGTTAACTTGTACAGATAAAATGCTCAGTATAGATCACTTTAGATTTGAACCAAACTGGGGAGCAATTTAGCATCCACACTTTATAAAGTGTAAAATTAAAACTGTAATCTATTTTACAGTGTGCCCTCGCAGGAAACAGTATATTGAGTGCACATCAGAAGGGTCTGTAAGAAAATATGTGAACAAAACATAACCATAAGAAAAGGTATTTGTACAGACACTAATGGACCGTTTTACTTGGTATTATAATAAAGATTAATTGGGCCTCTGTGACAATTGATAAAATAGAACTATATTGGTAAGGGAATGATATGTTTAATAAAGTTTCATGGAGAGAAAGGCAATCAATCTATAAATGCTATCTTCCATATGTCTGAATATTGGCAATGATCTTAATTGTTTTTAAAATACTAAATTCTCTGTTTTTTGGGCAATTATAATTCTAACTTTATTTTTATCTTGTATGATAATTGTGATCATAATAATACAGTCACGTTATTTCAATGAAAATGCAAGAGACAAATACATATAATGAACTCCACCTTTATTAAATAAGCACAGGCAAACAGAAGCGCAGCTGAGCAAATCCTAGGGTGAGAATTAACCCGAAGCCAGAGCAAGTGGTTCCTACCAGAAATAGGAGACTGCTCAAGAGGGTCTCACTGAGATAGCCAAGAACCAAGGATATGACCCAGCAGAACTAGGACAGGAACAGGTAACGGCAATGCCCAAAGGCAACAGGAGTAGTTCTGGGCCGGAGCCACAGGTCTGCACTATTATGGAAAGTCAGACTTAGCCAAGGGTCATACATAGAGCAGTTTAGTCAGCCAGAGCCACAGGTCAGCACCACAATGGATAGTCAGACTACGCCAGGGGACAAACAAGGAGCAGGTAGTCAGCCAGAGCCACAGGTCTGCACCAGAGTGTATTGTCAGACAAAGCCAAGGGTCATACACAGAATACTTGGCCAGCCAGAGCCACAGGTTAGCACCAGAATGGATAGTCAGACTACACCAGGGGTCAAACATGGAGCGGGTAGTCAGCCAGAGCTACTGGCCTGCACCAGAATGGATGGTCATACAGCCAGGCAAGGATCAGCACAAGATCAGCCACAGGAACCAATAAACTACTGCATTGGACACCACGTAAGAGCGAATGAGCCAGGTGTCCTGGCAGTTAATAAAGGCCATGCCCTGGATTAGAGGAGGAGTACACAACAAGCTCCTATCACTTTAAGAGCAGTGCATATGTCACTGGAGGATTTCCCTGATGACGCGCGCCCGCCGAGATGCCGGGCCGAAACTCTTAAGTCCTCCGCAATGAAAAAGCGTCATGACAGCCGCGAGGAAGACAGAAGCGACTGGCTCCTCCTATGCCGAGTAGGCACATTAACAAATACTTTATGAGCTTCTATTGTATTTATATGAAGGAATTCTTCATATTCAAATTGTTTGAGCAATGACCAATGAGGTACATTGTTATTACACTGACTGTCTATACATGAATGAATTTGTCAAGGTAGTGCTTATATAAAATGCAATGGTATAAGGGTTACCATATACTATAGTGTGCTGCTGCATATTTACTTTTAGCTGTTATTTAGCAACTTTGGCCAAGTGCATTTTAGCTGACTTTAAGAAGGCGTTTGCATAGTTTCTCTCATTCCTGATATTATACAGCCTCACACTGATTAGACTCAGGGTTGTATACACATAAGTATGTTTTTAGTTTATTTTTGTGCAATAAATATTTATATATTCTTAATATTAAGAGGTAGTATATTAATGTACTGAATTCCCATAAAAGTTAAGAGATTGTGATCTAGTGAAGAACAACAAGTTATCTCCTGTTTCCTAAATATAAGTGTGGACTGTGAATTGGACCATATATAGTAACTACAGTTGTGCACTGCAAATAAATGTAGTTTCATCTGAATAGTTTGTATAAACTTTTTATGAACGTTCAGAGAAAACAAACTACTTTTGCCATTACATTCAATTAGTCAAAGTTTTTATTGCCAGACAAAATTATTTCAACACTACATTCAATGGGGAAGACTTCTTTGGACTGACGTTTGAACAAGAATCAATCAAATATATTACATAAAACTTGTTCACTCTTAGACTTCCTCCAGGACATTCCCCCACACAACTTCAAAGTCATTCTAATGAGGGGAACACTCTCTAGTACAGTGATTCTCAACCAGGGTGCCGTGGCACATTGGTGTGCCACGGACATCAACTTAGGGTGCCCTGTGTTTTCTATGAAGACTGACAAAAATGGACTTTAAAATAAAGATTTATAGAAATTGTTCTGCACAATATGTTTAGTTTTGTCATTATGATTATAAAACCTAATAATAACTGTATATTTATTTATTGTAGATTTTGTTATGCCCTTGATAAAGTATATTAAATATGTTAGGGGTGCCCTGAATGTTGTAGATTATGTGTTAGGGGTGCCCCTAACAAAAAAAGATTGAGAACCACTGCTCTAGTACAAACCAAAAAAGCTGCGCACAAGGCCTCTCTAAACGTAATACATTCAACATGATTATTCCATCACCAGCACTACCATAGCAGCCTTTACATTCTATGTACAGTCTTCAGAGACTAAATCCTGTCTCTAGGTTAGATTGTCTGTGCCGGCTCTCATCTCAGTCTGGTGTATATCTTCCACTCGGATGCGTCTCCACTTGGGTGGTAAAAGCACCGTTTGGGTTTCAAATGTAATGACAGAGAGCCAGTGGCTCTAAATTGATGTAAATACACAGAAAAGTAATATTTCCTAAAAAAATAGTTTTATTAATTTTAAAAACATATCTATAATACGATTCATTAAGAATTATAAATATTCCAATTGGCTTTGTGTTTTGTGATAATGTGTCACTTCATCAGAAGCCAATCTTTTTTTATATAAATGAATGATTGAGGTTAATTAGATTACATTTACATATTAAATCATCGCTTATCAATTTTTGATATTCCTCTTCTACACCCCATATGATTTTATGCTGTAGTTTCATGACGCTACCATATGTTCCTCAGAGCCTTCTCTCTTCTTCATGCTCACTGTATGCTCTCCATCATGGAATGCATTACTTCCTGGTGCTCCGTTTACCACATCATTATGTCAGGGTGCCCCAAATATTTTCATCTCTCCATTTTTTTATTGTTACCTTATTAACTCAATATATACATTAGGTAATCTCCTAGCAATTTAACAACATAGTAAATCTCGATATGTTCTTGATGTGCACTCTACCACAGTCATTTATAACCATGTATAGATACAAAAATTTTCCTGCAGAATTATGCATATATACAAATAAAACAATCATAGCACCAAAAATGTACTGTGCAAAAGTCTTAGGTGTGAAAAATGCTATAATGTAAGAATTCTTTAAAAAATAGACATATCAATAGTTTATATTTATCAATTAACAAAATGATAGTGTGTGAACAGAAGAAAAAGCTACATCAAATCAATATTTGATGTGACCATCCTTTGCCTTCAAAACAGAATCAGTTCTTCTAGGTAGACTCGCACAAAGTGAGGGATTTTGTTGGCATATAATCAGGTGTACGATTAAACATTCAAACCATACAGGTAATATTGATCATCAGTTTAATATGTGGGTTGTAACACAATCATTAACTGAAATAGGAACAGCTATGTAGGAGGAACAATACTGGGTTAGGAACAGCCAAACTTGGCTAACAAGGTAATGTCAAAATTCATAGACTAAGGCAAGACTGAGCACAGCAACATGACACAATGTTATACTGCATCAGCAAGGTCTCTCCGGGGAAGAAATTTCAAGGCAGACAGGCAACCTTGAGAACCGTAGACGCAGTGGTCGGCCAAGGAAATTTAGTGCAGCAGAAAAAAGATACATGCTTACTTCCCTTCACAATTGGAAGATGTCCAGCAGCGCTATCACCTTAGAACTGGCAGAAAACAGTGGAATCCTGGTACACCCATCTACTGTATAGAGAAGTCTGGTCAGACGTGGTCTTCGTGGAAGACTTGCGACCAAAAAGCCATTGGCTATAGTAGAAGGCAGCTTGTTAGCCAAACGGCTGGAGAGCTGTACAAGAATGAGTGACTGCAGGCAACAGCGAAGCATGGTGGAGGTTCCTTGCAAGTTTGGGGCTGCATTTCTGCAAATGGAGTTTGGGATTTAGTTGGAATGAATGTTCTCCTCAATGCTGAGACATACAGGCATTTACTTATCCATCATGCAATACCATCAGGGATGCATCTGACTGGCCCCAAATGTATTCTGCATCATGACAATGACCACAAACATACAGCCAAAATCATTAAGAGCTATCTTCAGTGTAAACAACAAGGAGTCCTGGAAGTGATGGTATGGCCCCACAGAGCCCTGATCTCAACATCATTGAGTCTGTCTGGGATTAAAGGAAGAGGGCTGGGATTAAATGAAGAGAGAGAAACAACTGAGGCTGCCTAAATTCACAGAAGAACTGTGAACAGTTCTCCATGATGTTTGGAACAATCTAACAGCCAAGTTTGTGAACACTGTATGCAAGTGTACCTAGAAGAATTGATTCTCTTTTGAAGACAAGGTTTGCCTAATGGCAATTAATTTATTGCTAACAAAATCGCTGAAGACATTCGGGGAGCATGTAAAGCTTTGCAAGCAGAATGCAGGAGTTGTGGTACTTTTGATTGTCACGCTTCCCACCTTTTTACTTTGGCTGACCCATCAATTTCTATTGGGCAGGGATTCTGTAAATAAGCTGGAGACCTGTAGGGCCTTGCCCGATTATTAGAGTTCTACCTGTTGTCTTGGCTTCTGACTCCTTGCGTGATTTCTGGTGATTGACTCAGAGTTGCTCATCCTTGCCTGTACTTTTTGGATCTTGTCTTCCTGGGATTCGGCACAGACTGGCCCTGACTGCGCTCTGTTGTTCCCATTTTCTCTCACCTGATTTGCCTGTTAATGACCAGACCGTCTGACTATTCTCGCCTCTTGTTATTGTTACAGAGGCTGACTCTAGTGTTAAACTGTTTCTCTTTCCGGTTACTTCTGAGTGTGGAGGGGAAGTGCTGTAAGTGGATCCAGAGCAGATCCAGTGATATTATTCATAAGCGGTCTCAGCCCGCTCTCTTCATGGTCCCAGCTGCTACTTCCAAGCAGCTTCTGCTGCAGTATTATAGTGGTCCCAGCCCGCTCATCATAGCGGTTCCAGCCGCTACCTTAAGGCAGTCAGCTGCATTAAATTAGCTGTCCTAGCCCACTCATCATAGTGGTTCCAGATGCTACTTCTAGGCAGTGAGCCGCATGATAAGTGCAGTCCCAGCCTGCTACCTCAGAGCAGCTACCTGCTGCATTATCATAGCGGATCCAGCCCACTCATCATAGTGGTTCCAGCCGCTACTCCTAGGCAGTACAGTTGCAGTATATTTTACGGACTCACCCCGCTACCTCAGAGTAGCTACCTGCTGCATTATCATAGTGGTCCCAGCCTGCTATCTTAGTGGTTCCAGCCACAATCACTGAGCTATCCACGCTGATCTACCATAGCCATTACATCCGCTCCGTCATTTAGCAGGTTTCTACCTGCTTACTTAGCAGTCTTAGCCCGCTCTCAATATTGGTCTCAGTCCGCTGCATCTTTTAGAATCTGCCAGCTCAGTCATAGCGGTTCCGTCCGCTTCTGGGTTGTTGTGTTGTTATTGTTCATGGGGTAGCGGTCTACCTCAGTTCTTCTGCTTTGTGGATCTTTTACTGATAGGCCTGGGTCTACTTCAGGTATTGTGGGAGATCCTATCCTGGTGTGGGTCCCGGTTCAGCTGGGGTAGGACATCTGGCTTTGCAGCCAGCACCTTTAATCTCAGCTGTGGCTGCCGCAAGGGATCCCCACAACTGGCATCAATCTCCAGCAGTGCACTCCAGCAATGTTCTCTAGCTGCTACCCAGGTTTATCTTACCCATGACATTGATGAGTCCAAGTAAGCATAAATCCTATCTGTCTGAGTTGGATCATAAGGAATCTTATCTTGATGACTGTACAGAGACTCATAGTACTTAAGAAATATGAGCGATATGTCCTTATCTGTGTAATGTTTTGTACCAGACAGAGCTTATGGCAGGAATATATGTAGACTGTGGCTTTTGACTCAACTGTTTGGCCAGTAAGGATCCCGGTTTATTACTATGTTCAAAAAATGTTTGCTTACTTCTCTTTCAAATTTCACATGTAGCAAAGTTTTTTTAGTTGTTCACACAATTTCGTAATTTAGTCTGAGAAGGATTGCGCACGACATAGAGAATTTATTTGGTTTCCAGAGTACTGTCCAGAAAATAAACTGGCTGGAGAACAAGGGAAAATAGCGAAATCTATGGCAGGAATGCTCAAAATTAACCTGTGACACAAAACTCACCAGGTCAGGAGCTGAGACAGAAAAAATAAGAATAAACAAATTTAAAAATGCAGATGAAAAAGGAAGAAACAGAACATAAAGGCCTGATACCCTAGCCAATGGAGGGAACATGATAAATCACTTGAGCAGTGTTATGCCCTGCTTCCCCCAGCTGCAAAGGGAGCAGGCCCCTCTTACAGAGGTAAGAGTACAGGATCGCTTAGGCCTCAAAGGGAGACAGTGATATTGATTTTGTTTTTCAGTTATGTATATATATATTTTTTTTGGGGGGGGGGACTAACTGTGATAACATATGGTGGACAACTTAAAAAATAAATAAATAAACAAAAAACATAATTAATTAAACAAATAAATAGATTAGACAGCTGACTGGGAGCTCTGTGACTGAGGCAGACTTGATAGACAGCAGACGACATTGAAAATTTTGTTGAGGGCCAAGGAAAGACATCACACTCCATCAGTTGTGTATTGGAGAGAGTAAAAACACACACAGTAGTTGAGTAATGTCTAGCAAATACACAAGCGAGAGGAGGAAAGGTGGAGGAAGTGCAGGGGCGTGGGAGTAAAATGTTAGTGCAAAAGCTGACTGCAGCAATTGTTGCAATAAACGATGATCCCTCTGGATGCAGTTTGTCAAGGTCCCACCAATCACACCACGCCAGTCCCCCACCACCACTACCATACACATCTGTCACATCGTAGGTTATACTTCTAACACATTTTTCAAGGTATACGTTGCTGTAGGACTAACAACTTTGACTTCCAGCTACTTATTTCTCCACTACAGCCCACAGAAGAAGTAATATTGTTGCCCTATATTAAATATAGGGAAAAAATGTGTGGGAGTAGGAGAAAAAGTGTTAGAATAGGAGAAAAATGTATTAGATTATGCAAAAATGTGTTCAAATAGGAGAATAATGTATTGGAATAGGCGAAAAATTTGCTGGAATAGGTGAAAAGGAGGAAAATTTTGCATTCGAGAAAAAGAGTAAACTTTCAAGAAAAAAAGCATAACATCAACCATTTTTCACAAAAAGTCATGCAGGAAATTTTTCTCACTCTTAGCCCACCACTATTACTGAGGACAAATTCACAGGCCTATAATTGCCAGGTTTAGTTTTAGTTGCCTTCGTAAATAAAGGCAATACAATGGCTTTATGCCAGTCTTCTGGCACTGAGCCTGGGAGTAAACTTTTGAGTGCCAGACAGGTATCCAACACATTAACATTTTGCTGAAAGCAAAGCAAACCGTAAAAAGAGTGGTCTTGCTAACACTGCTCTGAGTTCTTGAAGAAGCAAGCATCGGGACCAGAAGCTTTGTCATTCTTAATTTTGTCCTTGGTTCCCTTGATTTCTTGTTGTGTTAGTTCAATATCTGATAATGATATGGTTTTACTACTTACTTTTTGAGGCTCCTGGTATATACCAATTAAAAGAAAGTGTTCAGCCTTTGCCGTATAATCGCTAATCCACTCATTTATCTCATTTTTGAAAGGTCCATTGCACTCCCTCTTAAGTTTTTTGCTATTAATGTGTTTCAGAAACTTTTTTGGACTTTTATTACTCACCCTTGCAATACATTATCTATTTCTGCTAACTTAATGGCCTTTTTGCAATCTTTGTTGTACTCCCTGTACTTCACAAAATATTTTTCTGTTCCTTCAGACATAAATAGTTTAAAGGGATAGTAATGTTTCATAATAAAAACAGCTCTAATTAATCATCATAGTATTTGGACTTTGGAGAGTGTCATTTCAATACTGTCAGAGTTGTAGTTCAAGAGTAATTCAATGACAAAGTATCCCCCTCCCACCCCTTTTACTGATGTAACACTGTTCAGCCAGATCAGAAGGGAGGTGCCCAGGTAGACTGCAGAGAGGGACAATCTTCAATTAAGATAACCTGAAAAACTTGTCAAGGGGGGTAGGGCTTTTATTGTTCTCATAGGAAGAAGATTGTCCCCTTCTGTTATCTGTCTGGTCTATGGACTGGATTCCACATCTGAGAAGAGATGGCTTACACTAGGTAAAAGGGGCAGGAGGGGAAACTTTGTTTGTGAATATCTCTCAAACCATAAATGAGAGAGAAGACTTATATCGTTCTTCATGTTTTTTTTAATACCTACAAAATAGGTACAGCAGTGTTACATCAGTAAAAGGGGCGGGAGGGGGATACTTTGTCATTGAATTACTCTTGAACTACAACTCTGACAGAATTGAAATAACACTCTCCAAAGTCCAAATACTATGATGATTAATTAGAGCTTCTTTTATTATAAAACATTACTATCCCTTTAATAGGAGCTCCTCCCTATTAGCTACATTTTTCCCCAACCCATGAACGTTTCCTTGGACCCAGTTCCTATGTACACTCAGCCTAATTTCTACTAGCTATATCCTCCCCCTTTCCTAGTTTAAAAGCTCATCCAGCCTTCTAAGCAGTCTATCCCCTAGCACAGTGGCCCGCTTACCATTCAGGTGCAATCAATAACTACAATACAGATTGTACCCAAGAGCAAAGTCAGCCTAGTGATCTAAAACCCCCAAACCCTCCTACACCAATACTTAAGCAAAATTCGATGGCTCTCCCACCACATGCTATCTTAGCTTGTAATCAGTGTACCCATTTATTCACTGTATTGTATTTGTTACTTTATTGAACTCAAGTTATTTGTTCAAAAATACAATGTGTTGCTTTGAAACATTACAGATTAAGCTTGAAAGACTGTGTACTTTTTAATTTCAGTAAAAAAAGTATTGCTTGATAACAGGTCTAAATTGACTTATTCAGCATATTTTAGCTTTTATGTGCACTGCATCAAATACAATAAAGTAAGAAAGCTGTCTTCCTTATGAGACCATTAATGTAATTAATCACTCTGACATGGCACAAGGATAATTTAATATCAGTGTTTTCTACAACAAGATCAATACATGTTAATCTCATCAACAATGTGAAGCAGTCACTGGTTATATTGCAGAAATGTACTATTTAATTATTTAAATGGGAAAGTTCAATGAGAAAGCTGAGCTCTGTGTCTGGTTAAATAAATATATATCACCTATCATATCCTGAATCAATAGATTTTACCTATATATCAACGAGGAGTTTATCTCTCCTTTATCACACCTTAGTACATAACCCACCAGATGGGAGATGCATTAAGGTGAGATAAATGTGACAAACAATTCCTATGCTATTCTGTAGAGCCTATATACTAAAATCTCTGTGTTTGAAGAGAGATCTTAATGCACAGACACCAGAGAATAACATAGGAATTGAAGAATTTAGCTCATTGGAGAGTTGCTCGCAAACATTGATGTCTAACACCTCTCCATGAGTTCTATTAATGGGACATTAGGGGAGATGGGGGAAAGGTCTTAAAGGTTGATGCTGTGGCAATATGATTTTCTTGATATGTGTAAAGCATATTCACAAAGAATTAGGAATGCAATGGGAGGGGGAGAGATTGTGCTTATTAGCATATCATCCTGGCACAAATGTGTAGAAGTGTCGGGGAGGGATGGGAGGGAGCAGAGAGGATGCAGAAAGACTTCAGTACCAAGAACAGCAGCCCACACTCAACCTTTCATTTCCATTTAGGTAAGCTTTCTGTTTCATATTCCTGTGGCACATGCTGATTTTATTTGTGCTTTAAAGGCTAGCTTTGCAAGCCACAGTGGTGCAGAGAGGATGCATTCCAAAAATAAATATTTTTTTGTGTCCATGTATTTTATCAAGATATCTGCATAGATATATTTTCGAATCTGAGTCATGTCTGTTTTTTATTTCATTTAAAATAAGGGGTTTTATTGAATACTAGTTCTAGGTCTTTCTAAACAGGTGGTTAAAAATTAGATTGCATTGTCATAGAAAGGGGATAGTGGTTGTAACACCAAATAAATATCGTTGTGTGACTAGCAAAAAGGCATGTCTTCACCCGTGCTAGAAGAGGCAGGGAAGGGAGCAAAAGTCCAGTGCTCCAATGTTTCAGCCACAACCACAAGTCCAATGTGTGACAGGACAGCCTTGGTCCTGTGGTAGCCATCGAAGTACACATACACGATGTGACACCACCTTTGTTGCAGTGTTGTACCCTGAGCCAAACACAGTCAGACTCTCCAGCCTTTATTCTGCTGGTAGTAGCAATGGCTACTAAACAATGGCATCACACTAGATGCTCAGCGGGGGTCCGGACTACACATTCTTCTTAAAGGAGAAGATTTGTATGGGGATGGGGCCATGGTCATTAAGAGAAACTAAAGCAGTATTCTGAGCAATGTGGTAGGACCAGGGTGAGATTGGGGATATGTAGATGGGTCAGTTGGACACTCTTTTCACTGAGTTCTATACCCCCAGCTACTGTCACTAATGGCCACAACCTGCCCCTACTCACTCTATATAAACACTTAACCATTTTAGTACAACAGAGGTGCAGAGTGTAAGTGTTAAAAGTTATCTTTCTGTATATATATATATATATATATATATATATAAAGCAATTTTGAAGACCTAGGAATTTTTGTGAAGTGCATTGTGGCATATGCAACGGCTAGTGTAAACATATAAGACTGTGCAGCTCACCTCTCTGCCTCCCCTCTTATTCCTGCTTTTGTGAATTGCCCTCCTCTTGTGGGTGGAGTGGCTAAGTCCCACACTTGCTGCAGGGTTTTGCTCCTGTGGTAGCGGCCCTGTGATTCCTGATGGACACAGCAGCACACCTGAGGATCTTATGTTGCAGCAGTGCCAACACAGATTCAGTGTGGGGCCCAGTCAGTGTGTGGGGGTGGTAGGCATCTGCACCCTTCTAGGAGAGGGTAGTGTGTGAACCAGTCTAATTTTTGTATATTTATATAAAATTAACAGCTGAGTACTAAAATAAAGCAATGTGAGTGGATGCCATTGGTGCCGCTTGGAGAACTCACGTCCGCTCACATTGCCAGACACTTCACAAGACCAGAGGTGCTAAGACAGCTGGCCTTGTGCAGTGTCTGGCAATGTGAGAGGATATGACTTTGCCAAGCAACGCCACTGGCATCAACTCACATTGCCTGATAACTATTTGAAAAGTATTGCTGAACTAGAGATAGACAGATCATTTCTCCTTATCTAGGAGTAATATTTGGACATTGTTTTATAAAGCCAGCACTGCTAATCTCAACCCAACAGAGGCCAGTGGCCTTTCATTCCCAAAGGGTTAAATAAAAACATAATTTGCAGTAGGCTGTGTGATCTCCCCTGTGTCCCGGACACACATTCCTGCTGATCTCATGCTTGCACTGAGTAGTGCCTCTGCTAGTAGGTCACACTGTTCAGTTAGTGAGGTGAGCTGATGTGAGCGGATGTGAAAGCTGCTACTTGTCAAATTCACATCCACTTCCATTCTTGTGCAGAGTTCCTTCACTTCATCGCCTCCCCCTCCTCGATCTGTCCTCCTCTAGTCCGAAGGCTTACAGGGTTCAGTCTTTTGATATATACATTTAAAATATATTTATAGAACAGTCTCAAGTATATTTATAACACTCAACTTGATTGTTTTCTTCAACTTTCTGGGGTGCACTCAGTCTGAACTCCTTCTGTAAATTAAGCATTCTGGGAGCTAGCTGTTAAGCCCCTCTGTCCTGCTTGAGTTATAAGGCTATGTGAGCAGATGCCAGTGGTGTTACTTAGCAAAGTCACATCCTCTCACATTGCCAGATACTCTGTGAGGACTGCACATTAAACAGTAATAAATGAATCCTGGGGTGAACCGCTTCCAGTCTTGCTTACCCACATTAAGTTGTGGTTGTGTCAAAAGACTTTTGCATATGACAGAAGGGGGTGTCTGCCTGATTTAACCCTTTGAGTGTCAGAGGGGTGTGCAATGAACTCAAAGAGTTAATCAAAAATCAGTTCTATCCGTGGAATCTTCTGTAACTGGTATTCCTCTGACTGACATAACTTTGCAGTAAGAATTCTCTGTCCTCTTCCCCACTGATCCTGGGATAGATCCTTGTCTCTTCCTGAGGGTGAGTGTACGGGGCACCGGACTGGGGTGTGTCCTGCTAGCAGAGGCACTACTCAGTGCAGGCAATGAGCATGAGATCAGCAGGAATGTGTGTCCAGGGCATAGGAGATGGACCCATGCAGAACACACATCATGGAGTAAATTATGTTATTATTTAACTCTTTGAGAATGAAAGACATAGCACTCACTTCTGGTGTATAAAGAGTTAGTAATCGGTCACTGTCATGCATAGGGAGAACTCCATAGGCCTCTTTTGGGTGTAGTTTGACTCTCTTGAGATTAGCAGTGCTGGCTTTATAACACTATGTCTAAATATTACAAGTTGCTTGCCCTTTAGGGGGAAATTCACTAAGCGGTGATAAAGTGGAGATGACTGCTCCAGTTTATCACTTCCCCAGTTCCTATGTTATTCTATGGAGCCTATTCACTAAGGAAGAAATCTTAGTGCATAGGCTCCATAGAATAATATAGGAATTGGAGAAATGATAAACTGAAGAAGTCATCTCCACTTTATTATCTCTTTATCACTGCTTAGTGAATCTCCCCCTTAGTGTATATGTATCATGTTTGTTTCTACAGCCCAAATGCAAAACCTTACACTCTTTAGTATTACTATCCCTTTAAATATCATGTATTCCTAACCAGCAGCATTTACTAAGTGCACACGCCTTTAATATCAAACAATTCGTTGTTTATGGTTTTATCATAATTTTTTTTAACAGAGCTGATAATTATAGCCATTTTAACCTCTTTTTACCTTTAATTAAAAAGTGTTTTGGATTGCATTCTGGTATACCTGACAGATACAGATTTTTAGCATAAATTGTATGCTTGCAAATGCCAGAAGTTTAACTGGTAAAATAGGGGAATTGGAGCTGGTAGCTGAAATCGAAAACTATGACTTGATTGGCATAACAAAAACATGGTGGGATGACACACATGATTGGTCAATCAATTTGGAGGGCTACATGTTATTTAGGAAAGATAGGTCAAACAAAAGAGGTGGTGGGGTCTGTCTGTATGTCAAACCAGCGTTATTGCCTCATTTGAGGGAAGACAAATGTGATGACAGTAGTGAACATGTGGAATCCCTGTGGGTTGAAATAGTCAATGGGGGTAAAACTGCCCAGAAAATATTAGTGGGTATTTGTTATAAACCACCAAACACTGGTGAGCTTGAAGAATCACAGCTGTTAATGCAAATAGAAAAGGCTTCTCAAATAGGGAAAACTATAATTATGAGGGATTTTAATTATCCAGAAATAGGCTGGAAAAATGGAACAACTAATTCTGCTAAAAGCAGTAAGTTTCTGAACTTGTTGAATGACAATTTTTTGTCTCAACTAGTGCAGACCTCAACCAGAGGGAATGCGTGTCTGGATCTGGTAATAACGGACATTGATGAACTTATCTCTAACATCCAAGTGAAGGAGAACTTGGGGAATAGTGACCATAACATGGTATAATTTGAGATGAATCCAAAAAAGCAATTTGGTATGGGTTCCACCAAAACACTGAATTTTAAAAAGGCCAACTTTAGCAGGTTTAATTCATCCCTTGGTCTCGTTGACTGGGATAGAATATTTTCAGGAAAAAACACAGAAGGTAAGTGGAATGCCTTCAAAATAACATTGCAAAAATATGCATATAAATTTATAGCCCTTGGAAACAAATACAAAAGAAGCAAATTAAAACCAATGTGGCTAACCAGTAAAGTAATTCATGAAATAAATAACAAGAAAGCTGCATTTAAACATTATAAAGCTGAGGGATCAGCAGAGGCATTTGCAGAATACAAAAATGCCAACAAAACCTGTAAAAAGGCGATTAAATTAGCTAGACTGGAGAATGAAAAAAATATTGCAAAGGAGAGCAAGAGCAACCCAAAAAAATTCTTTAAATACATTAATGTCAAAAAAATAAAGTCTGATAATGTTGGGTCCTTGTTATCTGAAAAGGGTGAGATGGCCAGTGGGGACAGAGAGAAAGCAGATATTCTAAATAATTTCTTTTCTTCTGTTTTTACTAACGAAGACCCAATGTACAAGAATCTGCAAACTACTTTTACAGAATAGTCACAGCAAGCATGGTATTGGCTAACACAAGAAAAAGTGTTAAAACAATTGAATGGTGTTAAGGTAGACAAAGCCCCGGGGCCGATTGGTATACACCCACGGGTACTTAAAGAGCTAAGCCAGGCCCTGGTCAGAGCGTTATTTTTGATTTTCAGGGATTCTTTTATTTCAGGTATGGTGCCCACGGATTGGCGTAAAGCAGATTTGGTGCCCATATTTAAAAAGGGATCAAAATCACAGCCAGGAAATTACACACCTGTAAGCTTGACATATGTGGTAGGGAAGCTGTTTGAAGGGTTGCTAAGGGAATATATTCAAGAATTCATCTTGAACAGGAATATCATTAGCAGGAGCCAACATGGCTTTATGAAAGACAGGTCTTGTCAAACTAACTTGATTACATTTTATGAAAAAGTGAGTAAAAATATAGATGTGGGAGCGGCGGTTGGTGTGATCTATTTAGACTTTGCCAAGGCATTTGATACGGTTCCACACAAGAGGTTAATGTACAAATTGAAGGGGAAAATGTTTGCGTGGATTGGAAATTGGCTGAAAAATAGAATGCAAAGAGTGGTAGGAAATGGCAAGTTCTCCAATTGGATAGTTGTGATAAGTGGAGTACCTCAGGGATCTGTCCTGGGTCCTCTTCTTTTTAATTTGTTTATTAATGACCTGCCAGAGGGCATAGGGAGTCATGTATCAGTGTTTGCCAATGACACAAAATTAAGGTAATAAAGTCTGAACTGGATGTGTCTTCATTACAAGAGGATTTGGACAAATTGAGTAACTGGGCAGACAAATGGCAAATGAGATTCAATATAGACAAGTGTAAATGTATGCATTTTGGGTGTAATAATAAAAATGCAACATATAGTTTAAATGGTGTTTCTCTGGGGAAATCTACTAATGAAAAGGATTTGAGAGTAATGGTAGACAATAGACTTAGCAGTGGTGTGCAGTGCCAGCTGGCAGCTGCAAAGGCCAATAAGATACTGGCATGTATTAAAAGGGATATTGATTCAGGGGAGGAAGATATTATTATTCCTCTTTAGAGGTCCATGATAAGACCCCACCTAGAATATGCTGTTCATTTCTGGGCACCCTTTCTGAAAAAAGACATAATGGAATTAGAGAAAGTTCAGAGGAGGGTTACAAAACTAGTAAGGGGAATGGAAAGTTTTAGTTATGAAGAACGACTAGAAAAGTTAAAATTGTACACACTAGAGAAACAGCATCTTAGAGGGGATATGATAACACTATATAAATATGTTCAGGGCCCATACAAAGGGCTCTCCAAAGACCTGTTCATTAACAGAACAGATCAAAGGACAAGGGGCCACCCGCTTAGACTTGAGGAAAGGAGATTTAATCTACAACAACGGAAGGGATTCTTTACGGTAAGGACAATAAAGGTATGGAATTCACTGCCTGAGGAGGTGGCGCTACCGAATACATTAGATGCCTTTAACAAGGGCCGGGATACCTATTTAAAAGAGCAGAACATAGAGGTCTATGTACGTTAGTATTGGGATTAACATTTAGTTAGTGCTTGTTGATCCAAGGAGAAATCTGATTGCCATTTGTACTCAAGAAGGAATTTCTTTCCCCCCCATTCAAGGCACAATTTGAAATTGCTGTATTGAGGGGTTTTTTTTGCCTTCTTTTGGATCAACGATGGTAAACAAGAATAGGAAAAGGGTTGAACTGGATGGACGCAAGTCTTTTTTCAACCTAAATTATTATGTTACTATGTTACTCCAAAACAATTGTTTTTGGTCATGATCAGCATCCTTTTGTTTGTAAAGGTTAGTGTAAAATATGGCAAAAGTGTCTTTGATTAACTGTGTAGAGTAAGAAAATTGACCAATCCTCTGTGCCAGGGTGTAGTGGTCAGGAGTCTACCCAATGTTGTTGGAATTATAACAGCATAATAGGTTTGCCTTGGTTCAAAATGGATCTAAGATGTGAGCATGTGAATGAGGTAAACCTGATGATAATTAGTCCTGCCATATTGAAGTTCCCTGCACAAATCAGAAGGATGTCATGGAGTAGCGTTAAAAATAATCTTAATATAAGTGCAAACATATTGCCAAAGACGGCAGTAATTAGGAATGAGCAAAACTATTCTATTAAATATCATAAATAGCAAAATGCAATTGTGTTGTACATGTGGGTTCAAGTGAAGGTAGCTGTTTTTCTTTCTAGAACTACATAGCATTTAGTTTTTGCTAATTTTGATGCTGGAACAGGGTTAGGAGATGAGGTGATTGAGAAGGACTGGGAATTGAGACTGATAATTGTGTGTTGTCTAAGTATAGCAGTAGCCATAGATATTATTTTAGTTAAAGCGGAACTATCATGCTAATAACAATGACCCCCCCAATATATTTCTAACCTTAAGGGACAGACAGCGCAGTCCCAGAGGTACATTTACTCTAAGATGTCTGTGCTGTCTGTCCTCTGGTTCCTGCCGAAGACATGGTTTTTCAGCAATACCACTGATTGATTGAGCTTAAGAACCAGAAGGCTTTCCATATTGCTAGGTTAGAAATATATTGGGGGACAATGTTATTAGCATGATAGTTCCGCTTTAAGCAGAAGAATGATTCCAATAATTTAGATAAAGCGTGTTTCCATATTAGCCACAGAAAAAGTAGGAGAGTAGAAGAGTAAAAACTATACTTTATTGGCTAAGTGAGTGGCTCTAAGATGCAAGCTTTCAAGACAACTAGGTCTCTTCATCAGGTATAATAAGAATGAATAAGTGTGCATCTGCATGTTTGGTTCTTTGGCTGTCAGTGCAGATGGGCAATGCCAGCTGGTCTATATGTGTGCTTCTAAGGCTATCAGTCAAGTGGGACAAGACTGGGAAGGGGGAGTCAGAATGTGTGGTTCTATTGCTACAAGTGGGATAAGGCTTGGGGCCATGCGTTCAACAGCTTTCTTTTTCATTTGACAACACATACGAATAATGTATAAACTGACACTCTTAATCTAAATGAGAGAGAAATTTACATTATCATTGATTTTAATTCTTGGAAGAAAGTGTAACTACTGCACTTTTTGCTGGAATTCCTGAGGAAGGCAAAAAGTGAGGTTTTATTGTGTTTCATTTTCAGAAGGTTATTGCCCTCTCCTAGTGCTGAATCTGAGCATCGAAAGGAACTGGAGACCTGGGCAAGAGAGAAGGCAGCAAATGTAAACCTGCAGGCCACCAGACAGAGCTTCTACCTCTGAATATATAGTATTTAGTAGAGGAAAAGGGAGGAACAGAGAGAGAGAGAGGAATCAAGGGAGAGAGACCTGGTAACTTAAAAAATGGGATGACCCTTGTTGAAATATTGACATATTAACCCGTTAAGTTCCTCATAATTTAGATTTTGGGCCATAACCTAGTGGTGCTCCAATTAATGGATAAGGAACCTTTAACATGTTGCATCTTGATCTCACAGAAGACAAGCTTGACATCTCCAATATACAGACTATAAAAGCAGTAATTAGGTTAAGGTAAAATAGTAAGTAGCACTGGGTTCTACGCACCCATGATTGAATGATACATTGAGTATTGTGAGAGGTTAGAATATTGGGAGTGCATGATAAAAAAGTTCTTAACTTTTTCCTACAAAATTGGGTGTAGGTTACACCTGTGTATTAGACATAGGTGTATATTATACTCAATATTTTATGAGGCATGCAAGATAAAAAAACAGATTGTGTCACAAAATAAAATCAAGCTCTGTATTATGCAGCGCAGTATAGTACATCAGTTGAAAAGAATCACTGCTCACTGCCTTGATGTTTTGTTCAACCACAACAGGTATAAATGTTTCCTAAGATGAGCTTTTGAGGCTTTGAATCCAGTATTACTATGATCAGTATTTAGAATAGGATTTACCAGAACCAAATCCCTCTATTTGATTGTTTTGTCCTCTCAGTCTTCTCTTAAGTGGACACACTATCCTACATGTTGTATTTGATATGCAAAACAACGAAATACATAGATAACCTGATCAGTATTGCAGCTGATATAATTAGAAATTTTGTTACTGTTTCTGCCGGTCATACACTTAAACTCCCTGGATACATTTGCAAATTTGCAGCATTTACAAAACTCTTTTTGTATTCTCCATACGTAAAGGAGCCTATTACAAATGTGTGTATTTTGTGAGCTATAAGTAGCAATAAACTGGACTTTCCATCAGTATTAGTCTCTTTCTCATGGTCAAATATGCTCTAAAGTTACTCATCTCTGCATTTACATAAATCAAGGTCATAAACCTAGACTAAAAGCTTGCTATGGTAGTTTCTAATACAAAGTCCATCAATCAGTTAAACAGTTCCCTCACAAGAGAATTAACTGTCTTTTAAGGATGTTGTTAATTTGATGTCTAGGATATGATGAGACTGCATGAAACAAACTGTTGTCAGACACAATTAATTTGTTTGCCTCCTCCTCAGAGCCCAACCACACTAATAAAAAGTAATAAATGTACCGAACAAAAAATCATATCCTTATGTATATGTGGACAGTCTCCCCCAACCCATAAAAAGGTTGACTTGAGATGGAGAAAAATGGGCTCCTATCACTGCTCTACACCTCTGGAGATAGAAAGCCCTAGCAAGCAAATTGTGGGTTAGGAGGTACTCAAGGTCTTGTAACAAGTTAAAAAGATCAGAAGACTAGTTAGAAAAGTGTCCTAACCATATTGTTTGTCTTTGAGATAGGAGTGAAAAATTCAGATGGGGCCCCCCTTTATTCCCATGTTAGTATTTCCAATAAGTTATTGCCATTTATTTGCTGTAAAAATGCACTTAAAGGCCCTCTGACCAAGTATGGACCCTAAGCAGCTGCTTATTCTGCTTATATTGTAGTGCCACAACTGCTTTGCGACCAAGAGTATGAGGAATGAAGGAGTTACATCCTCCGAAAGCAAAGAGCAACCCTCTTACCATTTTATTCCCAGCATTTATTTAAGTACCGTAGTTTGGTACCTACTCACTAAGGCCTCTGAGTAATGGCCCACCAACTCTGGCAATGACCCATTGAGTGAGCTAATGCTGGAGATTATGGGCATGGCCGAAGGGCACACTAGAGACTTTTTTGTCTTTGGTAAATGGTGGAATATAGGGGTTAGCGGACTCCCAGACACCAATAGGCAGGTTTTTTTTTATCATTCAGAGCATCCATATTTTTTCATGATTTCTTTCATTACATGGTCTTACACCCTGTATTACCTGTGTTCTTTGTCTTCCTCATTCCTTCTCATTGGACTGTCTTCCTTAATTATCCTGCCTCTCCACCAGGTAGATGTGTGTTATTTAAGTCTACCTGCCAATTGTGTATTGTTTGGCATTCCAGTTTCCTGACCTCGGCTTTGACCTCTGACTCCCCACTTGTCTAGCCCCTGTGGATACTGACCTTGGCTTTGATTGTGGGCTACCTAACTTGTACCGGCTCTACAGGCTTTAGACTTCAGCTTTGACTACTGACTACCTAGCTTGTCTTGCTCCTGTGGATCTGTTATACTGGTTCCTGACTTCTGCTGTGATCCCTGATTATCCTGCTTGTCTTGCTCTTGTGTACTCATGACCTTGACTCTGGCTTCTTGACTACTCATATTGTCTCATCCCAACATACATTGCATTCTGGATCTGACCTTGGCATTTCTTCTGAAAGTCCTCTGAGATAGATAAGATAGATAAGATACATATTCAAATCTGCCTACTAATGCACAGTATAACTGTGTATGTTCCCTTTTGAAAGAAATGTATCTAATCTTCTCTTAAATGGATCAATTTAATCTGCCATAACCACATCCTTTGGCAAGGAATTCCACAATTTAACAGACCTTACTGCAAAAAAAAAAAACCCTTACTCTGCTGAAGTCGAAGCCTCCTTTCCTCTAATCTCAAGGCATGGCCCCTGGTTATTTGATCAGACCTTGGAATGAACAGCTCACCAGAAAGATCCCTGTGTTGACCTCTCATTGTCACAGTCATGCCTTTCTGATACCTTCCGGCGGTGTCTCTTCTTCCGGAGGTGTCTCTTCTTCTGGCTTTGCCACGTGCATATGCACTCCTACTTTCCACTCCGTCTGAGAGTCTAACTACTTAAGACGTAGCTATGCTACATCAAATGCATTTCTGTGTGTTAGTGATATCTGTGCTCTTGTACACTGTTCCCTGCTTCTGTTGCCAACCCAACTTTCCTGACATTGCCTTTGACTGTTATTTTCTGTGACTCTTCTGTTGCTGAACCAACTTGTTTACTGTTTATTTATTTTCAAACAGGTACCTTTCCATTTGAGTGAACTGATCACCTATCATCATTATTTGCTTCACTCTTGTTCGAGATGGTTAATTTGTAACTAGGCCGTATTTCTTAGTGTGTAGAAGCATTCAGTAATAACCACCTTTCACTAGATAGTTTCAAATTATCTGTCATTGATTGAAACTTACACACTACCTGGATGTTTCAAAATAGTGACATAAAACTAAATAAATTGAAATTGCTAAGACTTTCATTTATTGCTACTGTGTGATACATGACGTATCTGCGTCAGAGTCTCAGGAGTCTTGCCTATTTCACTGCCACTAGTAGCGTCTATGAGTGGAGCTAATTTATTTCGCTTCTACGATCTGAGCTAAACTATAAATATTAGAATCACTGCATTGATATCATTTTAAGCTAGAGAATTCCTCACATAGTACCTCCCCATACGAGAGCCACCTTACGTGTTTCGTCCTGCAGCTTCATCAATCAAACAGAATTTTGGGGTACCTGAGGTCAATCTCCTTTCTCACTTCTTGTCTTTAGAGTCCCCCAGACTCCCCAAACACAGAGAACAGATTTCCTGCCTACAAGATTTTATTTGCCTGTCTTAACTAGCTTAAAAATATGGTGTTTTCTCTGTCCCTTACTAAAACAGAATCACATGCTGAAAGAATGTGACACCCCTTTTATACTATGTCTGCAGGAAAAGAAGGGAAAATGCCATGAGATGGGGGGAAATTCAATTCAGTCTTCCCACTGATTTCAATGCAAGAAGCTAGACAAAAACAAAAGCAAAAAATATGCACTTTTCGTGAAGAATTTTGAGGGCATTGTCATTTTTCTCCTGTTTCACTTTTCAGGCAAAAGGTTTTGCCCATCCCTATTGAAAATGTCTTCCTTGAGTCGGGTTAACATGTCACATTTGCACTGAATGAGCAATGCAAATTAATTTAAAGGCGCAGTCACTTAAAACAGTGTTCCATTTTGTAATGAAGATGGCATCTTTGATTTCAAAGTTGGGAGGTGTAAGCCTCTAGGAATCATTTTCACATATTTATCTTTTGCAGTAATATTCCACCATATGGAGAGCTTTTTGCTTAGAAACTTTTCCATATTGTGAAATAAATGTTTGATATTCATAGTATCAATGACTATGGTAGTGTCTTGTGTATTATTTATATCAACATAATGTTATACATTTAAATGTTCTTCCTGTGCTCCCTTTTGCCATTCAAATGTGTGTGTGCTTTACTATGTGTGTGTTTCCCCCACCCCTCCAAAGTATAGCAATCCAATTTTAGTTACTTGATTTGCAATTGAGGGGCTTGATTAGTCTATTTTAACCAATTATTTTGTTCTTTTTTTCAACACACCTTATATTTATCTACATGCAGTGTTTGTCCTTAGTCTATGATTAAGATCTAGTTTTAGCATGAAATGACTATTTTGGAGTCTTGCTTGTCCCTTTCTATTCAACCTCTCAGTTACTGCTTAGTTTCTTTGTTTTTAATGTTCCCAATAACTTACATTTATGAGGTAGAGAATTATTGTGCATTAAGAGTATGCACATTTTCCGAAGATCCAGCTAGGGCTGCTAGTACACTTTATATTTTGGAGTAAATGCCATCTGGTGGACATGTAATGAAATTGCATTTATAAAAAAGATCTGAGCATTTTTTATGCGAGGAGATTTCTGAGTACAACAATAGTGCAGGCTATATTTATTTATTTAATTATTTATTTATAAAATGTTTTACCAGGAAGAATACATTGAGATTTCTCTCGTTTTCAAGTATGTCCTGGATAGTTTTCAATAAAGGGTTGCATATTTACACAATTTGAGAAACATATATTACATAATATTATATATACATACACATATGAATATACATACATATGGAATATTAAAATTATATACAGTTACACTCTGGTTTTTAGATATAAAGAAGCATTTACTTTTAAAGGGATAGTAATGTTTCATAATAAAAGCAGCTCTAATTAATCATCATAGTATTTGGACCTTGGAGAGTATTATTTAAATTCTGTCAGAGTTGTAGTTCAAGAGTAATTCAATGACAAAGTATCCCCCTTCCGCCCCTTTTACTGATGCAACACAGTTCAACCAGATCAGAAGGGAGGTGCCCAGGTAGACTGCAGAGAGGGACAATCTTCAATTAAGATAAGGGAAAAACCTGAAAAACTTGTCAAGGGGGGCAGGGCTTTCATTGTTCTCATAGGAAGAAGATTGTCCCCTACTGTTATCTGTCTGGTCTTTCAACCAGATTCCACATCTGAGAAAGAGATGGCTTACACTAGGTAAAAGGGGTGGGAGGGGAAACGTTGCTTGTCTCTCAAACCATAAAGGTTTGAGAGATAAGACTTGTATCGTTCTTCTTGTTTTTTAATGCCTACAAAATAAAATAAAGATAAAATGAAGTATTACTATCCCTTTAAGGATTTTAGACTGGGAGCAGATTTGATGTTATGTTTCACAAAGGATGTTATGTTTCCTGGCCATAGTTTAAAAGAACACAGTAAGCTCCTGTTATTCTGCTCAGTGACTGAGGAAGCAGATACATTTGCCTGACAAAAGAAGGTTCATTCACACAAGTGACAATTAAAGAGGAACTTTCAGATAATAGCCAGTCGCCATGCATTCATTAAATGCATGGCGACTAGCTTGAAAATAGATGTCTTACTGTAAAAAAATACATGTCTAAAGGAATCCATCCCATTCTGGGACTGACGGGCAGGTTAGTGCAGTCTGTGAGCCTGCTCCGTCAGTCCCTTCCGGTGACCATATGGTGCAAAGCAGTCTACTCGCTGGAGACTGGGAATGATGGCGCATGCTCACAGAAAAGATGTCTGTGCTCTAGCCTCAGTTCTGGTCTCCAAACGGGACGGATTCCTTTAGACACACGTATTTTTTTATGGTGAGACATCTATTTTCAAGCTAGTCACCATGCATTTAATGAATGCATGGTGACTTGCTATTATCTGAAAGTTCAGCTTTAACCCTTTAAGGACATGAGCTATTTTGCACCTTAAAGGGATAGTAACACTTCGTTTTAACTTTATTTTATTTTGTAGGCATTAAAAAAACATGAAGAATGATATAAGTCTTATCTCTCAAACCTTTATGGTTTATGAGATATTCACAAGCAAAGTTCCCCTCCCCGCCCCTTTTACCTAGTGTAAGCCATCTCTTCTCAGATGTGAGTCTGGTTGTATGACAGTACAGATAACAGAAGGGGACAATTTTCTTTGTATGAAAACAATGAAAGCCCTTCCCCCCTTGACAAGTTTTTCAGCTTTTTCCATTATCTTAATTGAAGATTGTCCCTCTCTGCAGTCTATCTGGGCATCTCCCTTCTGATCTGGTTGAACAGGGGGGGGATACTTTGTTTGTGAATATCTCTTAAACTATAAAGGTTTCAGAGATAAGACTTATATCATTCTTCATGTTTTTTTAATGACTATAAAATAAAATAAATTTAAAATGAAGTCTTACTATCCCTTTAACAACTGAGTCAAACTTCACATTTCTTCTGCCCCTAAATGTGTGCATGTGATTATTGAAATTGGTATACATTACCCCCTAAACATTTTGGTTAGTTCTCCCCTTTTACTGTATTTGTGCAGTTCGGTGGTTAGATTTATAAAGTGTACTTTATATTTTTTAAATATACTTGAATTTTAGTTTTATTTATTTTTCCTCTTTTTACATTTTGGTTTTATAAGGCATACAACCTGGATACAACAGCCTGTACCCCTCAATCTAGGACACGGACTGGATCATGTGCCTTTCCCTTATATTGTGCACCTTTTGTCTGTTACAGAGGGTGAACAATGAGGTGAACCCCATTCACACAAATTAATTACTGACAACCAATAATTGTTCTCTCGCTTATGACAGCCTTTTATCCCTTACTCATGTGCACAGAAAAACACTGTCACTAATATCACCTCACCTGCTCCCTTCCTCTTTATGATCCATTGGATCATAATGAGCTACAAAGAAACAAAAGTGAAGGTATTCAATCAACTGCATTGTGTAGAAAACATAGTGAGCAGGAAGTGAGCAAAATGATTATACCTGTATCAGCATTAGTAACAACAACATCATAAAAATTTGCAGAACATTGGTATCATCCTAGAAAGCAATGAATGTGTTTCAGGAGCAGCAGTCTAACATTTGTGGTAGTGTTGATGGCACTGGCACATCTCTATGGGACTTATGCCCAGAATAAGGATTGGTAACTGAACACTGTCTTTTTCAAAGGTGTGGTCATACTGCATGTGAGATGATTATACAATACCCACTTGAGTATTGGTAAACAAATCAACACAACAAAAAAATCGGAGCTAGAGCACTGAATATATAAATTCACTAAAGACAACCCGTTACATACAGAGTCAATTGGCTGCCGTACTCCTGTATCTAAATCTTAGTAAACATAAACCAAACAAAAGAAAAAGGGAATCGTATAGATACCTGAATAGGGCACAATAGTGATAGAGTCACAAAAGAAGTTTTCAAGATTTTTATCGCTTGTGGTGAAAGTACTAAAACATAACTTTTATTGTTATCCCTACTTATTAAAAATCAAACATGAATTAAAAACAGAAATGAGTGCCACAATGCATTAGGAAACTGTATATAACCAGATAAATATGTTTACCTCTCTCTTATGAGTAACACCAAAGAGATAGATAAAGGGATATATTTGTTAAGCCCTGTTTGTTACATCTTTCTCCTTAATAGCACCAAAAAATCTAAGGGGATATTGTTATTAACCCCTATTTTTTTCAAAATAATGATGCTAAAAGGAGCTCTCAAAACAAACCAGCCCCAATAAACCACATGTACCTCTAAATGTGTAACTTTCATGTATTTGTTTAGCTTAATGATGCAATAACAAAAGGTACATAATATAGAAGCTGGTAACAAACTACATTTTTCGCATAACAGGGTAAATTTACAGCTATAGATTCACTATCCCCAGTGCATAGTGGTGGCTACATTCACTAAAAGAAACTAACCGCGTTCCACATTGTATGCGGTCATGCAAAGTTTGATGACTGACAGGATAGCAGCATAGATCAAAGTTAACCTAAATTTGTCAAGGTCTAATCTGTTCTTAACGTTACTGTCTATTTTTCATTGTAGAGTGCCGCAGTGAGACGCCGACACGTGTTTCACCAACAGGCTTTATCAAGGCTTGATAACTTAAGAAAGGTGTTTACAGATGGGTTAGCCACTATAGCAGGCCTTTCAAAATATATTTTATATTTGCAGTTGGTTTACTCTGGTGCTACCTGACTCTCTGTCACTAGACAGCTACTCTCTCCTCTAGCTATCTGCTTCATTAGCTTCATCTCAACTATACTTTGCAGAACAGAGGGAAGTTCCAGAAAACATAGGTGGGAAACCACAATGTTTTCATGGAAAATTCAGTGGCAATAGAGGAAATATAGACATTTTATGAACTTTCAATTTGCTGCCATTTTTACATAAGTAGCAAATTTATGGGAAATAAATTACCATAAAGTAAATCTAACTTTTGCCCATCTCTAGTCTGCACCCAGAGGAAAAGCACCAATCCTATTATACTTGCTAGTGCTATCCAAACACTGAATCATAGTCAAATACCCTAAGAACCACAAAAACAAATTCCAAGTAGAAATCTAAACCAACACAAAAGGAGAGCATGTCCCAGTCATGGGTTACTCCAACATGTATTTCACACTGTACATAGTCCTCCCACCACTAGGGAAGGACATCAGTTGCTTATGGGGCAATATTATAGCCCATTCCTGCTCAGGTCTCTCACTCTACAATGAGTTTATGGACTGGGGGGGGGAGAAAATGTATCAAAAACTATAAAATATTACACTTAAAATATACTAGTTTGACTAGATCTCTCTACACATTTTTATGGAAGGACACCAGTTCATAACTCATGGGGAGATATTATAGCCCATTCGTGCTCAGGTCTCTCACTAGTATGACTACATTCCTCTAAGTATTTTATGGTTGCCTTAGGGCCATTTTATTAGGAGATAGAAGTCTGATGCATCGTTCCTGCTTCAGGTTTAACCCTCTCTCACTAACCTCTTTTAGACAAATGAATAATGTCTTTTAAAGTGACATAAAAGGAAAAAAAAGGGGGAAAACACAAGTGGGAGAGCCTTATGGTGTAGTTTGTCAGATATTGTTGAGTTGCTCTCCCCCCACTTGTTTTTTGCCTTTGGTTATTTCAAGCTGTTTTTGAGTAGTGCTTTGTCTTTAAAGTGACATGTCCATTATTTTCAAGTCATGCAATCCAGACTTCTCCCAGAGAAGATTTGTCGAGGGTGCACTATCCAAATAATAGCTGCCCTTTAATAATCATTAAAAAAATGGAAAAAATAGTAAGTGAATGTATACATAATTAACATTCAACATATTTCATGATGAAAAAGATCTAAAACATTGATGATAATATAATGATTTATCCTTATGGATGCTAGAGTTATCTCCAGAACATTGCTTTGCATGCAAGGAGTTAAATGAGTAAGAAATTATCTGACTGGCTGGGTAAGTTTCTATAGAAAATCTAACATATTCACATACAATTCATTAGACAAAACTAATTTGTGCTTCATTTCCACTTCTTTGACCAGCCTTGATTGTAACATGTATTGATCTGCAGCACAAATATTAAGACAGCTACTCACCACTAAGCTACATTTACAAATCATCAAGCTTGTATACATTAGATACAGCAACTGAAAGTGTTAGTCAAATATTCTTTTTTTCCCCTGTGGATTTTTTTCTCTACTTGCGTGAGGGCCAGTAACGGTTCCCCTGTAATCTATGGGGAATCCAATACAATTAATCAAATTCAGACAGTCAAGCAAAATAGGTCAGGCAAACAGAAGTGCTCCATTTCCTTTACCCTGCTATAAATCAGAGCCTGTTCTCTTTTGATGACACTGCAGTGGTACATATATTATTTAATGGGCACCATGCTGATTTTGAAGAATTAATCTGCATTAATTTAAATGGTGGGCAAAAAAAGTGGGTTAAAGGCACCAGCAAGAGCAGGGTGATACAGCTAGCATTATTATGCATTTGTATGGAGTACAGATTAGAAACTATGACAGATGTGTATTATAGCAGCTGAAAAACTACGTCAGTAATGAATTATGCAATTGTTAGTGCCATAGTATCCAGGCCAGAAATAGCTCAATGTTTTCAGTCTGATAGTACTGAAACATCTACACAAATCCTAGCCACTCATTTCTTATTATTTTGTTAAAGATATGTCTTTGAGCCTTGGAGGGGGTGCACAATATATCAGACAGCAATGCATAGCAGATACCCCTGCCTTTCAAAGTATTAAACAGTATAAAACATTTTCAGCTATTTTGAATAATAAAGTATGTTGAAAGTTGCATCAAAAAAAGGTTGCTTGTTTCTTGTGTTCAGCTACTCAACAAAGGGTAAATGTGTTCTATTACAGTTATATAGATATATACTACCTTAAGCACAGGGATTTACGGGATGCCTTTTAACAGAGATTGACAGGGGGATGCTGAATACAAAAAAGTGTAAGAATCAAAATGATTTGAGGTTTTACTGCAAGCAAGCAAATAACAGAATGGGCCTAATAGAGAAAAATATGGAGTACGGTTTTAACCATTTGAGTGACAGAGGGGTACGCAACATATTGTAGAGCAATGTATAGCATATCCCTCTGGCACTCAAAGGGCTAATGGAGACAAAAAACTGTAAAAAAGAAACATGGAAAATAAATAAAAAATAATTCTGAAACTAAATATTTAAAAACAAAAACTCTTAGTGCCCTATATCCCAGATTGTCAGTTGGGATAAGTGAAAAGTCCCCTTTTCTTTTTGTTAGTGTTTATGGAGAAAATTTATGCACTATGGTGTGATAAAGAGGTGATAAAGCAGAGATAGCTTATGCAGTAATATCACTTCTCCAATTCCTTTAGTGTTCTATGGAGCCTATGCATTAAGATTTCCAAATTTGGAGAAATCTTAGTGAATAGGCTCCATAGAATAACATAGGAACTGGAGAAGTGATATCACTGGAGAAGTAATATCCACTTTATCATCCTCTGTTTATCACTGCTTAGTGCATAACCCCCAATGTTTCCCTTTAACATAAATTCCCACAGATAGAAAATCTATTATAATTTCAACCTTTTTCCTACCACCAATGAAATTCCTGCAAGAACTTGGCAAATTTTCACTTTGGCTTTCTGTGCTTACAAGAGTTGCCTATGCAATGCTCAAATGCTTTGAACTTCAAGCCATGCTGCAAGGTTTACGTGCTCTGCGCTGTCTGTAACATGCTGGTTGTGTATATAATCTATATTCTGTGGTCAAGTGAACATTAATTTCTTGCCATAGGATGTTTCAATTTCTTTGTTCTTTTTTGTTCAAATAATAGGACACCATGTAAACCACCAACATTTTGGCAAGTTTACCATTCTGCAGGCATAGTTTGGAATGATTTGTGCTCATTTTGTGGAACTTTGGAACGTATTTGCTTTAATGATGCTAGCATTGGTAGAGGTGGTGGCAGCGGGTGTGGCACCTGTGGGGACTCTGACTCTTGTCACCTCCAACTAACTCAGTCTCAACATAATTTACAGAGTACCAGCAAGAGACATGGATGTCAGTGTTACTGACAAAAATGTCCCACTCCCTGAAATGTCTACAACACTACTATTTTGCAGACCAGTGCACTTTTAGGGGTACTGCTGTTAGTCATCTCACTTCTGATGTACTGCAGTGTGTCCCAATCAATCTGCTTCAGGTGGGATCTCAGTGAAGATGTGGCTATATGGCATCCTGCTTCCTCCCCGCTCGTATCTTTTTTTTTTTAACAACAAACCTTTCGTAGGTTTATTTGGCAAGGCAAGAGGTCACGTATTAGTCTGGGCAGATTGAGACACCTACGATTAGAAGGAGGTCTGAACTTCCCTAACATACATCTGTATAATTTGGAGAGTCTACTTAGATTTGCTATTGATTGGATTCATGCTACTTGTTCTTATACGGATTTTGCACTTGATTGTGAACTAGCGAATCCTTTTGATCTTAGGTACCTATTGCATGCCCCTCACTCTGCTCTCCCTCTCTGTTTAAGAGATACTCTGTTTAAGAGATAATCTGTTGCTTTTGGGGATTGCTACAGCATGGCAAGTGGTACATCAAACATTTTATGCCTCTAAACATGCATCCATATATTTACCTTTCCTGGGAAATGCGGATTTCCAACATGGTTCTCCTGACCCTAGATATAAAATTTGGGCCAACGCTCATTTGGAAGTGGTGGCAGATTTGATTCATCCTACTTCACATGTTCTCCTTAATTTTCAAGATCTCAAAACGGCTGCTAATTTACCTAATGATCATCTTTTTCTTTTCTTTCAAGCACGATATTATGCCACTACCACCTTACAACTCCTGCCGGAGAGGCTGCTTTCCTAGACTTTAAATAGAAATATATCAGCCACTGCTGAGGGCAAACCTCGTACGGCTTCTATTTATTACATCGTTTCTCGGGAACTTAAATGGCTCACTCCCCTACAGTCAGGTGGGCTACTGAAATGGAAGGCAGTTTTTCCTGATCTAGACTATTTGTATAAAGCTTTTCTTAAGAGACTTAAATCTAATTCATCAGCCTACTTTTATGGTACCCTACATAGACTGCTTCACCATATATCTCCCTCTCAGGCTAACAAAATGCATCTCTGGGGCCATGCTGTTCCACAATTTGGGACCGGGTAGTGGAAGAGCTTTCTGAAATCTTTGGATGTCCAATCCGGAGGTGCCCATTGGAGTTTTTATTGGGGGTAGATCATTCTTTTAAACAATTTACTAAGTTGCAGGCAAAATTGTTTCATGTTTTACTACTCCCTGCCATTAAGACTATACTTACTAAATGGCTCAAGCAAGATCCCCTGACAGTCCAACGGTGTGACAAAACTAATCCGGTCCTGTGAGCAGAATGGTTGGCCTCTTTGGCCAGGAGGGAAACTTTAGGGCTCAGATTTTGGCCGATTTGGGAACCTTGTGTGTTGACTATGTCAACAGCTGCACGCTCAATTTACACTTTAGTTTTCAACACACATCATGGAGCCTTCTTCGTGATATTCGGATGAATACTTAAGATATCCCACATAACTATCGCATTCAATATATTTTTGAATTATGATATTTTCCTTTTTGTAATCTCTTGTGTTCATGCTACCTGGTGACACGGCTTTTTGATGAACACTCAGACAGAATGGTTAGGTTAAAATAGCTTTATTACAATAAAGTAATACACGAGCGTACATTAGAATAAAGTACATACACGAGGAATGGATACCCAGACGCCTGGGTACTGGAACCCGTAAGAGCAACGGATGGACTGAGAACTGGCTGACAGAAAGGACCCTGGCAGAACCGGCAAGGCAACAGGTGCACAGTCCAGGAATGGCAACAGGACCACAGTGACGTGAAGTCCACAGTGGGGGACTGACCAAGGCCCTAGACCGCTGACAGAAGGCAACCGTGGAAAGCAGACCAACCCTGAAAGGGTTACAGGAGACCTAGGCAGCTGCTATTGGAAAACCCTAGAACGCTAGGGGTGGATCGATGTATATTTGTTAAGTAATAGGAACGCAACCAGTGTCCCCTCAACATGCAAGGTGGAATATGCAACGCAGGCTCTTGAGCCAATGCTCTGCAGTAATGAATGAAGTGCTTCACCTGGCAGCTCCATGTACATACAGGGTTAATGGACAACGCCCAGATAGTAACTGCAACTCCCAGAGGGAGTGAGCCCAGCGCTACTAGGGATTCAGACACAGAAAGTGATCAGAGTAACTCAGTCAGTGTTAAGAAACACTGCACCGGTACTTAGATTGTGCACACCGCCTAGATGGCCATAGAGCAGCTAGAATACAAGGCTCAGCCTTAGGTCGACAGACAACAGCGCCCCGCGGAGCACACCAAGAATACTGCAAGGCCCTGGAAACTGGTGACCTCATGGAGTCACCAAGTGCACGGATGGCCTACGGAAGTAACGTGGATCGGTATCCATGCTAAGCATCAGCCACGGCACGGAAGGCAGCCTAATACAGTCAGCAACTGAGTGGTACTAAGCCAGGATACAGTCAGCAACGGAGTGGGTTCTTTAGCCAGATACAGTCAGCAACGGAGCGAGTTCTCAGCCAGGATACAGTTGGCCACGGAGCGGGTTCTTCAGCCAGATATGGTCAGCAACGGAGCGGGTTCTCAGCCAGGATACAGTCAGCAACGGAGCGGGTTCTCATCCAGGATACAGTCAGCAACGGAGCGGGTTCTTCAGCCAGATACGGTCAGCAATGGAGCGGGTTCTTCAGCCAGATACAGTCAGCAACGGAGCGGGTTCTCATCCAGGATACAGTCAGCAACGGAGCGGGTTCTTCAGCCAGATACGGTCAGCAACGGAGCGGGTTCTTTATCCAGATACGGTCAGCAACGGAGCGGGTTCTCAGCCAGGATACAGTCAGCAACGGAGCGGGTTCTTCAGCCAGATATGGTCAGCAAAGGAGCAACACAGGAACATAGTCATAGTCAGGCAGGCCAGGTCATACACGGATCAGCAATAACACAAGATAAACACAGGAACTCGTACACCACGAAAGGGTGCCTCAGGGAGGACGTCCCTGGGTATATAAAGGCAAGCCCAAATAGAAGCAATCCTGACCAGCCAATAAGAGAACAGCAACGATCAGAATGTCGCTGTTCTAAATAGGAAGCATGGGCACCGTGATACCCGGGGACTGGTGACTACCGTGGAGGGTTGTGCCAGGGGTGGGAATTGCTGCGCGGGATTGTACTTTTCTATTCTTTCTCCTTTTCCCTTCTTTTTCTTCTCTTATTTTATCTGTTTTGTTCATTCCCTTATGATGGCTGATTTGTAATAACCACTGATATTTATATTGATGGGAGACCTCAGAGTCTGGATCCAGGGGTGGGAAACTATAGTATATCCTCCCCACTATCGAGACACTTTTTTCTGATTCTATACCTATGATGTATCTTCTTCACTTTTTCCACCCCAGTTTCATACTGCGCTTATCTTTTTCCTTTACCCTTAATTGAGATGCTCCAATAATATCGGTGGTTTATTCCAATGCTTCTAAATATTTTGTTTTATGTCTTATTATTCATATCATGATTTGTACTGTTGTTCATTCTGAATAATAATGAATAAAAAAGTTTGACTCTAAAAGCATCCCATGACAAGAAACATTTACCAGTAATCCTGATGTCCAGCAGAGTCTTCAGCACCCTGGTCAGCTACTGTCCATCTCGTTCAATCTTCTGTCTCCTGGTTTCTGTGGTCTTCCATCTTCTTTACTCTGTCATCTTCCATCTTCTTTATTCTGTCTTATTTCTTCTGTCCAATCTGCAGTTTAACCCCTTAAGGACCAGCGGTCCTGGGACGTTTACGTCCCATAAGGACCGCTTTGATCCTTGCCGATGATCCGGTACACATAACCTGTTGCGTGTATCGGCGTGCGGCTTTGGGGCCTGAAAAAGATCGCTCCAGTCTTGGAGTGGTGAATTTTAGGCCCTATTTTTACTTACAGAGCTCCCGGTGGAGCACTGTAAGTAAAAAGTACGTGACATACTATGACCGTCATCGGTTCTTAAGAGTATAAGGACCATGACGGCCATAGTACGTCATGTAGTCCTGAAGGGGTTAAAAAGAAAAAAATGTAAATGCAAGATTTAAAGAAAAAAAAATACAAAATTCACCAAACATATGTGTGATTTAACTCTTTGAGTCCTGGAGGGGTACACCTCCGGAATTCAGTGGGTTAAATGCAGTCTGGCATATCTGTTAAAAAAAATGTGCTGCAATTCCGGTTGGCGGCCATTGGTGGCAGCAGGAATGCACAGTAACATATAAAAAGCCAGTCTCTGTTCAAAATTCCCTCCTTTCGACTCAGGCAATGGCCAGATAGGTGTGAGTGGGGCGGCCTGTGTTACTGTGCATTCCTGCTGCTTCCAGCGGAGGTGGTGGCAGCGGGGACATTTTTAACTCTTGGAAGGACTTTTATTTATTGACAAAAAGAATGACTTACACTTTTCTTGAACCACAATGGCAGCATATTCTTTTAAGAAATATGCCAGACTGCATTTAACCCTTTGAGTGCCCGAGGGTATCACAGTGCCCGTGATTCTGCCTGAGCGACGTTCCTACTTCCGGGTTTGCTTTGGCTGCTTCTTATTGGTTCTGGGTTGTTAACCCCTCCCAGGGCTTGACTTTATATACGCCCTCCTGTCACTATGCCGGTGCCCTTTGTGACCGGCCTTGGTCACACGTTTCTATTGACTTCCTGGGAGAGCTGCCGGCCTCTAAAGGATTTACGGTGATTCTCATGATAGTTGACAGATTCTCCAAAATGGCTCATTTCATGCCACTCCCTGGCTTGCCCTCTGCCAAAGATCTGGTTACTGTGTTTGCCAGGGAGGTATTCCGACTCCACGGGGTGCCCAAGGTGCTGGTCTTGCACTGTGGGAGTCAATTCGTTTTGAGATTTTGGAGGGCCTTTTGTAACCAGATGGGGATTCAGTTCTCCTCTGCCTATCATCCCCAGACCAATGGGGCCGCTGAGCGTGCTAACCAGGGCTTGGAACAGTTTTTACGTTGTTTCATTTCCAACCATCATGACAATTGGGCTGACTTGTTGCCGTGGGCAGAGTTCGCCAGGAACTGTGCAGTGTGCAGCACATCCGAGAGCTCACCCTTCCTGATCAATTATGGGTTTCAACCATGCTTGCTCTCAGACACCTTTCAAGCACAGCAGATTCCAGCTCTGAATGAGCATATTAGGCAACTCCGCTCCACATGGGCACAGGTCCAGAATACCCTACGTGATTCTTTCCTACAAGTCCAATGGCATGCTAACAACAGACGATTGCCGGATCCTGTATTTCAGGTGGGGACCGTGTCTGCTTGTCCTCCAAAAATCTTAGGTTGCAAGTTCCTTGTTACAAGTTTGCTCCTCGGTTTGTGGGTCCGTTCCGGGTACTCCGTCGAGTCAACCCTGTCTCCTATGCATTGGAATTACCTGCCTCCATGAAGATACATAATGTGTTCCATGTGTCACTTCTTAAACCACTGGTGTGTAATCGCTATACCACCACTCCTGCAGTCCCAGGCCCAGTGCGCATCCAGGACCATGATGAATATGAAGTGCAGAGTATTTTGGATTCACGTAGGTTCCGTGGCCAGATCTAATACATGGTGCACTGGAAGGGTTATGGGCCAGAGGAGCGCTCATGAGTTAACCACTCTGACATTCATGCTCCACTTTTGTTGCGCAGATTCCATGCTAAGTTTCCTGCCAAGCCTAGACCTCCTCTGGGCAGGAGGGGGGTCTTTGAGAGGGGGGTACTATCACGGTGCCCGTGATTCTGCCTGAGCGACATTCTTACTTCCGGGTTTGCTTTGGCTGCTTCTTATTGGTTCCTGGTTGTTAACCCCTCCCAGGGCTTGCCTTTATATACGCCCTCCTGTCACTATGCCAGTGCCCTTTCGTGGTGTTCCTGACCTGACGCTTGTTGCTGTGTTCCTGTTCCATGTATGATCCAGTTTCGTCTGACCTTGCTCCTGTCTCCATTGCCCGTATTGTTGGACCCGGCTTGCCTGACTACAACCCGTTACTGATTTGGCTGACTCCGCTCTCTGTGTACCGATCCAGGCTTTGGCTGACTACCACTCTCTGTGTACCGATCCAGGCTTTGGCTGACTACCGCTCTTTGTGTACCGATCCAGGCTTTGGCTGACTACCGCTCTTTGTGTACCGATCCAGGCTTTGGCTGACTACTGCTCTCTGTGTACCGATCCAGGCTTGGATGACTACCGCTCTTTGTGTACCGATCCAGGCTTTGGCTGACTATGCTTTCCATATACCAATTCTGGCTTGGGCTCACTTCCGGTCTCTGTGTCTGCTCCAGGCTTTGGCTACTCGCCTAGCGTCTGCTTATCGCTAGTGCTTCTGTTGTCCCTGTCTGTGCCCATTGCCTTTGCCTTAACGGTCACTTGCCAGTCGGTGCTTATCAGTTGCCTCCAGTTGTGCTACCTGTCAGTCAAGCCTCATTGCAGCCTCCGTTACATGCGATACAGCCTGTGTCCTCCGGTCACTAGCGGTGCTATCACTTGTCAGTCTGCTCTTAACTGCTGCCTCCGGTTGCTCTACCTCTCAGCCTGTGCCTCCTTGCAGCCTCCGTTTGCACACTATACAGCCTGTGCCCTCCGGTCACTAGCGGCGCTACCACTTGTCAGTCTGCTCTTACCTGCTGCCTCCGGTTGCGCTACTTCTCAGCCTGTGCCTCCTTGCAGTCTCCGTTTGCACACTATACAGCCTGTGCGCTACGGTCACTAGCGGATCTACCACCTGTCAGTCCGCACTTACCCGCTACCTCCGGTTACGCTATTTAGTGCAGTCTGCCTATATTAACACCTCTTGCGCCCCGTGCAGACGGTGCCTACTTTGCATGCCTCCGGGAACTTTCTTTACATACTCGTTGGAGCCATTTCTTGGGCTGCCTTACCCGGTTATAGGTAAGGCCGGTAGAGCCTCCTCAATATACTCATTGGTACCATTTCTTGGGCTGCCTTACCCGGTTATAGGTAAGGCCGGTAGAGCCTATTCTCTTCCCTATATTGGGGTGTCTGCCCTGCAGTATAGTTCCCTCTTAGGGCCTCTCCGGACCTGTACTGCGGGGGTTTTGCTCCTGTGTCTATTCCAGTCATTATTGCATAATTGTTTACTATTTAGCCCTGACCGGTGTCAGATTCAATATTACTATCCTCTGTTTGAAGTCTGGACCCATGAAGGGCATCTCTGTTCTTTATTGAGTTGTTTAATAAAGCTTCATTGTTTTATCTTAACCAAATTGTCTGAGTGTTCAATAAAACCGTGACAGAGGGGCACCCCTCTGGCACTCAAAGAGTAAAGCCACTCATATTTTGGGGAATTTTTTATTTAAACATCTTACTTTTATATTTTTTCCTTTTTCAACTACAGATTGGACAGAGGAAAGAAGAAAGAAGACGGTAAATTATAGAAACCAGAAGACAGAGGATTGAAGAAGATGGACAGTGGATGGCAGGTAAGTCTAACACAGTTCTGTGTGTTAGGCTAGTGTTAGGAGTGGTCTTGTTTCATTTTACTGTTAGGAGTAGTGTTTAGGAGGGTGACTGTGTGTTTGAGCTAACGGTCGATGCTTGACAATATGCCAGGCACTATCGTTAGCTTTTTTCCTTTCATGTTCCCATTGCTTACGCTAGTTAGCGTGGGTTTTGGGAACTTAACACACAAAATGTACATTTGGCCACAAGTCCGTTTCTGTGGTCTAACATCCATTGTAGTTTCAGCTGGTAGGGCAATTAAATTGTTCCGCTAGCACTTTTTGCTAATGGGCCCTTAGCCAATTTGCTCTACAGACTGTTTTACCTGCTCCAACTTGATAAAGGCCCTAATCTGTTCATTTCCCTGTCTAGCTATTTTTAAAATAGCCATATATGTATCCCAAGAGTGCTTAAATTAATTTACTGTTTTAGCCTCAGCCACTTATGCTTAGAGGCTATTCAATTCATCCAGCAGGCTTAGAATCTGTTCCTGAAACTGCTTTGCTTCACTTATCCACAGTTATACCTGCTCACCTGGGCAAAACCCTGTGGCCTATTTGATTTAGCTGCAGACATGCCTCATTGGGAATGCAAAATGTTTATATTGTCTAGTTTTTCTGAGCCATGTATTCTGTAGCCATGTATGGCCCATGCTTTGATTGAACACCACTTTCTGTTTGCCTTCAGTCTTGTTCTTGCCAAGTATGTATCCTCTGCTACCACTACTGCCTGCTGCAGGAAAGGACCTCATTCTGTTAAAAAACAAAAACATTGCTGTCTGCCACCTGTCATAATTATGCATACTAAATTACCACGACAACTGTCTGCCACCTGCTACATCCTCAGTGTGTTAAACAACCAGCATTACTGTTTCTCACCTGCCATGTCCTTAACCTGTTTTACAGCCACTGATACTATCTGCTGCCTGCTTCTGCTGCTGTGACTGTTTTTTGATCTCTTGAAGTCAGCTACCCTCTTAGCTTCCCATGATTGTCTATTTAGCTCTTTTTAATTAGAATGTTTTCAGTGTACACTGGTTGTGCTGTCAGAGGTCTGTATTTAAAACTCTCTAGTAGGTTAATGCTCCATGTGTGGTAAAGTTTATGAGGCCTACAACACTAATAAGTGAAACTTAAGTATCCTTACTGTTTTCTCAGTTTCCCTTAAAGGGATAGTAATACTTAAAATGTAAAAAATATATGTTGTAGGGTTTATCCCCCTGAGTAAAACAAGGGTACTCCCACTGCTGAGAGATTTTATTAAAAAATTATAACAGCTCAAACTTGAATTTTTTAGGTGCAATATCACAATGGCCTGACAATTTTCAGTGGAGCAGTTGCTACACCATCCTATGGAGATTTATGGTCTACAGGCCAGAGCAGTCCATAGGATGGTGTAGCAACAGCGCCACTGTACATTTTCAGGCTACTGTGATACTGCACCTAAAAAATTCAGGTTTGAGCTGTTATAATTTTTAATAAAATCTCTCTCAGCAGTGAGGGTACCCTTGTTTTACTCAGGGGGATAAACCCTACAACATGTATTTTTTTACATTTTAAGTATTACTATCCCTTTAATTACTGTATCTTTGTATATAACATAGTAGAGAACACCTACTTTCATCAAATAGCTAATGGAGTTATCCAGGATTCTACTATGGCAAATGAAGGTAATTTCCAGCACAAATCAAGGCGGTATGCATACCAGTGCACTTTGCATTGTTACAACACCAAATGCTTTATTAATACTAAAATATAAAAGCGTTACCTTCACGCAAGTTATAGAGAGCATAAAAGTCTGACAAAGTGCTGCTCAGGTCATGATGGAGTTGTCACTGTGTTTGCTGTTTGTTCCTCATTTTTTAGATGACTTTGATGTGAGGTCCATATGGGATCTTGCCATTTCTACTTGCTATAACACTGGTATGTGTGATGCTTTTATAATTTTTATTGATAAAGCATGTGCTTTTTTAACATTGATGAATGAACCAGAAACTCCCACTTCCTTGATCTCTTTTCTATTAGACTGTAACTACTCCAGAATATCTTTCTTCCAGATTTTATTTAAGTTACCTCCTATCGCAAGTTTCACTCTCTACACAGGAGATACAACTGCACATTATAGCGCTATCTCCCTGTATTTTAGTAAGTACATCAACAGCTCTTTTGGGACAGAACATAGCACATAAGACAACATAGCACATAAGCATTTTGGATATTTCATAGACAGAGGGGGTCCTGGGGGACTGACAAAACTACTACTACTACGACTACTATTACCACTACTTCCACTAATACAGTGGTCTAGATGTTGCCACTACCACTAGCATAAGGTGTCAGTGGTGCTGCACTTCAAATACCAGTAGAAGCTAGGGTTGAGAATGTTGGTGACCCTTGCTGCCTAGTCAGCATGCAATAGTGATCGTGACTGAGTGTGGATTGACTTGGAAGCAGTGATGGCAATAATGATGAATGAGATTGTGTGTTTTTAGGCATGTTTACTTGTCAAAGTGTTAATAAACAGGCATATTGCTTATTTTACGTAGTAGAAGATTAAACCTTTTCCTTTCAGGTAAATTTTTGACCATTTCGTCATTACTTGCACTCTCTTCTTCATCTGTATCAGCAACAAAGAAGGACAGTGGAGGGTCATAGTCTAAATCAACATCATTATCAATAATTAGGTCATCACCAACATTTTCAGAAGCATCATACTCTTCTTCCCCACTACTTTCATATTCTTCAAGACTTTTTGAAGTCTGTAAAAGTTTTTTACTTTTCCCCTTAGGGTGATTAATAAAGCATTGCCACTTTGTGGCATGTTGCTACTCACTATGTAATGCAGCAGTTGGTTCAGTGCTAAATCCTTTTTCTCTATGGCAGACACTAGAATTCAACCCATCCTCATCTTTCATTTTGTTGAAGAGTTTAGTACCACTAATGGTGCTAGTAAAAGTTTTCATGCAGGAAGAGGATCATCATCATTTATTGCACAAGCTGCAGCAACCATGGCCACAGTCAGATTTTGTGTTACAACTTTACTACCACCACCACCAACATATCCATGCATTAATCTTATTGCTTTCCCCGTGCCCCTGCCCCAGTACATTTGGTGGATATAATGAAAGTAGTGTTAATATTTACTGTAAAGTACATGACAGAGCTGTATGGAGTGACGTTTTGTCCATTTATATCTCTGTCTCTGTCAGACACAGCTCAGGTCAAGGATCTCCTGCTTGTCTCTGTTACATTACAGCCAATTTTTTTTTTTTGTTTTTTTAACCTGTTCCTGCTTGTCATAAAGAAATCGCTCCTACAATCCCTGAAACTCAAAGCAAACCCCTCTCTCCCTAACTTTTCTTACATGTAGGTAGTGTTATAATTTCAGTAGCAGCTTTCTCTTCTAACTTGACTGCAATGTTCATTTTTACAATAGAGTACAAGATAATAAATATGTTATCTTCAGAATTAGCAGTTTGCCATACAGGATAAAGCATTCCACACAGCAGCTGGTGCAAGAGTGTAATACCACCACCCCTCAGTATATTATTGTTCCTCTTGTTCCCGGCAGATATAGGAGTTAGTGTGTGAAAGTAACACAGTAGGTCAATTTGTACCTGTCTGTCTGGAAAGTATGATGTATTTATGACTGTTGGTGAAGTATTTGTTACTTATTTAGGGCTTGATCCAGTTGACACCGGTGAAAAAAAAGTCCCACTCAGGTATTCTATTAAATGCACTGTGACACACTATGGGATGGTAAAAATGCGGTGGCTAGTAACACACGTTAAGGGACTCACTTTTATTGGCAAAACTTTGTGCCTAACAAAATCATAGTTGACTCCACGAGTTCCTAACCACCGACGTGTGAAAGTCAAATGTGTAAAAAAAAAAACCCACCAATGTGCAACTAGGGATCCCTAAACTAGTGATCCATTGATGTGTTGATATGGGGCCCTAAGCACCATATCATTACATCCAAGGAACCAAAAATATGACTGAAAATTAGAAAAAACGAACCCTATGAGTGCTAGGGGTTATGCAACACATTTCAAAGTGTTGCATGCCCCACTGGCACTCAAAGGGTTAATCCCCTAAAGTTAAAACCATCCCATTAACATTACACACTTGCCTGTAAATCTGAAATCCAGCGGGGTCCTCTGCACCCTGGTTTTCCTCTTCAATTTTTCTTCTGTAAGCTTCTATCTTCTGTTTTACATAGAGAGAGAAATATATATATATATATATATATATATATATATATATATATATACACATTGGAGTTAGTCAAAAGCACTCACAGGTCTTCGAACACGGTGACAAAGAAGGTGTTTATTTATATAACTGTTTCGGGTGCCATGTGGCAGCCTTCATCGGGATAACAAAGGGATACAAAATGAATCCCTTACAAACCCTCAATGAGAAAATATCATATGCCTCCTTCTTCTAGAAACACCTGGCTCCAAGAGAAGTGGACCTCTCTGCAATAACAGGACTAATGTCCAGCAAAGCTAGTACCACCGGAGTGAGTGGGAAAGCAGACTGTATCTGTAATTCTGTGACTACCAATGTAATAAGACTGTAAGTGTCAGTGTATGTATGATTCGGTGGCTAGAAAAGCTGACAATGTATCGTTGGTTCTGTGATACAAGTGGACAGTGGAATAAATAGAGACAGCACTCTCCAGAGAAGTTTGGATTCTGCTTAAATTTGAGTATTTGGCATATTGCACATCATTAACAAATTAGTTAAAAGGCAGAAATGTATTAGATGAAGCAGGAATTCTGTTTATATTGGGAATGAGTATTCCTGCCAATGTCAAAAATAGTCATCCTCAGGGATGAAGCTTTAGTTCTCACAATGTTTTTGTTTTGATTTTTTCTTGTTGATTGTTGAAAAATAATATATTGCAGATGTTACCACCAAAAATAGAGTAATGAACTTCAAATTCTACCTGTAATGTAAGATAAATTCACTTTTTTACATAACCTCTTGCGTTTTTTTAGTAAAGGCAAGAGTGGTTTTAAAGCTTGTTACTTCAGATCTCAGTCATACCAGCCCTTAAGGTTTTCTTTTCTTTTTTCTGTGCTGCTTGGACTGTTGCATTATATAAATGAGTTTGTCCTTTTTTCCACCTTCTTCATTCATCAAACACAAAAACAATGGCAAAAGCACTAAAAGGGAAGAATTCAGATTTCCAATGATGAATAGAGTAACAAAGGCAGTGACAGCTGTTTATGAGGCAAGCCGAGGCCACGTACTGCTGATAACATCAGAATAACATCATTTCAACGGCTAACAGAGCAAATGGAGCTGTTGAAGTTGTGTACATGCAAGGCAGAAATCCATGTCACAGCATATTTAGAGAATTGGATTCTTTTCCTCAAATATGATATTGATAGCAGCACGTAACACTTAAAGTGCCTTTCAAGGCAATAATTTAATTTTGGGGTAATAAGTGTACACACAGCTATACCAGACAATGTAAGCTAAAGGATTTGATTGAAAACATTTACAAATTAAGTCTTTTGCCACTTTTTTCCTTTTTTTAATTTTTTAACTTGGGGTTAAAACTGAATTTCAGATGACACATTGCTATATACCAACATAAAACATATAATACAAATAAAGTTCTGATACAGAAGGATATTTCTTTTAGCTATAGCATATGGTAGAAACAGATCTTTGTTATTTATTATAATAAGGGTTTTAAGGGTTGTTTTTAAATTCTAGTCCCTGACAGGGTGAAATATTTGCAACAAGTAAAAGTGCAAAAAAACAAGAGTAGTATTTTAATAATAAAAGAGTAAAAACAAATGTCAATAGTTGCACTCACATGTTGCCCATCTTGGGCTTTATGCAGCCCATAAACCTCTAACAGCCTTCGAGCTGCGTCCCTGAGTCCTTCATTCCGCAGCTTCCAAGTTGTAACAGTGGTGGTTCACTGGAAACAAGCTGCTAGGTCCTAATGTGATAGACTGTACACAGTCTGGGAACAAGTTCCACAGATACTTCCAGAGAAATAATCCAAAAGTAAATAAAGTCCTATGATGTAAATTAGGATTGTGGTAGATGTAACCAGTAACTAGTGGGCTAGTAACATTGATAGCGTTAATATGTTAAACTGGGCTTCAAAACCCTTGTGGCCACAGGCCAACACTGTACCAGATGGTTGGCAAAGCCTGCTATTGGGAAGGGGAGGGAACCTCGCAGGGGACATAGGAAGGACCAATAAAGTGATTGTCGTAACCGTGATAACCCAACGCGTATCGTGGAGTTAGCACTCCACTTCCTCAGGGATATGGGAATGGATTGGCCTTTAAAGATCTAATTTTTAAATACCCTCGGCTCTAATATTATTAATATTAATGAACAAGATATTAAACAAAACAATTCACAATAATGTCATCAAACATGATATTAAAACTGACATTCAATAGTTGGGAATCACAATACAGTCTTTGACATAAAATTTGCCTATAAAAACATATTTTATGTATAACTAAAACCATGGAATTGCAAATAGCTTCTACAAATCAACATTGATGATGCCTTACAAACTAATCAGATACAAGGACTCATGATGATATTCACAATATTGGTATGCAAAATTATTTGCAATATAACCAAGAGAAACTCAAACGAGTATATAAAGTAATTTATGTGTACAATGTATATAAACAACATCACTAAAAAATATAATATATATAATATAAAAACCAGAATGTATATGTGTTTGGAAAAAATGATTGGAGAAAATAAGTGTACATAAAATATAAACTAACATAAAAAGAATGACAATGTAGAAGTGTACCTAAAAATTGAAATCGTCTGGCTCTACCCAGAGAATGAGAATAAATGAAATCAAGTAGATTAGGATGATAATCAATGTATATATGAATAATAAACTAAGAAATCTTTAAAAGAGGTTTTTGTAAACCAAACTGGAGTGAAAAGACAGCTGCATGAAATGAGACTGGGTGGTGGAAATTGCGAATGTGATAAGGGATGTAGTCATAGAAAATACATGTAAAAATACACAATACGTTTCTGTTCTGAGCCTAAAATGATTTTATAATCTTATAAGAACGCCATAAGGTCAAAATCAATATTAAAACCATATGGTTCCAAGGTTTTTAACTCAAAAATCCAAAAGGATTTTGTCTGTCTCAATTTTATTAAAAGGTCACCCCCTCTATGAGTAGGGGTGATATACTTTATTCCCCAAATTTTACTCCCTTGATGTGAGCAATTATGTAATTCTCTGCAATGTTTTGACAAGCTGTGTGACTCCAGTCCGTTGGCAATATTTCTAAGATGTGCACTACATCTAGTTTTCATTTTCCTTTTGGTTCTGCCAACGTACTGGAGTTGACAGTCACAAATGATAAGATATACAGCAAAGGTACTATTGCGATTAATAACATTTTTGATTTGGTACTCCTTCTCAGTGCTATTGGATTTAAAGGTAGAACATTTCAAACTTAACATGTGAGAACACAAACTGTGGTTTGTTTTACCACACCTATACATCCCTTTTGGGAATGATAAAAAAGAAGAAGATAATACTTGATGATTGCTGTTGATTTTAGAATGAATATCCCCTATATTGCTGTTTTTCTTAAAAACCAGCTTGGGTTTATCGCCCAATATTTTGTGTAGCAGTGGGTCCTGAATGATGACATGCCAATGTTTTTAGAGTACCTTTTTTTATTTGGGGATCTTTGGTGTTATAGGTCATAACAAAACATGGAGGATTGGCTTCTGACTGTCTGGATGAATTTTTGTCTTTGTAAGAGAGGAGATCCTGTCTGTTAGTTGCTAGACTTCTCTGAAAAGCCCGTTCCACTATAGATTCTTCATATTCCTTTTCTTTAAATTTCTCCTTTAACACCTATGATTCCTTAACAAAATCCACTTTTTTAGTACAATTCCGCCTAATTCTTTGGAATTGGCTATATGGAATATTATTAATCCATCTGCGATGGTGACTACTTTTTGCATGAAGACAGCCATTACCATCGCAAGATTTTCTATAATTTCAGGAGAGGACTTTGTTGTTTTCTTGATATAATATTGCAGCCAGGATTCTATTTTGTTTTTATTAGTGGTAAAAGTGAACTGGAGACCTAGTTTGTTTGAATTCATGTGAGATGTGAACTGATGGAAACACTTACTGCTCCCCTCCCATATGAATATAAGGTCGTCTATATATCTTTTATAGTATTTTATATTGTCACGGAAAGGGTTGTTATTGTAAATAAAACCTTCCTTCCACTGATTCATATAAAGGTTTGCATAAGATGGTGTAAACACTAAACCCATTGCTACACCTGATTTTTGCAAATAAAAACAACTTTGAAACCGAAAGTAATTATGGAATAATATAAATTCTATGCACTGTACCAAGAAATCTGTCTGGGTGTGAGGCAATGTGTTTTGTTTATGTAGGGTATTGTGTATAGCCTCTACACCCAGCATATGTGGAATGCTGGTGTAGAGGCTACTGACATCACAAGTAGCCCAAATATATTCACTCCAAAAACAAAATGTTCTAAATCTTTTATTAAGTGAATAGTATCCTTGAGAAAAGACGTCTGTGAACTAACCAGAGGTTGTAAATATTCATCTACATATTGGGACATGTGATTGGTAAGAGAATTAATGCCCAAAATGATAGGTCTGGTGCATTTGACAGGGACTTGTGTAATTTTGGCAAATGATTAGTGATGAGCGAGCATGCTCGGCCGAAGCTCGGTTCGGCTCGAGCATCGCTCTGCTCGGCACATGGCGGTACTCGTACGAGTACCGCATGTGCTCGCCCGCCATGTTCGGGTCTCCTCCCCGCACGTTTCGCGGCTGCTGCGCAGCCAATAAACGTGCGGGGAGGCTCTGACATCAGTGTAATGCCAGCAGCCATGTTGGCTGCTGGCATTATACTGATTGGCTGGCCAGAACCCGTGATCGGGTGCTGTATAGCACCCGACGCGCGAGTTCGGCTCATTCTTAGCCAGGGAGAGATGCGCTTAGGCAGGGAAAGTCAGTGTAGGGAGAATAAAATTGTTGAAACTCTTTCAAGACCCAAAAGTCCTTTTTAGGACTGTTGTGTGTGGGGGCAGCATTTATATTTTGTTTGGGGGGGCACAATTTCCTTTTTTTTGTGGGGGGGATATATGTAAGGTGACATATAATACTAGATGCACAGGAAGTCAGTGTAGGGAGAATAAAATTGTTGAAACTCTTTCAAGACCCAAAAGTCCTTTTTAGGACTGTTGTGTGTGGGGGCAGCATTTATATTTTGTTTGGGGGGGCACAATTTCCTTTTTTTTGTGGGGGGGATATATGTAAGGTGACATATAATACTAGATGCACAGGAAGTCAGTGTAGGGAGAATAAAATTGTTGAAACTCTTTCAAGACCCAAAAGTCCTTTTTAGGACTGTTGTGTGTGGGGGCAGCATTTAATTTTTTTTGGGGGTGGCAGAATTTCATTTTTTTGTGGGGGGGGACATGTTCTAAGGTGACATTGTACTAGGTGCACAGGGACAAATATTTCACAGTGCAGTGACAAGCTGACATATTCTGTTAGGTGCACAGGGCCAATGATTTTACAACGCAGCGACAAAAAGGGCCATTTTAAACGTGTGCCTAGCCATAGATTATTGTCACATTCTGTTTAGTGTGCAAATTCACAAATTAACGTCACATATTCCGTTCACTGTGCCTAGCCGCAGATTAGCGTCACATTCTGTTTCGTGTGCCTAGCCGCAGATTAGCGTCACATTCTGTTTCGTGTGCCTAGCCGCAGATTAGCGTCACATATTGTTTAGTGTGCCTAGCCGCAGATTAACGTCACATATTGTTTAGTGTGCCTAGCCGCAGATTAGCGTCACATATTGTTTAGTGTGCCTAGCCGCAGATTAACGTCACATATTGTTTAGTGTGCCTAGCCGCAGATTAGCGTCACCTATTGTTTAGTGTGCCTAGCCGCAGATTAGCGTCACATATTGTTTAGTGTGCCTAGCCGCAGATTAGCGTCACATATTGTTTAGTGTGCCTAGCCGCAGATTAACGTCACATATTGTTTAGTGTGCCTAGCCGCAGATTAGCGCCACATATTGTTTAGTGTGCCTAGCCACAGATTAGTTTTTATCTTCCTTTTTGTGTGTTTTACGGTCAGTCTGTAAAAATGGCGTACTACGGGCGAAACATCGTTCCCAGCAGCGACGTTGGAGTCCAAGATGCATCCAGACATCCTCCCTATGCTGTCCCTGAACCATTTCTGTGGTGTTTCCATCATTTTCTGACCTTTTCCTATGAACCAGGCACCCTCCCCTCATCAGAGCAGGGGGTGCCTGGTGTAATGCTCGAGTCCTCCCATTGACTTCAATGGGGCTCGGGTGCTCGGCCGAGCACTCGAGCCTCCGGGGGCGCTCGGCCAGAGCACCCGAACACCCGAGCATCGGGGTGCTCGATCATCACTACAAATGATAAAAGATGGGAATTTTTGGGAATTCATTTAACAAAAAACTAAATTCATTCTTGGAAATAATGTGGGAAGACAATGCTGACATAAGTAGAATTTTTAATTCTATAAGAAATTCTTGAGTGGGGTCCTTGGGTAATTTGCTGTAGCTTTTCTCATCATTTAATAAATGCAGAGCTTCTTCGGCATAATCCTTAATATTTTGTGTGCAAATACCCCCTCCCTTATCAGCATTTCTGATAACAATGTTCTTGTTATTTTGCAAGTTTTTAACAGCCATATTTTCTTGTTTGGTTAAATTATATTTTGGCTTGGTATTTTGATTGCATATTTTATCAATATCTCAAAAACCTTGATATTCTCTGTATTTTTTTGATGTCAATGTTAATGGGCTCCTTAGCAAAAGAGAGACCTCTAGATAAAACTTTAGTTTCATCTTGGGAAAGTGGATAATCACTAATATTGTATATAGTGTGTGAAACTTCCGGAACTAGTCTATTTTTGGCATTTTTAACACACCCTCCTCTACAGCCTGTTCTGTAGACAAAGGTCTTTTGTTACCTTTGGTCTGGATGTTCTCCTTCAATTCGGTCAAAACTTCCGGTATGGGAAGTGAATCTAAGTTTTGTCACTAGGCTCATAAGTGGTGGTATTGGTAATGGTATTAGTGATTGTGTCACGTTGTTTGTTTGTAATATTGTTGTTTGCTCCTGATTTGTTGGGTGCTTGTGTAAGTGTGTTTTTTGTTTTGATTTTTTTGTTTACTGTCCATTGGTTGGTGACGCTGTTCTAAAAAATTCTGATTATTATTGGGATGAGTGTAGGAAGTTTTAGTTCTAGCTCCTTGTGAGTTGTATCTTAGTGAATGATCCTGATGTGATGCGTTGTGAAGAATCTCATATCTATTAGGAGTGGAAAAGGGAGTATTGTGATATCTGGGTTGTGAACATGCTTGATTCTTTCTGAAATGCCCTAGATGTCTGTGATACGTGGGGAACTTTATTATATAGTGACAGTGAATGGTATTGTGTATTATGATTGGCATAATCAGTTTTGTCCCTATTAAATTTTTTCTGTTTGGAAAAAATGATATTTCTTTCTAAAGTAAGTAATCTTTTTATGTATTTTGTCTTTTAGCTTAACATGCTCAGGTTTGAGTACAATATTGTTGATTTTATTCTGTACTAGTTCAATTTCTTTCTTGGTATTTTCTATTCTACTGTCTCTGTATTTGATTAATAGAGCAATCAGTTGTAAAGAACAATTTTCTAAAATGGAATCCCATTCTGTAAGAAATTCCACCTCATCTACCTCTATTGCTGGAGGTTTATAAATCCTAAGACCTCTAGGTATAATCTCATGTTTAGAATAATTTTCTAAAAAGATCAGATCAAACCAGTCTTTACATTCTTTAGTAAGAAGTTTTTCATATTTATGCAAAAGACTGGGTGGATCTTCCCGAGGGACCTCCCTTTCAGTTGGACATGTAAGGTTAAAAGACCTTCTGCGACCTATTCTAACACGCTGAAAATCGGACAAATTTCAAATGGTAATACCACAAATTGCTGCTAAGTACAAAAACAAGGAAAAATACAAAAAACAACAACAAGGCTAGTGCAAAATAATGGAAATAATACCAAGTCCAAAATGTCCAAATTAAAATGAGATGAAAGAGTTCTTAAGAGTAATAATGATGATGAAAGTCCACTCCTATATGAAAGGCTTATGGAGCAGACAAATCTAAACATACAGTACCTTGCAACAAAGTAAAAAGATGATGATGAAATGTTCAATGACAGGATGAGATGAAATATGATGTGAAAAATGTCAAAATGATGAATGAATGGATGATGTATTATGGAATCATACAGATGAAGATGACTGAATCCTGTACAGTGAGGGGAAAAAAGTATTTGATCCCCTGCTGATTTTGTACGTTTGCCCATTGACAAAGAAATGATCAGTCTATTAATTTTAATGGTAGGTTTATTTGAACAGAGAGAGGCAGAATAACAACAAAAAAATCCTGAAAAACGCATTTAAAAAAAGTTATAAATTGATTTGCATTTTCCCGAGTGACATAAGTATTTGACCCCCTATCAATCAGCAATATTTCTGGCTCCCACGTGTCTTTTATACAGGTAACAAGCTGAGATTAGGGTCACTCTCTTAAAGGGAGTGCTTTTAATCTCAGCTTGTTACCTGTATAAAAGACACCTGCCCACAGAAGCAATCAATCATATTCCAAACTCTCCACCATGGCCAAGACCAAAGAGCTGTCCAGGGATGTCAGGGACAAGATTGTAGACCTACACAAGGCTGGAATGGGCTACAAGAATATCACCAAGCAGTTTAGTGAGAAGGTGACAACAGTTGGGGTGATTATTCGCAAATGGAAGAAACACAAAATAACTGTCAATCTTCCTCGGTCTGGGGCTCCATGCAAGATCTCACCTCGGGGAGTTTCAATGATCATGAGAACGGTGAGGAATCAGCCCAGAACTACACGGGAGGATCTTCTTGTCAATGATCTCAAGGCATTTGTGACCATAGTCACCAAAAAAACAATTGGGAACACACTACGCCGTGAAGTACTGAAATCCTGCAGCTCCCACAAGGTCCCCCTGCTCAACAAAGCACATGTACAGGCTCGTCTGAAGTTTGCCAATGAACATCTGAATGAGTCAAAGGAGAACTGGGTGATAGTGTTGTGGTCAGATGAGACCAAAATTGAGCTCTTTGGCATCAACTCAACTCTCCATGTTTGGAGGAGGAGGAATGCTGCCTATGACCCCAAGAACACCATCCCCACCGTCAAACATGGAGGTGGAAACATTATGCTTTGGGGGTGTTTTTCTGCTAAGCAGACAGGACAACTTCACCGCATCAACGGGATGATGGACGGGGCCATGTACCGTCAAATCTTGAGTGAGAACCTCCTTCCCTCAGCCAGGGCATTGAAAATAGGTTGTGGATGGGAGTGGCTCAAGAAGAAGCACATTAAGGTCCTGGAGTGGCCTAGCCAGTCTCCAGACCTTAATCCCAAAGAAAATCTGTGGAGGGAGCTGAAGGTTCGAGTTGCCAAACGTCAGCCTCGAAACCTTAACCCCTTACCGCCCGAGGACGTACATGTACGTCCCGAGTGGATGTCCCAGATGGACAGAGGACGTCCCGGAAGTCGTTTAAAAAATTAAAAAAAAATGTTCGGTGAGCTTTAAGTACCGGTCACTAAGGGGTTAAAGCAGAACTACCACCTTTAAACAACTTTAGCTTCAATAACTCCCCATCTTGCGACTAGCTGCTTAGTAGCACTAGTTGCCAGAATTATTACCTTGTTTAATAGATTTATCAATTCTTCAGGGGCTGACAGACAGGACGGATCGCAGACATCTTGCCATAATGACGTCCGCGCACCTGCTCTGTCAGTCCCTTCAGGAGCCAAATGGCTCCTAGCAACTCCTCCTAGAGCTGGCTGGGACTGAAAGAGCAGGCGCATGGACGTCATTGTGGCAAGATGTCTGCGATCCGTCCTGCCTGTCAGCCCCTGAAGAATTGATAAATCTATTAAACAAGTTAATAATTGTGGGGACTAGCTCTACTAGGCAGCTAGTTGCCATATGGAGAGTTATTGAAGCTAGAGTTGTTTAAAGGTGGTAGTTCCACTTTAATGACTTGGAGAGGATCTGAAAAGAGGAGTGGGACAAAATCCCCCCTGAGATGTGTGCAAACCTGTTGGCCAACTACAAGAAATGTCTGACCTCTGTGATTCCCAACAAGGGTTTTGCCACCAAATCAAATACTTATTTCAGTAAAATGCAAATCAATTTATAACTTTTTTGAAATGCGTTTTTCAGGATGTTTTGGTTGTTATTCTGTCTCTCACTGTTCAAATAAACCTACCATTAAAATTATGGACTGATCATTTCTTTGTCAATGGGCAAACATACAAAATCAGCAGGGGATCAAATAATTTTTTCCTAACTGTAGCTCTCTATTATTTGTCTGATGCTGCTGAAACGTTTGGTGTCCTTGTACACCCAAGAAAAATAAACTGCAACAAGTAAAAGAGAAAAAAAAACCCAAGAGAAATAAAATCCAATCTAAGCGTAGTATTTTAATAATAAAAGAGTAAAAACAAATGTCAATAGTTGCACTCACATTTTGCCCATCTTGGGTGAAATATCTGCCAACTCACACTGGACCAGCATGGCAGATTATGGTCCATACCCACAGCTTGGCTTGGTGTGGAGGCCATCATCCTGCAGTGTATTGACACGTATCAACACTCTGACATGGAGAGTGAGATGGGAGAAACAGACATTTGGATGAAAGGAACTTGGATGAGAGATTGAGAGAGATATATGTAAGAAGTGAGACATGTAGGGTTGGGTGGAAAACACATGGAGAGTGTGGAAGGAGAGAGAGAGAGATATGGGGGACAGGTTGTTAAGGAAGGGGAAAGACATGGAGAGTGTAGGTGAGATAAAAACTCAAGGTTGCACAACATAGGAACATCTAACTATTGTTGGAGTACAGTTATCATCATTATAAGAAGGTAAGTAGACACATGGAGATTGTGAAGGGCAATAGAGGTATAGAGCAGATGGTAGAGAGACACATGGAGAGATATAGAGGGGGGCTAGCAAAATGGGCAGTGGTTTAAGGATAGAGACATGGAGAGTGTCAGGAAGACAAATAAACTGAAAAGTTGTGCAGCTTGTGACCCTCCAGCTAATGCTGGAGTAAAACTCATCATTTTCAGACAGACGTTGGGCTTGTGAGAATGATGGGTATTTCAGTCTAAGAAAAGCTGAAGGGATGCAGGTTGGTCACTTCTTGAAAACCAGAAGAGTGTGGAATTTGTTGCACATCCTCTGGTCTTGAAAGGCTTAAACATTCGGCACCAACAGAGCCCTCCTGATCTGCTGCAGCAGCCCCCAGGCACACAAAAATATATGGAAGCCTTTGTTTACTACAACCCCCTTGATTACAAACAAGGGCTTGGTGGGATAGTCAGTTGAGTGGAGGGTGTTGTTGATGTAAGGCATTGTTTGCCCATAAAATGGGAAGGGAGTGTGCAGAACAGACCACTAAGAGGCCTGAATAGACTAGGAAATGGCCAGAGGCTACCCGGGATCTCACCAAGCAGAGGAATATCTTCTGTCTCCATGGACCCAAAAGAGAGTCACCAGGGCAGAGCTGGAGAGTTCTCAGGTATGCACACAAAACCCAGCTGTCCCAGGGGAACCTTCAGAAGATGTTGCACCAGTGAAGCGCAAAATCCAGGGGAGATTGGGGAAGTAGTACTCCAAGTGGCAACACAGTAAGCTCAGCTGTTGGTGGATGTGCTTCACCAAGCACAGCAGCCAAGCTTACTTTTCACTCTGATTCCATCTCTGCAGAGCACAGCAGTGTTAAGTCACTTACACCTGCTACATATTCCATGTCTGAATGTTTAGATGCAAACTTCCCCTTTCTCGGTATTGAGAACCATGGTTGTCTGTATGCTGGATACTGTCTAACAGCATGTGTAGAGCACGTTAATGCCAGGCACTGATAGAGAGTGTACAGTGTATACAGAAAACAATGGAGTAAAGAAAGGTGCAGATGGAGGAAGATTGTGCTGGAACATTCATACATGAACTTTGTAGATTTCCAACTTCCTTACTTAGTAGCCAACATAAGGTATCACATGAATTATGACCCCAGGAACCACTGAAAGTTGAACCAGAGGGAAGGAGTTAAAAGAATAATCTGTCACTCAGTGTGGCCCTCCAGCAGCTGCTGGACTACAACTCCTGTCATCCTCAGAAACCCAATATTTTTCTAAGAAATGTGGGAGCTTTACGCAAGCAATAGCTGGAGGGTCACAGGTTGCACACTGTAGAGTAAAGTCTCACCTGATTAGAAGAGACACTCCATGGGTTCATGTCCTGGATACTTGTAGAGCTAGTGAATTTAGCTTCAGAACCCAGGGTAGGATTCCCTGGAGACACACATCAGTATGTAGGTAAGTCAAATGAATTCTATGATTAATAACACAAAGTGCGTCAGACGGTTCAATAACCGGCCTTATGTGTCTGTGTGCCATGTCAACCATGTCTGAAATGTGTCCATTTTAAGATTACTGAATAAATGGAAAGTTTTTACTGAAATTGCTGTCTGCCTCACATGTATGACACCTACCAATTGGGAGTGCTCCTGAACAGTATTTTGGATTCAACTTGTTCGTTGGTGCCGGTGGACTCTTGCTGCTGAAGCATCACGATATTGGAGGTGAGTCTTCATATCTAATCAGTGCACTGCTGGATGTGGCTGGAATTATTGGTGGAGTGAGTAACTACATCTCTACTACCTTTTATTTTGAGGCTTACTTGACTGGTGTATCTGTGCATTTCTAGTTGGAGATCTTCTCTATATTTTCGATGATTCCAGTAATATCAGTATAATTGTTCTGTATTCTACAGAAATCTTATTTTTCCAAGTAATGCAGTTGAACTGCAGCTTTTAAATTTTAAACCATAAAAATACATAGAAAATAATGATGTTATGAATAAGATATATAGAATGATATACAGAATGAAAGGATATTAACTCTAATCAATTCCCACACATTCCAATCTCTACCCAGAGAAGACCATTTCAGTATCATCAGTCAATTTAGAACGCCAGTAATAAGACTTAGCTTTTAATACTTGTCAACTAAAAGTTACATAGTATCAGTAAGGCCTTACTTTTGGGGACAATTTCATCATCATTCTCACCCTCTATTGTATCAGTATCAGAAGGAAAAGGGATGGAAAGTAGAGGAACATATTCTAAATTCGTACTTTATCATAGTGCGAATTAACCTGATTTGATCTACTCCGTCTCTCTATGTATCTCCCCATCAACACCAATTGGCAATTTACATTTTTTTATCAGATGCAATCCATATGCATTATATAGCCATGTGGAGAAGTTGAGAGTAAACACAGATAATCATTATAATCTCAACATCTATAATCAATAACAAAAATGATAAATTACAAATGTTATAAAATGGGGCACCATGAAAAAAAATAGCCCAAACCTCTCATTTTTCCAAAACAGGAGATCCTTCCAAACCCACCATTAAAAAGAGGAATACAAATTAAAAAAAAAGTCACACAACTCTAGATATACATATACTGACATTGTGTATATATATATATATATATATATATATATATATATATATATATATATATATGGGGTTGCATTATCTTATTTAAAAATAAAATCCTCTTTTTAATGGTGTTTTTGATAGAACAAACTGTCTTTTGTAAATTAGATATATGGATTAATTTTCTCATGCCATCCCATTTTTTGATCGCTGTGTAATCTTTGTTATGTATCAGCTATACTGAATTGGGGATGCAGAATCAGATACATTCTATATAGTGGTATAATGTCTGCCAGCTTTGAATTCATCCAGAGATGTTTGCCTTCAACCTCTTCAGTAATTTGTTCACATACAGATATATGTTTTAATATGTTGTTAGGTTTATAGTTTTAAATCAATTTCTAATGGGCTACATTTAAAAATTTTGCAATTTATTATGTTTTTTATTGATTATAAATGTAATTATCACGGCTATGATTGTCCGTGCCACTGTGTTTACTCTCAACTTTTCCACATGGCTGTATAATATGCATAGATTCCATTTGATAAAAATATTTAAAATAGCCAATTGGCATTGAAGGGGAGATGCACAGGGAGACAGGGTAAATGAAACTGGGTTCTTTCACACTATTATTAAGTCCATATGTGATGAAACAAGTCTAATAATCCTCCAATCTTTAGAGTTGAACTGTTCAGAATTTCCTTAAAAGAGATTTTATTTCCAGTGCTACTAAGAAGTATAAGTTGTGGTTTAATGGTCGGATGTGGGGTCATCATATAAGGTGTGGTCCATAGGAATAACAAATTTCTCCTTTTCTAATGGTATCCCCAATTGATAGAGTATTGATCAAGCAATTTTAGCAAACAGTAGTATATATGTGCCTGTTTGCCATACCTTTTGTGAGTGCATTAACCACTTTTTAACCATTTATATGTATACTAGAAGTTTGGGATGGCATTGCCTGCCTGTCTTTTTTTATGATAGCATTTAGTTATGTATAGTGTAATTTTTGGAGGTGCAGGTACGTCATGGTAATCTGTTATATTATTTCTTAGTGCCTCCCTTTATGTTTTTATTGGTTGTATGCGTTAGTGCTATACTTAAAATGTGAATGTAAGTTTGTGATAGGGGTTTCTATAGTGATTATTGACGTCAGTGTGTGTGTGTTCTTTTGTCAGCATGTACAATGCATTGTGCATGGATATTGAAAATAGAATAAAATGAAGGGGAGTCCGATGTGTGTAAATATACATGTGTATAGGAGCAAAATGTAGAGGACGCCGATGGACTGAGCAAAGCACCTCCCTGGTGTAGTACTAGAGAGTAACTGCAGTAAGAGGTGTGTGAACAATTATAAGGACGGTTAGTGTAACGTTCATTCAAATAATATTCATATATAGTAATGTGAAGAAGTGAGGAAAATGAAGGAAAAAAGGAAATACGGAGAGATGATTGCAATATATATATATATTTAATCAGTATTTAGATTATATTACATAATCTGGCTCATGAATCAAACACACTGTGAAGTGCTCACCTAAAAACCCTCTGTGTGCTGAGAGATGATGTGACGTCACAGAGTGAGCAATCAATTACAAATCTTTTGAAGCTATCAAAACAATGGAAGCTGTGAGAAAACACAGTATCATTAATTGTACAGTCAAAAATGAGCTCAGATCCAAATAGGAAAACAGATAATTTGAAATGGTTCCAAACTGAAGGTGTATAAAAAAACACTAAAAAAAGGGGGAATGGCATGCTGAGAACTTTTAAGAAGCTATAGTGAGTGGCTAATAAGAACATTCCATGTAAAATACAGTAACCGGTCCTGTACTAACTCATTCACATAACAACGAAATCCAAAGGAGCATACTGTGGCCCAATGTGCACCAAAGATGCTCTGCGATGCAGAAGAGATCCAAGCATCCATAGGCCATACAAAGCCATCCGCATCATTGATAAACAATAATACTGTAATTTAATGCAGGTATCCATTAACATAGAAGGAGATGATGAGGATAGAGAAAATAACCAAGGGAGCCCCAGGGGTTAATTGACTGCCATCGAGGCAATCTGATGAGTGTCAACAATACTCTGAGATGTGGCTGAGACCTAGCTGGCTCTCCACAGAGCAGAGCAAAATGCACACGAACTCCAATACATAACAAATCTAGGATCCATTAGACCACAGGTTACAGGGTATAAACATAAGTGCAAGAGACAGATGGGTCATGTTGGCCTCATCCCAGGAGCATCCCAAAATGGACCAGCAGTCAGGCTGGTGACAAATGGTCCGAACCTGAGCACGTCCATACAGTTATGCCGCCACCATCTAATATGGATTTCAAACAATTTTCGGGGAGATGACCCAAACGAAGGAGACCGCTCTTGGATATATTACCTATCCAATTTGCATGGCAAGTAAAGGTTTGCATAGAGTTCGCTAACTTCCCTTAATCAGTCCAGTTGCCTAATGTGGACCAGCGCTGCTCCACAACTGAGACGTGACCAGTCTGGTGTACTGCAGAGCAGCTCAGGAACCACAGAAGCACAGTGCATCACATAGCATTGCACCCCATCTGCAGATGCACTCAGGCCCATGGAGTGGGCTGGCAAGAGAGGCAGGGTGCAGTCTTTGAAGAGGGAGAATCGTGTCAGTGTCAACAGAAGATGGAGTGAGTAGGGAAGAAATGCTGTACGGGGGGCAGAGATAGTGTGCGGGAGAGGAGACATGATGTGCAGGAGGGAGGAGTGAGCAGAGGAGAAATTTTGTGTGGGTGGGGAGATGGGCACGGTAATTGTATTCCATGAACTGAGGAGCCTGGTGTAGCAAGCAGCATGGCAAAATGTTTAGAATAGAGAACCTAAGGGTGTGTGTGAAGTCTCAGCATTCCAAGGGTGCAGGACTTGCACCGTCTGTGATATAGAGTCCAGCTTTTGTAAGGCAGTGTTTGGGTTGAAAGAGAAGCACCAGTTGACCATGATTTTTTTTAATCCCCATGGGATAGTGTGGGCATGGAAAGTCCTTGACATGAGTGGGGTATGTTTGTTTTAATGAAGTGATGTTTTATTTTTAACAGATTGATTTTGTGAAGTGTTTCGTGTGTACTGGCAAAGCAGCATCAGTCAGCCATGTTTTTTTTTTTTTAGACCAGGGGAAGTATGAGGTGGGCAAGTTGACACCCCCTTGTGTGTTGTACACAGGCAGTGTGGCAAAGATATGCAGATCTCCTCCTAGCTGCTCCCCAGGGTGTGAACAATTGTTGCTCAGTGTGAATGTCAAGCTGAGGCAGTGTGGAGAAAATATGCAGATCTCCCCCTAGCTGCCCCAGGGTGTGTGTAGCAAGGATGTAGAATATGTGGTCATGTGACCACTTCTTCTTTTAAACTGCTTTACACGATTAGTTTTTTTTTCTATTTTCTAATTTTGAGGTCCAGATGTTCTCTTTCAGCATTTGAATTAGATAAGTATATTCTAATTTCATTTCTATGTTGGTTTCTAACTGATAGATCATATTATAATTTGTTCACATTTTCATACACACTGGGGTGTGTTTTATAAATTGCTGCATCTGGTATTCACTTTTTTTGTATTTTATTTAACACAATGATGTTATCTTCGTGCTGTGGTATTTGTTATTCTTGCCATCTCTATGCCTGCTCTTAAGCTTTAATAGTAGGTTTCTCTGCCTACTACCCTCCTGTTTACTCCCACTCTCCTAATCTTAACCCTACTGCTTCAGCTCCTTTATCTCTGCAGGTTTATGCTTTACCTGACCCATTTTCTGCTACATTCATTTTCTCTAATGCCCTCAAACTCTTCTTCTACTTCCTCCACGAAACTCTCTTCATGCTCCTTTTTCACTATCAAACATACGCCTCAAAATACTCAGACACTTTCAAGCAAACACAAACACTGCAATACACTTTCATACAATGTACCAGGGGATTCATCATGGGTGCGGTACATCCCATCTGAGACAGTAAGCTAAATAAATTATTCAAAATATTTATTAATGAGCAATGCTCATATAGGCAAACTTAACATGCAGTCCCTTTAAACATTCATGTTGGTTCAGTACCACACAACAGTTGGCAAGGTGGGTCCAGAACATCAACAATCCACAACCACAGTCAGTTTAGGTCATCCACAGGTGACCAGCTAACAACAATCAATTTTACAGGTCTGTGTTGGTGCAGGCTGCTCCACAGTACAAAATGTGTTAGAAGAGTGTTCTCCCAACCACCAGAGTTTATTTGGAATTTATTCAGCTCACTGAGCTGGCCATTTCTATGTCCCCCTGGTCAAATATGGGGAAGAAAGTAAGTCCACAATAAAGTTCATGGATACTGATGACCAAGAACAAGGTGTCACTGATAAATGCAATGATAAAAGCACTGTACAAGAACAAATATAGTCCTTTATGACGGAGACCATAGATGGCCATTAGAAGTTGTAACAAGCCAAGTCTAAGATTCAGGAACACCACCATTCTCAAGGCAAAGTTGTACATCAAGAATATGTGTAGGTGGAAAATCCTTTGTGAAACTATGCTGGAACTGATTTGGAAGGCATGACTATGTGTCATAATGACATCTTGAGAGGAAGAATGCTCCATAAGAAATTGACAGGAGAGAGCATTAGCTTTTCTACTTCTGGATTTAGGCGTTGTGAAATCGGAAGCAGGAGAATAACGGTGACCAGTGTTGCAGATAAACACTGGAACAAATCTATGTAGCATGCCATGGAAGATATCATTAATTAAATTCTGAAATGACCAAGCCTTCAGCTTAGAGCCTAACAATGAAACAAAGAGCTCTGGGTTCATTATACATAAGTAAGCACCAAAACACTGCTCACGTGCCAATTCACATGCACTCATACCCGAAAGGACAAATGTGCATGCCACATGCCTATGTATACATGTATGGAATTATCTGTGAACTACATAATGGCCGGAAGTTCTTGTGTACATGGACAAACATTCACTCATTGAGACACCTGTGGCCAGGGCTCAGTAATTCATCACAATGATGTTGACTACATAAAATTATGGTGTAATAGCTAACAAAAACACATTTGCCTGTGCTCATCTGTGTATTTGTTTCAAAATATCTGGATGGGCTTTTATGGCATTAATTCTCTGCATGGACTGTTATAATTGTGGAGAATATTCATGAAAAAAGAATTATCACCATGCTAATAAGGTATTCACCTGGATATAACAGCACAACTAAATAACTGGGATTGTTTTATAACAAGGGTTCTATTCAAAAAGCTGTACTACTTGTTGCAGTAAGGCCAAAGAAGTATCTTTGTTCTACTGTGGTATGCACATCTGAGCAAGGAGCTTGACAACTTAACCAAAACTGAGAATTCTTGGAAAATGTATTGAAATGCAACAAATTTTGTCACCATACATCAGGTTGATTTCTTAACTGGTTATTAGTCAGTCTTGTTTTGATAGTGTTTTTTTTAATAATTTTAACCATTGGAGTGTTGTGCAGTTTGTTGCACTGCATAATAGTTGCTCAAATGGTTAATGTATCCAACAAAAATTATAGAATGTTAGAACTTTAAGGGGACCCCCAGCAAGTAGTATAACTTTCTTACTAGAAGGAGAATAGGGTGGGCAAAGAAATATATTTGGAATTTGTAAAAAAAAATTAAATATACTCTTAATGGTGGCAATGGTGTGGTGTAAATAATTACATGTTTTTTCTATTCGCATTATGGGCCATAGGATGAAAAATGTGTAACAGCAATTCAAACAGTGAGTATGCAGCAGGCTTATAATTATCACCTGGAAAATGTTTAACCCTTTGAGTGTCAGAGGGGTTATCCAACACATTGCAAAGCAATGAGTTTGATACCTCTAGTGCACTTAAAGGGTTAAATAATTGTGACTGTTCGATTTGAGCCACAAATGATTTCTTATGATAAATATGAATTCAAAACTAATTTATTTCAAATAACAGAAAAACATAGCACATGGAAATGTTGTGTTTGACTTGCTTTAAAGTGTTTAATATGGCAGTGCAGGAATTTGGTATTAATCTCATGACTCCAATTCCCTTCATCCCCTGTCAATGTTCCCCATAAATATTCAGGAGTCAGTACGGTATAGTAAAATGCAATTTAATAAATAACAATAAAGTAGCACACAGTAGTTAGGTAACAGGAATAAGCAGAGGGTCACAAGCTAGCAAGCGCTACTATCAGAAATAGTAAGATGCCTAGACTGACCACACTGCTAGAGACTAGGCCGAAGCCACTGGTAGTCTCTGCAGGAACCAGGAACAGGAACTAGAATGAAAGAGGAGCAGGAACACGATGACTAGATTCAGAACATTGGAAGCATACCAGACTCACTCCAGCAGTCAGTAATAGGAAGCAGATTTCTGACTCACGCCTGCAGTCAGTAATAGGAAGCAGATATCTGACTCACGCCTGCAGCCAGTATAAGCTAGTCTACTAGAGCCCCAGGTCCGCACCAGATTGGGTGTCTGCTAGGTACAGGGGACAAATAAGAGAACAGTCAGACAGAGCCACAGGTCAGCACCAGACTAGGTGTCCACTATCTAAGGATAAGGCAGGAGAATAGTCAGACAGAGCCACAGGTCAGCACCAGATTGGATGGTCAGACTATCCAGGTCATACACAGAGCCCAAGGAAACAGAACTGTATTGTACAACAACGCAAGGGCAACTGAGTCAGGACTCAGTCTGGCCTTTAAACCCCTCCTCAGGAAGTAGGTAGGAGGAGCAGCTAAGAGGGAGGAAGTAGGTAGGAGGAGACTTCAGGAAGCAACACATAAAACAGAGGCCTGCTACATACTGAAGCCTCGCGCCTGCAGAGACACATCTGCTCTGATGTGTCCAACCGCTTGCCATATTCCTGCAACCATCTGTGCAGCATGGACGGCCGCTGACGCCGAAGGCATCATTATGAGCGTAGCCTGAAGCGGTGGCGCTGGAACCAAGGTAAGCTGTGACATCCCCTTCCAGCCAACAGGGATTGAGTTTCACAAATGAAGCCCAATACTTGATCACAACCTTCACCTGTGGTAATTGTTGATATATCACCTGTAGTATTCTATGTGAATAGCCTTTTAAACTGAAAATACAGATGCTAAGAATAGCTGGAGCAATTCTGAATTTAAATGGGTTTTTTTTTAACTCCTAAATATTAGAGAGGTCTTCAAAGTTTTGTGAAGCTATGCATTGGCAAAGGCAACCTTTTTAGCTATCATGGCTTAAAAGTTCTGTTTAAATCAATGGGAATGTTTTATTTGTCCCTTCCTTTTATAATGCAGTTGGTTTACCCTGGAACCTTCCAGTCCTACTTAATGCATCAGCTTCACAGACTTCCAAGTCATAAAATGTAACTTCTATTCTGGGACTACATGGCAGCCACGGTATCAATATTTTTACCCATGAATTAGCTGTGTGCATAGATACACAGCTCATAAATCACATCACTAGGGAAGTACAAATAAGACTGTACAACAATAGGGAATGGAAACATTTATTTGTGCTGTGCCTGCCTATATCATTTGTACTAAACTGTACACTCAGAAAAGGTTTTCATAAATGACACCACAAGGAGGGCATTGTGGGAGTTTGTTTGGGAACATTTTCTTCCAATGTACATTGTTTAAAAAGCTACATACTAAGAGATAATCCGCTTTAAATTCCTTTACATTCTATAGCATTCAGGGCATTCACAGAAGTTAGAATTTCCACCTCATGGGAATTTCCATGGAAACCAAACTATATTTGTATTTTTATCTGAAACTCCTATTTATTGGAAATGCAGGTGAAAACTTGCGGTGATGTGTTGCTGCACTGAGTTTTGCTGTTCCTGCTCTGAGTACCAACACTCCTGCACAGCAGTTACAACGTTCTCTTGCTAACATCACAAATCACACACGTCATGAGAGACACACACGTCATCATGTATATACACATGATGAAAATTCCTTGATGCATTCTTAGCATTAATTTAAAGACAAATGGCTAAGCTACTTTGCAATAGCACTAAATGTATACTTCCACAATTACTGTGTAAATCCCATGCATTATTAAATGTCTTGTCTTTATCGTTTTGTTAAAAGACCACTCTAATCTTCCTGTTCTAGAAAAGCAATTGATTGATGTTAAAGATCTGTGTTGTAAGTGAAAAACAATGTAATGAACATAAAGAAAAAAAACAGACTAATGTACTAAGGAAAAGTAGAACAATTCAACTTTAAACAGACACAATTGTGAAAAGCTAAAAGCATTACAATTCTTAGAGGACGTTCAGTGGTATGTAATCTTCAAAGCTAGAAATGCAGAAGAAAGTTGAAATTAGTTCAAAATGTTTTTGGATAAAGGTATGTTTTAATATATACCATTGGAGAATAAATATAGGAGGAACAAAATAAAACCGGTTTTGCTAAACAAAGTGTTTCACAGGGAAATGAGGAATTAGAAACAAATTGTTTAAAGGGGTAGTAATATTTCACAATAAAAGTAGCTCCAATTAATCGTCATAGTATTTGGGCCATGGAGAGTGTTATTTCAATACTGTCAGTTGTAGTTCAAGAGTAATTGAATGATAAAGTTTCCCCTTCCCGCCTCTTTTACTGAAGTAACACTGCTCATCTTAGAGCAGAAAGACTGTCCTGATGTTAGCAGACAGGGACAATCTTCAATTAGCATAAGGAAAAACCTGTCAAGGGGGGCAGGGTTTTCCTTATGCTCACAGTAAGAAGATTGTCCCTTGCTGTGATCTGTCTGGTCAAGTGACCAGATTCCACATCTGAGGGAAGGTGGCTTACACTAGGTAAAAGGAGCTGGAGGGGATACTTTATCATTCAATTACTCTTGAACTACAACTCTGACAGTATTGAAATAACACTCTCCATGGCCCACATACTATGAAGATTAATTAGAGCTGCTGTATGTGTGAAACATTACTATTCCTTTAAGTCAGAAGGATTAGGTGCATCGCTTAAAAATATAAAGAATGCAGCAGAATTTGCAAATAAGTAATTACTCTAGCTAAAATTTAAAATGAGAAAATAATAGCAACAAAGACAAATCATACAATTTTCTACAAGTATATAAATAGTATTAAGGTGAAGTTTGCAATTGAGCCCCTTAAAACTAAGACATGGGAATTAATTAGTAAGAATAACACAATGGCTGACATCTTAATCAAATTATTTTCTTCTGTGTATACAACAGGGAAGGGCTGGAGATCTGTGGCCCAAGGGGCAAAAACAATTAAGTGGCCCATTTCTACTATCATTTGCCCCCACTGTCCAGGCCCACCCCTTTTGTTAATTTTAAAATGGGCATTAATATTGTGAAGGCAAGTGATACCACATGGTTTACAGTTGAAATTGGGCTACTCTAGTGATGATACAGAGCTTACAATTTATCTAAAGCTAACTTATGGTATCATAGATCTTACAATGGAAATAGGTGTAATGTAGCTCCATTTGGATTGCAGCTCTGTGGTATAATTTGTGTAGCTCAATTTCAATTGCAAGCTCTGTGGTATCACTAGTGGAGCTCCATTTATCGCAGCAAGCAGGAGCAGCAGTGGCCCATTGTCCCAGACATATGACTGTCCCAGGGGGCAATTGCCCCCTTGCCCCCCAGGCCAGCCCTCCCCTGGTATACAAAGTGAGCAGCAATGGCAGGCTTTAGCCAAACAGGGAGAATCAGAGGACGTTATCTATCATGTAAATAGTTTACTGAAGACAAACTCCAAAATTGAATGGAAAAAATGATGCTGAATAAATCAGCTGGACCATTATTGCAAGGCCATTGTGCTTAATATTTATTAAATCGCTCTCGTCAGATATAGTGTACTGTGATTAGAGGAAAGCAGATGTCTTGCCATTATTCAAAAAGGGGGTAATAACTAATCTGGAAATTATAGATCTGTGAGATTGACCTTATTGTTTAAGATTTCAAAAGGATTAGTAACTGATACCATTCAGAACTATTTGACAAATAACATTATAAGCATTGTTTTGTGAAGAATAGATTTTGTCAAACTATTTTACTTGCATTTTATGAAATTGTAAGTGATCATTTTGACAAAGGTACTGCAGCTGGTGTTGCATACTTGAATTTTCCAAATGCCTTTGATACTGTGCCTTACAACATGTTACTGAATAAACTGAAACGTTTTGGTTTCTGAGGCGTTATCTTTGCATGAATTAGAACTGGTTAAATTATAGATTGTAGGGAGTTACTATAAATATAATCTTAATTTGGTCTAAAGTTGTTAGTGGAGTGCCACAGGGGTTCGTTACTCAATCTAACTATCTTTAATTTATTTATTAACTATCTTCAAGTGGGTATTGAAATTAGTATCTCATACTCATCTTCTTACTCATGTAAGGAAATCATACAGAGCAGGATTTTTTTGTCCCTGCAGAAAGATTTGTATAAACTGAGTAAATAAATGGAAAAGTGACTATAGGTACTATAAGGTATGATCACTAATAAAAATAGTTATAGATGCACATATTTGGAATATAATTCTATCTCCTTATAAATCCCGGGGTAAGGCATTGTCTAGAATATGGAGAACTGACAAAAGTACAGGGATCTGCAACAAAAAGGGGATTTGAAAATTTTACTTGTAAAGAGAGAGTAGAAAAGAGACATCTAAGGGTAGTATATGATTACTATTTAAAATATATTCAGGTCCAATAGCAAAAAACTGTCTCTGAGTAACTAATTACTCAAAGCTGAGCAAAATGCAAATAGTCATAAAAGATCACAAGAAATACATATTTAACTAAAACAGAGACATGGATTTGTTACGGTAGGAACAGAAAGATTGTGGAATTCCTTATTTCAGAAGAAGTCTGTGTTTGCAGATACTGTAAAATCGTTTAAAAAATATTAGATAACTTTTTAGCACACAACAATATTAAGAATTATGACAGTCGGTTTCAATGCAGATAGGATGTTAATACAAGGATATATGCTATGCCTTTTAGATCCAGGAAGTATTTTTTTTTTTCACCCGCTTGTTTTAAATCCTCTGGATCAGCAAATCTGATATGGAAAAGGCTGGACTTTATAGGCGCATGACTTTTGTCTTTTTTCAGCCTCAGCACCTATATTAATATGACTGGGTTTATTTGCCATTTATTTTGTACCCCAAACATGGAGGAAGGAACACAAAGAGTAAGTTGTCATATAACCTTGAGTTTACAGTAAGATAACATTGTGTTGATCAAGTACATATTATATTGGTTGAACCAGATTGAGAGCACTGTTAATGGTAGACACTCAGAAGAACCGATGCCACTCTATGCCCTTTACATGCTGTTTCTTTCTGAGGTGTGTGCTGTATTTAACCCTTTGATGACCCTATGTAGTTATTCTCTGTACAGTCCCAATTTGTATAATCTCACGCTATTACACGATGCTAGAGTTTTGAATAATTTTGTTACAATTCCTTATCAAACTTACTACTAGCTAACACCAACTAACTGGTTGTATGAAGTGTATATGACATAAAGAAGCATTCAGTGGACTTAAGCCATTTTTCATTTGCATTGCCTTTTTGGTTTTTTTTTTAGTTTTTTAATAGTGGATATTATTATATACTGTATAATAGATAGGGATAGAGGGGACACAGGGAGAGTAGCGTTCACTGTTATTCTTTAGGATTTACTTGTTTTTTCTAGTATATACTATGTGTATGTATTGAAAGAGCAAGTACTCAGAGTGTCATTTTTATCACATGCTATTATCCATTCTATGTTATCACCAGTACAGATTTATTCTGCACATTGGTGTTATCTAATAGAGCAAATTTTGGGTTGCCTTTCCTAATATATGTATTTAGTACACCAAAAACATAATCACATTTTTTTAGCACATTATATAGTTTAAGAACAGTGTGTCTTCACTTCTTGCTGTGTCATTTTACCACAAGCAGGGATGCATGATGCATGGTTTGTATTAAAACTCTATCTATATTTTATATTGCGTTTGTTGGAATTTTTGTACATAGAGTTCTGAATTGCCACTTAAAGTGATAGTAATGTTTCACAAAAGCAGCTCTAATTAATCTTCAGATATTTGAGCCATAGAGAGTGTTATTTCATTACTGTGAGTGCTGTAGTTCAAGAGTAATTGAATGATAAAGTTTCCCCCTCCCGCCCCTTTTACCTACTGTAAGCCCCCACTCTTCAGATGTGGAATCCAGTCCATAGATCAGACAGCTCACATCAAGGGTCAATATTCTTACTGTGAGAACAATGAAAACTGTGCCCCATTGACAGGTTTTTCAGCTTTTTCCCTTATCTTAATTGAAGATTGTCCCTCTCTGCAATCTACCTGGACACTCCCTGCTGCTCTAAGCTGATCAGTGTTACATCAGTAGAAGGGGTGGGAGGGGGATACTTTATCATTCAATTACTCTTGAACTACAACTCTCCAAGGCCCAAATACTATGAAGATTAATTAGAGCTGCTTTTATTATGAAACATTACTATCCCTTTAAGCACCAGACTATATAATGTGTCTTCGTTTGGACTGGAGGAGTGGTGGTCCTTGTTAGTCTGCACAGAGGCATTTATTTTTCCCCTTTCCCCACTTTCCCCATATATATATATAGAAAGAGAGAGAGATTATATGTAGGCAGTATTTAAATGTACCAGTATAGCTAATGATGCTGTTTGTTCACTATATATATAGATATCCACCCCAGCCTGTAGTTAGCTATTTTAAATTTTCAAGATGCCTGTCTTTTTGTTTTGTGTTTTGTGACCACACATTAAACCACTTTGCAATAATTATTTGTAATTACTGGAAATATAATGGAAAACGAAGTGTATATAAATAGAAATTGTAAACTCTGTATCTGCTGTTTAAACATGCTAGCACACTGGATTAAATAAACATAGGCTCTTTTGTACATCAAAATATTCTTCTCAGCAATAGATTACATTATCCCACAATAGTCAACAGCATATTATGTTTGTGAATGTAACACTATGTAAACTAGTCAAAGAAACAGCACTGAAATGGTTATGAATTACTACACATGAACTGACTAACTGTAGCAAACATAGCAATTCCAAGATGGTGGATGCATCTTTGTCTGGAAGAACTTCCGTCCAAAAAAGGGAGTGGATATTCCAACAGACAAAGGAAATATTCCATCACTTAATACAAAATAATTACAGCATTAATTTTAGTGTAGCTTTTCTTTGAGTAAACTGCTGTTACAAATAACATACAATCATGCACAGTTAAATAAACAATTGACATTTACCACAGAACCTTTTAAAAAACCACATATTACTTTGAGAAACAGACATGAACTTTCAAGATAGCAAACTGACAAGAAGTTAGCATTTTAGACACCAAATCAATATAGCTATAAATGACCAACTCAGAATCAACAGACCTTTACTAATATATGACAAAATCGAATATCATAGTACATATATATCCAACTGCAGACTTCAAATGCAAATTCAATATATTATTTAAATTATTTCAACCTGAGCATCTATCTCAGTTGATCTAACATTCATTATTCATATCCTTAGTAAGAAAAATGTACTTATCAATGTATATAGAGTTAAATTCTTAGAGTAACTCTACATATACTTTACTCACATACCTTATACTGACACACCTGTCTCGCTCAACCATATAACTGGCAACTAACTATTCCTGTTTAACCTCTGGAAATCATGCTAGCATTAAAGTGAAATTTCAAACCTGCATATTATAATGGATTTTTCCTTTTAAATGAGGTACTGTTCAAAAGGAAAAGCACTGCTCTACCAGTATTCAGGATGTTTTCTGATCTGTGGAATGGGTTTTCAATGTTCTGGATTTCCTGCAAGTTCTTAGTAGTAGTCCATTCAGTTATTTTTAGTTCCCTTTTAACAGACAATCTTAGAAAGTTCTCAGACCCTTTCAGTGGTTTTCCGTTAGTTCCTAGACCTCCTCACTCTGTCTCGGGTTCTGATTTTTACAGAATTAAATTTCCCTGGTTCGTCTGAGAGCACCATCTTTCAGAGTATTTGCAATCAGTGATGAGGCATTTCTGATCTATAAATAATCAGGTGTTCCATTACATTTTAAGTATTTTGATTGGTTACAAAGTTGTACATTTCCTCAACACTTTCTAAAAACAAAATTTTCATCAAAAGGTTGCACTAAGTGACTTCAGATAATTTGAGAAAGTTTGACAATGAAATGACCAGAAGAGAAAAGTCTCACCTTATCTTGTCATCTTCGTGATTTATCTGATGGATTTATAGTGGGCTATTAAAATATACAGTGGGGCAAAAAAGTATTTAGTCAGCCACCAATTGTGCAAGTTCTCCCACTTCAAAAGATGAGAGAGGCCTGTAATTTTCATCATAGGTACACTTCAACTATGAGAGACAGAATGAGAAAAAATCCATAAAATCACATTGTCTGATTTTTAAAGAATTTATTTGCAAATTATGGTGGAAAATAAGTATTTGGTCAATAACAAAAGTTCATATCAGTACTTTGTTATATACCCTTTATTGGCAATGACAGAGGTTTTCTGTAAGTCTTCACAAGGTTTTCACACACTGTTGCTGGTATTTTGGACCATTCCTCCATGCAGATCTCCTCTAGAGCAGTGATGTTTTGGGGCTGTCGCTGGGCAACACGGACTTTCAACTCCCTTCAAAGGTTTTCTATGGGGTTGAGATCTGGAGACTGGCTAGGCCATTCCAGGACCTTGAAATGCTTCTTACGAAGCCACTCCTTCGTTGCCCGGGCGGTGTGTTTGGGATCATTGTCATGCTGAAAGACCCAGCCACGTTTCATCTTCAATGCCTTTGCTGATGGAAGGAGGTTTTCACTCAAAATCTCACGATACATTCATTCATCCATTCATTCTTTCCTTTACACGGATCAGTCGTCCTGGTCCCTTTGCAGAAAAACAGCCCCAAAGCATGATGTTTCCACCCCCATGCTTCACCGTAGGTCTGGTGTTCTTTGGATGCAACTCAGCATTCTTTCTCCTCCATACACGACGAGTTGAGTTTTTACCAAAAAGTTCTACTTTGGTTTCATCTGACCATATGACATTCGCCCAATCCTCTTCTGGATCATCCAAATGCTCTCTAGCAAACTTCAGACGGGCCCGGACATGTACTGGCTTAAGCAGGGGGACACGTCTGGCACTACATGATTTGAGTCCCTGGCGGCGTAGTGTGTTACTGATGGTAGCCTTTGTTACTTTGGTCCCAGCTCTCTGCAGGTCATTCACTAGGTCCCCCCGTGTGGTTCTGGGATTTTTGCTCACCGTTCTTGTGATCATTTTGACACCACGAGGTGAGATCTTGCGTGGAGCCCCAGATCGAGGGAGATTATCAGTGGTCTTGTCTGTTTTCCATTTACGAATAATTGCTCCCACAATTGATTTCTTCACACCAAGCTGCTTGCCTATTGCAGATTCAGTCTTCCCAGCCTGGTGCAGGTCTACAATTTTGTTTCTGGTGTCCTTCGACAGCTCTTTGGTCTTGGCCATAGTGAAGTTTGGAGTGTGACTGTTTGAGGTTGTGGACAGGTGTCTTTTATACTGATAACAAGTTCAAACAGGTGCCATTAATACAGGTAACGAGTGGAGGACAGAGGAGACTCTTAAAGAAGAAGTTACAGGTCTGTGAGAGCCAGAAATCTTGCATGTTTGTAGGTGACCAAATACTTATTTTACTGAGGAATTTACCAATGAATTCATTAGAAATCCTACAATGTGATTTCCTGTATTCTTTCCCCCCATTCTGTCTCTCATAGTTGAAGTGTACCTATGATGAAAATTACAGGCCTCTCTCATCTTTTTAAGTGGGAGAACTTGCACAATTGGTGGCTGACTAAATACTTTTTTGCTCCACTGTATAGATATAGTGGGCTATTAAAATATATTTTATTTAATACCACTAATATACATAATATAGATTTCATTTTCCATTTATTTTCATTCATAATAACATATATTCTATGGATCTCATTAATAATATGAATCTATTTCCTATGTTTCTTAATAACACAAAATATCTCTCAATGTGTCCTTTGTTCACAATATGTTTAAAGCCTTGCCAGGGTTAAAGGTTAGAAACTGTTCCAGCTTGGTACAATAATGCATACTGATTAGTACAAAAACATTTAGTTTGTACTTTTGACATAAAAAATAGCAACCAAGATTATAGACTGAGAGTCAAAATTACTTCTATAGCTTCCATTTTGATTACCATGTTAAATTCATCATAGAAATACTCTGACACTGATATGTAATAAATGTGTGTGTTATACTTGCTGTTTATGTAAACGTGATGCCACTGAATTCAAATAATCCACAAACTTTACAAAGGGTCCAATGTTGGCATGAAAACCATAGCAGGTCCTCAATATAATGTAACCCTGCAATTTTGTGTATATAAACTCTTTCTCCCTCTTTTGCACATAATACACATCATGAAACATAAATTATTTATATATAGTTAGATTAACAAGTAGCAGGTCCAATAAAAAATGTACATTGTAAATTGTAAACACATCTTTCATTAAGGATTTGTCTCATTGCCTTAATTCTTGTGTGGCCTATGGACATATATACTGTTAACCTGTAATAATTTGTTTGGCAAGTACAGTGACAGGTACAAAAAACATTAAATTTGTCAGCCAAGTAGGAAGGAGTTTCACAGAGGGCTACAGTTTTGTTTAACATTTTATTTAATGGGCTAAATGTTGAATTAACCCTTGCTACTATGCAACATGAAGGATGGTGGTCAACCTTAGGATCTGTTTATATATCAAGGGGAAATGCGTTGTATTTCCAAAGATAAATATGTAAATCACTGTTTATAATTTGATTCTGTATTCATGACACATTTATGATTGCTTTAGTAATATCGAGACTGACAGAAGAACATCATACACCCAAGAGACAAATAAGTGCAACTTACTTGACGCTCACTCCTGCAACTGGAAGAAGAAGAGGAACAAGTATATTGTGAGGTATCGTAGTGCTGCACTCTTGCAGCAGCTACTGAGCGGCACACTTTATCCTTGATTGCAAACTTCTGAAGCTAACAGGTCTCATACTGAAATGTATTGTAAACACAATCATTCCAGTCAAGTTTGGAAAGAATAAAAGATGCTGCTGAAATGTTAATGCTAGCTGTTTGGAGGCAGATACACAAAGAGGGAAAGAAGGAGTTGCTTGTGGTTAAAGGGAGTGTGTGTGATTTTTTCATAGACAGTGACAGTATATATGTTATACTTTTTCAGCAAAAAAAAGAATGTCATCTGAATGATTAAGTTAAAGGGATAGTAATACTTAAAATGTAAAAAAATATATGTTGTAGGGTTTATCTCCCTGAGTAAAACAAGAGTACTCCCACTGCTGAAAGGTGTTTCATTCAAAAGTTATTCATTTTCAAAGTTGAATTTTTTAGTTGCAATACCACAGTGGCCTGAAATTGTACAGTGACGCTGTTGCTACACCATCCTATGGAGATTTATGGTCCCGGGACCAGAGCTGTCCATAGGATCTTGTAGCAACAGCGCCACTGTACAATTTCAGGCCACTGTGATATTGCACCTAAAAAATTCAACTTGAAAATTAATAACTTTTGAATGAAACACCTTTCAGCAGTGGGAGTACTCTTGTTTTACTCAGGGGGATAAACCCTACAATATATTTTTTTATATTTTAAGTATTACTATCCCTTTAAATTTTTTTACCCATTCAGATGAAACAAATTTAATTTACTCCAACTCCCATTCTGTTAGTCAAAATTTTGGTGAAACCACGCTGCCACATGCCCTCCACTGCCTAAAAAGTTTACCCCCTCCAATAATCTTGCTCGAGCCATTCCCCAAGCAAAAATGAGGAAGAACTGAACAGGGATTAGCATTTATAGGGTTAATTCTACTAACTTTGGACGCATTTTTAGGTACTTTGATGTATTGATATGGGGCTTAGAGCCAGGACATATCACGGTGCCCGTGATTTGCTGCAGTTACTTGTCTGTCACCAGTAGGGGGCTTCCATTGGCTGTCTGCAGATAGCCCGCCTCTTATTGACTATTTAAACCTGGATTGGGCACCCTTTGAGTGCCCTTTCGTGTTGTTTCTGACCTTCTTGCTATCACTATGCTAGTGATAGCTGGGCCTCTGTTCCAGTGTTCCTGAGTTCCTGATCTCATGTGTTCCTGAGTTCCTGATCTCTACTGTTCCAGTGTTTCCTGCATGCTGAAGTACTTCCAGTCCTGGTTCCGGCCTAGTCTCTGGTGTTGCAGTTCCTGCTGAACTTCTCTGCTGTTTTCTGACCTGACTGATCGTTGCTGGTTCCTGTCATCTCATCACCTGTCTTCAGTATCCTGGCGACCTTCTGCCTGGTCGCGTTGGTGACATTGCTACAATTCCGTGTTGGTCCCAGCGTGCGGACGCTGGTTTGCTCCAAAGCCTTGCGGCTATACAAACTCGCTTGTTACACCAGTGTGCGGTCACTGGTTTGCTCCAAAGCCTATCAGCTATACAAATCTGTGTTGGTCCCAGCGTGCGGACGCTGGTTTGCTCCTAAGCCTTGCGGCTATACAAACTCACTTGTTACACCAGTGTGCGGTCACTGGTTTGCTCCAAAGCCTTTCAGCTATACAAATCTGTGTTGGTACCAGCGTGCGGACGCTGGTTTGCTCCTAAGCCTTGCGGCTATACAAACTCGCTTGTTACACCAGTGTGCGGTCACTGGTTTGCTCCAAAGCCTATCAGCTATACAAATCTGTGTTGGTCCCAGCGTGCGGACGCTGGTTTGCTCCTAGCCTTGCGGCTATACAAACTCACTTGTTACACCAGTGTGCGGTCACTGGTTTGCTCCAAAGCCTTTCAGCTATACAAATCTGTGTTGGTCCCAGCGTGCGGACGCTGGTTTGCTCCTAAGCCTTGCGGCTATACAAACTCGCTTGTTACACCAGTGTGCGGTCACTGGTTTGCTCCAAAGCCTATCAGCTATACAAATCTGTGTTGGTCCCAGCGTGCGGACGCTGGTTTGCTCCTAAGCCTTGCGGCTATACTACTCGCTTGTTACTCCAGTGTGCGGTCACTGGTTTGCTCGCTAAGCCTAACAGCTATACTTTTCAGTGTTGTTTCCAGAGTGCGGACGCTGGTTTGCTCCAAAGCCTTGCTGCTTAACGATTCTGCTAATTTGCCAGTTCCATCTGACTGCTGCTATTATCTCTGGGCTGCCCTGCCTGGTATTGGTAAGGCCGGTAGAACCTTTTGCCACATTCCATCTGAGGTTGCCTTACCCGGTATTGGCAGGGCCGGTAGAGCCTACATTGTGTATCTATTGAGGCTGCCTTGCCCGGTAATTTGGTAAGGCCGGTAAAACCGTTATGCTATTCCATCTGCAGGTTGCCTTACCCGGTATTGGCAAGGCCGGTAGAGCCTAAAGACTGTCCTGTCCGGTATATTGACAGGACCGGTAGAGTCTGCCTTCTGTCTGTGCTATATTCTGTATGTATATATATATGTATGTTATTGCCATCCTAAGTTATCATTTATTATTTCAATAAAATTGATTTTTTTTTACCTAAACTTGTGTCTGAGAGTCATAATAAACCGTGACAGTACGAAAGGGCCATGACCTCAGACAGCAAGGGTGAAGGTAACGCACAGAATATCCATTGGAGGATGGATGTGCTCGAGCAACGTTTGGATCAGTTGGCAGTTGCAATTCAAACGATCCTTGAACGCACGGTACCTGCTGACCAATCTAGCTCTAGCCCGGTGGTCTCGCCAAGTCAGACACCGGAAAGTGATACCAGACCCCTAGGGGGTACTGTTAAAGGGTTAACGGCTTCTGCACCCTTGCCGCTAAGATATGATGGTGACCCTAGTCTCTGCAGAGGGTTCATCAATCAACTCGAAATCTTTATGGAATTGACGGCACACGCATTTCCCAATGATCGTAGTAAAGTGGGGTTCACGATATCACTGCTCACTGGCAGAGCATTGGCTTGGGCTAACCCCTTGTGGGAGAATGCTAAACCTTGTACTAAGAACTTTAGTGAATTTGTGCGTTCCTTTCGAAGAGTGTTTGAGCCTCCTGGTAGAACCACCTCTGCTGCCAAACGCCTTATGGAGATACAACAGGGCAGGCGTACAGTGGGCGACTATGCCATCGAATTCCGCACATTGGCAGCAGAGGTAGGTTGGAATAACGAGGCATTATTGGCAGCCTTCTCTCAAGGCCTGAATGACCACATTAAAGACGAAATCGCTGCTAAAGATCTACCTATTGATCTAGATGATTACATTGAGTATGTTATGATAATTGACTCCAGAATACGTGAGAGATCAATTGCCAGAGATCGTAAGTTACGGTCAAAAAATAATGAGCCTAGTAGCATGTTTTGCCCACCCATCCCTCCCTTGGCATTTAAGTCTAGTGAACCAGTACGGGAAACAAGTGAACCTATGGAAATAGGCTTCACTAGACTATCCAAGGCAGAGAGACTATATCGCAAAAAACAAGGGTTATGTTTATACTGCGGTAAAAAAGGGCACTTGCTAAATTCCTGTCCGGTACGTCCGGGAAACGCACACACCTAGGGTATCTTGGGGGACAGGCCCTAGGTGGTGTACAATCGTCCCCAGTGTCGAGCATAATGAAACCCACCATACAGGTGGTATTGTCTTGGGCACAACGCTCTGTGGAGGTTTTGGCCTTGGTTGACTCCGGTGCAGCAGGGTATTTTATGGATAATACCTTTGCTGAATTGCACGGAGTTCCACGCATTGAAAGAGAAAACCCCTTGACTATTGAAGCGATTGATGGTAGACCCTTAGAACCGCCTCAGGTTATATTTGAAACTATGCCATTGTCTATGACTATTGGGGCACTTCACAGAGAAGAGCAGCAGTTTCAACTGATTAATTCCCCGCACCATGCGGTGATATTGGGATTTCCGTGGTTACAGTTACATAACCCACAATTCGATTGGAAAAAGTGTGAAATTGCTGCTTGGTCCCAGTTTTGTATGGACAAGTGCGTCATCCAGCCTATTAAGGTCATGTGCACCTCCTCTGCTATGCCGGATGTGTACCAACAGTTTGGCGATGTTTTTAGCAAAGGAGAGGCTAGTATGCTACCCCAGCATAGACCTTATGATTGTTGCATTGAATTGCAGCCTGGTGCAGTACCTCCGAAAGGACGCACTTATCCATTATCTTGTGATGAAAATAAGGCTATGGAGGATTACATTTCTGATGCCCTTGCTAGAGGGATCATACGTAAATCTACCTCTCCAGCTGGGGCTGGGTTCTTTTTTGTAAAAAAGAAAAATGGCGAATTAAGACCATGCATTGACTACCGGGGCTTGAATAAACTAATGGCAAAAAACGCATACCCAATACCACTCATCACCGAGCTTTTTGACAGGCTTAAGGGCGCTTCGATATTTACCAAGTTGGACCTACGGGCCGCTTACAATCTGGTTCGCATTCGAGCAGGTGATGAGTGGAAAACTGCCTTTAATACTCGAGCTGGGCACTACGAGTATCTAGTAATGCCTTTTGGGCTGTGTAATGCACCCGCAGTTTTCCAGGAACTGATAAATGATGTTCTGAGAGATATGTTACAGTCATGTGTTGTGGTGTACCTCGACGATATACTGATTTACTCCCAAAACATGGCACAGCACATCAAAGATGTATCCGCAGTATTGCTACGACTCCGTGAGAACAAATTATTTTGTAAAATGGAAAAATGTGAGTTTCATAGAACCAGTGTGCCATTCTTGGGGTTCATAATTGGCAATGATGGCATTGCCATGGACAAAGAAAAGTTGTCAGCTGTCCTACAATGGCCAAAACCCAAGGGTCTTAAAGCCATACAGCGTTTCCTGGGTTTCGCTAATTATTATAGGAGGTTTATTAAGAACTTTTCTTCCATTGTCAAACCTCTGTCCGATCTTACGCACAAGGGTGCTAATCCTTCTTGTTGGCCGGTATCTGCTGAGAAAGCCTTTGAGAATTTGAAGCTGGCATTTGCTGCGGCTCCTGTGTTATCCCACCCCAATCCTTTACTTCCATTTACGTTAGAGGTTGATGCCTCAGATATTGGGGTCGGGGCAGTACTTTCGCAGCGACACGAGAAAGGTGGAACTCTCAGACCTTGTGGGTTTTTCTCTAAAAAGTTGACTGTCACTCAAAGCCACTATGAGATAGGTGACAGAGAATTATTGGCCATTATCCTTGCTCTTAAGGAATGGCGTCATTTGCTTGAAGGTACTAAGAATCCTGTCTTAATCCTAACAGATCATAAGAATCTGACCTATCTCTCGGAGGCCAAGAGATTGTCCTCTCGTCAGGCCAGGTGGGCACTGTTCCTGTCTCGATTTAATTTCATTGTATCATATTTACCAGGGTCAAAAAATATCAGGGCTGATGCACTGTCAAGACAATTTGAGGCCGACAGTGACAGAGTGGAAGCACCAGCTCCTATCATCCAACCTGATAGAATACTGGCTACTATACGCACGAGTATCACTTCTCCTCTAGGGGAGGAGATCCTGGCCTCTCAGGGGTCCGCTCCCCATGAAACCCCAGTGGGCAAATGTTTTGTCGCTGAATCATTTCGTACTAGGCTGCTCGAAACCTACCATTCCTCTAAGGCTGCGGGACATATTGGTAGAGACCAATTGTTATGGTCCCTTTCTCAGTTATTTTGGTGGCCTTCCATGAGAAACGATTGTGCCGAATTTACGAATGCCTGTGCCACCTGCGCCCGCGCTAAGACCCCGAGACATCTCCCTGTGGGCTTGCTTCAACCGGTGCCTAATGGCGAACGCCCCTGGTCTCATGTTTCCATTGATTTTATGGGAGAGTTGCCTATGTCGAAGGGGTACTCCTTTATATTCATGGTGGTGGACAGGTTTTCTAAAATGGCTCATTTCGTGCCCCTCCGTGGTCTTCCTTCAGCGAAGGAATTGGCAATGGTGTTTGCCAGAGAAGTATTCCGGTTGCATGGAGTGCCTAGGGTACTGGTGTCTGACAGGGGGAGCCAGTTTGTGTCTAGATTTTGGAGGGCATTTTGCCAACAGATGGGCATACAGCTGTCCTTCTCCTCTGCCTACCATCCCCAGACCAATGGAGCCGCTGAACGAGCTAATCAAGGCTTGGAACAATTTCTCCGTTGTTTCGTTACTGACCATCATGATAATTGGTCCGACTTGTTGCCTTGGGCAGAGTTCGCCAGGAACTGTGCGGTCAATTCTTCATCTGGGAGCTCTCCGTTTCTGATTAATTATGGGTTCCAGCCCTGTTTGCTTCCAGACTCATTTCAGACGCAACAGATTCCAGCTCTGGATGAGCATATCGAGCAACTCCGTTCCACATGGGCACAAGTTCAGAGGGCACTTGGTCAGTCATTTCAGCGTCATCAGCGCCATGCTAATCGCAGAAGGCTTCCAGCGGTTTCCTTTCAGGTTGGGGATAGAGTATGGCTTTCCTCCAGAAATCTCAAGCTGCAGGTTCCGTCTAATAAGTTGGCTCCTCGGTTTATTGGTCCATACAGAGTTATTCGCAAAATTAACCCTGTCTCCTATGCACTAGACCTACCTGCATCCATGCGTATCCATAATGTGTTCCATGTGTCCCTTCTTAAGCCTCTGGTTTGCAATCGCTATACTACCACACCTGTGGTGCCAGGACCTGTTGAGGTCGAGGGCCAGGAGGAGTACGAGGTTCAGAGCATTATTGATTCCCGTAGGCTTAGAGGAAGGGTACAGTACCTGGTACATTGGAAAGGGTATGGTCCTGAGGATCGATCATGGGTGGATAGTACGGACCTTCATGCACCTAGGTTAACTAGGGCCTTTCATGCCAATTACCCGCAGAAACCTAAACCCTATTCTAGGAGAGGGGGTCTTTGAAAGGGGGGTACTATCACGGTGCCCGTGATTTGCTGCAGTTACTTGTCTGTCACCAGTAGGGGGCTTCCATTGGCTGTCTGCAGATAGCCCGCCTCTTATTGACTATTTAAACCTGGATTGGGCACCCTTTGAGTGCCCTTTCGTGTTGTTTCTGACCTTCTTGCTATCACTATGCTAGTGATAGCTGGGCCTCTGTTCCAGTGTTCCTGAGTTCCTGATCTCATGTGTTCCTGAGTTCCTGATCTCTACTGTTCCAGTGTTTCCTGCATGCTGAAGTACTTCCAGTCCTGGTTCCGGCCTAGTCTCTGGTGTTGCAGTTCCTGCTGAACTTCTCTGCTGTTTTCTGACCTGACTGATCGTTGCTGGTTCCTGTCATCTCATCACCTGTCTTCAGTATCCTGGCGACCTTCTGCCTGGTCGCGTTGGTGACATTGCTACAATTCCGTGTTGGTCCCAGCGTGCGGACGCTGGTTTGCTCCAAAGCCTTGCGGCTATACAAACTCGCTTGTTACACCAGTGTGCGGTCACTGGTTTGCTCCAAAGCCTATCAGCTATACAAATCTGTGTTGGTCCCAGCGTGCGGACGCTGGTTTGCTCCTAAGCCTTGCGGCTATACAAACTCACTTGTTACACCAGTGTGCGGTCACTGGTTTGCTCCAAAGCCTTTCAGCTATACAAATCTGTGTTGGTACCAGCGTGCGGACGCTGGTTTGCTCCTAAGCCTTGCGGCTATACAAACTCGCTTGTTACACCAGTGTGCGGTCACTGGTTTGCTCCAAAGCCTATCAGCTATACAAATCTGTGTTGGTCCCAGCGTGCGGACGCTGGTTTGCTCCTAGCCTTGCGGCTATACAAACTCACTTGTTACACCAGTGTGCGGTCACTGGTTTGCTCCAAAGCCTTTCAGCTATACAAATCTGTGTTGGTCCCAGCGTGCGGACGCTGGTTTGCTCCTAAGCCTTGCGGCTATACAAACTCGCTTGTTACACCAGTGTGCGGTCACTGGTTTGCTCCAAAGCCTATCAGCTATACAAATCTGTGTTGGTCCCAGCGTGCGGACGCTGGTTTGCTCCTAAGCCTTGCGGCTATACTACTCGCTTGTTACTCCAGTGTGCGGTCACTGGTTTGCTCGCTAAGCCTAACAGCTATACTTTTCAGTGTTGTTTCCAGAGTGCGGACGCTGGTTTGCTCCAAAGCCTTGCTGCTTAACGATTCTGCTAATTTGCCAGTTCCATCTGACTGCTGCTATTATCTCTGGGCTGCCCTGCCTGGTATTGGTAAGGCCGGTAGAACCTTTTGCCACATTCCATCTGAGGTTGCCTTACCCGGTATTGGCAGGGCCGGTAGAGCCTACATTGTGTATCTATTGAGGCTGCCTTGCCCGGTAATTTGGTAAGGCCGGTAAAACCGTTATGCTATTCCATCTGCAGGTTGCCTTACCCGGTATTGGCAAGGCCGGTAGAGCCTAAAGACTGTCCTGTCCGGTATATTGACAGGACCGGTAGAGTCTGCCTTCTGTCTGTGCTATATTCTGTATGTATATATATATGTATGTTATTGCCATCCTAAGTTATCATTTATTATTTCAATAAAATTGATTTTTTTTTACCTAAACTTGTGTCTGAGAGTCATAATAAACCGTGACAGGACAGTCATGGCGGTCCAGCACTTAAGGACCAGTGACGGTCCTGGCACGTCATGGAGTTTGGGGCTCCCAGCGCATCTGCACACCATTCCGGAAACCCTGAACCGGAAGTTAAAAAAAAAGCCCGTGGACGCCAAGTGTCAGCCACGCATGCACGTGCTGGTCCTTATGGGGTTAAAGTAACAAAAAATAAACAAAACAGAATTGTGATCCAGTAGCATACACCAATGACAAGCCAGGGTCAGGAACAAAGTCAGGTACTCAGCCAAGCCGGAGTCAGGAACACAGAAGTCTGCAATGTCAGGAACAAGCCAAGGGTCAGGAGCACAGAAGTCTGTGATGTCAGGAACAAGCCAGGGGTCAGGAACCAGAAGGTTCATCAGAGGAAGCCAGGTCATACACGGATAAACAGGAGCTCAGTAGAATACACAGCAGTCAGCAGCAACAAACACAAGGATAAGCTGCTTTAAATACCCTGAGATGGTTGGCTGATAACAGTCAGGTGAGTAATCACAGAGGTCAGCTGATTCAGCCTGACCCAGGAACTCACAAGGCAGCAGCAATGGATAGCAGAGCACTAGATTAGGTCAGACAGCAGAATCAATCTGCAAAGTTAGAGCAGCTCAGCCAAACCTTGACAGTAACCCCCCTCAACGACCCCCCCACAGGGCAGGACAAGGTTTATGGGAAAAGAGTGCATGGAAAGCACGGAGGAGGGTGGGGGCATGCACTTTTGTGGCTGGAACCCATGAGAGCTCTTCTGGACCATATTACTTCCAATGGACCAAATATTGAAGCCTCCCTCACAACCCATGAGAGTCGACTATGGAGCGGACCTCGAACTCCTCATGACTGTCAATGGGCACCCAATGGGGTCGAGGAGTGACCTTAGTGAAACAATTGCATACAAGGGTTTCAGCAGTGAGACATGGAACACATTGTGGATCCACATATTGGGAGGGAGGTCTAGGGCATAGGCCACAGGGTTCACACATCAGAGGCTACGGAAAGGCCCCACAAAGCCAGTTTCTGAAAGGGTACTCGGAGGTGGAGATTTCTGGAGGACAACCAGACCCTCTCCCCAACCTGGTAGGAGGGTGTGGGTAGGCGTTTATGATTGACCTGGAGCTCCTGGGATTGTTGTGAGCATCGCAACGACTCTTGTGGAACGGATTCACTGGAGATGATCCTCCAATTCCGGAATTCCCTGGGGAGAGAACGGATCTGGAATCATGGAGTGTTGATACCCATAATTCACCATGAAGGGGAAGAGCCGGGTAGAAGCCGAGACAGCACTGTTATGAGCAAACTCCGCCCAAGGTAGCAGGTCCGACCAATTATTCTGATGGTCTGAAATGTAACTCTGCAGGAATTGCTCCAAGGCCTGAATTAGCCCTTTCCACAGCCCCATTTGATTATGGGTGATAGGCCAAGGAGAAGGAAAGTTGGATACCTAGTTGTGCACAGAAGGCCCTCCAGAATCTCTAGACAAACTGGTTACCCCGGTCGGAAACTATGACTTTGGGAACCCCGTGTAGCCAATAGACCTCTTTGACAAAGACTGTAGCCAACTCTGTAACGAATGGAAGTTTTTTGAAAGATATGCAATGAATCTTAGAAAATTGGTCAACGACCATGAGGATGACTGTGTTACCGTTAGACAAAGGGAGGTCGACTATGAAGTCCATTGCAAGGTGTGACCATGGCTTCTCCACATTGGGTATGGGTTGGAGAAGGCCTACTGGAAGGTGACAGGGTGATTTGGTCTGTGCACAGACTGGACAGGCAGTGACATAGGCAGCAATATCTTTGTTAAGTTTTGGCCACCGGAAGATATTGGAAACCGACCATAGAAGCTGGTTCTTTCCAGGATGACCTGCTGACTTAGTATTATGGTAGGTTGAAAGTACCTTGGTACGGAGGTTAAGAGGTACAAAACAGCACCCAGAGGGAGTCTCAGCATCTACTTGGGCGGCCCCCAAGGGGACAGGTTATGCTGGTACATATAGTGGCCAGTACTTTGTGCTGAGGAATAATAGGACTAGGAGGACTTTCCTTTTTAGTGCCTGAGAACTGTCTAGACAGGGCATCAGCCCAGACATTTTTGGCACCCAGCAGGTACGAGACCACATAATTAAAACAAGACAAAAATAAGGCCCATCTGGCCTGCCTTGGAGACAAGCGTTTAGCTTTGGACAAGTAGGTGAGGTTTTTATGATCCGTGAGGATTAGATTTGGCATGGAAGTTCCCTCAAGCAAATACCTCCATTCTTTGAGAGCCAGTATTATCGCCAGCAGCTCACAGTCACCAATTTCATATCTGCACTCCTCAGGACTTCTCTTATTGAAGAAATACCCACACGGGTGCAACTGGCTCTCAGGAGTAGGACGTTGAGACAGGAGGGTGTCTACTCCTGTCTCAGACGCATCGACCTGAAGTACAATTGGAAGCTTGGGTTTCGGGTGTGCCAAAATGGGTGCTGCTGCAAAAGCAGCTTTTAGTGACTCAAATGCCCTGATAGCTTCCGGAGACCAGTGAGCGGCGTTACCGTCTTTTTTTGGTCATGTCAGTAAGGGGTTTTACAATAGAGGAAAAATTACGGATAAATTTCCTATAGTAGTTAGCGAACCTGAGGAAACGTTGAAGGGAGCGGGGACTTACAGGTCGCGGCCACTCGAGAACAGCTGAGAGTTTCTCAAGGTCCACAGTGAAACCGACCTCTGAAATTACGTACCCCAAGAAGGTGACCTGTTTGTGGTAGAACTCACACTTCTCTAATTTGCAAAATAGGTTATTTTCCTTTAATCTTTGCATGGTGGCTCTCCATGGAGGAGGAATGTATCAGCATGTCGTCCAAGTATACTAAGTATACCACCATGCATTGCTGGAGCACGTCCTGGAGGAGATCATTTAGGAATTCCTGGAAATCAGTGGGAGCATTGCAGAGACTGAAGGGCATTATGAGGTATTCGTAATGCCCGCTTCTGGTGTTAAATGAGGTTTTCCATTCATGGCCCTCCTTTATCCATACCAAATTATACGCCCCTCGCAGGTCGAGCTTAGTAAATACCTTAGACCCTTTCAATCGATCGAATAGCTCAGTAACTAGTGGAATAGGGTAGGCATTTTTAACCGTGATATGATTGAGCCCCTTGTAGTCAATACAGGGTCTCAGGTCAACACTCTTTTTCTTCATGAAGAAGAATCCAGCACTGGCAGGAGAGGAGGACTTGCGGATGAACCCCCAGGACAGCGCATCCACAGCATACTCCGCCATAGCCTTATTCTCCATGACAGAAAGAGGGTAGACTCGACCTCAAGGAGGTATGTCACCCGGTTGTAGTTCAATGGTACAATCGTATGGGCCGTGAGGCTTGAGCTCACCAACATGGCCCTTATCGAATACATCACGGAACTCTTGGTACTCTTCAGGCAGCAAAGAGACTGGGGATGTGGTTAGCACCCTCCCCACTTTTACTAGGCATGTCTTGGAACAGTTGGGTGACCATGCCATAACTTCAGCCCTTACCCAATCGACCGTGGGATTGTGTTTGCGACACCATGGATAACCTAGGATCACAGGATAGTGAGGAGAGTGGATCACCTGGAATTGTAAGGTTGCAAGATGGAGAGCCCCTACAGCCATAGACAAAGGAACAGTTTCATGGGTGACCTGTGTTGGGTGTAGGGGTCTGCCATCAATCACCTCGAGGGCAAGTGGAGTGGTATTGAGCTGCAATGGAATGGAGTGGGCAAAGTCACTGTCGAAAAAGAGGCCCGTTGCACCGGAGTCAATAAGTGCCTCTGAAGTAATGGAGCCCAACAGAGACTAGTAGTTTATTTGTATGAATATCCGGGGATGCTGAGATGCCACCTAACGTCTATCCCCTTTAGGACCTTAGGTGCGGTCGTTTCCCGGACGTGTGGGGCAAGTTCGCAGTAGGTGCCCTGCCTTACCGCAGTAAAGGCACAGGCCCTCCCTCCTCCTCAAGGCCCTTTCCACAACTGAAAGTCAAGTGAACCCAAGCTGCATGGGCTCCACATTGCCTGAGGTTTCGAGACTAGGAGGCACGGGAGGAGAGGAAGGCATGGGTCAGGACGAAAAGCTTGGAGTTAAACGGATGTGATGCCTCTGCAGGAGCTCCCTGAAGGAAGGTTTCTCAAGAATTCAGTAGTCAATCAGGATACAATATGAGACCAGTTCCTCTAAATCTCTGGGGAGGTCCCGGGCTGCAATCTCATCTTTAAATGTATCCAAGAGCCCATTAGAGAAAGTAGCCACTAGAGCCTCATTATTCCAACCAACCTTGGCTGCCAGGGTATGAAACTCTGTGGCATAATCCAAAACCGTTTAAAAAACCGTAACAAAAAATTAACTAAACAGAATTGTGATCCAGGAACATAAACCAATGACAAGCCAGGTTCAGGAACCAAGACAGGTACTTAGCCAAGCCGGAGTCAGGAACACAGAAGTCTGCGATGTCAGGAAGAAGCCAGAGGTCAGGAACCAGAAAGATCATCAGAGGAAGCCAGGTCATACACAGGTAAGCAGGAGCTCAGTAGAATACACAGCAGTCAGCAGCAAAAAACACAAGGACAATCAGGAAGTGAGCCAAGCTGATTTAAATACCCTGAGAGGGTTGGCTGATAGCAGTCATGTGAGTAATCAGAGAGGTCAGCTGATTCAGCCTGACACAGGAACTCATAAAGGCAGCAGCAATGGATTGCAGAGCACTAGATTAGCTCAGACAGCAGAATCAATCGGCAGAGTTAGAGCAGCTCAGCCAAACCTTGACAGGAAGGTTGTTTTTGTTATGTCACTCTATAACTTGTTGCACTGTTTGTATGTGGTCCATTGTACTGAAACTGCTCCTGAAGCCTGCTTGTTCCTTAGGTTGTGCCATCTTAAGTATTGTGTCCAATCTTCTTGATAGTACCTTTGTGAAAACCTTGAAGACCACTGGTAATAGACTTATTGGGTGGTAGTTTTTAGATCCTCCTTATAACCTTTTTCATGCATTAGGATGACTTTTGTATTTTTCAGGCACTTGGCTGAGTAGTATGCATTTTGAGAATAGTTTATCTAGGGCTTTGAATAAGGGTTGACCTCTGGCTTTCAACATTTTAATAGTAACTTTATCAGGTCCAGCTGCTTTGCCATTTTCCATTGATTTTAATGCAGCTTCTACTTCTACCAAAACTTCTGGCACAGCTTCAGCCTCTGACACTGCATTCAGTTGTTGTCCTTCATCCTTATAAAGATCTGAATACAACAAATACTAAATCGAGTGGAGGACTTTTATTCAGATCTTTATAAGGATGAAGGACAACAACTGAACTGAACTGGGGTATATGTTGACACTGTTAAGTCATTACCCAAGAAATCAGGTGCTGCTGTGTCAGTCACTATGGTATTTGTCCATTCCAAATAATATAAGTTACTGGGTGGTGGTGGGTGACACCCCCCATGTCTCACAAAACTTAATAAATATTATTCACCCTCCCTGACATGAGCTTGGCATATTCTGCAGGATGTTAGGTCTGCAGATGTTCCCTTATTCCCTACATTATATTGGTATATAACACATTGCCGTGTGGTGGTATTGGCTCCAATGTTGGCAGTGCAAAGGAGGAAGACCCTGAGGGTGCTGGGGCAACAGCAGATTATTATTCCACCCTAGCATACAAAGACAATGACACAAGTGTTTTTCCGCCATATTATTTTCAATGTTGAGGAGGGACAAGGAGCACAGCAACAGCAGCATTTGATTTTTATTTTTATTTTTTTGAGGATGGTTTCACATGGTTACTACACACATCAAGATGGTTAAATTTCAAGTGCAAATGTGGCATGGTGTGACCCTCCTTTTTCCTCTTCACAACCTTGTCACACAATGTGCACAGTGCAGTTACTGACAATTACACAATGCCTGCCTCTAATGAAAAATAATTCCGTACGATCAAGGTTGGCGGAGATTGATGTTTTCCTTTACCAGGTGCACCTGCAAAATATGGTGGTGCTACTGTCAGCAGCACTAGTACTAGGAGAAGGAGAGGTAAGAAGTGGAACCATATCTACAACTACTTGCCACACGTCAACACTACTACCCTTGGTGACTGTGGACACTGACACACTAAACTAATGATCATCATCCTGCTACAGTGACAGATTTACTTCTTTCTCAGTTGACTCAACATCAGGAAGTACATTAGCAGCAAACACCCTAAATCATTGCTGCTGGTGGTGGTGAATCCCATTCTCATCTGCAGCTCGTGTTGCCATTCTTCAGTGCTTTTAACTAATACGATTCTCATGTTATCTTCTACACTACCAGTTCCACCATTCTCTGAGTCAACACCACCACCTGTCTTGTGCTCCTTTCTACTTGGTTATAAATGTGACATAGGTGCTCCTTTTGTCACAGTTTCATCACAGCTGTCACAGCAGCAGGCACATGCAGCTGCACTGTGCTGATCCTATTGCACACATTCACATTATCTAGTATCCCACTCCTTCTTAATCATTTCCTCCAATCCCTAGGAAATATGTTCTTGTTGGGATCTGCTGCAAGATAAGGCGGGCTCTCTCCTCCACTACTACTACTACTACAACTACTACTACTGCTGGATTTTACCACATCAGATTCAGCTGTAGCAACACCTGCACCCCTACTTCCTCTTGTTCATTTCTCACTCCACTAAGCACACAACAGAACTGTATTTATTTTTATATTTGTCACTTACTCTCTCTCTCTCTCACTAGCTTCCCCCTGCACATCTGCCTAATCTACACCACTCATCACACGTTTTTATATTACTGGGGTGGGAATTCTTGTCCCCATAGAATACATATCTGCAAAATGTAAACATTCTCACAGGAAAATCTGAGGTGTCAAGTGAAATTTCAGAAATTCTATTGATTTCTCTGTGTAAGCAAATTCCTGCAAAAGAGCAGCAATTGTAAATATTGGGCAAATTGTAAATCTTAGGAACAAAGTAAGTTTTCACCCATCCTACATATAAATATTGTGTTCGCATGTATAGTGTCTTTCTGACTAGCATTCCAGAGCTTTCATTCCTGTTTGCTGCGTCTGCATATCGATTTGAACCACACAATTTCTGTTCATTTAGGATCTGAAGTATATCATACAACCAGTGCATTTCTTGCATAAAGATAAAGAAAAGATACTCTTCAAAGTAAATGTTTTCATTAATTTGGTTAGTTAAAAACAATGAAGTTTGTTAACAAAATATTCTCATCACCAGGATTGTGACTCTTTGTGAAACTGTAACATTCCTATTACTATTCTTATCCAAGCTATACCAGTGGCTAAAATGGAATACATGTCAGGAACTGTAACGGTTACTTTGCTGGTTCCTTAGTCTCAATTTGAACTCTAGCTTGACTTCTCTGACTTGGCCTATTATACACTCATTGCTGACTCCACTCTCAAGCAATACTCTCTAGCCATCAGTAGAAAAGGTCATGCTCACCATCTTCCTTTCTCCTATGGTAAGCTGCCATAGTAACATAGTAACATAGTAATTTAGGTTGAAAAAAGACTTGCGTCCATCTAGTTCAACCCTTTTCCTATTCCTGTTTACCATCGTTGATCCAAAAGAAGGCAAAAAAAACACAACAATACAGCAATTTCAAATTCTGCCCCGAATGGGGTGGTGGTGGGGGGGAGAATTCCCTCCTGATTCCAAATGGCAATCAGATTTCTCCCTGGATCAACAAGCCCTAAGTAAAATATTAATCCTAATACTAACGTACATAGCCCTCTATGTTATGTTCTTTTAAATAAGTATCCAGGCCCTTTTTAAAGGCGTCTAATGTATTCGATAGCACCACCTCCTCAGGCAGTGAATTCCATACCTTTATTGTCTTTACAGTAAAGAAACCCTTCCGCTGTTGTAGATTAAATCTCCTTTCCTCAAGTCTAAGCGGGTGTCCCCTTGTCCTATGTACTGTTCTGTTAATGAACAGGTCTTTGGAGAGCCCTTTGTATGGGCCCTGAACATATTTATATAGTGTTATCATATCCCCTCTAAGAGCCCGTTTCTCTAGTGTATACAAGTTTAACTAGCCTTTCCTCATAACTAAAACTTTCCATTCCAATCCTTCATTTACCTCTTTACATTGAAATACACTGAGAACGAGGGCTAACCTTAAATGTATCGGTTGGGCCCTCAGTTATTAACATTATGCTCTCTTAGGAAAGTTCAATGACAGCACAAAAAGGTGAAGTATCACATTTAACCCCAAGGTGTTATTTGTAAAAGAGCATCTCATTTGTCCCTGTTTATGATAGTTTGAGAAAACCAATCAGGAGATAGTTCAAGGACTCAAAGAATAAGATTGATTCCACGTTTGATGTTGTAGTATTTTTATTTTGAATAAAGTGTTACTTTCAATTGTGTCATATAGTTGTTAACACTGAAAAAAGACATGTTTATAAAATGCAATCCTTCACAAATGACCAACATGTTGATGCAAAAGAAGATTAAAAAAATAATTTCCAATTTTATCTCAAAAGGGGAATAATTATTTTATGACTCCATAAAATATATTATGATTTTCTTTAGGTCAGAATTCTATCTGTGTCTAAATTAATACTTGTATTCCTGTATTTTCTACTTTGCTGAAAAAGTATCCAATCTTTCCTTGACATATCTGCTATAGCGATCAAAACAATCTCTTTTGCTAGTTAATTCCATATATTTATTGCCTTTACAGTAAAGAACCATTTCCTTTGCTGAAGGTGAAATCTCAGTTTATTCTTAAGGGATTACTCTGTGTCAGATGAACAGTCCTTTTGATGGAAAGGTCGCCAGGGAGCTCTATGTATTGACTGCAGTGATATTGACCTAAAGAAATATTGCCTCCTAAGAGCTTCTTTCCTATAGTAAAACAACTTTGGTCATCCTTTACTCATAATAATTCTTCATTTCCTTGATTAATTTTGTCACTTGTCTCTAAACTGTTTACAGGTCCATCATGTCTTGTTAAGTCCAGTGTTAGATCCTGCAAGAGATGGGTAGAAGAAGTATATCAGAAACTGTCAGCTAATGAACAGACTAGCCAGAGAGGCAAGGATATTAAGTATAATGCAGCAGAACTGATAAGAAATAAAGAGTGATAAAGCAGATGGTACTGAAAAAGATCAGAAGTACAGAGAGGTCAAGGAAACGGGACTATGGCAGTGAATATTCTTTAAACTCCACCGTGGTGATTCTGGTGAGCACAGAATGACACTGGCAGGGGTACGGCAGTAATAGAAACTATGCAAACAGGAAGAGTAGAATATTTTGGCAGGATCCAGAATAGGCTCAGAGACATGCAGATTGTTAGGAGAAGGTAGTGACTGGTGGTTTGTAGGAAGAGATCTAAGTGTTAGGATGAACAGATATGGTAAGAGGTCATCAGCTAGCATTAATTAGGTCAATGGGTGTAGAGAACAATCCATAGTGTAATGAACAGGGCAACAAGTGATATTTATACTAGTTATCAAGATGTTATGCAGATAGCTAATCTGTGGAATCTGGCTGAAGGAATGATATAGGCTACCTGGGGATGATGGGAGTTGTGGTCCACTACAGCTAGGGAGCTCAGGTTGCTCTTCACTGACCTAGAGTGTGCACTATGATATGACATAAAAATGTATACAGTGTCTTTAGCAATAAATACTTATTCCTGGATGGGCAAAAAGATTTCTCTTGTTACTGCACCTTTATCTTTTGCTCTGTGTACTAAGAAGAACTGGAGCAAGCCAACTATACCATTTGTGAAAAGTAAAACATTTCCCAAATTCTCATTGAATTAAATTGTGCTTGTATTTCTTGACTGCAAGAGAGGTCCCCAGTACATTGCAAAGCAATCCGCTGGATTCTGCTGTAGCAGTCAAGGAGTTAAAAGCCCCACTTAAATCAATGTGTACTGATTCCGGTGAGCTGATCCAACTGAATTTGCAGCCTCATACACTAACCTACCCACACTACTGGCGGTCCTTTGTGCCCTACGCCCACCCCAAATCCGGGCAGTTTGGCTGAACTCGTCACACGCAATTGTGACCTATCTGGTGCGCCAACATTGGCTTCTATGAGGAAACTCGCTGGACAAGCTCATTGCCTTAAGGCTTCCTCACACCGGAGTCAAACAACACCCCCAGGATTGGAGCCATCCTCTGTTGCCTTTCTCCCCTTGGTGTGCATTGTGGAGAAGCTGTGTGGCCCACTGGTAGGTACTGCTACTACTGCAGCCTGGAATACTTTTAGCACTGCTCTAACATCGCTTAACACATTGCTGACAGAGCCTGCCACTGGGAAACGACGGCACAGTGTTTACGACTATCTGGTCTCTGATGCCTGGGCCCCAAACAGAAACTGCACCACAAGCTATTTTCCTCCCCCACTGGAACTGGTGGTCGACTGGGCAGAATATGTGCCTTTACTATTTTCACCCATTATAAGCACCTGATGATTGTATGCTAATATCTTGTTGGGAATCAAGTTTTCTTGCACCTCTCATCCTTCCTACATTTGCTGCAGATTGTTCTACGTCATATCCATGATGAATAAATTCCTAGGCAAACATGAGAGACCCAGATGCCAAAGGCAAGGCAATAAACCTGAGACAAGAGGAGACTCAAAAAGGGGCCCACAATCCCAACAAGCAGTTTCCCCAAGTCCACCCTTGTCACCAGCGATGGAACAGCAAACTCTCTCTTCCCTTGAAGAGACAGCCAAGTTGATTGCAGCCCTTCTTTTAACGTTTTTTGATGAAAAGCTTACTGTTATCACTACATACGTTTGTAAAGTGGTAGTCAGAGATGGTAAACTAGGAATAAGCCGGCAATGGAAATTTGCAGGCTCTCTAGGAGTGGTGTCCTACCCAGGATGCAGTCTCTTTTAGCTCACTGATGCCTTTCGCAGAGAGGAAATATGGTAAAGCATATCATTCTGGTCATACCAAAACAGCTGTTCAGCCAAGAAGTGCCAGGCAATTCCTCTCTGAATAAGAGAAGCAGCCAACCACAGACATAAGTTTAGGCCTTGTTGGGCACCCTGGTTTCTCTAGATCATCAGTTTTGCCCATGTAGGACTGGGTCAGCTCCACCAAATTATGGATCTTGGTCTGCAGAAAGGTCATTCTCCAAGTCAGTATTGTGTAGTTTGGCTTTGTCCAAGCGCTTGCCCAGGGTCTTTAGTTCTGCAAGGACTGTGTCTATGTATGTAGTGATGCACAAACAAACTAGTCAGAGACGCTCAAATAGGAATGAGTCCTATAGAATTCAGCAGACTCTATAGGAATGGTTGTCACGGGCACCCAGGAATGCTCAGAACTCAGTAGGGTAATGTAATGCAAAATATTTATTAGAATAATCACAGCAATAAATATGTACTACAACAAGCAAAGGGTTACTAGCTGGCGACACTAATACCAGAAATAGTAGGCCTCTGGCTAGACCACAATGCTGGAGACGGGGCTGAAGCCCCTGTGAGTCTCATCAGGAAACAGGAACGCCAGCTCTTGATCCGTCGACTGGAACACTGGAACAGGCGACCACTGTGGACACTGGCTCAGTAATCTTGAGCCGATGAACAGGAACACAAGGACTGCTGGACTGGAGAACTGACCCATGCCTGCAATCACCGCTAAGAGACCCTGTGACTCTGCCTGCGTCACTATATCGAGACCCTGTGACTCACGCCTGCAGTCACCAATCAGACTCTCTGTCCACATCAGTGGTCTGTCTTAGGCCAATAGCACAAATTGATCACAGTAAGGTATACTCATGATCACTGGGTCATACACAGAGAGGGTTCTCGTACTTAGCTGGGTCATACACAGAGAGAGGGTTCTCGTACGTATCTGGGTCATACACAGAGAGGGTTCTCTTACTTAGCCGGGTCATACACAGTGCGGGTTCTCATAAATAGCCAGGTCATACACAGAGTGGGTTTTCGTAGATAGCCAGGTCACACACAGAGCCCAAGACTTCACCTAAGAACAACAACGCAAGGGCATCTGAGTCAGGCCTCAGTCTGCCTTTTAAACCCCTCCACAGGAAGTAGGAGGAGCAGTTCAGAGGGAGGAAGTAGGTAGGAGGAGACTACAGTAAGCAAACAGATAAAACAGAGGCCTGCAGCCTGCTTGAAGCCTCGCACCTGTAATCATGCTGAAGTCAAGGTAAGCTGTGACAATGGTGTTCTAACCAGGGTGCAGACTCTTTTAGCTCATTAGTGCTTTTCACAGAGTGGAAATATCCTAAAGCACATCATACTGACCCTGCCAAAACAGCAGTCTGGCCACAAAGTGCCAGTCAATTCCTCTCTGAACAAGAGAATCAGCCATCCCCAGATGTACATTTCTGCATTGTTGGGCCTTGTCCGTGTGGTGTAACTGATCTCTCTAGGCACTGTGAGCAAGGGGTACACTGCTAGATTCCCCTATTACCCTTGGAGAGACAGTCAAGGTGGTTGCAGCCCTTCTTTTACTACTCTTTGGTGGAAAGCTAGTTGTTATCACTACATACATATGTAAAGTGGAAGTCAGAGATGCTCAACTAGGAACAAGCCTGAAATAGAAATTTGCAGGCTCTCTACAAGTGTTATCTTACCCAGGGTGCAGTCTCTTTTAGCCCATTAGTGCTTTTTACAGAGAGGAAATATCCAAAAGCACATCATACTAATCCTGCCAAAATAGAGGTCCAGCCATGAATATGTCTGGGAAAACCTTCACAATAGAATGCATACACAGATTGGGCCCAGAGAAACCTGGTTTCCGGGCTAAGTAGCATCTCATTATCTTCAAGCTTCTCAACTACTCAGATAAAATGGAGATTTTGGCTGTCTACAGAAGCTCTGGACAACTTAGATATGAAAGCCACCTGGTATTGATCTTCCAAAATTATTCAGCTACACTTTCTGCCAAAAGACAGGAGTATGCGGATTCCTGTAAATTGCTATTGGGCACAAAATTTACAATCCTTTACCCAGCCAGGCTCAAGGTCTTCACAAATGAAGGTCCATGCCTCTTTGACACACATGTAGCTGCTGACATCTACAGAGTCGGTCATTGCTGAGGGGTGCAGTTCTACCTGAGACATCAGTTGACCACTCACAAACCCCTGTGACTCACTCACTGCTCTATGACTGTGTCTTCGAGGATTCTACTTCAACTGCAGAGTTTGGACCAAGCAAGTAGCAGCATCCGAGAGCCAGTGAAGGGACTCTGGGCATATTTTTAGCTTACCTTTTGTCCTGAGAGGACATTCACTTCCACACTGTAACTGCTCCTGCTCGGCTGATTCATCCAGCATAGTGGTCCACCCTTCTCGCTTGCTTTCTTTCTTGGATCTTCACTTTCCATTTCCAGGAGTGGTACACTATACATTTTTTCATGGCCCTGGCCTCCGGTTGGATCTCCTGATTTGCCCCTTGGTGCCTGGCGGGGGGGAGCGGTGTCTTTCTTTTGGGGGGGGGCAGAGAGGGGGGATTTGTTTTTTTTCCCTGCCACTCTCCCACCCACATCTCCCACTCACTTTGGGTTGCTCCCCACTTAATTGCTATACTACTATTATTTGTTATGGGGTATGTTGCTTTCCTCCTGCTTATTGCTTGTTGATTTGTCTGTTAATATTTTAGATATTTGTGGTATGCAATCGCCATCACCTACTCTAGTTACCACTGTTGTCCAGCTGGTGCTTACCTCCCTGCCTTCGCTGACCACCCTTCCAGGCTTCTGCTCCATGGCTTTTCAATGGATGATTCTTTTTTCCTGTTCTATATGGTTCATACCCCTGCCCTCTTCCTGAATTCCTCCCCTTGTCATTGGTGGCTTTACTATCCCATAAGGAATGTCCCCATTTTTATTGGTCACAATACTCTATGCCAAGACATCCAAAACTGACAAGTCCTCTCTCTCGCTGGGAGTAGAGGCTGTGCCATATCTCACATCATTATCTATTATATCACTTTATTGGCACTCCATTGATTATCTTTAAATCTCTTCACACAACAGTTGTCTCGTGGAATGTTTCAGGTATCAACAGCCCTATCAAGTGAAAACAAATTCTAATACACCTAAACATTTGCACTGCAATGTTGCTTTTTTACAAGAAACACCCCTATCCACATTAATCAAACTGGCCAGAGAATGGGTTTGTGAGGTGATTTCAGCACCCTATGTGGGTCAGGAAAAGAGGTGGGGGGTTGCAGTTTATTTAATTGAAACTTGAATTACTGAATACTGTCAACAGAACTAGATAAGGAGGTGTGGTATTTCATTTTGCATTGTGTGATAGAAGGAAAACATTTTTCTTTGGTCAATATCTATGCTCCTATCAAGTGTGACTTTTATTTTCTCCAACATTAATCAAAAGTTGACAGACACATTCTTCAGAGATTCTCCTGGGGGGAGACTTCAACATGGTGGCTGACCCAGCTATAGACCACAGCAACGTTTCTACCCGGTATAGATGACCGATAACTAACTCCATTCTTTTCTTAATTAAATACCTTCACCTAGTTGACATATGGAAAACATTACACCCTCTAGATAAGGATTTCACTGTTTTCACCTACCCAAACAACTCCTTCACATGAATAGATTATTTCCTCCCTGTATCACCCATGATGTGACTGGTTACCTCTGCCCACATCCATAACATCTCTGATTTTGGACAGGATGAAAACTTTAGGAAATCACTCAGACATTAATGTCTATTTTATGCTAAAGGCAATGCTGCACACACATCAGAGCCCTTTCTTTTCTATGATGACTCAATGCAGTTTTAAAGGGCCATATTATTAAATACATTACACACAAATGGAAGATGGCCAACAATAAACCACTTCAGCTTAACCGACAGTTGGTCAGCTCATACAGGACAATTTTATTGTTTAAACTTCAATTTTAAAATTCTGACCAAGATCATGGAGTACAGTTTCAAACACATTGTCCCAAATTTTATATCTCCAGAACAAACAGGGTTCCTGCACAAACAGCACTCTATCTGCAGCATTTGGACTGCCATAGCAGCCTTATGGCCCCCTACTACTCACCTGGCCAACACTGCGTGATAGTGAACCTGGATGTGGAAAAAGTATTCAATAAAATGGAATGGTTCAATTTATTTTATACCTTAAAATCCCAAAATTTCAGTCTGCTGTTCCAAAACTTTGTTCAGACCATATATATTGTGAACCTAGGTCATACTTAACCATTAATGGCTTGAACATGGAATCTTTCACTTTATAAAGTGGTACCCAATAGGGATGCCCTTTATCTCCCCTTCTTTTCAGTGTAGCCTTAGATTCATTACTACAAAAGATTACCTCTCTACCTCAGTTTCAAAGGATTGTCTTTGACAAACTGACTGTATTTGCTGACGACATCCTGCTTTTTATCAGAAACCTGCAACAGGCCATCCTGTACATTCTTCACACGATAGATTCCTTTCACGCCTGCTCATGTTTTAATGTGTGAAAACATAAGCTCTTAGTCTGAGTCCATCCCCCCAGATCTAGCTCATGTTATACTCTTTCACTTTGTTCCTGAACAGATCAACATTTTAGACATATACCTTCCAAAGACACCAAGCTCCTTTAAGTGGCCAATTACTCTATATCTATTGCAAAAATTATCAGTGAACTTACAGCCTGGTCACTTCTTCCACTCTCTTTCATTGGTCGCTATAATCTGGTCAAAATGATTAGCTTCCAGTTTTAATTTAAAAAATTCAAACCATACCTTTACTCATTTTAAAGAAAGATCTAAACAGATTGAACTCAGCCTTCTCTAAATGTATATGGAACAACAGCAATCCATGTATCAGTCTCCACTTCAACAACCGACCTCCCTTGTGGGTATCAACTTTCCAAACATTCAACTGTATAATTTAGCTGGCCTTACATGGATAGCCATTGATTGGATTCATGACTCCAATACTGTTACCGCTGTACACAGGGAACAAACCATGATCACCCCTCTTCATTTATGCTATTTACTATATGCCACCACTGCTAAACTTCCACTTCAGGTTGCTACGGACCTGCTCATAGACTCAGTGTGCAAAGCATGGTGATATTTTCAGGATAGATGATACAATACAAAACACGCCTCCCTCTACCAACTTTCTAGGCAACCTGAAGTTCCAAAATCAGACGCCTGACCTTAGATTCAAACTATGGGCAAGAAAAGAACTGGAGAAGATTGGGGATATAATTGACCAAGGGACCGAAATAGTTTCAACTTTTCAAGACTTGAAATTCAAGCATAACCTGCCAAATACTCACCTTTTCCTTTACCTGCAGGCAAGGAACTTATACTAAATTATTTGGCAGCTTCCCATGGTTCACAGCTCTTGACCGCTACATTAGTGCCACAACCCCCCTTTAATGCAGAACATCTAATCTCTACAAAGGAATTTGGTCCGCATTATATACGCTTACACGTGACTCCATCCTGACGGGCCTTAGTAACTGGTTATAGCTGTTCCTGGACACCACATTGGAGTCCCTCCTTTGGGGATTCTACTATAAGCTCAAGCAAATTCTTTGCCTGTTTTCATGAAACTTCATATAAACTATTTCATTTCACATTTGTCTCAGTGGCAAAAGCGAGGCAAATGGGAATCATATCATAAGGGAATTGCCACAAATGTCATGCTGCCGATGCCAACCTATACCATAATTTGTGGGTCTTACCCTTTATAAATTCTGGACTGTTATTATTAACTGTATCACTAACATCTTTGCCATCTAGGCGGTGAAATCCCCACTGTTCCATCTTCCATGAACACTGCCCTCTCTCCAAATACCAAAAACATTTACTGCTCCACATGTCACACGCAGAACAAATAGCATGTCTGCAGGAAAGAAAAATGAAGTGGCTCAGATTTGGTCTGCTTGGGACCCCTTTATTAATTTTCTTGGAGGATTTTACAAAATCTGTGAGACAAATATATTATTCCATTCATATGATCTGCCACCACAATTGTGATAGATATCTGATTGATTGAATGAATAAGATGGTTTAAACAGAAATTCTAACCTGTTCCCTGTACCCCTGTTGCTCTTGAGCCACCAATTCCGGGCCACCCCCTTTTCCCCTCCACCCCTCTCCTCCTTTTCCTGTTTACACCTGTTTTGGGGTTGTCCCCAATGACCTTTGTCATAGGAGTTCACATTGCATTGGCAGATGTAGGTTGTATGGTTAGACTACCGTACAACATTTCCTTTGGCACTGACCTTTGGGACAACATGTTTCATCTAGTAAACACTGTTTACCACCCTTTAAGATTATTTTTCTGAACTTCCTCTTACCTCTGTATTTCTAAAATTTTAATAAAAAGTTATTAAAAAAAAATCAATGTGCACTTTAATTTTCACCCTCTGGTGTAGTTGCCTTCTCCAGAATTGTTGTTCTTAAGACATCAGCCTCTCTACTCTGTTTACTAAACTGTTGCCTGAAATCCATAGTTACATCAGCCTATTTTTCTACTAACCTGCTCAGCATACTCATCAGGGGCTCGATACTATTAGCCCCGCTGGTGGTAATGGTTTTGAAAGTGCATTTTACTATTCTATAAACTGTGCTGTCAACACCAAAAACTGGGCACAAATGTTCAACGGGTGAGAAAATGTAACCCATTGAACATTAACTAAAAATTGTCACCTTTGCTGTCCTGTTCCACGTGTTGGCTTCACCGCAGGTTTAGGACGCACTAGGAGAAGGCAGTTAAACTACCGGTATGTGTTGGAAGACTGGTTTCCAACACATATTTGTGGTTGAAACATACAAAAAGATTAACCCTATGAGTTTATGAGTGCCAGTGGGGTATGCAACACACTGGCACTCATAGGGTTAATCCACAAACAGTTTCACACATGTCCCAACAATTAAACACTTACCTATAATCTTGATGTTGAGCGGGGTCGCGGCCGGCTTCTTCTTTTCTTCAGTCTTCTTTTCTTCCTCTGATCTTCTTTCTTCTTACTTCTCTGAAAATAAAAAAAAGCATTAGTGTTTTGTAATTTAAAATAAATAAAATATTGCCCCCAAGATTCTACTGGGTTACTACTTGTGGCATCTTGTATGAATACAGATGTTAATGTGCCATGTTTTTAATGTGCAAAAGTTCCCCTTCTTATGTGTCAATAGGTTCTAATTTGTTACCCCCTTGCTTCTGACACTTCCACTGGGGAGGAAGGCATGTCCACCCTCATTGAGTTCCCTTTCTGCCCTATCAGGCTTATGCATCTCCCAGCCAATCAGCTTCTAGTGGAGTTCATCATCCCCCATACTAGAAGCTGATTGGCTGGGAGGTGCATAAGAGGACACATGCCTTCCACTGCCAGCGGAGTTGGCAGAGGCAAGGGAGTAACACATTAGAAACTTCAACATATTGACACATAAGAAGGGGAACTTTTGAACATTAAAAACATGGCACATTAACACCTTTATTAGAAACAACCCCTCCTGCGCTCAAAGGGTTCACAGTAGCTTCTTGGGGGGAATATTTTATTTATTTTAAATTACAAAACACTATTTTTTTTTATATTTTCACAGAAGTAAAAAGAAAGAACATCAGAGGAAGAAAAGAAGACTGAAGAAACAAAGACTGAAGAGAAGAAAGAAGGATAGATAAATGAAGAAGCCGTACAGCGGACGACAGGTAAGTGATACATTTTTGGACTAGTTTTAGAGCACTCTCGTTGTTTGACAGTGTCAAACAATGACAGTTTGTGTTTTTTTCCTTTGATGATCCCACAATTTGTGTTATTTAGCATGAGTTGTGGGAACAAAAAAAATCATAAGGAGCATTTTTCCAAAACTCTATTTACCATGTGTCTCTCCAGCAACAGAATAGCTAAAATACATGGTTGAATTTTTTTGATGCTACTGTTTTTGCTATTACCACCAGTTTTACCGGTGGTAATAGTATCAAGCCCCAGAACTGTTGCCTGATATCCTTATATACATCAGCGTCTGTACCAACTCACCTGCTCAGCATAAACATTGTAAAAGTTACCTGATATCCATTTGTATATAACCCTCTGAGTCTACTAACCTGCTCAGCATACACAGTAGAGTTGTTACCTAATAAACATTGGTACATCAGCCTCCGTACAGCATACATGGCAGCACTGTCTGGTTAATCAAAGTTTTGTTACTATTTTTTCAAATTCTCATAACTATGCTTGTCCCTTGAAGTTATGGTGTTTCAAACACATACATATCCAGGGTCTTTTCTAGAGTTCTACATAATGTACCCATGAATTAATGGAGGAAAGTTAACTATATCATTTTATTTTGAACTAGCAATCTCAGGATAAAGAACATTAAACAACTGAAAACCTCCTATTTTGATTGGTGTGATGGGTCATTAAAATACTGCATACATTTTATTCATTTTTAAAATATCCATTTAATTTAAATGGGATTGAAAGAAGCAGCTATTTTAAATATTTGGTGTGTAAAACTGGAGTTTAATGGGTTTTCTAGTTTTCTGTAGGCCCTTCATTCTATGTAGGGAACAAAATCAGAGAGGGGGAACTAGTGTAAGTAGGAAACATAAGTATGGCCGTGGAGAGGACAAAGGCACCCAGTTGAGGTAACAGCATGTAGAGGAGGGCTTTGAACAGGGGTTGGCTATGATTTTGTGTATGTGTGCCAAACAGTCTCTGGGAGGTCACCCAGTCCAGTATCCTTTTAAAATATCTCACTGAAAAGTGTGCTATATATGAAACAGCGTATTCACCAGGTCTCATTGAGGAAAAATGCAACATGAGAATCTCACCCTGCATGAAAAGTACAAGATTCTCATGTTGCTGGTTTAAAACTCTCTTCAACCCACCGTGTGAAATAGTAGTGACAGCAACTTTTTTTTATCCTCCTCCTCCTCTCAGAAGCAGTGGTTTCTGGAGCTTCACTCCAGAACCCTTTTGGGCACCAGAGAGGCAGTGTGTTGAACTCCAGTTTCCGGGAAACCGCCAAGAAAAAAACAGAGGCCGTAGTAAGGTTGTAGAGTCTGTGGAGACGATGATCATTTATGTAACTCCCTTCCATATATTCTATGTTAGATGGAATACATACCAAAGTGTTTAGGCTACCCTAGATAAATACAGAGATCCCAGTGAGATGGTATGGGATTTTCTAGGATCTTTATGTAACAGGATGAGTAAGAACCCAAGGGAAAAGGCATGAGGTCACTATTGTGATTTGTATTACATTGCACTGTTATGTAATGTAAATGGGTTTGAATTATATCAGGCCATGTGCTGACCTATGATAGCTTCATGGTTCTTCATGTTACTTATTGAGCTATGAGAGGGGTAGAACGTTGCTACAAGCTAATAGTGAAGGCATTTGTTTTGCAAATAAAATATTGAGGTTTTGACGGTAAAGCAATTATAGGCTTATGTTTTACATTAATCTATCCTGAGATGAGTGACAAAAATGTAAACTTTGATGATTAAATTAAAGATCTCACTCACTCAATACAAATGTGCTAGCTCAGGCTGTTTCAGATTTGTTTAACTATCTCTGTGAATCTATTACAATACATTTTGGATGACATAATTAGCTAAAAGGAAAACTGTATCTCAAACGTTACTGGAATAATTTCTGCATCTGGATTTCTGAATTCCCAACATTTTCATCAACAAATATAGTGTGGTTACATAATTTAAATATATATTTATTTTTATATTGAAGCTTTGTAATAAAAATCTGTTTTTCAGAAAAATGTAATATAAAGAAGTATAATTACCTGATATTTAGCTTGACATTTCTGTTTCTCTATAAATGGGACACTATCACCTAAAATAATTGTATTTATTTTGAAACACTTTTTAAAATCACCTATATGTTGTATAAGCCATTATTTATTCTACTGACTAATTTTTGAGTTATTTCATGAATAAATAATGCTAATAAAACATGTCAGCTTCTCCTTTTCCTGCTCAGCAACATTCGACTGGTACTGCAGGTATTATCTGTGGTCATGTTTGTTGTCCTTCCCTGTTTCCAGTAGTTGGTTTCTATCCCCTAGGCAGTCATCCTGGGTGCAGGTCAGCTCCTCAGATAGGCACTAAACTGACCTTGCCATAAGCACCTTTAGTTTACCCACAGGGTAGTCTATGCCAGTCAGCTTTGCACCCCACTCTGCAATCCCCAACATCTGGCATACTGGGGACTTCCCTGCTGTGTACATGCTGTTGTGTATCCCTTACTATATACCTGTTGCTATTGCTGCTGAGTTATTTCCTAGTGTATCCCTGCTCTGGATATTCTGTATGTCATATGAAATAGTAGTCTGCTTATTCTCTGTGGAGATGCTCCTCCACAGAGTGCAGTTCTAGGCAACTTACATTGGGCAATCCAGCTGACACTATCTTTCCCCCTATTCTGCTTTCATTTCACTTTCTACCACTCTGCTTAGTTCAACGTTCCTCTTCCATTTCTTACACTTTTCCAGTTGCTTCTCATCTTTTCTGAGCCCGATTTCTGCCTCTGTACAAAGTCCAATTTGAACTAAAATGGCAGTTTTGAATTATGTGTGACAAGGACTGAGCAATGTTGGCGTATGGAAGTATGGTGGGAAATTCCTTTCTTCTGCCTCCAAGTATAGTCTCTGTACAACCAAAGATCAGAGAAACTTAATGTACTTCCCCTACATCTTCCCCAGTTGTGGAGTAAATATCTCTTTGACTGATAAAGATTGATTGTTAAACTTACACGTTGAGCCCATCCCCCCATTCCAGTCCCCTAAAGAACAATAGAAAATATCCCATACAGGGTTAGACTTCTAGCAACATTCTCAACACACTTTTTTTGTCTGTTTATATTCCGTCTTTGATAAGGAAATCCATATGTAACGGTTTATGTACACTCAGAAACAGAAGGTTGTGGTAAAACACAGTTTTATTAGCGCACACAGGATAACAGTAACCCTCGCGGGTCCAGCATACAAATATAATATAACACTGACACAGGACAGGTTACAGAGATATGATTAACCCACACGGGTCCAGTATGCAAACACAATATACAATACTGACACAGGTCAGGTACAGTTCGTATGATACAGTGAGAATATGGCAGATTGGTACTATTAGGCCAGGAACAGCAGATAAGCCCTAATAGTGGGAGGCCCACAGTATACTCTCTACGCAGAGAGTGACAATAGCGACTGTGACCACAAAGGAGCATGCGACGCCAGGATATGCGACTGGCTACCGGGCACCAGAGGAAGGCGGCAACCAGCGGTATAGTGAATGCCAAACTGGGACTGCAATAATTCGTGACCCAAATGCACAGCACCGGATCATGCAATGTAACGCCAAACTGAGACAGCAGTGGGTAGTGGCCCAAGTGCACAGCACCGGGAGGTGCAACGTGACGCCAAACTGAGACTGCAGTGGATAGTGACCCAAGTGCACAGCACCGCCCCGCAAGGGGTTAACAAACTCTCTGGTCTGAGGCAACCACTGGAGGTATAGACAGCCTGAGGCACCCAAGAGTAACCCAACCTCAGGAGAAGCAGTAAGCAGACCAAGCGTACCATGGTGCAACCAAGAAGTCCCACCGGAATGGTGGAGGACAAGGCACAAGGAGTGAACGGGTCACAGACAGGACTGTCTGCACAGTAACCGAGGCAGCCGGAGGTCTAGTACAGACCAAGAGAGAATGAGCGCAACTCGGGTCATACAGCAAGAGCAGGGATGTCCGCCAAGCCGGATCGAGACACGGAGCAGGAACTTCAGCCAAGCCGGGTCGGTACACAGAGCAGGAACTTCAGCCAAGCCGGGTCGGTACACAGAGCAGGAACGTCAGCAAAGCCGGGTCGATACACAGAGCAGGAACGTCAGCCAATCCGGGTTGGTACACATACAGGAACGTAAACAGGCAGAAAAGTCAGACAGTCCGGGTCATACAATGATATCATACGAAATAATGGAACAAGCGTTAGGCAATGGAAACACCATGAAAGGGCAGTACAGAAGTGACAGCCCTGAGTATTTAAGGGCTGTCACTGGGAGGAGCAATATAGTGTTAGCCAATAAAAGGTATCAGGAAATAAACTGAGTCAAAATGTTGCCCACATAGCACGGGTACCGTGATAGTACCCTCCTCTCAAAGACCCCCCTCCCGAGAAGACGGCCCGGCTTCTGAGGATATTTAGCATGGAAAATGCGCTGCAATCTGGGAGCATGGAGGTCATTCAGATTAACCCAGGAACGCTCCTCAGGGCCATAGCCCTTCCAATGAACCAAATATTGCAATCTCCCTCTGAATCTACGGGAGTCAATAATATTTTGCACTTTGTACTCCTCCTGACCTTGCACCTGAATAGGACCAGGGACCGCAGGAGTGGTAGTGTAACGGTTGCAAACCAAAGGCTTGAGAAGGGATACATGGAACACATTATGAATCTGCATGGATGCTGGGAGATCCAGGGCATATGAGACAGGGTTAATCTTGCAGATAACTTTGAAGGGACCGACAAACCGAGGAGCCAACTTATTACATGGAGTCTGCAGTTTAAGGTTTCTGGAGGATAGCCATACCCTGTCACCAACCTGGAAGGAGACTGCCGGCAACCATCTGCGATTAGCGTGACGCTGATAACGCTGGAACAAAGCAATGAGGGTCCTCTGTACCTGTGCCCAAGTGGAGCGGAGTTGCTCGATATGCTCATCCAGAGCTGGAATTTGCTGTGTCTGAAATGAGTCCGGGAGCAAACATGGTTGGAACCCGTAGTTGATGAGAAACGGAGAGCTACCGGACGATGAATTAACCTCACAATTCCTGGCAAACTCCGCCCATGGCAACAGATCGGCCCAATTGTCATGATGATTGGACAAAAATCAGCGTAGAAATTGTTCCAATCCTTGACTGGCACGCTTGGCGGCTCCGTTGGTCTGGGGATGGTAAGCAGAAGAAGAGGATAATTGTATGCCCATCTGATCACAGAATGCCCTCCAGAACCTGGACACAAATTGGCTCCCTCGATCAGACACCAGCACCCTTGGTACGCCATGCAACCAAAACACTTCTCTGGCAAAGACAACAGCCAACTCCTGGGCAGAGGGAAGGCCAGGAAGAGGGACAAAGTCATCTTAGAGAATCTATCGACTACCATCAGAATAAATGAATATCCCCTAGACACTGGCAGCTCTCCCAGGAAATCGATCGAAACATGGGACCAAGGATGCTCGCCATTAGGTACTGGTTGGAGCAAACCCACAGGGAGGTGCCTAGAACAAGCTGCCGTGAATGCGGTGCAATCAGCATGCAAGGAAGACCAACAGAATAACTGTGAGAGAGACCAGATCAATTGATTTCTACCAACATGCCCAGCAGCCCGAGGTGCATGATATGTTTCAAGTAGGCGGGTACAGAAAGGTTCAGCTACAAAACACTTGCCTACTGGGGTATCAGGCGGTGCCGTAGCCTGGGTAGCAAGAATTTTCTCCCCCAGAGGCGAAGTGATAATGGTCTGCAGGGTAGCTAAAATGCGATCTGGCTGAATAATAGGTACGGGAGTCTCATCTCTCTCCGTCTCTGGACCAAATTGCCTGGACAGGGCATCTGCCCTAATATTCTTGGAACCGGGCAGGCAGGATACAATAAAATTAAAGCGTGACAGAAACAAAGCCCATGTGGTCTGTCGAGAGGACAGTCTCTTTGCCTCAGAAAGGTACGTTCGATTTTTATGATCAGTCAAGATCAATACCGGGGTTCTAGTATCCTCAAGTAGGTGTATCCATTCTTTAAGGGCTAGAATAATTGCCAAAAGTTCTCTGTCCCCAATCTCGTAGTGGCTCTCAGCACTAGACAACTTTTTAGAGAAAAAGCCACACAGTCTTAACATACTCCCTGGGTCCAGGCGCTGAGACAACACTGCCCCTATCCCAGTTTCAGAGGCATCGGCCTCCAAAGTGAATGTAAGGGAGGGATTGGGGTGGGACAGTACAAGAGCAGAAGCAAATGTGGATTTCAGAGTCAAAAAAGCTTGTTCAAACTCCTGAGACCATTGGGAGGGATTTGCACCCTTGTGCGTCAGTCGGATAGTGGCTTCACAATCGTGGAAAAATTTTGAATTAATTTCCTATAATAGTTGGCAAAGCCAAGAAAGCTTTGGATCGCCTTGAGCCCCTTGGGACGTGGCCACTTCAGGACTGCTGCAAGCTTATCCTTGTCCATCGCAATGCCATCTTTGGAGATCACAAAGCCCAGAAACGGTACCATAGGCTTATGGAACTCGCATTTCTCGATTTTGAAGTAAAGTTTATTCTCATAGAGTTTGTGCAAAATTGTGGTCACATCCTTGATGTGTTGCGACAAATTGGATGAATTTATGAGAATATCATCAAGATAAACAACTACACAAGACTGTAGCATGTCACGTAGGATGTCATTAATAAATTCCTGAAATACTGCGGGAGCGTTACATAGCCCAAAAGGCATTACCAGATATTCATAGTGACCTGATCTGGTACTGAATGCCATTTTCCACTCATCACTGGCCCTTATTCTTATCAAATTATATGCAGCTCGTAAGTCTAGCTTTGTAAGGATGGAGGAGCCTTTCAATCTGTCAAACAGTTCCGTAATGAGTGGTATAGGATAGGTGTTTTTGGGCATAAGTTTATTCAATCCACGATAATCTATACATGGTCATAATTCGTCACTTTTCTTTTTCACAAAGAAGAAACCAGCCCCAGCGGGCGAGGATGACTTCCTGATAATACCCCTCTTCAGGGCATCCGATATGTACTCCTCCATAGCCCGATTCTCCTCGCACAACCCCGAGGAGGAACGGCAGGTCAACAGCGCAGTCACAAGCGCGATGCTGCGACAAAGCACTAGCCTCTCCCTTATTGAAAACATTGCTGAATTGGAGGTATTCAGACGGCATGGAGGGAGAGGTACACATAATCTTAGTGGGGTGGGAAATACAATGTCTATCACAGTATTCAGACCAAGCCGTAATTTCTGCCAGTTGAACCTGGGGTTGTGCAGATATAACCATGGAAACCCCAGGATGACTGCATGATGAGGAGAATGGATAATCTGGAAACATTGCTTCTCGGAATGGAGAACCCCAATACGCATAGAGAGTGGTATCATTTCCATAGTAATTTGAGCTGTTACCAACGGTCTGCCATCAATGGCCTCGATAGTCAAGGGAGATTCTTTCTCCACCAGTGGAATTTTGTGCAAGGCAGCGAATGAGTCATCCATAAAATACCCGGGGACTGCTGAACGCCACCTAGGGCCTGTCCCCCAAGGTACTCTAGGTGCGTTCCTTTGCCGGCCATGTGGGACATGAACGAAACAAATTACCAGCTTGACCACAATATAGGCAGAGGCCCTGTCTGTGGCGATGAGCCTGTTCCTCCTTTGACAGCCTAGTGAACCGTAACTGCATAGGTTCACTACTCTCACAATTACGTTCAGGAGGCTTGGGAGGTGAGGGAGGCATGGGTGGGAAGCTTGGTCTTGCTTGTCCCAAATCTCTGGCCCGCTGCCTATGGTCCTTAGCCGCCACTCGCTCTCTAATATGGGAATCGAGCAAGATCGAAAAATCAACAAACTCATCTAGATCTGTCGGCAGATCTCTGCAGCCGTTTCATCCTTAATGCGCTCACACAGTCCCTGCACAAATGCTGCCACCAGCGCCTCGTTGTTCCAGCCCACCTCTGCTACTAATGTACAAAATTTGATGGCATCGTCAGCAACCGTACGAGACCCCTGTGGGATCTCCATTAATTTTTTTGCAGCAAAGGCGGCTCTCCCTGGAACTTCAAATACTCTACGAAACGCCCTTAGGAACTCGCTGAAGTTCCTTGTACATGGTTTAGCTGCCTCCCATAAGGGATTTGCCCACGCCAGTGCTCTACCTGTCATTAACGAAATCATGAATCCCACCTTACTTCGGTCGCTAGGAAAGGCTTGGGGGGTTAATTCTAGGAAGATTTCCAATTGATTTATGAACCCTCTGCACAGGGTGGGTTTGCCATTGTACCTTAAAGGCAGTGGAGCCGTAGCAGTCAACCCTCTGTTGGAGTTAGCTTGCAACACGGACTGAGCTCCTGGTGTCGTAACGGGGGGGGGACCACCGAGGCTTGCACTGGTTTATCCAAGTGGGCACTGCACTCTAGAATTGTCTGTACGGCCAACACCAACTGGTACAAACGCTGCTCATGTAAATCCATCCTCCAATGGATACTTTGTGCATTACCGTCACCTGTACTGTCTGAGGTCATGTCCCTTTCGTACTGTAACGGTTTATGTACATTCAGAAACGGAAGGTTGTGGTAAAACACAGTTTTATTAGTGCACACAGGATAACAGTAACCCTTGTGGGTCCAGCATACAAATATAACACTGACACAGGACAGGTTACAGAGATATGATTAACCCACACGGGTCCAGTATGCAAATACAATATACAATACTGACACAGATCAGGTACAGTTTGTATGATACAGTGAGAATATAGCAGATTGGTACTATTAGGCCAGGAACAGCAGATAGGCCCTAATAGTGGGAGGCCCACAGTATACTCTCTACGCAGAGAGTGACAATAGCGACTGTGACCACAAAGGAGCAAGCGAAGCCAGGATATGCGACTGGCTACTGGGCACCATAGGAAGGCGGCAACCAGCAGTATAGTGAACGCCAAACTGGGACTGCAATAATTCATGACCCAAATGCACAGCACCAGATTGCTCAACGTAACACCAAACTGGGACAGCAGTGGGTAGTGGTCCAAGTGCACAGCACCGGGAGGTGCAACGTGACACCAAACTGAGACTGCAGTGGATAGTGACCCAAGTGCACAGCTCCGCCCTGCAAGGGGTTAACGAACGCTCCGGTCTGAGGCAACAGCTGGAGGTACAGACAGCCTGAGGCGCCCAAGAGTAACCCAACCTCAGGAGAAGCAGTAAGCAGACCAAGCGTACTGTGGTGCAACTGAAAACTCCCACCGGAATGAGAGAGGAAAAGGCACAAGGAGTGAACGGGTCACAGACAGGACTGTCTGCACAGTAACCGAGGCAGCTGGAGGACTAGTACAGACCGAGAGAGAATGAGTGCAACTCGGGTCATACATCAAGAGCAGGGACGTCCGCCAAGTTGTATCGAGATACAGAGCAGGAACTTCAGCCAAGCCGGGTCGATACACGGAGCAGGAACTTCAGCCAAGCCGGGTCGGTACACGGAGCAGGAACGTCAGCTAATCCGGGTCGGTACACAGAGCAGGAATGTCAGCCAATCCGGGTCGGTACACAGAGCAGAAACGTTAGCCAAGCCGGGTCGATACACAGAGCTGGAACATCAGCCCATCCCGGTCGGTACACAGAGCAGGAATGTAAACAGGCAGAATAGTCAGACAGTCCGGGTCATACACTGATATCATACGAAATAACGGAACAAGCGCTAGGCAATGGAAACACCATGAAAGGGCAGTGCAGAAGTGACAGCCCTGAGTATTTAAGGGCTGTCACTGGGAGGAGCAATATAGTGTTAGCCAATAAAAGGTATCAGGAAGTAAACTGAGTCAAAATGTTGCCCGCATAGCACAGGCACCGTGATACCATATCTGAAAACTAGCTAATGTAGAAAAGGGTTTAGTACTGCACCAATACTCCACCCATAAAAGAGGACGTTTTGGGAACCAGTACGACAAAACTCGACACTCAGCATGACCAGATGACTCCTGAAAATGTTATTAGAGCAGTAAACACCCCATGGTGTTAAATATAGCCTTTGCTTTTCAAGCTATGTATTCAGTTCAAGATTTTTTTTTTCCAAAGGAGAGCACATTCAGTTTTCTTCTTTTAAATCAAATTAAATTGCTATTAGGAGGCGTTAAGGTTTTTGGCAGTGGTCCTGCTAAGCATTCATAATGCAAAGTCCTTTATGTTTAGATTATATTAAAGCTGGCACGTTAGTTCGTATCCAGCATGTGTTAAAAAAACATGAATTCATACAAGACAGACAAATAAGGCTATGGCAAGAATGGGGTGATCACATGTCCTGGATTTCTGAGGACAATCATTGATTTTAAATGCAACCCCCTTCTGGGACAATACAAAGTCCCAGAAGGAAGCGCTAAAAGCATAGCGTTCTAAACACTAGAGGGGCAATTGACCATCAACTGCTGGATCAGAATATCACACCTGTGCTAAGCTACAACTAAATGGCCTTCTCACAAAATTCTTAATCCTTTCAGTGCCGGATGGGTATGCATCGCATTGCTTTGTAATGTGTTGCTTACTCCTCTGGCAATCAAAGGGTTAATACTAGAGGGGGAAAGGATCCCTACTTCCTAACACCAAGCAGGAAATGCAGCTCTGTGTTTTGCAAAGTAAGGCTATACTAATGCTTGGGGCTTGACATCCATTTTCTTTTAGCTAAGCACAGGTGTCAGTTACATTCTGTTAAAGCAGTCAATGGACAGTTCTCCCTCAGGTTTAGAACTCTGCAGTGTACTGGAGAAGGCACACATACCACTAAAACATTTTACTGTATTCAGCGTTCAGGCTATTTTAGGGTTAAAGGCTTTGGCCTTATGTTCAAAAGAAGTTTGCTGGAGCAAACCATCTGCCCTGTAGGGAATAACTATAAGTACCCACTGTCTAAGCCTCCTGTTCTCCACAAGTGCAGGTACATGTTGTTTACCTTGTAACACCCACAAAGGCATTTAGGATAAAATGAAACTGGTAATTCTGAGGCATGCCATCTGCACCATGGGGGACAATTAAAAGTTCCTATAATTACCATTTGATGTAAACAGGGCTTTTAACCCCTCCAATTCTACAGAAGAATCCAAGTAATTTTGGAGGAATGAATTGGAGATTCTCTATCATTAAAGGGCTTAAAAGTCCCATTTCCATTGTTTTTAATTTGTGCCTAAACATATGGCTACTTGAAGGCTACAGAGTAAGAAGCGTGTGCCTGCACCATATGGGGAACAGGACACTTGGAAATATGAAGTTAATGCAAAGTAAAATTGGAGCAAATCATCCTATATAATAATTCGCTAAGTTGTGTGTAACGCCCCACATACGCAGTAGACACTGCTGCGCGTGCGGCAGTAATGCACAGTACAGACTGCCCGCGCCGTGGCTGATACAGAGCTGGGCGCTCCGAAGGAGCGTCCAGCTCTGTATCAGCAGTGGCGCGGGCAGTCTCTGCTGCGCGTGACTGCCCCGCGACCGGCTGCCAGAGGCACTGTGGCCCGTGTAACGGGCTGTTCAACTAGTATATAATAATTCGCTAGGATGTTTGCCAGAAGCCGTCATGTGCAGTAGAGACTGCCCGAATGCAATGCGGTTAATACAGAGTGGGGCGCTCCGAATTTGGACCGTAGTTCTCTCTGCGCACCTTCCTGGGACCAATCAATCCCAGGAAGGTGCGCAGAGAGGACTATGGTCCAAATTGGGAACGCCTCGCTCAGTATCAGCCATGGCGCATTCGGGCAGTCTATACTGCACATGACTGCAGCGCGGGCAGTGAGCAGAGAGGCTCCATGCACCAGCCAAGGCTGCTGGGCAGCACTGTGGCCCGTTTACATGGGTTTTTAAACTAGTCTGGAATATACTGATAGTACCATAATGAACATATGCAAATTCTCAAACATCAGATTTATTTAAATGGGGTTTTTAATCAATTTAGTGCTAGAGATGTCTCCAATGCACGGTGAATAATGTGCTTGTGATCTCTCTAGTTGTTAATGGGTTAAAATCCCAAAATGAGGATTTTTGTTTGTCCCTTATGGTGCAGATAGTTTGCTCTAGAATTGAAATATTTTCTTAGTACATCATCCTCAATGAGACAACATTCTTTACCATTGTTGCTCACTTACATACCATGCCATGCTTTTTTTATCGTACTTCTATTTGTGCCATCATTTTAATGTGCACAGAACAAGTGATAAAAAATATATAGGTTCAATCTGCAGGATATAAATTATTATTGATTAATATACACTCTATTAATTATTAAATGTAAGAGGATGTGCTGTGCTACAGAATACTTTTGAGCTGTCCCTATGTGTCACAATGTATAGTTACACCATTTAACCTCTTCAGGACAGAGGGCTCTGCACTCCTCTGGTCCTGAAGAGGTTAAGATGTGATTTTTCATGAAAAGAATAGTTTCCTACACTCCTAATTACAGATCACATATGTGAAAAGCTGACTAACCCATTAACCCTTTGAGTGCCAGAGGGGTACACAATGCATTGCATACCCCTCTGTCACACAAAGGGTTAAGGACCAGAGGGGTGTGCAACACAAAACATTGCACAGCCCTTTGGTCCATAAGGGGTTAATAGATTAGACTCCATATCAGAATGTATTGCAGCCCTTATTTGTCCCTTGCAGTGCAGTGCTGTGCCTTGTCTACCAATGTCACGAAAATCCCTCCATAATCTAAAACAATGATTTCTATTCATTCCTGAAAGAAAAAAAAACTACACAAAGGTAATGTGACAAGACTCATTCACAAGGTCAAAAGTTTGGAAATACCCAGTAATGGAATCAGTGACTTTCATAACTCACCCATTTTTTTTCTTCATGCATTCCTTGGACAGTATGGAGAAAGAAAGAGGAGCAGTACTGGAGCAAACCAACTGCACCATAGAGAGGAGTTTAAAATCCCCACTGAGTTAAACTGGGTTTATAACTCTTTAAATGCTAAAGTGTAGAGGTGTAACTAGAAGCTACCAGGCCCTGGTGCAGAAACTGCCAACCACATTGCCACCCCCATTGCCCCCAGTCTCCACATTATCCCCCATTGCCCCCCAATCTCCACATTGCCCCCAGTCTCTACATTGCCCCCCAATCTCCACATTGCCACCACATTGCCTCACATTGCCCCCCAATCTCCACATTGCCTCCATATTGCCCCCAATCTCCACCTTGCCCCTACTGACCCCCCCCCCCCCAGTGTCCATCTCCTACCTCCTTGGTGTTCTAGATGGAGCTCCTGATCAGCTGTTAGAGGTCTGTGCCGAAGAAGGCACAGACCTACTTGCTGCGGGAGCCGGTTGAGGGGGGCAGCCCACCCCTGTGACCCCTATTGTTACGCCAGTGCTAAAGTGGTCTCCAACACATTGCTTAACAAGGTATTGGAGACCTCTCTTGCAGTTACATCTTTAGCTTTCTACATAAGGCTCCTTGGCCCGGATTCATAAAAGCAAACTAGAGTTATTCTGGAGTAAACCAACCACACCATAGGGGACAAATTACAATTTCTGTTAAATTGGGCTTTTAAATGCTAGAGAGGTCTCTTTTCAAATACATGGGAATTTAGGAATTTTTATTTGTCCCCTATTGTGAAGTAGGGTCCAATTGTTTTGTTAAATTAGATTTAGAATCTTATATTAAGATATTACTGCAGTAAACCTGCATGTACAATATCATCAAAAGATGATTCAAATCTCTGCAGCAGAACAAGAGCAAGAACCTATTATAGTCAAGATCATGCACTTACCTGTCATATTGGGCAAATTATGTATCTGTTTTAGGGATCCCTTTCATGGAGTGCTGCTGAATTCCTAATAAAAAATTAGATTTTACAGTAATTCAGTAATTATAGTTACCCTTATATTAAAGGGACAGTAATGTCCCATAAAAAATGCTTAGAGTTTTGTAGAGATTAAAAAAATAAACAATATGCCACAAATCCTATGTCTCAAACCGCTATGGTTTGAGAGATATCCTCCATTAAAGTTCCCCTCTCCCTCCCCTTCTCCTGACATCAGCTATAAGCTGACAGCAGGAGTTCCTGGTCCAGGGACTCAACAAGCGGCTCTTCAGCAGAGCCATAATACCGCAATTTAAAAAGAAATGCTTCTTTAGAACAGTCTACAAAGTGTGCCTGGTTTGCAAGCACATATTGTAGACCGTTCCAAAGAAGTATTTCTTTTTAAATCGCATTATTGCGGCTCTGCTGAAGAGCCTCCTCATGTTAGCCGACATGGATCTCAGGAGAAGAGCAACTTTAGCGGAGGATATATCTCTAACCATAGCGGGTTGAGAGAGAGGATTGGCATATCGTTTATTTTTTTAATCTCTACAAAACTCTAAGCATTTTTATGGGACATTACTGTCCCTTTAATGGTAAAAAAAGCTAGCAAATGGAACAGCCTAAACATTGTTAATAAACAATGTAAAGTATAACTGACAGTCTAGAAAATCCCTCTTATAGAGTACTTCTAAACTATCATCGCAAAATACATTGAATAAATAATGCAAGGAGCACTATGATAGACACAGACAAGTTAATTGTAAAAAACAAACAACAAATAAAAACAACTTGCAAGGGAAGAGATCCATCGATCAGTAAAGAAAAACCTTCCTTTCTGACAGTTGTATGAACTCAGTTCTCTTCATCCTGTTCTGAATTTACTGCTCTCCTTTGAGTTACACCTTTGTGGTCTATTTCAAACTACTTCAGACAAGCTTGCACATGCAAAGTGTTACTAACAGCCACCTCTACTGTCTGCCGCCTGCTAATACCCTTTGCCTTGTCAAATGAACACCAATATTGTTGCATGCCCATCAAGTCTTGTCAAATGAAATTACCCAAGTATAACCTGCTGCCTGCTAAGAGCCTTGCCTTGTTAATGACTATCTTTGTTGTCAACATCATGTCATGATCTTCTGCTTGGAGTATATAGTCTTATTTCTAGTTTGTGCAAATGTAAGATATTTTGGAAAACTATTGTTTAGATGCTGTAGTATATTTAATAAGTGTAGTAACAAACAACAAGACTGAGAATGGTGTTCATTCTTCCCTGTGTTGGATAGTTGTGGCCAATATTGCTCCTTAGTGTTCAGTCCCTTGTATTGCACCTCCTGTTATTGTTATCTCTGGCTTTGACCATTCTCCTTGTCTCCTGCCCTGACCCTTGGCTCTGTTGCCTCACTTTTCTGACCTCTAGCTATGTCTGACCATCCTTAGTGCTGCCTGCCCTTAACTATGGCTACGTCCAACCATTCTTATTGCTGCCTGCCCTAACCTCTGGCTAAAATCTGACCATGCTTCTTTGCTGCCTGCCCTAAACTCTTGCTAAAGTCTTACCATTCTTTTTTGCTCTCTGCCCTGACCTCTGGCTTATGTTTGACCATTCTCCTGGATTCTCCTTCTTGCTCTGTCACTTCGGTTACTCTCTCTCTTGCCTGTACTTTATTGGGCTTGCATTATTGGGCTCCACGACTATAATTATCAAGCTGTCCTCCATACCTGCCTCTCTGTTCCTTTGCTTGTGACAAACTCTCACCTGTTCGGCCGGGACACTGTCAAACTTTTTCTTGACAAAGAACCCAAAGCAATGCTCTATAGAGAGTGGAGTTTACTGTGTGTCATTCTGGTACACTACATTATTCAAGGGTGGGTGGATCAGCATTTACATTTATGTTGAAGGATCTTTTTCTAGCCAGAAATATTTACCTCATTTTATACCATTTTATAAAAAAAATTTTATACGCTGAAAATAGAAGTAGCAATCATTAATGCCATCTTTCTGCATTAAGAAATCTTGATCTGATAAACTACATCCATTGGCTTGCAAATAAGTGAGAAAAACTGGGACAATAAGTACAGTTACATCTGTAAGTTACAAATTGTGAGGTTTAGGGATCAAATTTGTCTCTGCCCTATTTATTTTCGTTAAAATCCTTCTACAGAGGACCAGTGGGGCATTTTCCCCTTTTCCTCTTGTTTTTATCTTTGGTTCTTTTGGCAGGAAAGGTATTTGGCATTTTCTTTTTTAATATTTTCATAATTGAATAAATAATGTTTAGTAGCCCTTGTATCAATATTATTACCTAATTTGTGATTAATGCTGCAATGCTTAATTATCAAATTGCTTCTTACTGGATACAAGAGCGATAAATCACAGTTGATAATTACTATAAAATTGTATATCTATGTTAGGGACCAGGAACCAGACAGACACAAACATGTGAAGTGCAAAACACCTTTATTAAAATAACCAAAGCAAACAAAGCAAATCTGTGATCCAGGAGCATAAACCAAAAGACAAGCCGGGGTCGGGAACCAAGGCAGGTACTCAGACAAGCTGGTGTCATGAATACGGAGGTCAGCGATGTCAGGAACAAGCCAGTCGTCAGGAACCTGAAGGGACTTCAGTGGAAGCCAGGTCATGAACAGATAATCATTGAACACAGGAGAACGCACTTGCATCCATAAACAACACACGGGCAAGGAGAAAATTAGCATAGCCAGGAAGGGGTTGACTGATAACCATCAAGTGAGTAAGCATGGTAACAGAAAGGTAAAGGCAGTTCGTTACTCCTCAGCTGAGTCAGCCAGACACAGGGAAGGAAAAGGCAGCTTGTTATCATCAGCAGAATGTTTAAGCACAGAGCAGTTCAGCCAAACCGTGACAGTAACCCCTCCTCAACGACCCCAACCCCCGAGGGTATACTGTCTGACCCCCCAGCCTCGTTCCCTTGCCTACTGGTAGCCACAAATCCCCATGACACTGCCTGGGCAAGGGAAAACGGCTGGGGGTGTCAGGTAGTGTATGTGCAGCTAACACACACTGGTGATGTTCCCCATGTTGCCCCACAATATAGAAATCTGACATTCTGCCCCACAATGTAAAAATCTGACATGTTGCCTTCCCCTTATCAACTCCAACATAATGCCCCCCCCCAGTAAACTCCTATATGCTGCTCTCCCCCATCAACTCTGACATGATGCCCCCAATATACTCCAGCATGTTTCTTTCCCATATCCTCCACTCAAGCCAGCTTTCTATCATTGAGTGTGGGGGATCAAGTGACCATTGATAGATAGCCTTTTCAGTAGCTCATTCATTAAAAGCGGGCAACCCCTCTTTTTGTTTCAAAATGCTTTATTAAAGTTGTACAATTACAAAATAATAAGAAAGTGGCAAAGCAAATTACATTTTCCATAGACATATCCCAAAAGGATAAACAAATATTAGACAACAGCATTGCCAATAGTTATATAAAGTAATACATTTATGGAAGCAAAGAAAATTATTCACCATAGCCGTGCATGAAGACATATGTAAAGTCCAAAATAAAAGATGCTCTATATATCCTATTGGAAGATGGATCCAAAAGTGGCCCATCTCCACCAAGCATAGGACCTATGGTAACAAAATTGAAGAACAGAAGAAGCAGGAGAGAGGAGAAAGAGGAAAGTAGGAAAAGGAAAAAGGAGGGGAAAGTGAAGGGGAAAATGGTTGTGTTCCAAACACGAGAAGCGAGCCAACGGCCCATGGCGACAAAATATAGTTTCTTCATTTGGAGCAGAGTCCGGATGCAAATTTTCCAATCCACCAGAGTGGGAGAGATAGCCGATTTCCACCTTTTAGGGATGCACGCTCTCTCAGCAGTAATTAGTAGGAGCCACAATTTAAGAGCCGTATGGGAAGGAGTTGGTGGAGCCACAGAGAGGATAGAGAGAAGAAAGGTTTGAGGGGAGCAGGAAAATTGGATACCAGTTAACCTCGGGAGGTGATACCCAATATCAAACCAAAATTTAGACAGGGCCGACATGACCAGCAGATGTGAACCAGAGTACCTTCCTGAGCACCACATCTCCAACACAACGGCGAAACCCCTGGAAAAAGTCTAGCCAATTTTGCAAGAGTGTGATACCAGCGTAGCATAATTTTATAATTGGTCTCTTTGAGTAGAGTATTCGCCAAGAGTCTGGTATGTATGAGAAAGGCTGCAGACCATTGGGCCTCTGATATAACAACTTCTCAAAGCGCCTTCTGAGGAAGAGAAGGAAGAGTAGATGAAGAATCTAGAAAACGGACCATACAAGATAGCCCTTGTCTCACAGTGCCTGAAGCCAATGAGAGATGTTCGAAGGGGAAGATTAAACGGAGAGGAGAAGCATTAACCAAAATTCCGGCAAGAAAGTGACGTACCTGACAATACCTCCAGAATTCTGAGGTGGGAAGATTATGTGAAACATTCAGATCTCTGAAAGAAAGACTGAAGCCGACCCATAGGGGCCAGATGCTCAAGGTCAACCAGACCCACCAGAGTCCAGGAGAGAAAAGCTTGAGACTGTAAGCCTGGTGGGAAGTTTGGATTACCTGCTAATGAACATAGAGGGGAGAGGGACGGGGCTAAATTCCTAGCTTCTTTGCAAGACCTCCAGTCCTGTAAGATATGTGATAGAACGGGGTAATCCCTAATAGAGATCTGTATATTGGCTGGAGTGGTCCATAAAAGCTGCAAGAGGGAGACGGTCCCCAGTCTAATCCTCAAAATATTCACCCAATCCATAGAAGAGGAGGGTGCACACAAATCCTTTAACATAGAAAAGGCTATCACTCTATAATAAATCAGAAGCATCGGAAGACCTAGCCCCCCCTGAAAGAACCGGCCTCAAAATAACAGATGAACTTAGCCTAGCTGGTTGTGGTTCCACAAGAATCTAGTAATGTGAGATTGTAATGAGCGAATCAAACGCAGAGATAATGATAAAGGAATGGATATCAAGAGGTAAATTATTTTCGGGAGAATTATCATCTTAATGAGATTGGCTCTGCCAAACCAGGAAACAAAAATGTGAGACCAAGCCGAAAGATCCGCTTTCACTGTTTATTTCACCCTGGCCACATTTAGGGGAACCAAGGAACATAGAGGAGAAGTAAGTAGGACCCCCAGGTATTTAATGGAGCCAGTTTTCCAAGGGAAGGAATAAGACAACTGCAGACGTGCTTTGTCAGAATCCGGAACAGAGAGGTTCAGTATCTCTGATTTAGTGTAATTAAGTCTGAAAGATGAGAGAGCACTGTAGTCCAATATAAGAGAGACTAGAGGAGGAAAAGTCTGTGCTGGGTTGGTTACAAATAGGAGTATATCATCTGCATAGCTCATTAATTAAATTTTCTGAGAAAAAAACACCATACCCATTATGGAATCCGAAAGACGAACAGAGGCTAGTAGTGGCTCAAGGGTGAGTATAAATAAAATGGGGGATAAAAGGCACCCCTGCCTGGTACCATTAGTAATACTGAACGGTCGAGACAGAAAACCATTGGCCCTGATCTGAGCTTGAAGGAGAAGAACAAAGTGAAAGAATATCAGACATCAAGCGAGGACCGAATCCAAACTGGTGGAGCACCACAGACAGAAAAATCCCACCTAACTCTGTCGAAAGCCTTCTCCGCATCTAACAAAAGAAACAGAGAAGGTAAGGTAGTGCGAGAGCCCATGTGAATCAGACATAAGGCTTTGATAATATTATCCCTAGATTCCCATCCAGGTCCTAATCCAATGAGTGATGGCAAAAAAGGTTTTAAACGAGAAGCAAGAAGCGAACCAAATAGTTTGAGAGCCATGTTTAGTAATGAGATAGGTCTGTAATTACAACATTGGGACATGTCTTTCCCTTCCTTGGAAGAACCGTAATATAATCTGCAAGTGCTAGTGGAGGCCAGGATTGGCTTTACAAAATCGAATTAAAGGTGGCGATAATATGGGGTAAAAGAGAGAAACAAAAGCATTTATAATAGGCAGACATGAAGCCATCCAGAGGAAAACTCAGAAGCTCCGCCCGGTCAAGGAAAGAGAAAGTGGATGCCTTCAGGCGGGACAAACTGTGATTGAGGATCGCTATCTTTCAGATTATACAAGCCAGAATAAAAGTGCAGAAAAGCCTCAGTAATATCTTGTCCTTTGTACACTTTCGTGCCAGAGGCGTCCTTTACATGATGCGCACGGGTTCAGGCTTTGCAAACTAAAGCCGCCAAAGTCTTCCCACATTTATTGCCGTGTAAATAAGCCTGAAATTTGCTCCACATAAAAGATCTAGTGGTTTGTTCCTTCAACAGATCAGACACTCTGATCCTAGTCTCTTGTAATGCAAGCAGAACAGAATCAAATCTCGACTGCTTATGTATACTTTCTAGAGAGCTAAGTTCAGCCAATAACGTCTCCAGTCGGGCACGCAGTTCTTTTTGCTTGCAGGACCTCTGAGAAATAAAAATCTCTCTCAAACAGCACTTTTGGGCCTCCCAGACAAAGGGTTGAGACACCCCTGTGTCAGAGTTGGTCTGAAAGTAAGCCAATATCTCAGAGTCCACCTTCAGAGCGAAGGAGGGGTCCGATAAGAAAGTATCGTTGAGCATCCAGGAGTAATCACTTTTGGCCATAGAAGACAAAGATATTGTGAAAGTGACAGGGGCATGGTCAGAGAGCATTATTGGAAGGATCTCTGCACTAGAAACCATCCCCTGGTAGGATTGACTCAGAAATAAATAGGGCAACTCCGCTTTATTGAATGAATAAACTGAGCTGGTGTAGAAGAATCAAAACACCCATTCAAAGAAAGCTCTATTACGAATTTCTATGAATGGGCACTTTGATATTCCTACTCCAGTGCAGTTCATTTATTAAAAGCGGTGTTGCCCACTTATAATGAATGAACCAGTTTTCTATCAATGGGCACTTGATCGTCCACTCAAGCGCTCATTGATAGAAAGCCAGCTTGAGTGGAGGATATGGTCGCCAAATTGAATACCTATCCTATTGGATAAGTGGTCAATGCCATGAGTACATCAGGGGTCCTGAAACCACCTCACAAGGTCTGCTTTTATAACATAGAAAATGGAAATATGTTTTTAACTGTAACCTTTTGAATGCCAGAAGGGTACGCAAAGCATTGCATTGCAATGCTGTATGCACCCCTCTGGCTCTCAAAGAGTTAATATACAATTTAAGAGGAAGATCTACTTTATTAAAAGAAAAAAAAATGGACAACATATGACTTTAACAATAACTGTTGAGTTGAAGGCTAGGCAATGCATTCCTTTGCAATGTGTTGTGTACCCCTCTGGCACTCAAAGGGTTAACTTTGTGGGGGTACCTTATGTTGGATTTTACTGTGAGGTCAGCATGTCTGAGTTTATTGAAGGGGCATCATGCTGGAGTTTAATGGGAGAAGGCAGCATCATGTTGGAGTTTAATGGGAGAAGGCAGCATATTGGAGTTTACTAGGGGGAGATCATGTTGGAGTTGATAGGAAGAAGGCAGCATGTCAGATTTTTACATTGTGGGGCAGGATATAGGATTTCTTTATTGTGGGGCAGCATGGAGAACCTCACCATTGTGTGTTAGACCCAAATACACTGCCTGACACCCCTAGCCTTTTTCCCTTACCAGAAGGCAAGGGAACAAGGCTGGGGGAGTCAGACATTGGTTTCTGTGGCTACCAGTGGACAAGGGAAGAAGGCTGGCTGGCAGCTGGTAGCCACAAATTCCCAGGGATGCAGCCTTGGGAGTGCACACCATGTATGGAATAAATATTATACAGAACTGAGGGGATAACTGTATAGTGCTTTGTGTACTTTTTTTAACCCTTTGAGTGCCACAGGGGTGAGCAATAGACATCTCTATGGCACTCAAAGATACAAGGGAGTGATGTTGTACATAGTGCTGAAAGTGTTTTCTCCACTCCCCTACTGGCCAAGTGGGCAGGCAGAGAGAATGTTCTTAGACTTCAGGGTTGTCTACAGTCGAGACTGTGAACTCCAGCAGCAGAGGCTGCTATCAGAATTTAGTGAATGTGGTGAAGTGCCACATTAACATTAACTTATAAACACACCCCTTGAATAAGATAATGGGTCATTATCCTGCATTTCCATATGTAAATGAGCAAGTATGCTTAATTTCCATATGGTAATAGGCCACTGTCAATGTGATTAGTGAAAATTCGTAAACCTGGTGAAGACATGTCTATGGATGTCTGCGGACAGATTTTTGTCAGACTAATGGGGATGTGATGTCAAAGACACTTTAGTGTATATTGTCGATGTGCCTTCACCATAGATCAGACAGGACAACAATATTTTCAGCCCTCTTTGACCTAGTGAATCTCAGCCATCCTATCCTCCATGGACCACTGTGACCTTCTTCTCTCTGGTCTTCCTGCCCCCCAACTCCACACACTTCAATGAATACAGAATACTGCAGCATGAGTTACTTTACTGTCACCTGGGTTTGTCCCTGCCCCCCTCCTTCTCCATTCACTCCAAAGGCTGCCCTTCAAACTCTGCATCTCTTATGAAATATTGCATCTCTCATTCAATACGCTTCTATCCTCTTCGCCTTCCTACAGTTCCACTCTGATCTCCAGCTATACCCTATCCCGCCATCTACGATCAGCCAGTGACACTCTTCTCTCAGCCCCTTTTGTGTCTACAACTCTCTTTAATGTCAAAACCTTTTCCCTCATTGCTCCTTATCTATGGAATGCTCTACCTTCCAGCCTGTGCTACTGCACCTCCTAAGTTCTTCAAGTCTTGTTTGAAATTATACCTTCTCAACAAGGCTTCAACATTCAAGAAGGCACTGTCTTCATACATCCAAGGTTCTTATAAATTAGTTATGTTCCCTTATCCCAGCCAAAATCCGAGCACTGTATTTTGCACTTAACTCTTTTGTTCTCTGTATGTCTCCCTTTACCACTTTAGATTGTAAACTTTTGAGCAAGAGCCCTGTTTCCAGTGTTTCATTTGACTGTTCAGGGCATGGGCTCTGTGTTCTCAGGTCAGTATCTATTGTTCCTTTTCTGACCTGCTGGTCCGTGTCTTTGTTCGGACAGTCAGCATGTTCCTTGATGCAGTTGATCACTTTATCAGAAGAGGCACCATAGACACTAAAACTTGGTCTCCCTATGTTGGGACTTGTATCACAGTGCCTGTGATTCCTGCCACTCTCTGTTGTGGATGTCACTGATTTGCTGACTGAGTTTGACCCGCCTCCTGATGACCTTTTTATACCTGGCTATCTCTCTGGTCAGTTGCCCTTTCGTGGTGTTCCTGAGCCAGTAGTGCTTTTGCTGTGTTCCTGTCTTCTGAGTTCCTGTGTACCGATTCGGCTTGTCCTGACTATTCTCCAGTGTTCCTGCCTGTGTATGACTCGGCTCGTCTGCGGACCACCCTTGGATCCTGACCCGGCTAGTCTGACGTTCCTGCCTGTGTATGACCCGGTCCGGCTGACTTCCTGCTCCGAAGATCGACTTCCAGCTTGTTCCAGTGACCTGCGTTCCAGTTGTCGCCGTCGCGACATTTTCCAGTCCTTGCTGCCCACGAGTGTGCCATTGCCTAGCCTGGTGATTCCTTCGATAGTGCTGTGTCTCGTTCTAGTGCAGAGCTGTGTGTATTCTGTGGGCCTTCCTCTCCTTGCAGAGCCTGACCGTAGCGTTGTAGCCTCGAGTAACGTTACAGAGCCTTGCAGTAGCGATGAAGCCTCGAGTAAACGTGCATTTTAACTCTTGCAGTGCTGCCTCATATTCACTCTCTAGATCTCCAGTACAAGCCTTGTTACAAGTGATACTGCTGCTGAGTTGGCCGCTCTCCGTCGGCAACTCTAGTCTTACGTTGCAGAGTGTTCACAAAGCTTGGGCCGTTTGGGCGCTTAAGGCTCTCCGGTGTTGGTTACCGACGAGATCGTATACCCAGAGTGTTGGCAGAGAGGTTCAGTGTTGGCTATTCGGTACTACGCCCGAGGGGGCTAGTGGTTTTGGCTCTAGCATTACTGCATTCGATTACACTTGAGGAGGCTATTAGCTCTTGCATTGCAGGCCGATTTCCATATTGCCCTAAGGGGCTATTCGCACTTGCACATACTAAAGCAGTTCCTGTAGCTACGCCCGTGGGGGCTAAGTTGTTACCCATTCTGCTTATCATTTACCACCTTGGCAAGGCAGCTCGTTCCTCTGCACCTGATGAACTTCGTCTGTACAGCACAGCCTATTTAACATCAAGGGCGTGTCAAACTTCCACATCTGAGACTGAGTATATTTGGACTTTAACCCCTTTGGGGCCTATATCATCCTAGGGCATACTGACTTGCATTTATGTCCATAATACTATTTTCCTTGTATTCTCCCAGTTTACATTATCTGTGTATTACCTACCGCCTCTAGAGGGCGTAAGTATGATTATTCACTTTAATAAAGTGTGTTTTATTTTCACTTATTGGTCTGAGTGTCATAAAAACCGTAACAGTACGAAAGGGCCATGACCTCAGACGGTAAGGGTGAAAGTAATCCTCTGAACATCCACTGGAGAATGGATGTCCAAGAGCAGCGCCTGGACCAATTGGCACTGGCTCTACAAACGTTGCTTGAACGTACAGTACATTTGGACAAGTCTGGTCCGAATCCGGTGGTCCCCCCAGTCTTGACACCGGAGAATCCCTCGGTACCCATCAGTACTAACACAAGAGGGTTATCGGCAGCGGTACCGTTACCCCTAAGATATGATGGCGAACCCTCCTTATGCAGAGGTTTCATTAACCAGTTGGAGATATTTTTGGAATTGGCACCTCAGGCATTCCCTAACGACCGTAGCAAGGTCGGCTTTATGATATCTCTGTTGACGGGCAAAGCTTTGGCATGGGCAAATCCGATATGGGAGAGTGCCAGACCCTGCACACTGAACTTTAGAGAATTTGTGGCGAAGTTCAGACGTGTGTTTGAGGTTCCTGGTAGGTCTGCCTTTGCTGCCAAAAGGCTGATGGAGATTCAGCAGGGCGAACGCACTCTGGGCGAATACGCTATTGAATTCCGGACCTTGGCAGCAGAGGTTGGCTGGAACAATGAGGCCTTACTTGCTGCTTTTTCTCAGGGCCTGGCTGAACAGATCAAGGACGAGATAGCAGCTCGAGATGTACCCAGCGAGCTGGACGAGTACATTGACTATGTCATGTTAATAGATTCTCGCATCCGGGAGAGACGCTTGGCTAAAAGGACCAAAGCAAAGAGTTATGGCCAGAACCAGTTCCTTAACCCACCCACTCCACCCGTGCTGCCTGAGCAAACAGCTGACGGTATTGAACCTATGCAATTAGGTTTTACTAGGCTCACGAAAGAGCAGAAGCTGTATCGTAGAAGGCAAGGCTTATGCCTATATTGTGGCAAACCAGGTCATATATTATGCAATTGTCCTGTAAGGCCGGGAAACGAACGCACCTAGGGTACCTTGGGGGACAGGCCCTAGGTGGTGTTGAACAATCCCTAGAGACTTGCACCACTAAACCCACCATCCAGGTGGCTTTTGCCTGGACTGACAAGGTCATAGAAGTCTTAGCATTGGTGGACTCCGGGGCAGCCGGATACTTCATGGATCAGTCCTTTGCTGAGTTGCAAGGCATTCCGTTATGTAAAAAGGACTCTCCTGTGGCTATAGAGGCCATTGATGGCAGACCCCTGGATCCTGCTTTCATTACCTTCGAGACTATCCCAGTGTCTATGACTGTGGGGGCTTGTCACAGGGAGCAGATACAATTTCAGATCATTCGTTCCCCACATCATTCAGTTATTTTGGGGTTCCCGTGGTTGCAGACACACAATCCCCAATTTGACTGGCAAAGGTGTGAAGTTAACTCTTGGTCGGAGTATTGTAACAAGAATTGTCTTTCTCTCCCTATTAAGATTATGTGTACCTCTCCAGCTGTGCCAACAGAATATGGACAATTCAGTGACGTGTTTAGCAAAGGAGAGGCCAGCGCATTGCCTGACCATAGGCCATATGATTGCGCCATTGATTTGTCTCCAGGGGCCGTGCCTCCTAGGGGGCGTACTTACCTACTGTCCTGTGAGGAAAATAGGGCGATGGAGGAGTATATCACAGATGCCCTGGAGAGGGGAATCATTCGAAAATCTACGTCTCCGGCTGGTGCCGGATTCTTTTTTGTAAAAAAGAAAAATGGGGAACTCAGGCCTTGCATTGACTACCGTGGGTTGAATAAGCTGATGCCCAAGAACGCCTATCCCATTCCACTTATTACTGAATTATTTGACAGATTAAAGGGCTCTTCGATCTTTACCAAACTTGACTTACGAGCCGCCTATAATCTAGTCAGAATTAAAGAGGGTGACGAGTGGAAAACGGCGTTTAATACCAGAACAGGGCATTATGAATATCTGGTGATGCCATTCGGCCTATGCAATGCGCCTGCAGTATTTCAGGAACTGATTAACGATATTTTACGTGACTTGCTTCAGTCCTGTGTGGTTGTGTATCTAGATGATATACTAATTCATTCTGCTAACCTCGCCCAACACATTAAAGATGTCTCAGAAGTCTTGCTCCGACTTCGCAAGCACAAGTTATTCTGTAAATTGGAAAAGTGCGAATTCCATACTTCTCAAGTACCATTCCTGGGGTTCATTATATCCAAAAATGGCATTGCCATGGATCAGGAGAAGTTGGCTGCAGTTCTGCAATGGCCTCGGCCTAAGGGATTAAAAGCCATTCAACGATTCCTAGGTTTTGCGAATTATTATAGGAAGTTCATCAAGAACTTTTCCACAATTGTAAGGCCATTGTCAGACTTGACTCACAAGGGCGCTTCTCCCTCTCAGTGGTCTGAGGCAGCTGAAAACGCATTTGTTACCCTGAAATCTGCCTTTGCATCTGCTCCTGTACTGTCCCACCCTAATCCCTCCCTGCCGTTTACTTTGGAGGTTGACGCTTCAGATGTTGGGGTTGGGGCGGTGCTCTCCCAACGTCCTGTGGGAGGTGGAGCTTTGATGCCGTGTGGGTTCTTTTCTAAGAAATTGTCCAGCGCCCAGAGTCATTACGAGATTGGTGACAGGGAACTGTTGGCCATCATACTGGCGCTTAAAGAGTGGCGACATCTCCTGGAGGGCACTCAGACTCCAGTACTAATTCTTACTGACCATAAGAATCTAACCTATCTCTCAGAGGCCAAAAGACTGTCTTCCCGACAGGCCAGGTGGGCGCTGTTTCTGTCCCGGTTCAATTTCTTAGTATCCTATCTTCCTGGTTCTAAGAATATCAAGGCCGATGCGTTGTCACGTCAGTTCGCTTCTGACACTGAGAGGGAGGAAGTCCCGGTACCCATCATTCAGCCAGATCGGATCCTGGCTACTATTCGCACTACTATAACCTCGCCACTGGGGGAGGAGATACTGGCATCACAATCACGGGCACCTCCAGGAACCCCAGTGGGGAAGTGTTTTGTAGAAGAGTCATTCCGTACCCGTCTCTTGGAGACCTATCACGCCTCTAAAGCAGCTGGGCATATTGGTAGGGACCAATTAGTATGGTCTCTTTCGCAACTATTTTGGTGGCCTACATTGAGAGCTGACTGCGCTGCCTTCACGGCAGCTTGTACCACGTGTGCCCGTGCCAAGACCCCTAGGCATCTCCCTGTGGGCTTATTGCAACCTGTGCCTAACGGAGACCGTCCATGGTCTCATATATCCATAGACTTTTTGGGAGAATTACCGGCATCTAGAGGTTACAAGTTCATTCTTATGGTGGTCGACAGATTCTCTAAGATGGCACATTTTGTGCCTCTGACTGGCCTTCCATCGGCTCAGGAATTGGCGATAGTTTTTGCCAGAGAGGTGTTCCGTCTGCACGGAGTGCCCAGAGTAATTGTCTCTGACCGTGGGAGCCAGTTCGTTTCTAGGTTCTGGAGGGCATTTTGTGGTCAGATGGGCATTCAATTATCATTCTCCTCCGCCTACCATCCCCAGACGAATGGGGCCGCTGAGCGTGCCAATCAGGGACTGGAACAGTTCCTGCGCTGTTTTGTCTCCGATCATCATGATAATTGGGCTGACCTGTTGCCATGGGCAGAGTTTGCCAGAAACTGTGCGGTTAACTCATCGTCCGGGAGCTCCCCGTTTTTCGTGAATTATGGTTTCCAGCCTTGTCTGCTCCCGGACTCCTTTCAGGCACAGCAGATCCCTGCTCTAGACGAGCATTTGGCACGACTTCATTCCACTTGGGCACAGGTTCAGAGGTCCCTCAGTCAGTCTTTCAGACGGCAGCAACGGCACGCTAATCGCAGACGCCTTCCAGCGGTCTCATTTCAAGTTGGGGACAGGGTATGGCTGTCATCCAGAAACCTCAACTTACAAGTCCCATCCAATAAACTGGCTCCCCGGTTCATTGGTCCATTTAGGATTATCCGCAAGATTAATCCGGTTTCTTATGCTCTGGAGCTTCCACCCTCTATGCACATTCATAATGTGTTCCATGTGTCTCTTCTGAAACCCTTGGTGTGCAATCGATATACTACTACGCCAGTGATTCCTGGGCCGGTGGACGTCCAGGGCCAAGAGGAATATGAAGTCCAGAGTATTGTTGACTCCAGGAGATTTAGAGGAAAGCTGCAATATTTGGTCCATTGGAAGGGCTATGGCCCTGAGGAACGCTCTTGGATTGATCAGGGGGATCTCCATGCTCCCAGATTAGTACGCAGCTTTCACTCTAAATATCCTTTGAAACCCAAACCTCAGACTAGGAGAGGGGGTCTTTGAGAGGGGGGTACTATCACAGTGCCTGTGATTCCTGTCACTCTCTGTTGTGGATGTCACTGATTTGCTGACTGAGTTTGACCCGCCTCCTGATGACCTTTTTATACCTGGCTATCTCTCTGGTCAGTTGCCCTTTCGTGGTGTTCCTGAGCCAGTAGTGCTTTTGCTGTGTTCCTGTCTTCTGAGTTCCTGTGTACCGATTCGGCTTGTCCTGACTATTCTCCAGTGTTCCTGCCTGTGTATGACTCGGCTCGTCTGCGGACCACCCTTGGATCCTGACCCGGCTAGTCTGACGTTCCTGCCTGTGTATGACCCGGTCCGGCTGACTTCCTGCTCCGAAGATCGACTTCCAGCTTGTTCCAGTGACCTGCGTTCCAGTTGTCGCCATCGCGACATTTTCCAGTCCTTGCTGCCCACGAGTGTGCCATTGCCTAGCCTGGTGATTCCTTCGATAGTGCTGTGTCTCGTTCTAGTGCAGAGCTGTGTGTATTCTGTGGGCCTTCCTCTCCTTGCAGAGCCTGACCGTAGCGTTGTAGCCTCGAGTAACGTTACAGAGCCTTGCAGTAGCGCTGAAGCCTCGAGTAAACGTGCATTTCAACTCTTGCAGTGCTGCCTCATATTCACTCTCTAGATCTCCAGTACAAGCCTTGTTACAAGTGATACTGCTGCTGAGTTGGCCGCTCTCCGTCGGCAACTCTAGTCTTACGTTGCAGTTTAAGAGTTTAGACAATACAGTGTTACAAGTGCTTCTGCAAAGTGAAACAATGGAAGTGAGGTCCCTGCCTGATAGCTTATAATGTAAAGTGGTAATGTGAGACATACAGCGTACATAAGGGTCAAGTGCTGAATCCAGTAATACAGTTCTGGTTAGGATAGGGAAAATAAATAAAGTAAATCATTTATAAAGAGCCAAACTCAGTGCCTTCTAGCATGGTTACAATTTGTTAAGGAAATGTAGTTTTAATCGTGACTTGAAGACTATAAGAGAGGTGCAGTGGTACAGGGTGGGAGGAAAAGCATTCCTTAGATATGGAGGAAAGAATGAAAAAGGTTTCATACATGAGAAGGCTGTAGACACAAAAGAATCTGAGGGAAGACTGTCACTGGCTGATCGTTAGTGGCGTGATGGGGTACAGCAGGAGATCAGAGTGGAAATGTAGGAAGGGGTAGAGAGAGTCTTGAATGAGAGAAGCTAAATTTTGTATGAGATGAGGAGTTTGATAGGCAACCATTGGAGAGAATTGAGGAGGAGGAGGGTGGCAGGGAAAAACCTAGGTGACAATAGGGTAATTTGTGCTGTAGCACAAAGAACCCGCAGTAAGAGACCCCAACTTCCCCACACACAAACAATATACGGAGTTATAAAAATTGTATCCCCAAAAAAATAAACATATGGTCCAATATATTTGACCCTCTAAGAATATCAATATGTGTATGTCACAAATAAAAAATAAACCCTCCCAGCCAATGAATGGGAGACATTTTGGCCATATAAGAAGGCAGCCTCTGTTCAAAATTCCCTCACACTGGAATGGGCATAGCCCTTGAGGTACCAAAGGGGTAAGGTATCTGTCTTTTCTTTTTCCTGCCGCCACTGCCAGCAACAGCGGCAGAGACTTCATATAGAGTTTTTTTTTTTAACAGCACTAATATTCTGCTTTCATTGTCATATTTATTTTAAAATCTAGTTTTTCACTTGTGGTACAAATTTAGCATCTCTTTTTTTCTTTCTTTTTAAAGGAAAATTAGCGAAACAAGGAAGAGAAGAAGACAGAAGAGAAGAAGACAAAAGATGGAGAGAAAAAAGATGGAAGATTGAAGAAGACAGCAGCTGACCAGGGTGCTGAAGACTCCGCTGGACATCAGGCTTACTGGTAAGTGTTTCTTTTCAGCGGATGTTTTTAACTTAGTTTGATTAACCCTGTGAGTGCCAGTGGGGTAAGCATATCCCCCTGGCATTCATAGGGTTAATTCTACTAATATTACATACATTTTGGGAGTGCTTTGGATATATTGATATTGGGCTTAGTGCCCCATATCAATACATCCACTGGTGACTTAGGATTTTTGGGGCGTTTTTACAAACTCAATTCCTGAGTTGGGTGTTTGAAGATGCAGTAAGGGACTCTGTGCTCCAAAAAAAAAACCTGTTAAAGCAAGTCCCATAACGCATCTTATTACTAACGCATTTAATTGAATTGCAAATTCCGACGTTTTGTTATGTGTTTCTCTGTGGTCAAATGCGCAATAAATGTATCACCCGAGGTGAGGGTATTTATTGCTGGTATTTTTCATAGCACAGGTAAATGAATTGCGTACTGTACTTGAAAAAATGCTGACTGTTTTTTTTGGAGTTGGGAGAAATTGAATTGAGCCCTAAATAGGAGAAAATGATTATTTCACATAAAGATTTAGCAAAGAGAGAAACAATTGATTTGTCTCAATGTCAACTAATGTATTCCTGAATAATAAGAATCAATTGATTACAATACTTTATTACTTTTTAATAAATTATCAAAAAAAAACAATTGGTGATAGTGTATGTATATTTTAGATTTATGTAGCTATTCTCTTGTATATCAGGTGCATGGGTTTTATATGTGTGGCTCATTACTTGTTGGGAAGCACTTATTTTTATCTTAATTGTTCCTTTTTAAGTGGGCGCATCTTACAGCAATGATGGACACATTATTCAATATGAGATTTATAATTTTATATTCCAAAATGGCTTTTGTTTTTACACTATGCAGTGGTTGTGGTTTTGATCAGTGATTTGTTTGTTAGGACCGTTTGACTATGAGTGTTACATGATGTGGTCCAGTTTTCAGATCTGGTACTGAACAGGTTAATGGATTTTGGTTCTTGTTTCTTTGCAGTCACAGCATGTATCCTTAAATTGATGTTTCTTGCAATATGTGATGAGGAACATATTATTCTGTATATTTCATGGTATATATATAATTGTATACAATAAATATTTTTGTTGTTATATTTTTTTATGGCTGCGGTGTTGATTAATAAGTCATCCATTGCTATCTAGCTGTGAGTGTTATACTTTATAGTCTAGTTTTTGCATTATCTGTTATTTCTTTCAGTATCAAACAGGTTAATGGATTTGTGTTTTGTATCACTGCAGATACAACTTGAATCTTAAAATGTATTTTATAATACTTACATATGGAACGTTTGTGCTATTATTGACTATACAGTTTTCAGCTTATTGTCGTGATAATCTCAATTGAAATATTGGTGATTGGCACATTTGAATCACCACTTGCCAATTGGGATGATGCACTTGAATATTACCAGTACCAGATCATTGTATGGGGCAAAACAGTTTTCTCCTGAAGAAATGGTTGGTGGACTATGAAACATGTTGGGGTTTGTGTTTAATGTTTTTTACCAATAAATTACTTGCAATTTTATTTATTTTTTTTACTGGTCTGAGCTTCACAAGGAGGTCTGGGGGGTTATGCACTAAGGTGTGATTTAAAGAGGTGATAAAGTGGATATGACTTCTCCAGTGATATCACATCTCCAATTCCTATGTTATTCTATAGAACCTGCTCACTAAGATCTCCAAAGTTGGCAAAATCTTAGTGCATTGGCTCCACAGAATAGCAGGACTTGACGAAGTAATATCACTGGATAAGTCATCTCCACTTTATCACACCTTAGAGCTTGGCTGTGTGGTCCCTTCATGCAAAGGATTGGTATCAAAATTCCTCTTGTGATTTCAGACCTGTTGATTGATCTATGGGCCAGTCATATAGATTTATGTGAGTATTAATTTGCAACATTTATGATTATCCTGTAATTGGTACTGTTGATGTTTGTGTACTCCTTAAGCATTTTCCCATATATGAAAAATCAGCCCTTCTAAATAGTAGACATTAGATTTAGTGTGATTACACTCCTCCTTTACCTGTATACTAAACCACACTGATTGGTGTTCATTAAAGCCAAATTTTCTCCTGCCAATATAGCAGATGCTCTACCACCTGGCATATTAACCTCATCCATAACTATAATTTCCCCCTTTGTTGACATTTTAAAAATTCTTTCCATCATTTCTGTATGTATTTCTAAACTAAACAGTTCTATGTTTAAATTACTAATCAAATTACTATCTTCTGCAACTTGTATTAAAATAACTTTTATGTTGATTTTCAAATAAAGAGCAACACCTCCAGTTTTCTTTTCTATTCTATCTTTTATGAACAGACTGTAACCTGACATGACTATATCCCAAGCATGAGTTTAACTGAATCAACACCCTGTTATATCCACCAAGTCATCGCTAGTCATAATTGAAATTAGTTCTGGGAGCTTATTCTCTATACTACCCTACCCAGTCCGAGAACCATACAAAAAGGAGAAGGTCTAGTTACTCCAAACATGAACATGTTAAACCAATATAAAAATATAAGGTTCCCCAGTTAAAGAGAAGATCGAAGTAGCTACCACACATAACGAAATTAAATATCTAAAATCTCCAGAGGGTAACACCATTTGGGAAATGTGAATTGACTTTTTAGGTACAGTCAAGGATTGACTTACAATCACTCAGATACTTGTTGAAGAGAATTCAAAAAAGAATCTACTTCTGCTGATCTTTCGTCACCCTCTACTTGGAATGATATAGAACAAAGTATTTTAATTGTTGCCTTCACAGTTTGACTTCAGTGAAGGTTAGGTGCTGTTTCTGTGCCTCGAGTGAGCAGATTAGAAAGAAGGCAAGTTTAACATTTTTGTACATTAGTTTCTTTTTACTTTTCCCCTTAGGGGGATTTACAAAACAGTCACCACTACTTTGCGGATGGGTGTTACTGTCACTGTCATACACAGCAGTTGGTTTCCCTGCTAAACCCTCCTCCAGTATGGCAAAATCAATAGAATGTGACTCATTGTCTTCTTCAGTGTTCTTAAAAAGATAGTAATGTTAAAATATAAATTTATATATTGCATAGTATCCTTTGTAATATCCTTATCTTTGAATTGTTCTTGTAAATCGAGTTAAAAGTTCCCCTTCCCACCCCATTCCATCATGTGATTCACAGGTCATTGAACCTGGAGCCAGGAAGGATGCTTCGGCACCATCGCTCCTGTCTCGCTGGACGTGTGGTTTGGTCGCGTCTGGTGCCCCTAGCGGCTGGCTGTGTCCTCATCCTGAACGGTGCGGCTGCTCCAATGAGCGCAGGGATGGAGGCGAGTTGTGATGCATCTTCAGTTCGCTGCATCACGTTTCGGGCGCAAGGCTATGCACTGACACAGGCCTCTGTTTTATGCAGAGGGATGCTTTAGTCTCCACCCACCTACTTCCTGGCTGGCTTTAAAAGGGAGCTGGACACCAACTCAGTTACCCTTACGTTGGTGTCCATTGCAGTTCTCAGTTATTATTCTCCTGATTTCTAGTGTATGACCCCGGCTTGTCTGACCATCCAATCTGGTGCTTACCTGTGGCTCTGTCTGACTATCCTATCTGTCTTGCCTCTTGACTAGTGGATGTCCAATCTGGTGCAGACCTGTGGCTCTGGCTGACTACCCGCTCCGTGTATGACCTTGGCTTGTCTGACCATTCAATTGGGTGCTGACCTGTGGCTCTGTCTGACTATCCTCTCTCTGTGTTGCCCCCTGGCTAGTAGACATTCAGTCTGGTGCATACCTGTGGCTCTGACTGACTAACCATTGATACTGACTGCAGGAGTGGGTCTGTAGTCTCCCTAGTTGCCTCCCTTGGGGACAGTGGTCCCACCTTACTGACTGTATTCGTGAGTCAGTAGTACCTCCCTAGTTGTATTCCAGTTGGGAGATCTTGTGTGTTCTGTATCCAGTGGCCTTCTCGCTCTATTGAAACTACATTTGGCTTAGGCCTAGTCTCTTGCATTGTGGTCTACTTCAGGGTAGCCTCCTATTGCTGATAGAGCTGCTAGCCTCTCTAGTTACTGTCTGCTCATTCCTGTTCTTTTACTTATGTTGTTCTACCATTAATAAAGGTGATTTTACTATACCGTACTGATTCCTGATTTATTCTTGGGTCCCCGTGACAAGTTAGTACAGTATATATGGATACCTGCCCCACCTTGTACATAGCTATGTTAAAATTTCAAGGTGGTTGCGCCTTTGTTTTGTGATATCTGCCCCTACTGGCAAGAACGTCACCAAACAATAATGATTTGCAGTTAATAGAACATTTTTCTGGAAAACGAAGGGGGAGATTCACTAAAGGTCGATGCTGTGGGGATACTATTTTGGAGATGTGTTCAAAGCACTTCAACATTTCGATGTAGATACACATTGCCATATGCACTAACATTTAGGGATGCAAGGGGAGGGTAGGAGAAGGTCCCCATTAGCATACAGTATTGTTGAAGGGATGGCCTCCCTCACAAGTCACCAGCAACACAACAACCCTGAAGTTTGAGAGCATTCTCTCTGCTTCCCAACTTGGCCAGCAGGGGAGTGGTGAGGATATTTTCAGCACCATGGACAGCATCACTCCCTTATCCCTTTGAGTGCCATAGGGATATGCATTTCTCACCCTTTTGGCAATCAGAGTGGTAAAAAAAGAAAAAAGTACACCAAGCACTACACAATTATCCCCTCAGCTCTGTATCTTATTTTATACATGTTAGGAACTCCCAAGGGAGCAAGGCTGGGAGTCAGGCAGCATTCATGCGGATTTGTGGCTACCAGCTGCCCCCCAGCCTTGTTCTCTTGCCCACTGGTAGCTGAAGAACCACATGTACCCTGCCTGACCCGCAGACTTTTTCCCTTGCCCACTGATAGCCACATATCACCATGGACACTGTCTGACCCCTTACCAGCCTTGTTCCCTTGCCTACTAGTAGTGACAAATCCCATGGGCACTGCCTGAGCAAGGGTACAAGGCTGGGGGTGTCAGGCAGTGTATGTGGGCTACACATAATGGTGGTGTTCTCCATGTTGACCAACAGTTAATATTTGACATACACTGCTCCCCAACCCAATTTCACATGCTGCCCCAGAGTTCCATATCAACATATACTGCCCTCCAACACGGTTCCACAGCGACAAATACTGCCCCACAGTTCCACATCGACATAAACTGGGGCAGTTCCACATCAACATATACTGGTGGTGTATGATGGACAGCATCCCTTCCACATTGACAGCAGTTCACAACAGTCCTTGCTTGTGACAGATTGAGGGCTGTTACTGCATAGAAAAGTACAGGGAGATCCCAACTTTGCCATCCTCAGGTAGGGAAAGCTGAGACTGTGAACTCCAACAGCAGAGGCTGCTATCGGAGTTTAGTGAATGCAGTGAGGTAACACATTAACATATAAAAACACCCCCTTGAATACTATAATGGCTCATTATCCTTCATTTCCATATGGAAATGAGTCATTATGCTTCATTTCCATATGTAAATAGGCCATTGTCGATGTGATGGGTGAAAATTCATAAACCTGGTGAAGAAATGTTGGCTGGATGTCGATGTAGCCAGATTTTTGTCAAACTGATGGGGAAGTGATGTCGAAGACACTTTAGTGCATAATGTCAATGTGCCTTCATGTTACGGTTTTCTGACACTCAGACCAGGTTATAAAGTAAAAACACAGTTTTATTGAATCAGAATGATAAACAGTGCCCCTAGGGGCCAGCACAGGTAAGAACAGTACTGACAAATACGGTATGGATAATATAAACAGGAGTATAAGTACAGATAAAGGCTGGAGTAACCCCAAAGGGTTAACAGGAGCAACTGGAGAAGCTCAGGCTAGATTGGCCAACGCCCAGGATAGATATCAGTCTCTGGAGAACAGTCTCTAAATGTAGAGCAAGGAACACAGTATCAGCACCGTGGGCTAGGAGGAATGCTACTGCCAGAACTGAAGTAACCAGAATAGGAATTGCCCACAATGTGACTAGTAAGTAACCCTGCATGTGCCAACTGGATTGTGCTACGAAGCCCTTGGGATGCCACAATAGATGGTTGCTGCACAAGCTACAAGGAGCCGATGCACTAGGCAGTGCAGGTGGAACTGTACACTTTGAGAGAATGAGAAACGGAGCCAGGACACCCTTCCGGTGTCGCACAGAATCCTATAGCAAGAGCGAACAGACTACCGGCGCCAACCGGCGTGGTCACGGTGCACCCCGAACACCGGACAAGCAGAGCTCTGCAAGGACTAGTATGGCGTCAAAAGACGACTCAGAGTGTAACGGCTCAATGGACCAACAGAGGCTTGGCAAGCTAAACAAGTGGCACGTAAACCGGAGACTACAGGCACTGCACGGGTTAATCTGGTACATACAGAAGAGCACTGCTCAGCAAGCAGATGGCAGGCAACCTCAGGCTACAGCTGAATGAGCGGGAGAGGATCAGCAAAAACAGTTCAGAATGTCGCCAGCGCGACCGGAGGACACTGTAACAGCAACTGGACAGGAGCGATAACCGGAACCGGATGGAAACAGCCGCAGGAACACCACCGGAGAACGGGTCAATCACGGAGCAGGGTCATCAGCCAGAACCGGGTCAATCATGGAGCAGGGTCGTCAGCCAGAACCAGGTCGAATCACGGAGCAGGGTCGTCAGCCAGAACCGGGTCGAATCACGGAGCAGGGTTGTCAGCCAGAGCCGGGTCAGATCATGGAGCAGGGTCGTCAGCCAGAACCAGGTCGAATCACGGAGCAGGGTAGTCAGCCAGAGCTGGGTCAGATCATGGAGCAGGGTCGTCAGCCAGAACCGGGTCAAATCACGGAGCAGGAACAGGAGAAGAGTCAGACTAGCCGGGTCGGTACACAGGAGACACTGGAATACAGCAACAAGGCGCAGCAACAGGAACACCACGAAAGGGCAACTAACAAGTGCCCAAACTCCAGCATATAAAGGCACATCCTGTGCGGGCCAATCAGACTCCTCCAATGCAAAGGTAACACAGTCATAGATTAACAGGGAATCACGGGGACCGTGATAGTACCCCCCTCTCAAAGACCCCCTCCCCTGACAGAGGGTCTTGGCTTCAGAGGATATTTAGAATGAAAGCTGCGCATCAGTCGTGGAGCATGAAGATCCTTATGATCAACCCAAGAGCGCTTCTCAGGCCCATAGCCTTTCCAGTGGACCAAATATTGCAACTTGCCTCTAAATCTCCTGGAGTCAATAATGCTCTGAACTTCGTACTCCTCTTGGCCTTGTACATCCACCGGCCCAGGAACCACCGGAGTTGTAGTATAGCGGTTGCAAACCAGGGGCTTTAATAGCGACACATGGAACACATTATGAATACGCATAGTCTTAGGGAGCTCCAATGCGTATGCCACGGGGTTGACTTTGCGAATAATCTTAAAGGGCCCAATGAACCGGGGAGCCAGTTTGTTCGAAGACACTTGCAGGTTAAGATTCCTGGAGGAAAGCCATACCTTGTCCCCAACCTGGAAGGAGACCGCTGGTAGCCGTCTGCGATTAGCCTGCCGCTGATGTATAAGGAAGGACTGACTGAGGGACCGTTGTACCTGTGCCCAAGTGGAGCGGAGCTGCTCCATGTGCTAATCCAGAGCCGGAATCTGTTGGGACTGAAATTAGTCTGGGAGTAGACAGGGTTGGAACCCATAATTAACCAGGAACGGAGAGCTCCCAGACGATGAATTAACCGCACAGTCCCTGGCGAACTCCGCCCACGGCAACAGGTCGGCCCAGTTATCATGATGATCAGTCACAAAGCAGCGCAAAAACTGCTCCAGTCCCTGATTGGCACGCTCAGCGGCCCCGTTGGTCTGGGGATTGTAGGCAGAGGAAAATGACAATTGAATGCCCATCTGGCCACAGAATGCCCTCCAGAATCTAGACACGAATTGGCTTCCCCGATCCGACACTATCACTCTGGGAACCCCGTGCAAGTGGAATACCTCCCTGGCAAAAATCACTGCCAATTCCTGGGCCGAAGGGAGGCCAGAGAGGGGCACGAAATGAGCCATTTTAGAGAACCTATCTACCACCATCAGGATAAACGTGTAGCCCTTGGATAAAGGCAGTTCTCCCAAGAAATCAATAGAAATATGGGACCAAGGTCGATCACCATTGGGTACTGGTTGGAGTAGCCCCATGGGAAGATGTCTGGGAGTTTTACCACGGGCACAGGTGGCACAAGCAGAGGTAAATGCGGAGCAGTCAGCTTTCAGGGAAGGCCACCAGAATGTTTGTCACAATGACCAAGCCAACTGATCCCTGCCAATGTGCCCGGCTGCCTTAGATGAGTGATAGGTCTCGAGTAACTGGGTACGAAAAGGTTCGTACACAAAACACCTGCCAACTGGGGTTTCAGGAGGTGCCAGAGTTTGTGAAGCCATGATTTGCTCTCCCAGTGGCGAAGTGATGCTGGTACGAATAGTAGCCAGAATCCTATCTGGCTGAATTATAGGCACCGGGGCTTCATCCCTCTCAATGTCTGTGCAGAATTGTCTGGAAAGAGCATCTGCCCTAATATTTTTGGACCCAGGCAAGTAGGAGACTATGAAATTAAATCTAGACAAGAAGAGAGCCCAACGAGCCTGGCTAGAAGACAGCCTTTTGGCCTCAGATAAGTATATCAGGTTTGTATGGTCAGTGAGGATTAAGACTGGGGTTCTAGTGCACTCCAGAAGATGTCGCCATTCTTTCAATGCCAAGATGATAGCCAACAATTCCCTATCACCAATTTCGTAATGGCTTTGGGCACTAGAAAGCTTCTTGGAAAAAAATCCGCACGGCCTTAGGTTACCCCCTTCCCTGGGGCGTTGGGAGAGGACTGCCCCTACCCCAACCTCGGAGGCATCGACTTCTAGCGTAAAAGGCAGGGTGGGATTAGGGTGGGATAGAATAGGAGCAGATGTGAATGCCTTCTTGAGGGTCTCGAAGGCCTGCTCAGCTGCCTCAGACCATTGAGAGGGATTTGCGCCCTTATGCGTCAAGTCAGAGAGAGGTTTAGTAATGGTAGAAAAGTTCTGAATAAATTTTCTGTAATAGTTGGCAAAGCCCAGGAATCTTTGGATAGCTTTTAACCCCTTGGGTCGTGGCCATTGTAGGACTGCAGCCAACTTCTCTTGGTCCATAGCTATGCCATCGTTGGATATAACAAAACCCAAAAAGGGTACTTGAGAACAGTGAAATTCACATTTTTCTAATTTGCAGAACAATTTGTTCTTGCGCAAACGAAGCAATACCTCAGAAACATCCTGGATGTGCTGGGTTAAATTAGCTGAGTGAATCAATATATCGTCCAGATATACCACTACACAAGACTGTAACATATCGCGGAAGATATCGTTGATGAACTCCTGAAATACGGCAGGTGCATAACACAATCCAAATGGCATAACTAAGTATTCGTAGTGCCCTGACCTTGTATTGAATGCTGTCTTTCACTCATCACCGGCCCTTATCCTTATTAAGTTGTAGGCGGCCCGTAAATCGAGTTTCGTGAAGATAGAGGAGCCTTTCAACCTATCAAATAACTCTGTGATGAGCGGAATGGGGTACGCATTTTTGGACATAATCTTATTGAGTCCACGGTAGTCAATACAAGGTCGTAATTCGCCATTTTTCTTTTTCACAAAAAAGAACCCTGCACCTGCCGGAGAGGATGATTTGCGAATAATCCCTCGTTTGAGAGCATCGTCAATATATTCCTCCATGGCCTTAGTCTCATCACAGGACAATGGGTACGTCCTACCCCTCGGTGGCACCACTCCCGGGGGCAAATCAATAGCGCAGTCATATGGCCGATACTGCGGCAGTGTGCTAGCCTCCCCTTTACTGAATATGTCACTGAACTTGCTGTATTCAGCTGGCACAGAAGGAGAGGTACACATAATCTTAACTGGACGAGATAGACAGTGACCAGTGCAGTATTCAGACCATGACTTAATTTCACGTCTGCCAGTCAAACTGGGGATTGTGCAACGTCAACCAAGGGAACCCCAGAATGACCGCATGATGGGGTGAGTGTATAATCTGGAAACAAACCTCCTCCTTGTGGAGGGCCCCCACCGCCATAGTAAGGAGAGTAGTCTCCATAGTGATAAGTGCTGGTTCTAGAGGTCTGCCATCAATAGCCTCAATGGCTAGCGGAGTTTCTCTTTTAGACAGAGGAATATTGTGTTTTTCAGCAAATGCCGGTCCATGAAATAGCCTGCTGCGCCAGAATCTACCAGGGCTAGTACCTCCACAGCTTGGTCGCCTAGGAGAAAACTCACCGGTATGGTGGGTTTCATGGAGCAAGGATCTGGGGACGGCTGTACACCACCTAGGGCCTGTCCCCCAAGGTACCCTAGGTGCGTGCGTTTCCCGGGCGCACCGGACATGCGCGCAATAAATGCCCACCTTTGCCACAATATAGGCATAATCCTTGTCTTCTGCGATATGCCCTTTCCTCCTTGGACAATCTAGTGAAACCAATTTGCATAGGTTCCCCAGTATCAGGTATTCGGTCAGGAGGAATGGGAGGAGAGGGTGGGTTAAACGACTTCTCGTGCCCATGGGTTTTGGAACTCGCCCTTTTTGCCAAGCGCCTCTCGCGCATGCGAGTATCAATGAGTATCACATAATCGATGTGCTCATTCAAATCAGTAGGTACCTCCCTGTCAGCTATTTCATCTTTGATAGCATCCGAAAGCCCTTGGGCAAATGCTGCCAGGAGTGCCTCATTATTCCATGCCACCTCAGCAGCTAGAATCCGAAATTCTATAGCATAGTCAGCCACAGTACGATCGCCCATCTGAATTACCAACAGTTTTTTGGCCGCAGAGGTAGCTCGCCCAGGTGTCTCGAACACTCTACGGAACTGTTTGACAAATTCTTTAAAGCACAGCGTGCAAGGTTTAGCCTGCTCCCATAAAGGATTAGCCCATGCCAGGGCTTTGGCAGTTAAAAGAGATACCATGAACCCCACCTTGCTACGGTCATTCGGAAAGGCATGGGGTGTGAGTTCTAGGAATATCTCTAACTGGTTAAGGAAACCTCTGCATAGTGTGGGTTCGCCATCATATCTTAGCGGTAACGGCGCCGCCGCCGTTAAACTTCTCGGGGGAGCCAACCATTGCCCAGTAGTGTTATCCGGTGTCATAACTGGGGGAACCACCGGATTTTGATTAGGTTTATCAAGGTGTACCGTACGTTCAAGCAAGGTTTACATGGCCAATGCCAACTGATCTAGGCGTTGCTTGTGAACAACCATCCTCCAGTGGAGGTTCTGTGTATTACTGTCACCTTTCCCGTCTGAGGTCGGGGCCCTTTCGTACTGTTACGGTTTTCTGACACTCAGACCAGGTTATAAAGTAAAAACACAGTTTTATTGAATCAGAATGATAAACGGTGCCCCTAGGGGCCAGCACAGGTAAGAACAGTACTGACAAATATGGACAAGGTATGGATAATATAAACAGGAGTATACGTACAGATAAAGGCTGGAGTAACCCCAAAGGGTTAACAGGAGCAACTGGAGAAGCTCAGGCTAGATTGGCCAACGCCCAGGATAGATATCAGTCTCTGAAGAACAGTCTCTAAATGTAGAGCAAGGAACACAGTATCAGCACTGTATCACTCTCTAGGTAGAAACGGGGAGCGCCCCTGTTGCTCTGAGCTGAGCCAGTACCATCACCGTGGGCTAGGAGGAATGCTACTGCCAGAACTGAAGTAACCAGAATAGGAATCGCCCACAATGTGACTAGTAAGTAACCCTGCGTGTGCCAACTGGATTGTGCTACGAAGCCCTTGGGATGTCACAATAGATGGTTGCTGCACAAGCTACAAGGAGCCGATGCACTAGGCAGTGCAGGTGGAACTGTACACTTTGAGAGAATGAGAAACGGAGCCAGGACACCCTTCCGGTGTCGCACAGAATCCTATAGCAAGAGCGAACAGACTACCGGCGCCAACCGGTGTGGTCACAGTGCACCCCGAACACCGGACAAGCGGAGCTCTGCAAGGACTAGTATGGCGTCAAAAGACGACTCAGAGTGTAACGGCTCAATGGACCAACAGAGGCTTGGCAAGCTAAACAAGTGGCACGTAAACCGGAGACTACAGGCACTGCACGGGTTAATCTGGTACATACAGAAGAGCACTGCTCAGCAAGCAGATGGCAGGCAACCTCAGGCTACAGCTGAATGAGCGAGAGAGGATCAGCGAAAACAGTTCAGAATGTCGCCAGAACGACCGGAGGACACTGGAACAGCACCTGGACAGGAGCGATAACCGGAACCGGATGGAAACAGCCGCAGGAACACCACCGGAGAACGGGTCAATCACGGAGCAGGGTCATCAGCCAGAATCGGGTCAATCACGGAGCAGGGTCGTCAGCCAGAACCGGGTCGAATCACGGAGCAGGGTCGTCAGCCAGAGCTGGGTCAGATCACGGAGCAGGGTCGTCAGCCAGAACCGGGTCAAATCACGGAGCAGGAACAGGAGAAGAGTCAGACTAGCCGGGTCGGTACACAGGAGACACTGGAATACAGCAACAAGGCGCAGCAACAGGAACACCACGAAAGGGCAACTGACAAGTGCCCAAACTCCAGCATATAAAGGCACATCCTGGGCGGGCCAATCAGACTCCTCCAATGCAAAGGTAACACAGTCATAGATTGACAGGGAATCACAGGGACCGTGATACTTCACCACTGCTCCAACAGGACATCGTCATTTTGAGCCCTTGTTTGACCTTTAGTACATCTCCCCCTAAGTGTTCCAGATTAGATAAATAGAATTTAAACTATTTATCTGCTGTATTAGATTAGATATAAATCAAAATATACCTCCCAGCAACAGATTAAACTTCCCACAATAGTGAATAGCATATTATGTTTATGAACGTAAGCTAGTCAAAGAAATGGAGTTAATCAAACCTATGGATTGCTACACAGTGAATTAACTACTTCATTATGGAAAGATGCAAAACCAATATGGTGGCTGTTTCTTTGTCTGGTAGCAATCTCCCTCCGGGATGGAGAAATTATACCAACAGACAAAAGACAGCTTGCATAACCTACTCCAAAATATATACTGCAGCCATTTTTGGATAGTGTTTCTTTAAGTAAACTACAGTTACTGTTCACAAACATGATTCTATGTTTCTATGAATGTCGCACTTATTTCATGCCCTCTTATTTATTGTAACATGTCTATTGTAAGGCGCTGCGTACACTGTGTGGCGCCATATATATAAATAAAGATACATACATACATAAAGATACAAAGATACATGCAATTTACATGAACCTCAGGACTTCTTAAAGGAACCACATATTAATTGAGAACCAAAAATGAACTTTCAGGGTAGAAACTGAGAAGGAGTTAACAATGAAACGCCATATATATCTATGAATGACCAACTCAGAATAAACTGACCTTTTGCATTATATGTATGAAATTGCTAGGATATGCCAACATTGCATAACAAAGCATGTATAAATATATCCTTCAGCACAGCCTCACTAATGCAGCTCAGATACAATATATCACTCCTGCATTCAACATTCAAATACTCAGCAAGACAAACTAGTCCATCAAACCATATAAAGTCTCAGATTAATTCTACCTATACTTTACTCATAGATCTTATGCTGACACACCCACGACACACAACCCTTCATCTGGCAAATAAATTATTCCTGTGTAACATCTGGAAATCTTTGTCTTGTAATATCTGCAAACCACAGTGTCATTTCCCTTAGCGGGGCCAGTTTCACAGGAACTTCACTGGCCTACCCCAAATAATTGGGTGATAATAGGGTCTCTGGAAGTTTTGCAAGAATATTAATAACAAAATATATTTACCAAACCTCAGATTGTGTCCTGATTTGTGTGGAATGGATCTTCAATTGCCTGGATTTCCCTCAAAGTCTTTGTAGATTCCTAATGTAATCCCTTTTTTTTTCTCCCTTCTTCTCTTTCTCCCTTTTTTTGCTCCTGTCTAATTTTTTATAACATTCCAAACAATATTATGCATTATATAAAATTGCATTGAACAATCCCATGCAAATGTATATTTTGACATTGCTATTCCTTTAAAAGGTTTAGCACTACTTTTGCTTGTGGTGAGGGTAGTGTCATTTTTCATGTCACTTTTACAAACGGTCTCCTCTGGAGAAGGAGGATCATTATAATTTTTTTGCACAAGCTGCAGCAACCACAGCCTCAGTTTGAGTGCCACTTTACTACTATATCCACTGACTACTCCTTCTCCTTTACTCTTACCACAGCAACTAATATATTTTCTGGATATACTGAAAGTATTTTTGATTTTTGTACACAATAGATCATTCTGCATGTGGAGTAATGTCTTGCCCATCTCAAAATAATGTAACATGGTTTTCTCTGCCTTTAGTATCTAAGAAATCACACACACACAATCACTGCAATCTCAAGCGGTTCCTTCCCCACCTTTGCCTGTTTATCTGCCTCTACATATAGATAGTGTCAACATTTCAACAGTTATCAGTCAAAAAAGTTTTTTTTGTTTTTTTTTACTCTTCTTTCTCCCTTCACAATCAACACATATATAAAAAACAACTTGACTACCACCACGACTCCTAAAAATCAGCTCCACTCTGTGCCTATCATTAAAACAGAGATGATTTCTTTCTCTCTCTCTCTCTCTCTCTCTCTCTCTCTCTCTCCCTGCCTCCTAATCACTGACTGACATCATGCAGGAACCTGACAGCCTTTTTATATTAGCACAGTGGGAATACCTAGGATAATACTCCAAGTGGAGGGGTATATTGTTATCATTAATTCCAATACAATGACAAAGGTGGGAAAAAAGCAGGAAAAAGTAGGAAGTGCCATTTTTCTCCTATTTCGCTTTTAGAGTGAAACATTTCACTCATTCCAGTTCCTATCACAGATGAAAGAAGTATTCTACATGATTATTAGTCTAAAGAGTGTGCCCAATTGTCTAAAAATACTATACTAGCACTAGCAATAATACAGTCATAATATAAACAATACACAGTAAAATCAGTAAAGAGATAAACTGGCTCAACAATGATGGAGGAAGCACAAATCATAGAGAATATATAGCAATACAGATTAGGAGAGCGGTCTCAGCCAAGCAGATATATTTTATACAGGGTTGGGTGAAAAATCCTTTTTTGCATGACTTATCATGGAAAAAACACAATTTTTAGTAGGAATTTGCATAAAAAAATACATAAAATGTTTGCCATTTGGCTACTTCCAATGACATTACCATAGGGATCTTACTTATGTCTGCCTGTTCTTTCTATGGCTGGTGAAGGTCATAGGACAGAAGGTTATAATGTAATGCATTGTTATCTGACTGAGTCCTACAGCAATATAAGCATTCAAAGGAATGTTAGCAGGTTGTGTTAAAAAATAAACATTAGAAGGCTGAGGCCATAGGCAACATAAGCCATTAAAAATGTTAGCAGGCTGAGACCTAAGGCAAAATGTTTTCAGGTTGAAGCTATGGACAGAGAAGGGCTCCACCTCAACAGCACCTGATTTCTGTCTGGATTTCCATCCAGACTTGGGATATGCAAGCAGAGAGCAACACACTCTGCATTGGAAGTGCTGATGGTTAAGATGATTCTTGTGTATTTTCTGGCATGTTAACTTGTCCACAGTCAGACTTTCCAGATGATCTCTGAAAAACCTTATAGACTGGCAAGTTTCTGATTTCCAGTGGTAGAAGATTAAGCCTTTTCCTTTCAGCTAATTTTTTGGTCATATCATAATTATTCTTATTCTCTAATTCACCTCTATCAGAAGAAGGGAAGGACATTTTAGGGGCAAAATCTAAATCGCCATCTTACCAAAATTAGGTTAGCAGCAGCAGCAGCATCAGATTCCTTTTGAGCACTTTCCTATTCTTCTAGGTTTTTAAAGACTGAAAATGTTTATTTTTACTTTCACATTAGGAGGGAATTGGCCAATAGTTTTTGGAGGAATGTTACAGTCTATCTATCTATCTATCTATCTATCTATCTATCTATCTATCTATCTATCTATCTATCTATCCTATCATACCATGTAAATATTGCATTGGATTGCCTAATATTACCTTTGTTAGATGTTCAAATGCCAAGCCACTGCCTCTGTTTCTCATTCCTGCATGGAAGGCCTGCCCAAATTCAAGCAAGTCTCTGTCATTGGGTCCTGGTTTCCCAGGTGATTCAAAACTACTTCACAGAGAACACAATAGCAAGAGTGGTGATAGCAGAGAGAAGTGCCCTAGGAGATGGACCACTATCTGATGAGGCAAGCGGCAAGGTTAATAGCTTGATCATCGCATTATGTGGCACAGCACTGCAGAAGGCCAGAATTAAAATGAGCTCTGGGAATAAAGATGTGCCAGCTTGTTTTTCCTCTCAGAGGTGTTCTGTCTTTCTTTGCTCCTGAAGAGATTTTCTAGAAAGAATAAAAAAGCTTGTTCTGCACAAAAACAAAGGTTCTGTGTTGCTCCCTCAGATGTGTTATGGTGGCCTGGGGAGGTGTGTAATGAGGAGGAAAATGGGCATGAAGTATGTACGTCAGTAAAATAATGACAACAATGAGCTGTCTATCTTAACATATGTATTGTTTTTTATCACTTGCAATTGCTTGTGTATAATGATCTCTTTTAATGCCTGTCTTTAGTTCTCATTACAAAGTAGGGTTTTAGTCCTGAATTGTTCATGAGAGACTATTGTCTTTATCTGTTGCAAAGTGAAATTATCTCAAACAAACGAGCATTAGACGACAACAGAGTCCAAGTGAGAAAAACTATATGAGTAGAACTGGCTGCTGCATGAACATGTGTCTAGGATAGTTCTTTTGTCAAACAAATATGAACCACTTTTATTCTAGGGCATAGATCCCTTTTATTCAGAGAGGAAAAAAGACACAATACAAATTCATCCAGTTTCAGTATTAACACACTGTAAACCCTTAAATTCTAAAAATGTCTGCAATACATTGCTTCATAGTACATTGGAGGCCTATTTAGCATCCAGGGGTTAATTAATCTGAGATACAATATTGCCAAGGTCATGAGGAGATAAAGTGGTTGCAGTTAACGTATAACGTCTTCTGCTCAGGTCTAGTTTTGTTTAACTGGTTATTCATATTACAAATGGCGAGGCAAACATCCCTTGTCTAATTTAGACTATACTCAGTTAAAGCATTCAATATATGCCAGTTAGAGCAGCAAAAGACTGTATAGCGTAGATATTTATTTTCTTTTATATTTTGGTGCCGTAATGTCTTTTAATTCATCAGATTTACACCTGTAGTAATCTGGTTTAATCAGGAGAAAAAGCATTTCTGTTTCAAATGTATGTATTCTATGTTTGCTGAAGATCTAATGGCTTCCATTTTGGTGCAGTGCAGACTTTTGCTCAGACTGGTCAAATTAATATTCTGAGCAGCAAGTGAGCCTGGATGGCAAACTGATAGCACTTATCAGACCTGCTCTTGCTTGTACCCAGGGAGGCTTGCTGGGCTGTGTATGGATAATCTGTATCATTGCTGGTGCCGTACACAGATGTACCTTAACTTCCATGTACTGCTTCTGTGAACTAGACATGTGGCACTTTTAGAGAGATAGGAATGTGTTGTATGTTGTTTTGAAGGTTTGTGCACTGTGGTTATTAATAGACGTATTCATTAAGCTAAAGATAATTACTTCTGGAGCAAACCAGCTACAAAGAGGACAAATAAAAATGTACATAATTCCAGTTGATTTAAATGGGATATTTACCCCCTTGAATCCTAAAGTAGTCTCTAACACAGGACTGTCAAAGTTCAGTCATCAATGACCACCAACAGGCCAGGATTTAAGGATTCCCCTGATTAAGTACAGGTGGGTCAATCAAAATGAATGAGCCTCTGATGGACTCACCTGTGGTTAATCAGGGAAATCCTTACATCCTGTATTGCCAGTGACCCTTGAGGACTGAACTTGGACAGCCCTGCCCTATGGTGTAGTTAGTTTGTTCTAGAACTGCACTTCTGAAGCAAAACAGTGGTACCATAAATAGAGTAGCAAATAAAGTTGGTGGCCCTTGAGGATGGAACTTAGGCAGCCCTGCCATAGGGGATAAATGAAAATCCACTGATTTATATGAGGCTTTTAACCCTTTGTGTGTCAGACGGAACACATTGTGAATCAATGTGTTCCTTACTCCTCTGGCATTCAAAGGGTTAAATCCTTTAATGCTAGGGAGGTCTTCAATGCAATGTGTTAGAGCAGGGCTGTCCTAGTTCAGTCCTCAAGGGCCCCCAACAGGCCAGGATGTAAGGATTTCCCTGATTATGCACAGGTGAGTCAGTCAAAATGAATGATCCACTGTTAACTCACCTGTGCTTAATCAGGGATTTCCTTAAATGGTGAACACAATATGCTCTTTCAAGGATGCAATGCACCAGGGTCATGCTCTCCTTATAGGTGTACATGGGGTCCTTCAGTCTATCCTCATCTGCCACAGCCTCAGATATGTGTACGGACTGTCTTGACTGTAGCACGCAACCCCTGTCTGAGCTGTCTCTGGCTGTGTGCGGGCCTCTCTATCCCCTCTTCCATGTTCCACTGTCATCTCTGTGCCTGCTTGTTGTGTACTTTCCTGGGATTGGGTACCTCTCCTCCCTCCTTCTCCTCTCCTTCTTCCTTCCTGACCAGGGTACACCTGCTCTATTTTCTCCTTTCCTGCAGCTATCCCAATCTCTCCAGCCTCAACTCCTCTCCATGCCATCTCACTATTACTCTCATACCTCCCCCCACACACACCCACTCACTCTCACCCCCTCTCAGTCCCTTACACTTACTCAGTAGTACTTTATGAAATAAAACATAAAGAATGTATCGAGTATTCAAAATGGGGTGTTTGTGATGGTGTATGAATGTAATCTGTGCAATCTGTGCAATAGCCTCTATGGGTTGGTGTACTGCAAGTCACTCTGCTTTACTATCCTCACTTCAGTGAATACACTCTGCTTTGACAATGTTGAATGTCACTATCAACTATTGAGTGTCAATTACTTTACATTGAACTTCATAGTTCTTGTGGTATTTTGCATTTAAAATCAATGAGCAATGAGGAGAGCAGCTGAGAAGCATAACTACAAACATTAGATTATTGTGGATTTTTTTCATCCTACTCTCATTGTTCAGCTTGTGGGTTTGGTTACTGAATATGTTGGGGAAAACAGGCATGTTTACTATTCAGAGTTTGTATTTCTCCATACCGATGGTCTTAACAGACCTAATAGAATTAACTCCCTGGTGTCCAGACAGTTATCCTATTGCATTTTATGTCAGAAGTGAGCCACTGACTACTGTTCTCCATACAAGGTGTTGGTAACAACTCCAGCACTTTGTTACAGTTTGCACTGTTATAACTTTTGAACAAAACAACTGCCAGTAGTGGGGGTGCACTTATATTTCACTCAGCAGGAAAAGAAATTACAATATGTATTTTTTATTTCTAATATTGTATAGGTCCTATAAGGAATTAATTTATATTACACAAAGCAACAGCTTACTTCTTTATTAGACCAAAACAATAACTCTATGCTTACTGCAAATTCATAAACTCTTATGAATCATTTTTTTGTTTTACTTTCTAACTAAATTTGTATAGTGTTGAAATTCACCTAGATGTTTTGTTTGCTCTAAGCTGTACTGTTATGTACACTTGCATGCACTATTAGAGTAAATATTTATAATGGTAGTTATGATTGAATCCTACTGCAATTAGAAACAGGGAGTGGTTGTTGTTTATTTTTCATTGCCACGATTTATACTTAACTGAAATCATCATAAAGAAGTTATTTTGCTCTAATAAATGCAAAACTGAGTATAATGTAAAATCAGATGATTCTGGAGTAAAAATGCTGAATGGTAAAAATGGTTTGCTCCTCCTGTAGCCACTTATGTTTATGGGCCGCTGACTGCTTTAATTAGTGAGTAAACAGCTCACTGTAACCTTTTCTTTTAACAAAGTCCATAGACTCTGGATCAGATGAGTTGTAATATATCGTGCACATATGGTGATATCTATTGCTATTCAAGAGGTGGTGTCATCATTTATTCTGTCAAGTCAAAGAAGAATATAGCAATAATGTATCTAGAAAGTAAGACATTTTGTTTCATAAAAGCATTGCTAGGGACTCAAAAATATACATTATTATGATGTTCTTTCAAGGCTAAAAAGAAATTTCCAGAAGAGTAGGATGTGGAGACCAAGCCATGTGTGTTCTGTTTTAATTCTATACTCATGTAGTACAGAACCTACTTATTGTTACGGTCGTGTGAGAAAGAAAATACACCCTCTTTAAACTCTATGGTTTTACATATCCGGACATAATAACAATCATCTGTTCCTTAGCAGGTCTAAACATTAGTTAAATACAACCTCAGATGAACAACAACACGTGATATATTACACCGTGTTATGATTTATTTAACAAAAATAAAGCCAAAATGGAGGAGCCATGTGTGAAAAAGTAAGTACACCTTATGATTCAATAGCTTGTAGAACCACCTTTATCAGCAATAACTTGAAGTAATCATTTCTGTATGACTTTATCAGTCTCTCACATCGTTGTGGAGGAATTTTGGCCCACTCTTCTTTACAACGTTGCTTCAATTCATTGAGGTTTGTGGGCATTTGTTTATGCACAATTATCTTAAACCCTTAAGGACCAGCGGTCCCAGAGTGTGTGGTCCTTTAAGCACCAGATAGCAAAGTTTGACATGCTGGCCCATGTGACTGATCACTTGTGCCAGCACACTGAATGGGAGACTGATAGTGAACACTCCGGTCTTGGAGCGGTCAATTTCAGTCCCCTCTACTACTCACAGCTCTCCTGCAGGAGTGCTGTGACTAAAAAAATACATGATGTGCCAAGACCGTCGCTGGTCCTTAAGGGAAAAATAGCAGTGATGGTCCTGACACATCACTGGATGTTAGGTGGTTAAGGTCCCGCCACAGCATTTCAACTGGGTTGAGGTCTGGACTTTGACTGGGCCATTGTAACACCTTGATTATTTTCTTTTCAGCCATTCTGTTGTAGATTTGCTGGTGTGCTTGGGATCATTGTCCTGTTACATGACAAAATTTTGGCCAAGCTTTAGATGTCAGATAGATGGCCTTACATTTGACTCTACAATACTTTGGTATACAGAGTTCATGGTTGACTCAATGACTGCAAGGTTCCCAGGTCCTCTGCTGCAAAAAAAAGTCCAAATCATCACACCTCCACCACCATGCTTGACAGTTGGTATGAGGTGTTTGTGCTGATATGCTGTGTTTGGTTTTCTCCAAATGTGGCACTATGCATTATAGCCAAACATCTCCACTTTGGTCTCGTCTGTCCAAAGGACATTGTTCCAGAAGTCTTGTGGTTTGTTCAGATTCAAGTTTGCAACCCTAAACCATGCTGCCATGTTCTTTTTAGAGAGAAGAGTCTTTCTCCTGGTGTCAACAGGGGCCGAGCAGGAATGAACCTACAGGAGAGGGAGTGCTCGGGTGCGACGCTAGGGAGCGATGCTTGAGTGCGTTGGCTGTCAGCAAGGGTACCTTGCTGCGGCCAAGGCCGGGTAAAGGTGCCAGCCGCAAGGCTGGATGACAAACCCCAGAGGAGCTGGAAGTGAGCCCGGGATGATACCCTTACTGACAGCACCAATTCTCCTGTAGGGGAGAGTGAAGGCTTGGGTGCGTAGCGTAGCGAGCGGAGATAGGGTGCGGGGGCCCTAAAAGGCGTAACTCTCCAGAAGAACAATGACTGAAACAAAGGATAAGTAATACTCTCACTACGGAGAGAACAGACCTGATCCGATGAGTAATCCAAGGGTCTTGGCTAGGTGGACGTCTTGATCGGGAGGACTTTGGTAAGAGGCCCACTGCGGCAGGAGACGCAGTAGTCAGGGAGGTAGACAGCGAGACACGAGTAAGGTCAGCAGGCAGAGAAGTGGTCTAGTCACAGCCAGGGTCATACACAGCAAGGCAAGGGTTAATCCTGAAGACAAAGAGGTGTCAGGTCACAGCCAGGGTCATACACGGTAAGGCAAGGGTTAAATCTTGAGGATGAAGAAGTGTCAGGTCACAGCCAGGGTCATACACGGCAAGGCAAGGGTTAAATCTTGAGGATGAAGAAGTGTCAGGTAACAGCCAGGGTCATACACGGCAAGGCAAGGGTTAAATCTTGAGGATGAAGAAGTGTCGGGTCACAGCCAGGGTCATACACGGTAAGGCAAGGGTTAAAGGAGCACAGAACTCGGTACTGGGCAAGAGCCTAACTTCTTCTGATGCTGGGAACACTATCTGAGTGCACCCGCACTGATCCGGAGCGTCTGAATATAGACGCCGCCGGATGACGTCACGGTGCACGTGACGCGACGAACCCGGAAGTGAGAGCCAAAACGGGAGTAAGAGGCACAAAATGAAGCCGCGAGCAGCGCGGTACGTGACACTGCCCCCAACCCAAGAGGCTCCTCCGGAGCCTACCGAGCAGGTTTGCCAGGAAAGGCGCGGTGGAAGGAATGCAGCAACGCAGGGGCGTGGACGTCAGAGGATAAAACCCAGGACCGCTCCTCCGGCCCGTACCCCGTCCAGTTAACCAAATACATAAGACGACCGCGGGTACGTCGGGAATCCAAGATGCTGTCGATAACGTACTCCTCCCGACCCCCCACCGACACAGGAGCCGGAGGACGGGACCCAGAGACAGGGGCAACCGAAGGCAAAAAGCGCTTCAAAAGAGACACATGAAAAACGGGATGGATCCGGAGACTGCGAGGCAAAGCCAAACGATAGGATACAGGGGACAGACGCTGGACAATGCGGAACGGACCCACGTATCGGGGACCCAGCTTCCCTGAGGGCTGGGCCAAGCGTATATGCTTAGTGGACAGCCAAACACGATCCCCAACGTTGTACAGGGGTGCAGGAGTGCGTCGAGAATCGGCAGCGACCTTGTGACGCATCTGAGCCCGAAGCAAAGAGGAACGCACCCTGCTCCAATGCTCCGTCATAGATCGCACCTTAGTCTCCGCTGCAGGTACTAAGGAGACGCCTGGAGCAACGACTAGGACCCGTGGATTGTATCCCAGGGCTGCAAAGAAGGGTGAGCATCCCAAGGAGGAATGTCGAAGGGAGTTATAAGAGAACTCAGCCCAGGGTAGGTGGCTAGCCCAGTCGTTTTGCTGGTGGTTGCAATAGGAGCGCAAATAGTGCTCCAGACCTTGATTGACACGCTCAGTCTGTCCATTGGTCTGGGGATGATAGGCAGAGGAGAAATGCAAGGTAATCCCCAGACGGGCACAGCACTGTCGCCAGAACCTGGAGACAAATTGGGAACCCCGATCAGAGGTGATATGAAGGGGAACCCCATGAAGACGTATGATGTTAGCGACAAATATGTCTACCAATCCCGAGGCACTAGGCAATCCAGAGAGAGGGATGAAGTGTCCCTGCTTAGAGAAACTATCTATTACCACTAGGATCGTTGTCTTTCCATCAGAGACCGGTAGGTCAACCACAAAGTCCATAGACAACTGTGTCCATGGTAACGAGGGCACCGGAAGAGGCTCTAGAAGTCCAACGGGACGTATTCTGGGCGTCTTCATCCTAGCACACACGGTGCAGGAACCGACCCAACGGGATACATCTTGACGAGATGTGGACCACCAGAAATATCGAGATAGAAGGTCGTGAGTGCGTTCTGCCCCAGGATGACCTGCCACCCGTGATTGATGTGCCCAAGCCAACACCGCTCTCCTGCAATCCCTGGGCACATGTAAGGCCGGGCGAGACGGGTTGGTAGGATCTTCTGGTGGCTGAGACCGCTTGATGCGTTCTAATATCCGAGTGGACAAAGAACCCAAGATAAGAGTAGAAGGAAGTATAGGTTCTATAACGGAGGGTATGGGAACACCTTCTTCAGGCAACCTGGAGAGAGCGTCAGCCTTGATTGTACGCCCCTCTGAGGTCGAGTTTGGTAAAGACAGTGGAACTGCGTAGCCTCTCAAGGAGCTCTGGAATGAGCGGAAGAGGGTAGCTATTTTTTCTAGTGATGGCATTCAGGCCTCGGTAATCTATACAGGGACGTAAAGACCCATCTTTTTTTTTGACAAAAAAGAATCCGGCTCCTGCCGGAGACGTTGAGGGTCGAAGAAATCCCCTGGCTAAGTTCTCCTGTATATTGGTCTCCAAAGCTGCGGTCTCAGGTAAGGAGAGAGAATAGGTTCGTCCCTTAGGCAGAACAGCCCCTGGCAACAGCTCAATTGAGCAGTCGTAAGACCGATGGGGAGGAAGTTTCTCAGACCGAGCCTTGGAGAACACGTCAGCATACGCCTGGTATGGTTCCGGGAGCCCAGTTAGGTCGCCCTCCTCCATGTAGGTTACAGAGGAGACCATTAAATGGGGAGAAGCATCAGAAGGAAAGGCTAGAGACTTATTCTTCCAGTCTATAAGAGGATTGTTCCTCTGCAGCCAGGGGAAACCCAGGATGATGGGGGATTGAGGTGTGTTGATTACGTCTAGTTCTAAGAGCTCCGAGTGCGCAGGATCCGTCTGCAAACGGATAGGTATAGTCTGTAAGGTGATACGACCATCACCCAGTGGAGAACCATCCACTACCACTACACTGATCGGCGATGTCTTGGACAGAAGAGGAATGTTATGCTGTTGAGCAAACTTCAGATCTATGAAGATCCCGGCCGCTCCAGAGTCGATAAGAGCGTGGTGGTAGATAATGGTTTTGGCCCAAGATAGTCTGATAGGTATCATCAAACGCTGCATGGAGATGGAGGGAGAACTAGTCCGACTTAGAGCGGATCCCTCTTGGCACTCTAAGTCCGGTCGTTTCCCGGTTTGTTTGGACAGAGGCGTGCAAAATGCCCAGATCGGCCGCAGTACAGGCACAATCCGAGGCCACGTCTCCTGGATTTTTCTTCTTCTGTTAAACGGGTAACTCGGCCAATCTCCATGGGTTCAGCGGGTACGTCCGAGGCGGGCGGAGGTGTCTGGAATCTAGGTGCCAGACGTATGGGAGGTCGTGCGGCTGGACGCCTGGTATGTTCTCGGTCCCTCTCCTGACGCCTCTCCTGGATACGAGTGTCTAAGGTGTTGCACAAGGCTATCAAGGCCTCTAAAGTGTCAGGAATAGCGCGGGTTGTAAGGTCGTCCTTCAGACGCTCGGATAAACCACGTCGAAAAGCTGCCTTCAAGGCACTGTTACCCCAGTCCGTGTCGTAGGCTAAAGTACGGAATTGGATAGCATACTGTGCAAATGATTGTTGGCCCTGTCGTAGCTCCAGAAGGGCTGCTTCAGCAGAGGCCTGTCTTCCTGGGACATCGAACACGGACCGAAAAGCGGCAATAAAGGCATCGCAATCATCGAGTAATGGGGAATTCCGGTCGATCAGGGGAGATACCCAAGCCAAGGCTGGCCCCCGGAGTAAAGACACAATAAAAGTTACCCGAGACTGGTGCGAGGCATAGATCTCTGGCTGGCTCCGAAAATGGAGACTGCATTGGTTCAGAAAACCGCGCAGCAATTTGGTATCCCCTTCAAACTTATCTGGAAGTGGCAGCCGAGCAGGCATGCTGGCTTGGGCTATCCTAGGAGCAAGAACAGCTGGGGGAGGTTCTGGTGCAGTGGCACTAGCCAACCCTGGACTCTCCAGGCGTTGTTGCATACGCTGCAGGAGAGCCGTAATGGAATCTAGCTTATTGTCTAGATGCTGGATCTGTGACGCGTGTCGCTCCAGAACAGAGGCTTGTTGGATCACGGCCTCTGAGATCTCTTTAGGATCAATAGACATGGTCGGTATTGGCACTCAGATTGTGTCAACAGGGGCCGAGCAGGAATGAACCTACAGGAGAGGGAGTGCTCGGGTGCGACGCTAGGGAGCGATGCTTGAGTGCGTTGGCTGTCAGCAAGGGTACCTTGCTGCGGCCAAGGCCGGGTAAAGGTGCCAGCCGCAAGGCTGGATGACAAACCCCAGAGGAGCTGGAAGTGAGCCCGGGATGATACCCTTACTGACAGCACCAATTCTCCTGTAGGGGAGAGTGAAGGCTTGGGTGCGTAGCGTAGCGAGCGGAGATAGGGTGCGGGGGCCCTAAAAGGCGTAACTCTCCAGAAGAACAATGACTGAAACAAAGGATAAGTAATACTCTCACTACGGAGAGAACAGACCTGATCCGATGAGTAATCCAAGTGTCTTGGCTAGGTGGGCGTCTTGATCGGGAGGACTCTGGTAAGAGGCCCACTGCGGCAGGAGACGCAGTAGTCAGGGAGGTAGACAGTGAGACACGAGTAAGGTCAGCAGGCAGAGAAGTGGTCTAGTCACAGCCAGGGTCATACACAGCAAGGCAAGGGTTAATCCTGAAGACAAAGAGGTGTCAGATCGTAGCCAGGGTCATACACGGCAAGGCAGGGGTTAATCTTGAGGATGAAGAAGTGTCAGGTCACAGCCAGGGTCATACACGGTAAGGCAAGGGTTAAATCTTGAGGATGAAGAAGTGTCAGGTCACAGCCAGGGTCATACACGGCAAGGCAAGGGTTAAATCTTGAGGATGAAGAAGTGTCAGGTCACAGCCAGGGTCATACACGGCAAGGCAAGGGTTAAATCTTGAGGATGAAGAAGTGTCAGGTCACAGCCAGGGTCATACACGGTAAGGCAAGGGTTAAAGGAGCACAGAACTCGGTACTGGGCAAGAGCCTAACTTCTTCTGATGCTGGGAACACTATCTGAGTGCACCCGCACTGATCCGGAGCGTCTGAATATAGACGCCGCCGGATGACGTCACGGTGCACGTGACGCGACGAACCCGGAAGTGAGAGCCGAAACGGGAGTAAGAGGCACAGAATGAAGCCGCGAGCAGCGCGGTACATGACACTTGGCAACCCTTCCAAACAAACCATACTTGTTCAGTCTTTCTCTAATTGTACTGTCATGAACTTTAGCATTTAACATGCTAACTGAGGCCTGTAGAGTCTGAGATGTAACTCTTGGATTTTTTGCAATTTCTCTGAGCATTGCACAGTCTGATCTTGGGGTGAATTTGCTGGGACATCCACTCCTGGGAAGATTGGCTTCTGTCTTGAATGTTTTCCACTTTTGAATAATCTTTCTCATTGTAGAATGATGAACTTTAAATTGTTTGGAAATGGCCTTATAACCGTTCCCAGATTGATGGGCAGCAACAATTGCTTCTCTAACATTGTCGCTGATGTCTTTCCTCCTTAGAATTATGTTAACACACACCTGAATGCTCCAGGCCAGCAAACTGCTAGAACTTTGGCTTTTATAGAGGTGGTCACACTTGCTGATAATCAGTTTATCAAGAGCATTTGATTAGCAGCACCTGTCTTCTACTTAGCATCTTAACTCCTATAAAAGAAGTAAGGGTGTACTTAGTTTTTCACACATGGCTTCTCCATTTTGTTAAATAAATCATGACACGGTGTAATATGTCATGTGTTGTTGTTCATCTGAGGTTGTATTTACCTAATTTTTAGACCTGCTAAGGAACAGATGATTGTTATTATGTCTTGATATGTAAAACCATATAATTTAAAGAGGGTGTACTTTCTTTTTCACAAGACTGTATATTGCTTTCATATGTGTACAGCTTTTAATTCTGATTTAATCATTTTATCTCAGAAGCAAATATATGGTGAAGTCAAAACAGATGCAACAATGGGGTAGCAAAACTATATTAAAGTGAAGAATGTCATTGTGAATTAATTGACTGTTATAAGAAAGTTTGCAGAAGCATCAGAACTGGTATGAGCCAGATTACTCTTAATTGAATGCCTTGCAGGTAAAACCCAAAATCATATAATAGAAACACAGGCTTAGTTTCAGTTGGCAAACATAAATAATGACATTATATACAGGTGACATTCATAAGCTTTTGGCAACTACTATAACTGTTCATAGCAGAAAAGGTAGGAAGGACAGATTTGACATATTAGGGTTAGCCATTTAGCAGACCTGCAGAGAGGGAAGGGAGGTTAATGTTGACTCCAGAACAGGAAGTATGGGTATCAGCTGTCAGAAAGGCAATTGCCCTTGACAGTAATGGCTTCTGAACCGTCGATGTCCAGAAACGTGACAGGAAGCAAGGAACTGGTTAGTGGTGGAAAATTGGTGTCAGCTACATCTTGAGAATAAATCCCTATCATTTTCAACTAGGGATGGGCTAAAATTTTCTCTTCAAACCAAAATCAGCGAATAATGGCACTTCCCTCTTGGTGAATAATTTCCTGTGAAAAGTGGTGTTTTTCCTCTTTTTTTGCCTAGCTCATTTCAATGAAATCAGTGGTAACTTTGACTTTACACACAATACATAGCAATGTTATTTTATTTCCCAAAGGCATATAATAACAGGGGTATGAGGGTGCATGTATTGACTGAGTGTGGGGAAACAATCAGTTGAACAGGAAATTTTTTTGGGGTGGTTGTTTACTGGGATTAGGGGGGACAGTTAATAAAAATAAATACAATTAAATAAAAACCCCATAAGACATGGTATAAAAGGGGTCTGGAGAGGGTGCTTATGTTGATGGGTGAAGTCTTGGGAAAGAATCAGTTGAACAGGTAGAAGATGGCTTCTTTTTCCCTTTACTGTCTGGGGCAGAGGATGATGCTGCTTCTACTTCCTCAGAAACAGCACTGCAACTACACAATAACATAATAAATTAGGTTGAAAAAAGACACAAATCAGTCAAGTTCAACCATTTACAACCACATACTGTTCCCTATACTTCAACCAGTTTTCTGTCTAATTGCAAATGTTATCCCCTAGCCCCAATTTCCTTTTTCTATGCCCCAGCCTCCGGTGTGGCACTGTATCAAATGCCTTTGCAGAATCTAGATATACTACATCAACTGCCTTACGGTTATCTAGGTTGCTACTTACTTAGAAGGTCAAGCGATTAGTTTGGCATGATCTATTCCTCATAAAACTATGTTGATTCCTGCTTATAATCTTATTTTTTGTGGTGTAATTTTGACTATAATCTGTTATAATCTGTTATTATTCCTTCTAGCAGTTTTTCCACTATAGAAGTCACAGGTCTGTATTTCCCAGGTTCTGTTTTAATTCTCTTCTTACATAGAGGCACTACACTGGATTTACACCAATCTTGTGGCATTGAGTCTATGGTGAGACAATCTTTGAAGAGTAAAACGAGAGGTCTTGCTAATACAACACTGAGTTCCTGAAGAACCCTTGGATGTATACCATCAGGACCCGGTGCTTTGTCAGTCTTAATTTTGTTCAGTCTTCCCATAACCTCTTCTTGTGTTAACCCAATATCTGATAATGGTATGGCTTTATTTGTTGCTTGATGAGGCTCTCCTACCATTCCTTATTCCTTTGTAGATACTGATGCAAAGAAAGTGATATTAACATCAGCCTTTTCCTTATCTCTAATCAACTCACCCATCTCATTATTGAAAGGTCCAATGCACTCCCTATTTATGTATTTGAAAAACTTTTTGGGATTAGTCTTGCTCTCCCTTGCGTTCAAGCTTTATTATCTATTTTTGCTATCCTAACTGCCTTTATGCAATCTTTGTTGCACTCTTGCCAATGAGTAGGTCACACACTGGATTCCTCTTTCAGAGGAGGAAGTGGCAATGGGGAACTGATAGGGAGGGGAAGAGGTGAAGATAGACTGGCTATGCTGCAGCTGTCCTGAAGTGATGTCAAGAGGTTGGATTCTAAACTATATATATATATATATTTATTGGCCATCAAGATTCAAATAAGAAGGACTTTCCGGGAGGTGATTTTTCCCCTTTAAAGGGGTCGAAAACTTTCTAGCCATTGAAAAAATACTGAAAATTTTTTGTCAATAGGTGAAAATGGCAAATATTTTAATTGCTTTATTTAAAGCATATTATCCAGGGAAAAAGCGAAATACGTGGTTTTCTGAGATTTTTTCATAGGAACACGTCAGAACCTTTCACTCACCCCTATTTTCAACTGTTCCTTTCCTAATCATGTTTCTCTCTGGGTTCATTCTGTATACTGCTGATTGTATTCTTACCTTGGTTACCTTTAGTTTACCAGTATGTTCACTTTTTACCATCTGATTAGACCTGCTGCTTGTGGCCAGAGTTTTTAACCTGATATTGGGACACATTTATCAGATCTCTGGCTTGTAATTCCAACAGTACAATCAATCTTCCCACACTATCCACTGATTTGTGATTTTGTTTAATGTCTTGCTCTTCATCCAAGCACTATCTGCTGCAACTCTTCCCTGATGCTTTTAGTTTTTAATACGTGAGTTTCTACCTCATCCCTTTATTAAAAACTAGTTGATGAGCCTGTTACACAGGCCACAGTGCCACTGCCAGCCAGTCGCGGGGCAGTTATGTACAGTAGAGACTGCCCACGCCGCAGCTGATACAGAGCTGGACACTCTCTGTATCAGCCGCGGTGCGGACAGTCTCTACTGCGCATGACTGCATTGTTACACACGTTTTAGCAAATGATTAATAGGTTGCTCATTTTAGGAATGCACAGAAATAATTATGATACCACACAGGTGGTTAACCCTTGATTCTCCTGGATTATCGAAGTCACAGTCCAACAGCAGTTAATGATCAAAGCACCTTACATAGTAAGATGATATTGCTAACCAAGTAGTTTTAGAGTGCAAGCTTTCAAGTCCATATGAGAGCTGGATACTACAAATACATATACAGTAAGTACAATACATTACATAAATCATACAACAGATAATTAATACAAATGCATAACAGTAGGAAACAACATTTCTTGACTACTTTGGATTCCATTCCAATCTTATCACCAATCTATTTCCAAATTACTTCAGTGAGGGCATTTTTATAGTCTAAAATAAAATCCACCTTCCAGTATGAAATATGACTTTGATACAGACAGTATTTCCCATTTAAAATGTTAATAGTGTCATTGTTGGTCGATGTGTTTATGGGGGTTTGCAACTAGCAAGCAACAAAGGAAACTTATATGAAAATAGTTTGTAAAATATGTTCATTGTGTGGAATAATGTAATGTACATTCTTGTAAAAGTTCAGAGTGACAAACTTGTAATCCCAGATCTTTCTGTCTTTCTGTGACTGGATGTTTCCCTTGAAAACAGCAAAACTAAGATCTTTGATACTGTCTCCATTTTTGGAAAACCATTTCCCTGCCGGTGTAAATATATTCTCCTTGTTAAGAATGAATCCATGAGAACACATCTGTCTTCTTAAAGTTTTTCCTGTGTCACCTACATATGACACTGTGGTGGAACATTTCATGCATATGACCTAGACAACAGTAGATAAACTTCAGGAAAATGTGCACAACAAACAATTATACTTGATGCTTAGCATTTTTGTGATGCTTTATTTTTAACACAGCCAAGAATGGGAACTTATCCAAAACCCATATTGCCATTTGTTTCTGGTGATTTTTACTGCAGGTTTCTGAGAATATTATAGGTTACCCTGGCAGATCAGATCTGATTTTTAACTTGTAAACCTCTATCCTCTCCTACTGCATTATTTAAGATATGTGAAATGGACAGATTACATGGACCAGTTGGCTCTTACTTGCCATTAAAATCTATAATTATTATTACTGATCAATTTTATCTGTTCTTACCATTAACGTGTCTCACAAGTCATGCCCCATGTATTCTTTCCGTGACCCCATACAAATCTCTCTATATTAGAGAGGACCTGTATGGTATCATGCTATAGCACAATCTGTTTTGTCAATGTGCACTTGTAGAATCAGATATTTCTTGTGCTTTTTACAACACTAACCTGTTGTATTTCCATGCTAAGAGGCAATTGCGCAGTAATTTCCATAACAGTGTGATCAACATTGTGTCAAACTAAAATGGTGATGCTGCATGAAAAGATAAAATAGAGAGAAGAATGCTGGAGACCATCCTGCTAACTGCCATTGAGTTGTACAACAAAGTGATAGACCTCATCATGACATTGCCCTTCTTCCCAAAGGGCAAGTACAGGAATGAAATAGTTGCAGAAGTACTGGAGCATGGATAGTGGTTCCCAGGAACTCCCATTTACCCATAACCTTTTCAATGGATGTAGTAATCCAGCTGGCCCCTTCTCAGTCAAGAGTCCAAGATGCACTTGATCTTGTACTCATCATGATCATCAATGTGTACAGGAGATGGAGGAGCAGGAGAGGGACCAGTGGATATTTTAGGAAGATGGTAGAGTGAGTTCAAAGGCTACAGGAGTGATGTATCTAGCACTAGGAAACAGACCTATGTCTCAAAAACTCAGTTTCCTAGGAGGCAAGGACAGAGGCTGGATGATATGTGGAATTCAAGGAGAATCTAGAAAAACTAGCAGGGGAGAATTTGACAGTTGTAGGCAAACACCATCATAAGAAGAACTGAGTGCCAAATATCTTGAAAATAAAAGTAAAGTATTTTAGACACTGCTTAAGCACCTGGTTGACTTGCTCTGTTTCCCCATGGGACTGGGAATGGTATCCGGAGGACATAGAGCATTGGATGCGTAGACTTATGCAAAAAGTTCTCCAGAACTTGGAGAATTGCATAACCTTCTCAGATACCACTTCAGGGTGAATACACTGGAGCCTAGCTATCTCATTAATTAGCAGGGTTGCAGTTTCTGTAACAGTAGATGTTTGTGGTACCGGGTTGAAATGGACCATTTTTGTGAGTCTACTAACAGTGGCTAGAATGGTGTGGCCCTTATATTTAGGAATTTCAACAATTAAGTCCATGGAAATGGAGGGCCAGTGTTTCATATGCATGGCCAGTGGCATTTGATACACCAGGGTTTTAGAGAGAAGAAACATATTTTTTACACAATCCACCAGAAATTTCTTTGAAACAGATATTAATCATGGTTTCTTAGGTGACCCGCTAAAGGATTATCATGACATAGCTGAAGGAACCTAACTTTCTAAGATTTAGTAATACTTAGTTTCCCACTGTAAGTCCAGTTAAGCTTAGGCTGATGAAGGTACTCACTGGCACTAGATTGGGTACAAAAAGGACAGGAAATGACTGATACTTCCATAATAAAGGCACAAGTTTAATGTTTTTCCTGACAAGACAGGGAAGAATTTACTAGCCCAGTTTGCATGGGTACAAGAGTGAATGGCCACATAGAAGCAGATGAAGGAGGACTAGTAGGACCTTGAGAAGGTCAGACCAGGGGCAAGAACTGGCTTGTTCCTACTTACATCTGATTTATGGCCAGTGTAATGAAGTCTTCTTTGGCCAGTTCATCCTTGATACTGTTGGATAGGCAATATTAAGTTGACCCTTAGTGCTGGGTCATTCCATTGCATGTCAGTGGCCCAGCATCAGAAATTGGTAACATACTCTTCCACTTTCCCCCTTGAGCCTTTTAGGAAGAGGAAGCTGGGGTTCAGGTCAAGACACTGTTAGTTCAGCTCCAAAAACTGGAGTGAGCACTGCAGGAACAGGAGAAGACCTGTATCCTGGGGTCAGAGATCTGGAAGTTAAGGGCAGAATACCTCTCCTGCATATCCTGCATCATATGAGTAATGAGGTCCAGCTGCTGGGCCATAGCTGTTGGGACATAGATGTGAAGGCTTATGACATACCTGTAATGTAACAATTTTGGCGATTGGAATCTAGTGGTAAGTGACTTGGGTCCACTTGGGTGTAATTGAAAACAAAAGAAAGATTGCTGCACATGCCAAATAATCACAGAAACCTGCAATAAGCATGAATATGCATGGTGCACTCATAGGCAGAAACACATGATACAACAACCAAAAGGGAAGCACCCAAGGAAAAGACACCAAAGGGTACAAATCCCTAACAAAGAAGCCTATTTAAATGAGGCACTCAAAAAGGCAAGTAATAAAAAAATACAGAGCTTTATTGAAAAAATAAGCACAGTAATACACAAAGATAAAACCAATTAAAAACAATCAGTATGAGGCAAATAATATACATGCCCAAACTTAAATAATGAAAAATAGAAAAAAAGAAAGAAAAGGATATGTCTACAATATAAATGTGCCCTATGATGTCTCAACTATAGCGAGACAAAGCTAAAAATTGTACATATATAAAGTGCAAAGAAATACAAGCATTTAAATAAAGTGCCCAAAGGTGTAGACAAGTACTTATCTTATTATAGCGTTATAATAAACCCACTGGGAATGTCAAGTAGTCAAAAAGCCAACATACTGAACACCCAACGCGTATCGCTACTAACGTAGCTTCGTCAGGGATGATGAGAACTACAGTACTACCAAAGGTATATAACTGATAAAGTGACCAATCAACATAATCAAAGTAGTCATGTGATTGAAACAGACGTGTGAAACTGAACAAAGGCAGAAGGCGAAATCATACTGTAACAAGTCCCTTCCCCACCGGTTACACTCTACCACCAAGTATCTAATTTCAGAGCACTACCGCTTAATATGTATTAGATACGCAGACTATAACCTACCACCAAGCACCTAATATCTAAGTAATACCGTTCGGTATATAAAGGTAGCGCAAAGAAAAAGATCTCAGGTGAAGAAAAATTTTTCATAAGTTTGCAAATGAATAAACCATATATAATATTAAGAAGAATATATGCATGGCCCTGCCTAAATAACTAAAGCATAAATTGAAAAAAATACATATATGTCCCTACCTGAAAATGAATATACTAAATATCACATAAAAATAAAGTATGAATAATGAATTCAAATAATAAACCCTAATGCTTAAATGGCAAAATAACCAAACATACATTAGATTACAATAATCACAAAATATATCCCTATCAAACATAAATTGGCCATACATAATAACTTATTCTCCAAAATATAATATAACAATGGTGTCAATCAAAACCCTGGTGGGGAAAAGGACATCAACAAGTTACATATCAAATAATGACAAATATTGATAACAAATCAATCCAGGACTACAAAATTATATGGTCACAAATTTTAAATTGGTAATAAATGTCAATAGACTTAATCAAAATCCGTTGTCCGAAAATGGTTTGGACAACAAGAAAGATTTCAATATGTTCAATATGTTCAAAAGTTTGCATTCTAGGACACTGTGTACATTTTAAGAGATGTGCATACCTTATAAATGAGATGGTCTTGGGACACGTATTACTTTAACAATACATTGGACAACTCTCTTGAATTCAAAGAGTTAACCCTTTCAGTGCCCGAGGGGTACGCAATGCGTTGCAAAGCAACGTGTTGCGTACCCCCTCTGGAACTGTAAGGGTTAATTCTATGCTAGTCAAAGTATGTGAAAAGGAAAGCTAATTGTATGTGCATTGACTATAACATGAATAAGTTATTTTGACATTAATGCAATATGTATCAAATGAGACTATAGATTTGTACCAAACTGAGTGAGATAACCTTTGAACGGATGACAATATAACATACTGAATCATCGGTTGGTGTCCTTAATCAGTATACAATGTAAAACTGGATTTTAAAAACAAACAATCAATAGTTAAAAACAGTTCCCAATCTTACAATAATATAATGAAAAAGTTATAGTCCTTTAAGTCCTTAATAAATGTGATAATAAAAATGAGAATAATGGAAAAAGCGGTCACTCAAACATGGTTTAGTAGTACATACAGTTCTCAAACTAGAACCAATGTTCCTGGAAATTGATGGAATCATTCAATGTTCATGATGAATATGGGGTGAGATGAAATGAGAGATGAATATATGAGATGACCAAGATGATTCAGTCCATGTATGATAGAGTCAGTATACTCTAATTCCTACACTTCCATTAAGCAATCTGGCTGCTGTCAAGTTCCCGGAGTCCTCACGGGTAGAAACATATATCTAGAAAAAAGAGGAGAAGAGACAGCGTACAGAAAGCTCTAAGTCTAGTGGTTAAATATATTATGGAAGCAGAATATGCAATAAAATACAACTTTATTTACAAAATATGCGACCGAGAAATCAAAGGAAATGGTAAATATTACTCCATGTGAGTAATTAGATAAAAATGTTTATTGATACCGTTATGGTTAAAAAAGTGGTAATAAGGGACTACTATAGATGGGACCTATTTGTGGAGAATGCACTCTGTGAATCACAGTAAAAATATATTCAACATGATCAGATTAGATGGTAGTCTAACCCCCACCACAGGGATAATTAAACAATATGCACAGTGATAGTAGTTCTAACCGTTCACCGGATGGTTTCTTTGCAAGTGGGCCCATAGCAAGATAACCTTGGCAGCGTGTATAGTTACTCCTAGATTTGTGCTGTTCCCCTGGTTCTCCGTCTCTTATAGTGGAGTTCTTTTAAAGTCCACTTTAAATACACTTGTAAAACCTTGAATAGATTGACGCATTTCAAGGAATTAATCCCCTTTCTCAAGATTAAATTGTTGGATCCATACAGTGTATGTGCATGCATGTGTCTGCTAGCATAGGATTCTATGGGATCTGCCAGGTGAAGCTGGTAGATGGAATTGGTGGATTTGTCAGACATTTGCTCATTGATGAAAGAGAAGGTCAGATCGATCATGCCATTGACGAATAGTTTAACTAATTCAGAAGAAAATCCAGTGATTTCCTATAACATTTTGCTTTTCAACTCTTGATGAATTTTTGGTCTTATTCAATTCATTCCATTTTGTAAGGCTGAGGAACAGAATCAAATTCGGAGCAAACAAATTGTATTTTAAAGTGTTAGTAATGTCCAAAAAGAAGTTTTTTTGAATTTAGAAGAGTTTAAAAATCTAAGCTAAATGCAAAAAAAACATATCTCTCAAACTCTATGGTTTAAGAGATACAGGCGTTTAAAGTTCGCTGTCTCCTACTGACAGCTGTAAAGCTGTCAGAAACTCCTGCTGACAGCTTTGAGATACATTTTTTGCATTTAGCTCAGCTTTTTAAGCTCTTCTAAATGCAAAAAACTTTTTTTGGACATTACTAACCCTTTAAGGGACAAATACCAATTCCCAATATTTCTATTGATTTAGATGGAGCTTTTAATGTCTTGAATGCCACAGAGTATTTTGAAGCAAGGCACTGAGAAGCCTCTGGCTTTCAAGACGTTCTAAGAACCATTTAAATGAAAGGAATTTTCTATTTCTCCCCTAAGGTTCAGCAGATTTGCTCTAGAATAGGTCCAGTTCTTCTTAGTACATGATCCTCAGTAAGTTTTCAGTGAGGGGCAATAGTTTTTGTTTCACTAATGGGTGCTGGATTCAATTGTGGATGATGAACAATTCAATGTCCACATTTAACACTGATATGAGAAATAGACTTGTGCGAACCGGTTCGGGTCGATTTCGGAATTCGGACGAATAAGGGTCATTCGGCATCTTTTGGGCCATCTGAAAGGAAAAAGTAATTTGTTTTTTAAAAACTGAGTCCGAACTGCCCTGGTCAGAATCTTCAGCGCAAATTTCGGAAATTCAGACAACAGCTACCCGCGTGTGTAATACTTTCCATCCAAAATTTCCCTCCTTCTCTAGTCCAATTAACTTCTTCGTTTCATGATGGGGGCTGGACTAATGACACGTCAGACACCCAGAGAGCCTGCATTTCCTGTTAGTCCGTTGTTGGAGCTCAGAGAGAGCAGAAGGAGATAGAGTGTCCAGTTGTTGTGTAGGCAGGCAGTTAGCATAGGTAGGCAGCCAGCATTAGTGCCAGTTATTGCCACTGCAAGGGAGAGTCATCTTTGTTCCTGTGGAAAATATAAAAAAATATTAGGAATTTGTTTTAATAGTTTTCAGAGTAACACAGCCAGTCTCACAGTTGTGTACAGAGGTAGGCAGGCCTAGTACCTTATTGCCACCTAATTTCATCCGAGTCAAACAGGTCTGGTCCGAAATGTGGATCCTCCGAACAACAAAAAAAAAATTTGGCCAAAATCGAATTTTACCGAAAATGTTTTCCTTGCACAAGTCTAATGGTAAATGTATGAAGCCCATGGACCTTATCTGAATAATATTTTGGGCTATATCCATAAATGAAAAGATGGGCAATACTGGAGCAATGCAAGCAATCTAAGAATGACAACCATATAGAATGCACAGGAAAAAGGAAATATTTTGCACTTGTATCCTCTGTACCTTGCCATTCGACAGTGACAAGCAAAGCTCAGAGTAACGCAATCCCCATATACTGCTCTACTGTATCCCACCACCCCGGAATCAACAGCACAAAGAGGCAAATCTTGGGCATAAACAGATTTGTAAATAGGTGTTAGGCAGCACAAAAAAGCTATTGTTTTCAAAGGTTTTAGTATCATTTAAGTGGTGGGCATGTTAATAAAATCTATTACTTTTCCTATAGCGTCACATTCTGGAAACAGTGCCCACCGACATAGGGGTGAAAAGAGATCCCTCATTTGATGAGGCTGGATGTCTACTTTCCAAATTAGTATATCTTGTCTACTTTTTCCTCATGTCTGCAATTTGTTTGTATTTAAATGCAAGCAGGTAATCTTAGGAGAGAAACCATACCAAAGAGGTATCATTGTCTTGGGCTGGCAGTACATACTGACAACAGTATGAAAGTCCATGTTTTTCAAACACTTCTGTATTTTTAAAGTGGGGGATTTTTTTTCACTATTGTACCAACTTCTGGAAGTATCAATGCTTACTAGCCTAGGAGCAGATAGACAAGTATCCCTTCCTATGATGCAGTTGGTTATCTGCTTTCCAGAATGTTGTGCTTTTTTATAGCCATTTTAGTAAAGGAAGGTCATATCTTAACCCTTTGAGTGCCAGATATGTAAGCAATGTATTGTGTACCCCTATGGCACTCAAAGGTTTAAGAATCTGAGAAAAATTACAGATTTTGGTAGTTTTTTGCTTCTAGCACCCTTCATAGTATTCCAGCCCTTACCAATGGAGTGTCCTTTCCCACAGGAGTGTAGCTACTAATACATATAGTAAAGAATTCCATAGTTGTCAAAGATGTCAGTACATTTGAAGGGCTAGAAAAGTAAAACATGCATTTTGTTTTCTTTCAGTGTCATTTTCTGGATGTATTTATGGATACCGTGCTAGGGGTAGAAAGGCAAGTGACTTCTTATTTAAAGGTTGGGTTGTCTTCTTTCCAAAATAACATGCCTTGCTGCCTTTTATTCTTGTCTGTTGTTACTACAAATATTTAAGTGTGGGTATGTCATACCGGCACCCCGTTCAGTATGTCTGCCTATACCAATAGCATACCATTTTACTCAGGTGGCCTCTAGCCACCTTATATAATATGGTATTGCACGATTTTAAGCAATTTTAGTATATTTGAAAGAGTGCTATAGCACCATCATCTGGTTATTCCATAGCAAGCCAGCCTTGGAATAGACATGCACATGGAGTCCCTGAAATTAGAATTGTATGCACCTTTAAAAAATATATAATATACAGTGCTAGAAGGCCACAAGTGAGGCTGTTCAAATCCCGTACTATGGTGAGTCATAGTATATGACAAACTCTTGTTTGAAGCAATTGCCTTTTGGAAAGTAAGTGGTGCTGTTGCTACAAACTTAAACCATTGAGGATGCTATCTATATTTTTCTTCCTTTAAACATGAAACCTGGGGCTTTAGAATCATCCAGTACCTAGAAACACATTTGATTCTGATTATCTTTTGACAACCAACAATGGGAGTTGTAGTCCAAGAGCAGCTGGCATGCAACAGTTTCCCTCCCCTTCTGCAAAGCTTACAGCAGGACAGGAGTATGTGAGGCTCTCAGTTATTGTTCAGATACTACTTCCATAATACTCTGCCAGTGACTGAGGAGTTGGTATTTTTAAAGGTACAGGTCTTATTGTCATTGAAACTGCCTGTATTTTAAACCTTTTTATTTTCCAAGTAGGATAATAGTTTTAGAAATGCTTGTTTTGTTAGTTAGGGAATCTAATCTCAGCAGAACTATATTATTCTGACTTGATCAGATAAAGCATGAGTAATTATCACATGTTCACAAAATGTCTCTCCAACTTAGGCTACTAAAACCTATAGGTTTCCACCAGAGAGGTGGAATAAATTGATAAAGAATAATCATACAAAACCTTTCAAGATGGAAGCTCTCATGGAGGGGAAGACTTAGAAAGGTGAAATGTCCTTTTTAAACAGAAAAATACAGAAAGCAGTGCATCTTAGGAAAAAACATAATTTAAAGTAAACTTATAATTTTTAATTAATAAGCAAAATTGTTTTTAAAGTGACAGGTCAAATTTAGTGGTGTCAGAGAAACAAACATTGTATTAATGCTTTATTCTGACAGAAAACTATGCTTCTTATCTCCCCAACTTGATGGATATAGGTTAGCTGGCATACACATTGATATTTGTAAATTGTGGTACAGGACTTTAAGTACATTTGGAGCTTGATTAATGATTTTGTCATTAAGTGCTTTTTTTAATTGAAATGTGAAATTATTGATAGATAGATAAGAGAGGATTTTTCTAAAATGAATGATGCATGAATCTATCAGGGGAACAGTTATTACATAAATAATTCTTCATCACAAGAAGTGATGATCAATGAATTCCCCTGAAGTGTCCCTGGCATGGAAGGTAAATGAGGCTATCATTTGTCTGTCCCTCCCAGACTATTCTTCAAATCCATTGCCAGATATGGCTGTCCCTTCCCCTTTCTTTTCACTTAGCATGATTAGTCTACAGAACCAAAGAGAGGTCCTTGTATGCTGTTGACATACTTCTACCTTTCACAGCAGCAACACAGGTACATCTGTGTCTCAGATCAGTGGTTGTCAATATGTGGCACTGGAGCCACAAGTCGCCCTATGAGGCGTTTACTGCAGCCCTCAGTCTGCTGCATGTTACAGTGGGAACAAGAAATGATTTTACTCTCCTCCATTACACATGCCCTATTTTCACCTCAGAAAAACAGATATCTGTCTTTTTTTGCCTCAAATAATATTTCCATTCACACAGATTCACCTTAACAGTATGAGTGCCACACGGATGTGCCATGTATTGCACAGCAATGCATACCACACACCCCTGACACACATCCTTTGAATGTCACAGAGATCTCCAAAGCATTATAAAGTGGTGTTTGGAGACCTTTCTTGCATATTGACAATTATAACTATGATTGTGGAAAAGTTTAAGCATAATGGCAGGAATTACATTTCCACAGGCACAAATCATCACTGGGCTGCTGTCTCATGCTCCTGCACTTCATGTTATGTACTCGACTGTATGATCGATTTGGTGCATACACATTAACTAATGGCCCATCTAAATTTTTCCCTTGAACCCTGGTTCATAAATAGCAGTACTGTGGTCATGGAGGCAGATGCTAGCCGGGTGTCAGTTGCTAGCAGGACCACTGAACACAAGCTCTATCTACTGCACATGGAAATATTACATTTTTAAGGCCCTCTTTGGTGTGATATAGTTACATAGTTGATGAGGCTAAAAAATGACATCAAGTCCAGCCCATGCCATAAACACCCATGTTGATCCAGAGAAAGGCATAAAAATCAAAAACACCCTGAAGCCATTTCCAATTTAGCTCCAAGTGGGTAAAAAATGCCTTCCTCATTCCAAGTGGCAGTCAGATAGTTCCCTGGATCAACAACCTATCTGCATTGAAGCCATCCATCATAATTTTAAATATTGTTCTGTGCTAGATAGGCATCTGTTTCTATTCTGAAAGCTGTTACATTATATGCAAGTACAACATCCCGAGGCAAAGAATTCCATAGCTTTACCACCCTTAGTGTAAAAAATCCATGCCTTTGTTTTAGTTGAAAGCAACTCACGCATACACCCAGACCTGCTGTCCCCTAACCATATATTTCAGGTACTCCCCACTGATCCCTCTCTCTACTTCCCTACATTCGAAGTTCACAAACTTCGCCTCTTCTCTACCTTACCCTTGCGTGTTGCAGTCATATACAGGCCACCTGGTCCTACTACTCAATTCCTTGATCACTTCACCTCCTGGCTCCCTCACTTTATGTCCTCTGATGTCCCTACTCTCATCATGGGCGACTTCAACATCCCTATAGATAATCATAACCCCCCCTGCACTCAAACTCCTCTACTTAGCAACCTCCTTTGGCTTATCACAGTGGATGAGCTACATCATCACAGTGATGGTCACTCCCTTGACTTGATCTTCACTAACCTCTGCTCAGTCTCCAACTTCTCTAATATCCCCTTTCCCCTCTCTGACCACCACCTCCTCACCAGTAACCTCATCATACCATCCAAACCCATCCCCCCCACCGTGACCAAGAGCATGCGGAGAAATCTACATACTCTTGATCCGCAACAATTCTCCACATCCCTGCAACCTCTTCTCAACCCCATCCTAACACTTACTTGCCCAGAACAAACTACTGTTCTGTACAACAGCACTCTCACAACAGCCCTCGACACAGCGGCACCTGCAACTCCACACCACCCACGCACAGCCCCACTACCACCCTGGCACACAAGACAAATGCGTTACCTCCAAAGGTGCTCACACACTGCCGAACGGCACTGGAGGAAATTGCGCTCCACAGCCAACTTCATACACTACAAATTCATTCTCTGTTCATATAGCTCTGCCCTCTCCCTGGCCAAACAGTCATACTTTTCCTCTCTAATTTCTAATCTCTCCTCCAATCCGAAACGCCCTTTTTTCAACCTTCAAATCACTTCTACACCCACCAACACAAACACCTTCCACTAACTTCTCTGCCATAGATCTTGCCACCCACTTCAAGGACAAGATTGAATCAGACATGACATTTCATCACTCTCACCCCCACCGAGCCAGCCCAGCCCTGTCACCTCTCCCACATGCACACTAAGCTCCTTCTCACCCGTCACCAAGGATGAAGTTTCCCGTCTCCTCACTTGCTGAAATCTAACCACATGCCCTCTCGACCCAATCGTATCTTGGCTCACTCAAGAACTCTCCCCTCTATTAACTCCAATCCTTACTCACGTATTCAACCTCTCCCTCTCAACTGGCACCTTCCCATCTTCTTTCAAACATGCACTAATCACACTGATCCTAAAGAAACCCTCCCTGGACCCAAACGCACTGTCAAATTACTGACCAATTTCTCTGCTCCCATTTGCCTCCAAGCTCCTTGAGTGTGTCACATATAATCAGCTCACTAGATTCCTCTGCTCCCACTCCCTGCTAGATCCCTTGCAATCTGGATTCCGCCCTTATCACTCCACTGAGACTGCCCTCACTAAAGTGGCCAATGACTTGCTCGTCGCCAAGACAAAAGGCCACTACTCCATACTCATTCTCTTGGACCTGTCAGCCGCCTCTGACACAGTAGATCACCCTCTCCTTCTCCAAGCCCTCCACTCCCTAGGTATCTGTGACACTGCACTCTCCTGGTTTTCATCTCATCTCTGCAACCGCTCCTTCAGCGTTTCCTACTCTGGCTCCACTTCTCCACCCATCCCACTGTCTGTTGGAGTGCCTCAAGGATCAGTCCAGGGACCCTTGCTCTTCTCAATCTACACCTCGTCCCTCGGAAAACTAATCAACTCCCTTGGGTTTCACCATCATCTTTATGCTGATGACACTCAAATATATATTTCCTCCCCTGACCTCTCCTCTTCCCTCTTGTCCCGAGCATCTGACTGTCTGTCTGCTGTGTTTTCCTGGATGTCCTCCCATCAACTCAAACATAACCTTGGAAAAACTGAACTAATCGTCTTCCCTCCCAGTACAACCAGCCTTACCCCAGATATTACCCTCACCATCAACAACGCTACCATCACACCGACCCCTACAGCTCGCTGCCTGGGGGTCACATTTGACTCTGCCCTATTCTTCATTCCTCACATCCAGTCAATCTCCAACTCATGCCACCTCCACCTCCACCTCCACAACATCTCTAGAATCTGACCCTTTCTCACACAAGTCACTACCAAAATTCTAATCCAAACACTCATCATGTCCCGTCTTCACTACTGTAACTCATTACTAATTGGCCTTCCTCTCACCCGACTAATCCCACTACAGTCCACAATGAACTATGCTGCAAGACTAATCTACCTCGCTCATCGTTCTCTGACACCAAACCCCTCTGTCAATCCCTACACTGGCTCCCATTAGCATACAGAATTAAATTCAAAATTCTGGTTCTTACTTATAGAGCTCTCACTAACACCACCTGCCCCCAATATTTCATCTCATTTCCAAATACACTCCCTCTCGCCATCTTCGCTCTGCACACAACTTTCTGCTCTCCACAGCTCTTATCACATCCTCCCACTTCCGCCTACAGGACTTCTCCCATGCTGCACCTCAGCTCTGGAATTCCCTCCCCCGCCCAATCAGACTCTTCCCCATCCTTCAGATCGTCAGACGCTCCCTGAAAATTCTCCTCTTCAGGAAAGCCTAACAACTACCTCCATAAACATTATCACTAAGAATCACCCCCTTGCTTGGACCACTGCACTCTACAGCACTTCTCCCTCCCACCCACTGACTGGCAGTTCATGTGGCAATAGGAACTTACACCCAATAGCACTTACTCCTTCTGTGTTAAACCTACCTTCCTCTAGACTGTAAGCTCTCACGAGCAGGGTCCTCTGATTCTTCTGTTCTCCACATTTGATTGTACTATATAATACCTCTGTATGTCTATTCCCTACTGTAAAGCGCTGCGGAATTTGTTGGCGTTATATAAATAAAGACTAATAATAATAAAGACTAATAACTTTCCTCTAGTTTTAATGGATGACCTCTTGTTCTTAGTTCAGCTCTTTGTGTAAATAATTCATTTACAGTGCCTTGTTAAAGTGTTAAGTGGGCTCATTCAGTCTGTCTGTTTCAGTTTAAAAAAAACCGCCAGGAAATGTCCATGTCTTTTACATGGACATGACTTCCAGGACTCAATGAAGGGGTTATTTTTTAACAAAGAAGCCAGGGCAAAATTCCTAGAGGCCATTTGAATATTCTATAGGGAGGCAAGTTGCAGGCTACAATTAGGAGATGTTACTTCCCTCTTAAGGCAGTAATTCTCAGCTTCAGTAGTTTAGTAAATTAGCAGTAAGCAGGCAAAGCATTTGGGTATTGGTTAAAGCATCTGTTACAGTGTGGAATTGTACTAATACATCCCCATAACATGCAGCTCATTGGAGGAATTGAAGGCCACATAGGCATCCTTAGGATGGAATTTGGTTATCCATTACGGGCTTAGATCAAGAAAACCACCAGCCCAGCTAGAAACCTTAAATTAGCAACATGTCTAAGTCATACTTTCAGTTATTGTTAAATGATATGAGAAAGGCACATTTTACTAATTCAAACCTCCTAATTAGTGTTGAGCGAGCATGCTCGGCCGATGCTCGGATCGGCTCGAGCATCGCTCTGCTCGGCACATGGCGGTACTCGTACGAGTACCGCCATGTGCTCGCCCGGCATGTTCGGGTGGCGGGGATCTGTGCCGAAGGAGGCACAGATCTGAAGACGCTCCGCTGGACCACCAGGGACTGGAGGTAGGGGGCATTGCGGAGATGAAGGGGGCATAGCGGAGATGAAGGGGGACATTGCGGAGATGAAGGGGGCATTGCGGAGATGAAGGGGGCATAGCGGAGATGAAGGGGGACATTGCGGAAGGGGGGCATTGCGGAGATGAAGGGGGTATAGCGGAGATGAAGGGGGACATTGCGGAGATGAAGGGGGCATTGCGGAGATGAAGGGGGCATAGCGGAGATGAAGGGGATGAAGGGGGCATTGCGGAGATGAAGGGGGCATAGCGGAGATGAAGGGGGACATTGCGGAGATGAAGGGGGCATTGCGGAGATGAAGGGGGCATAGCAGAGATGAAGGGGGACATTGCGGAAGGGGGGCATTGCGGAGATGAAGGGGGCATTGCGGAGATGAAGGGGGTATAGCGGAGATGAAGGGGGACATTGCGGAGATGAAGGGGGCATTGCGGAGATGAAGGGGGACATTGCGGAGATGAAGGGGGACATTGTGGAAGAGGGGCATTGTGGAGATGAAGGGGGGCATTGACCAGGCACCCTCCCCTCATCAGAGCAGGGGGTGCCTGATGTAATGCTCGTGTCGCCCCATTCAATTCAATGGGGCTCGGGTGCTCGGCCGAGCACTCGAGCCTCCGGCGGTGCTCGGTCAGAGCACCCGAGCACCCGAGCATCGGGGTGCTCGCTCAACACTACTCCTAATATTTCTCTGCTGAAGCGAGAGAGGGACAATTGCTCTAGTGACCAATTTAAGTCAAGTCAGAGGTTAAATTTCCTAAACTACCGTAAAATCTCAGTTATAATACGCACCTGTGTATAATACACAGGTGTATATTATACCCAAGGTTTTGGGGAAAACAAGAGTGCCTATGTATAATACACAACCTTGTTTTTTCCCTTACTAAAAAAATGTAGTGCTGGCAGATACCTTCCCTCCCTCACCCCAGCACAATCTGCTCTCAAAATAAGTCTAATTTCCTTCCACTAAAGTCCCTATCTTCCCTCCCGTCCCCCAGAGCAATCCTATCTCAAAATAAGCCTTACTTCTTTCCACAGAAGTCCCCATCTTCCCTGCTTGCATTTTCCACCCGCTTCCTTCAATGGGCTGTCAGGACCTTCCACCTACAGTATTGCCCTGTGAGTACCTTGAGATCCCCACAGGACATTACCAATGGCTGGAGGCTGAAGGTCCTGTCAGCCCACTGAAAGAAGCAGGCGGCAAATGCAAGCATGCCACCAGTAGGGAAGATGGGGACTTCTGTGGAAAGAAGTAAGGCTTATTATGAGATCAGTTTGCACGGGGGGGGGGGGATGGGGACTTCAGTGGAAGGAAATAAGGCTTATTTTGAGAGTGGATTGTGCCTGCGGTGAGGGAGGGAAGGTGTCTGCCAGCAGTGCATTTTTTTTGTCCAAAAACTCTTGTATATAATATGCACCCCCCACTTCACATAAGATGAATAGGGGTAGAATTATGCGTATTATACCCGAGAATTTACGGTATTTTTCACAATACACCCACTATGCTTCAGCGCTAATCTCTACCACTGTCCTGTAATCCCTTATAGAATTCAATATGGCTTCACAATACTTGTTTTTCAATAGAATTTTGAACAGTCAATGTCCATGAATACTGAATTTAAACAACTTTAATTTGAACTTTTATAGATATCTATCTTATAGATAGAAACGATTTTTATTGACTGGTGAGTGGAGTATTACTGATAATTTTAAAGAGATAATAATACTTAAAATGTAAAACAAATATGTTGTAGGGTTTATCCCCCTGAGTAAAACAAGAATACTCCCACTGCTGTAAGGTGTTTTATTCATAAGTTATTACAGCTCAAAGATGAATTTTTTAGGTGCAATATCACAGTTGCCTGAAATTGTGCAGTGGCGCTGTTGCTACACCATCCTATGTAGATTTGTGGTCTATGCAACAGAGCTGTCCATAGGATCGTGCAACAACAGCACCACTGTACAATATCAGGCCACTGTGATATTGCACCTAAAAATTAATCGTTGAGCTGTAATAACTTTTGAATAAAACACCTTTCAGCAGTGGGAGTACCCTTTTTTTACTCAGGAGGATAAACACTATAATATATATTTTTTTACATATAAAGTATTACTATCCCTTTAAGGTTACTTCAAGACTTAATGGCAGACTGTATGTAATTGAATAAAGTATTTAGAACAGTGATGGCAAACATATTAGCGTCTGAGTGCCTAGCTGTCTGCAGAGAGGCTAGACTGGAGACAGGCCCGGGCTGGGATAAAAAATAGACCTGGGCATTTAAGGCTGAGCAGCCCATGGGGGGGGGGGGCAGCGACGGGCGTTCGTTCGTTATTATTATTTTTTTTTAATGCCTGGACCCAGGGCCAGTGCAAGATTTTTGGTATATACAGGCGAAGGTGCATTTTGATGCCCCAACCCCCCTCCGACCAGGACACAATCCTATGCCCCCGCTTGCCACAATCCCCTGCCCCGCCCACATAATCACCTCCACACTCTGCCCACCTCCACACTGTCCACCCCATCCTCCTCCCCACCTCCACATTGCCCACACTGTCCATCTCCACAATGCCCCTTCCACAATGCCCCCTTCATCTCCACATTGCCCCTTCCACAATGCCCCCTTCATCTCCACATTGCCTTCATCTCCACATTGCCCCTTCCGCAATGCCCCCTTCATCTCCACATTGCCCCTTCCACAAGGCCCCTTTCACCTCCACATTTCCCCTTCCACAATTCCCCTTCATCTCCACATTGCCCCTTCATCAATGCCTCATAAAGCCCCTTCATCTCCACATTGCCCCTTCCACAGTTCCCCTTCATCAATGCCCATAAAGCCCCTTCATCTCCACATTGCCCCTTGATCCCATACCTTGAGTCCCTGGTAGTCTAGCAGTGTGCTATAGAAGAGATCTGTGCCTCCTTCGACACAGAGGTGAAGCTCCCACACGCGGTTCTCAGTAATACAGAGCGCTGGGAGATGATGTCATCTCCCAACGCTCTGTATTGCTTCACAGCCTGGGTCACCAGACCGGCCCACCGGGCAAATGCCCGGTATGCCCGATGGCCAGTCCGGGCCTGACTGGAGATATCAAAGTGCCAGTACTGAACATATCTCATGGAAAGGAGGTTTCTTGGTGAATACATATGTGAAAAGACAGCTATATGTAATTGTCATACCTGGGAACTTCATGGTTGGGGCTGCCCAGAGAAGAGCCCTCTGGTGCTGACGAAGGGAGAGAAATTACGTGATTCGTGTCATAAAAGGACAGTGCTTAGTTGCGAGTGGGGGGGCAGGACTTCAAAAGCAAGAAAAATAGCTCCATAGACTGAGGAAGGAGGAGAAGTGGACGGGGAGTGGGAATAACAGGGTGGGATTGAGCACGAGTGGGCAGTTTCATCAGAAACTCCCCACATCCGGACAATCAGACTCTGCCTCGGAGACCCGGTAGTACAGCGTGAAAACTGGAGTCTCTGGGCCACAACCGGAGAGTTCCCAGCTGTGGTAATTGTGTGCTCCTATTATGTTATCAGACATATGTAAACTGTGGTTTTTCTAAGAATAAAAACAGATGAAATAAACTTCTTGTGCGCTATACATTTTATTGTGAACTAGTGTAAAAGCCCGTGTACATAGGCCAAGGTCCAAGTGATGTTAAGAGGCCAGTCCTGCGCTACATACTGCTGCAGCCTCACTGGCGGTGCACAAGATGCAGTCATGCACTGTAGAGACTACCGGAATGCACAGAATGCTCATTCGGCAGTCTCTCCTGCGCATGACTGCATCGGACAAACATTCTAGTGTTTTATTATATAGGATAACTAGAATATCATTGTATAAATGTTATGTACAACTGAAGTAAATAGAGCTTAACACTTGATGGTATATCTTCTTCAATACCACCATCATAGAAATTGAATTTACCAGCTTGCACACTATTAATCTGAGAAACAATATGTCTGAGCAAAGGAGACTGACTTCACAATGCCTTTCTGCAATGACATTAACCTTTTGAGTGCCAGAGAGGAAAGCAATGCAATGCATTCCATACCTCTCTGGCACTCATACAGTTAACCATTTGTACTTGAAAAGCAAGGACACATTTATAAAGAAACTTTCATACTTGGAAGGCTACATTTATAAACATAAACTGGAGCAATTCTGGTGCATAGTGCTAAATGTGGAGCAATTTAAAACACTCTGTTGCTTTCTATATTGATTGTGTGCATTGCTCCAGTTTCGCTTTGATAAATATAGCTATTAAGTACACTTGAGAAAATTTTTTTTAGCCAAAGGAGGCTTTCAGTTCACATTACCTTTCCTGCAACGTTGCCATCTCCTCTATATTAATTGTGGCAAAGTGATAAATCGGGAGTAATCTCCACAGATACCAATGAAGTGTTTCTACCTATTGCTCATATTTTGAACTACATTAGATTCTGCAATGGAGTTTAAAAAATTAATTTACACTAATAAAATTTGTGAAAACATTGTTCTGGACAAAAGATGCAGGAGACAGGGACAGAAATTAAATAATGGGTGAAGCTAGGCACAAAATAAAGGCACCACATATTTCTCGCTGTATCATCCCTTGAATTGGCACAGTGTCCGAATGTATTCATTTTACACCCCCCTTTCTTGTGCTATGAACTGGGCATCAATCTAACTTCTGTCCCCACAAATCTACTCAACAGCTGGACTCTCTTGTGTCTAGTGCCAACCCCCCTTACCTAACTAGCCACATTAATCAGCCCTACTACACCCTGCACTGTTTGGGTTTAAGAACTGTCAACTTCCTCAAATAAAGGGCCTGCCTACCTTCAGCTCCAACTGTCCTGATCGCAGGATTGCTATCCTTTCCACCCCTTTTATTAAATGGTAAGGCCACAGAGTGTGGTCTCATACCTCTCTGCATTAGGGGAGAGCATACAGTGCCTGCTCCCACCCAGGACCAATTTTTAAGCTACTCTGTCTGACAACAATTAGGGAGGAGGGATACAGACAAAGCAAGACTTGGAGGAGATGGTTGGGGGTGTGACCAAGACCGACCTGCAAGGCTCCCAGTGGTTACATTATACTTTAGATTTGGATTGGGTCAGAAAACATAATCTGAGCCTCTATGGCAATTAAACATCTCATCTGTCCCCTGAGCCGGAGGTCCCTGGAGTACCCGTATACACCTGGCAGTAAAACGTTACTGGGAACAGGTATTCTCTCCCCATTCTGTAGCAGCCAATGCTCTCTCCTCCTGTTCCCACAACACACACTACATAAGTCAGAGGGAGAAGTGGGTGGCTTCACGTGTTTTGTAATAGGAGGGAAAGAAAAGAGTTGTGATGGGAGAGAATGAACACCAGGTAAATGTCAATCAATCCAGACACTATTGGTGGAGGGAAGAAAGACTCAATTTCCCAGTGCTCCTGCAGCCTCACTCACATTCTGGAAAAATGTCAGGTGTGAAAGGGTGGTGGAATTGGCTTCCTTGCCGACTGCCACCATAAAGGCCTCTGAGTGCCAGTGGTGACACTAGTGACAAAGGTTTGCCAAAACCAAATTATTTTATTTACAAATAATAATTTATAACATATATGTATGTTCAAACAAAAAATAACGTGAGTTTTACTGATCTGGAGCAATATGATACACTTATATACGCTCTACACCAGTGATTCTCATACAATGTGCTGTGGCAGTTTAGGGTGCCTTCACTGAACACCAGCTAAGGGTGCCACTCTTTTCCCATTTAGACTTGAAGAAAGATGTAAATGTTGAGTTTTAAATGTATGTTTATGGTAATCATTATGATCACTGTGTTCTTTCTTGTCATTGTTATTGTGAGTTATAATAATTATATATATTTCTATTTACATAATTGTCCCTGGACAAATTACCCATATAATTTTGGTGGTCCTCAGGAAATTCCATATTACATATTAGGAATTGTTCCCTCTAAGGTAAGCACAGGGGAGCTACCCAACACTACAGAGTTAAAGGGGTAGTGATTTTTCACAAAAACAGCAGCTCCAATTAATCTTCAAAGTATATGGGCCATAGAGAGCATTATCTCAATACTGTCAGAGTTGTAATTCAAGGGTAATTGAATGATACCCCCCTCCCGCCCATTTTACTGATATAACACTGCTCACCTCAGAGCAGCGAGACTGTCCGGATGGATTGCAGAGCGGAACAATCTTCAGTGGGCATAAGGAAAAACCTGAAAAACCTTTCAAGGGGGCAGGGTTTTCCTTATGCTCACAGTAAGAAGATTGTCTCTTGCTGTGATCTGTCTGGTCTGTTCCACATCTGAGGGGAGGTGGCTTACACTAGGTAAAAGGGGCAGGAGGGGGATACTTTATCATTCAATTACTCTTGAACTACAACTCTCACAGTATTGGAATAACACTCTCCATTGCGCAAATACTATGAAGATTAATTGGGGCTGCTGTTTTTGTGAAACATTACTATCTCTTTAAAATATTAATTAAAATGGACAAGGTCAGCATGGTGCATCAATTATTTCAATGCAGTTCAGCAAAAACACGTCTTTTTGACTCTGGGTCACTCACCTGTGCTCACCATAGTGGGAACACATTAGGAGTGCCTCGACCAAAAAAAAGATTTAGAACCACTGCCCTGAACTTTGTGATCACATATAGAGTGGGAAATCTAGGTAGGAAAAATGGTTCAGAGGGATTTGGATCTCAAAGAGGGACTGTCTCTCCTAAAGATGGATACATTTTTTATGTATATAATTCTGGAGCAGATCAACTGTGCCATATAGGAGAAAAAAAGTCTAATTTATTTAAATTAGACTTTTAACAATTTGAATATTAGACACGGTTCCCGTACACTGTGAATGAATGTGAACTGTAAAATTCACTGTGCGGTGGAGCATTTGGTAACCTTCCAAAAGTTTAAAGTCCCATTTAAAGCGGAACTATCATCTTCTTAATATTGCCTCCCAATCCTTTACTAATGTAGAGATAGGTAAAGCCATACTGTTATTATGATTAAAAAGTCCACATTATTAAAGAAAATAAACTTCTTCTGTAGGTATCCAGGGCACAGCACTTACAAGAGAAGCTCTGTGCACCTGCGCCTTCAGAAACTTCTGTTACCTTAAGGTAACCAGCGGATGTCACCACCAATCCGGGCAGTGCGCAGGACACACAGCGCAGACTCAGAGGTTCTTTACCTTTACGATGTCTGCGCTGTTGTCAGCTGGATGTCTACAGAAGAAGCTGCTTTACTTAATAACACAGACTTTTTCAGCATAATAACAGTATGGCTTTACCTAGCTCTATATTAGGAAAGGATTATGAAGGTGACAGTTCTGCTTTAAATCAGTTGGAATTTAGGAATTTATCAATGTTTCCCCTGTGGTGCAATTAGGTTTGCTCCAGAACTGCTCCAATTCGTCTTAGTACATCAGCATCCATGTGGTAATTGCACACATTGTTCTGAAGGCTAGCCGCAGACCTCCAGCTATTATTATGTGAAAACGTGTAGAGCACAAACCAAAGTACTTACATTCAAAAGAAAAGTGAAATCATTCTGTGGCAAACCAACTGCACCACAGGGGAGAAAGAAAGAAAAAAAGTGCATTGCTTTGCAATGTGTTGGAGATATCTATAGCATTAAGGGGTTAATCTCTAATGTAAATCCATGGAAATTTTGGGAATTTGTATTTGTCCCCTGTGTGCAGCTGGTTTGTCCCAGAATTACTCCATTTCTTTTCAACCTTTGAGTGCTAGAGGGAGTCCAATGCATTGTATTGGACACTCTATAGGCACTCAAAGAGTTAAACATAAGGCCCTATGTAAGAGTGCTGTGATGTCCCAATACAGTCAGATTTGACAGCGCACTACCTTAGGGCTTAAAGGGTTAATGCAGACTATTCCATATAATTTCTTTATCTGATCAGAAAATATTGAGGCTACCTGTGTATAATAGTAGTGATGTGACAACAGTCTGTAGAGCCAGGCTACAAGAAAAAAGAGTGTGGTATCCAATTTAGGAACGTTTCATTTGTCCCCTATGGTACAGTCAGTTTGCCTCAGAATTGCTATAGCTGCTTTTATACCTATGGCCTTATACACAAAAGGGAGGCTCTATCAGATCAATGTATTTGTCTTTGTCCCCTGTGGTGAATTTGGTATGTTTTACCCGGAATATTGTACATACAAGAGGAGCAATGCTGGGGCAAATCACAGGGCACAAATAAAAATGCACATTGATCTAAATGTAAAGCAACATGTTGGAGACCTCTCTATCATTCAAGGGGTTAAAAGCCCAATTTCAGTCAGTGGGAGTTTAGGTAAAGTTTATTTCTCTTCTAGAATACAGATGCAGTTTATCTGCTCCAGAACTGCTTGTTTTATTTTGTCCATAAAATAATAGCATACTATAGTAAGGAAGTTGTTCCAAAGAGCTTACAGTCTACGCTGGGAGAAACACTGCTGAGCCAGTCACTGTACAGACTGGGTGCTGATAGAGATATGTCTCACACAGGCTTTACTGGAATCTCCAAAGGATTTCATTATTGGTCCAGCCCACTCCAAAAAATATTTGTCTGGCCATGCCTCAACCCTTGCCTCCTCCTCTCTCTTCCAAGTCAATTTATTTGTGCTCTACAGCATCACATGTAACGTTTGCCTGTACCTGGAGGCTTGTTGCTTCCCATTGTGAGAAAGAGTGTCATGTCCCAAGGGAAGTGTTAAAGCCACAAATTGCAAAACAATGGTTCAGTCCACATCCATGGGCTTGTCTCCCCTGCCTGACTGTTGCATGAATGCGTATGCTTTTTATCCTTTTCCTCCCTCCCATTCTCTCTGTGCATTCCTTATTCTCTACCAGCCCTGCACTGCTGGCAGTAAACATCCTTATACACATCCCTTGTGATCTCACTGCACCATTGGGATGCTGTGACACTTAACTTCGGTTCCTTTCCTCCCCCTACCTGCTTGGCTAAGATGGTACAGTCTGCAGAGGGACTCCTGTAATGTATCCTGCTTTATCAATCCGCTCCAGATACTGAAGAGTGATTACTGTGCTCCTGTGTAATTGAAGTCATTTTGGATTTGTGATGATATCTTAGCCAAGTAAGTAGCGACATCCCCAGCATGAAAATAAGGAAGGTGGTAGCCTCTCCCCACTTCTCCCGCAGCACACTTTCTCTCTGTCTCTTCTCCCTTTCCATCCTGAGCATGTTTATTTGGCAATTTGCTTCTCCCCAGGCAGCAGCTATTGCTGCTGAGGAAATGGTGTGGAGACTTGGGAAGGAGGATGTGCTGGGATTCGGAGTGTGCCCTGTGAATCCACAGAAAGGTGACTCATTCCTGTAGACTATTCCAGCCTCAGTGGGAATCACTGTATGCACCAGGTGCTGTTATCTGCTTGTAGAAGGGAGGGAGAGAGAGGGAGGGAAATCCTACAAATCATTTCGGATTTTTTAATATCATTTAAGAGCTGTTGTTTTCTGCTGCCGTTGGAGATGATGGATTAACAGAGCTGTTCAACTCATGCTGTTTGAGTTTAGCAAGTCACAGTGGACCAAATGTGGCTGTCGTAATGTGTGTGATGCCCTGAAGACAGGAGGCTGTGATTGATATAACCTTGTGCACCGGCAGGTTGTGCCTGCTCTGTGCCGCATGCAGAGGTTCTGTGCTATCCAGGGGAAAGATGTAAGTAGCACAGGGGGCATATTTTGATGGGTGACTGTAATCGGATTAATGGCATTGGTTAGCAATACAGCTGTCTTTTCCAAAATAGTACCCGATGATCTTGTTGCAAGGGCAAATGGAGAAGGGGTTTTCCTTTTGCCCAGAACGTCCTTTCACTTTACTGCCACTGTCAAATCAGTGATTGACAAAGCTTTAGCACTCCTAATAATGACACATTCGCTGCTCTTGTGCATACGTCTTTCCCGGGAATTGGTAACATGTGGCTCTCCAGCTGTTCTTGAACTGCAGCTTCCATCATTTTCAGCTGGCCGTTGGACAGCCAAAGATGGGAAAATTGCTGTCCATCAACAGCTGGAGGATAGCAAGTTACTCTTCTATGGCCTATGCTTAGGTATTGGAAATTAATTATGGATGCATAATTGCAAAAATAAACTCTAGGTGTTGTTATTGAGTACTTATTTTAGTTTTTGGAAGCTAATCATGGGTTATCTTCTGTGTTGCTAGCTGACTTAATGATTGGAAGGCTTGAACTAGTTATTGTAGGTGTAGGACTGGCTCTGCTTTAAAAGAGTGGAGGACTGACTAGGTAGAGACAGACTGATATAATGATATACATTGTATTTCTTAGCAAAAGAAAATAAAGTAAGACAAGTTAAATTGACACGTTTTGCATAATAATTGCATTGCATTTTGTCTGTTAATTATGCATAGGTTTGTTGGTCCACAAGAACACGAATCAGTTTGGGTTATTTGGCTTGCTAGAAGGTCAAATGCAGGACTGTGCAGTTTTCACTATGATTTCCATAATTACTCTGATTATTATATGATCAGTATGGTCATGCAGTATAAATAAAATAGAAAGTCAAAGTTATTTTCTCCATTTGCTGGGTTTTCACACAGGGTTATTGCTTGTGTTAACAGGTTAGATTCTTGTTAATTGTCCTCAGATTTGTAACACTGACATTGTACCTTCATGGTCTAAATAAATTGTCTTGCTGACCCCTTCTTAAAGCCTTGGACAATAGAGATATATGTGGCATCCAAAGGGTTAAGGCTGAGTCATTTACCGATGTTGTACTTCTACCTGGTGTGCCCCACCAACAGTAAAAATAGTAAAAGGTATGCTAATGATAGTCATACAGTTCCACTCCAGCATCACTGTTCTACTTAAGCATGTAGGCCACATCCATCCCCTGGGTATGTGCACATGATCAGAAGTATATAGAATGGTCCTGCTATAGAATATATTGAAAATCTGGCCTATGTGTGTCTTGTGCTTCAGTACTAGATTTAAATACATTTATTTTCACTGTTTACACAATCTGTACAATCTGACAGTGCCTGGGTTCAGTGGATTTTTGAGATATGATAGATTCTGATTAATTCTTTTTCCAGAGCCCTGAACATAAATTAATTTGCTGGCAGGGTTCACCTCAGATATTTAGTATAGAGAAGCATGCAGAGAGGAGTGTGCTGCCCAAGGTCACATTGAACAGGCATTTTGTGTTTCACTGGTGTCCATCCTCTTCGGAGCAAGGATCTTTGTTACAGGTCACTCAGGCTTCTGAATGAATACTAGCTTGATGATTTAATTTGAAATAGATTTGATTATTGTGAATCCTTAGTGTTGTTTATTTTCAGGGCTTGCTGTCATACTTTATGAGGATGAAGTACTAATAAGAATTGGTGCAATTCTGGAGCAAACCATCAATACCATAAGAGACAAATACAACGTCCCATTGATTTAGATGGAGGTTTTAACCTCTCGAATTCCAGAGAGGTCTCCAAGATACTGCTTTGAAATGCATTGGAAAGCTCACTAACATTCAAGGATTTAAACCAACCCCTTTTAAATCAATGGGGATTTGGTGACATTTTTATTTCTCTCTTATGTGGCAGTTGGTTTGCTCCAGAATTGTTCCAGTTCTTAACACATCAGCCTCCCTGTTCCAGTTCCCTTTCCAAGGCACCACACTATGCAGAAGTTCAGCACTGCATTGGTCTATTTAATTGGTGTAGATTCTGGTACTCTGGATGGAACGTATGTAATTGTGGCCTTAAAATTTTTTACAAATAATCAACATAAAATGAGACCTCGTTTCCTCTGTATGTTGAACACTGAGCCATATGTACAAAGCTAAGTGAAGTAATTTTTGGACAAAACAATTGTACTTCAGGGAACAAATACAAATTACCTATTGATTTCAATGAGATACTTAACCCTTTGAGTGCCATAGGGGTGCCCTCTGTCACTGGAAGGGTCAACACAATTAAGGAAACAAATGTAGTCGCTCCATTGTTTTAAATACATTATTTAACATCAGTGCATTACATAGCATTGTGATGAAAACTTCCCCAGCATTCAAGAAGTTAACCCTTTGAGTGCCAGAGGGGTACAGAATGCATTGCTTTGCAATGCATTCCATACCCCTCTGGCACTCAAAGGGTTAAAAGCCCCATTTTCGTTCTGGGACTCTGTTTGTCCCCTATTGTGCTGCTGATTTGCCCTTCAATTGCTTCACTTTTCTTTTGTGCGTATGGCCCTCTCTGCCATGATTCTAGGTGCTGTGAAAATCCCTCGTTCGATAAAGCTATATATATCTCAGGTAGAACACAGGAATTTACCATTAAAATAAAAAGGTGTGAAATATGTGATCCATTGGATGACTTTACACTCTGAATCCCAACAATCCAATAAAGAAGACAGGACATGTGGGCATGTTTCAGTTCTATGAGTGATGGGACTGCACTGACAAGGTGACTTCTGTATTCTGCAGTGAGTGCTTTTTCCTGCAAGTCAAGATCATTGCAGCAGCCTTTGTTCCTTTAACAATACAGTGTACCTGTATTCCCTATATTATTCCTAGTAGCCAACAGATCTTTTTGATGCATGATCAGAGATGTTTATGGTGCAGGCTGACAGAAGGTCGTTCTTACTGTACTAAAGGTCAACAGCACCTCCTGAGACATGTATATTATCTTTATCCCACTGGCCTTTTTTCTGTGCAGCCAATAGTGTACTTCACCTCATTTTCAGCAATTGTGTGAGGTGGAGAGGGGATTGGAATGTCACTAAGGGAGAAAAGGGTTCATCTAAATTAAGTTTAACTCTTTTCTTGCTTTGAAAGCGTAAATAGTGGTGGGGAGAGCTACATATAAATGTAATCATGCTATATAAATATGTACATCCTTCCTGTGTGTGTTATTAATTCAAATGACAGATGGATTAACCCTTAGAGTGCCAGGGGATTGTACAGTGCACCACTCTGATACACCAATGGTTAACATTACACATTGATTAAAGACTACCCTCTTTGTGCACAGTAAAAATGTAAAAGGCATTTACTGGAAATATGATGGGAAAAAAAGTAACTCGCTGAACTGACAAATGGCTGTCCATTGATTGCAGAGCAGTTTTCTGACAACTTCTTTGGCATTCTAGGGGTTAAGGGCTGAATTTCTGTTATGCAAATAACCTGTAGCAAATGTCATACTGAGTAACAAGTATTAAGGAAAAATAGGTGGAATTCAAATCTAAATGTAGCCATTACTGGTAGGAATAGGCAGTGGTAAGCAAACATTGGCTCTTCAGCTGTTGTAGACTACAACTTCCACCATCCCCACATCTGGTCTTGTTGAAGAATGAAAAATATTTAATTTCATTATATATGATTATTTAACAGTTATATTTATATAAGTTAAAGATTTATAGATTTGAGGCAGGACAATTACAACAAGGAGAAAAGGATTAGCATTTTATATGAAGGCTTCGAGGGGACAGAGAAGATAGAAGAGGATTTAACCCTTTAAATGTCAGAGGGACATGAAGAGCAATGTACCGGTTGCTATAAGTGTGTCTTTTTACAGCAGACTAATGTATGCTTTCTCTTCTATGTAATTCATCTCCTGAAACATGATTAAAAGTGATTTTCAGCACAGGTCTGTCACATAAAGCATTACTGAATATGACTATGTCATTCAGTCCACAGAGACTGTTGATCTAAATCATGTTATTGGAGAATCTAATAAATGATTTTCTGCCCTTCATCTCCTACTTTCAGCGTCCTCTAACTTATCTATGCATCAGTAGAGAAAAGTACATTATGACAGGGGGAGGAGGGAACAACGGATGATACCTAATAGGCATATTGACTGAATCTATTAATTGTAATGTTTTGGACAGCCCTCAGACACTCAAAGGGTTAAATTATAAATGTTCAATATGAGGGGAAAATTATTGTGCGTGTGAAGGTTGATAGTTTACCCCGTAATATTATGCAGGATATTACAGTGTTCTGAATGTGGTTTGGAACATTAACATAAAGGGATAGTAAACATTTATTTTGATTTCAGCTGCATAGAATGTAATGTTAAACTGCATACAGTTTTTATTAATTAATTATTATTTTATTTCTCTTCACTTTTTTGTCTCTGGCAGATCTCTGGGTCTGTTTCCAGAGAGATTCCTGTCAGGACTACAAAAGCAGGGAGAGTAATTCAATATAAAAATATACATTGTGAAAAAGATAGTGTACAAGAAAATGCTGCAGGGATAGTGTTACATTGTATTGCTATCCTGCATTGATGGCCTGCTGACCAGAGATCTCTCTCTCTGGAAAGAGAAATCTAAAAAGTTTAAGGTCAGGGACGTTATGTATTTGTAGAATATTTAGAGCCAATACAAAAGGTTACTATATCTCTTTAATAGCACTGATGGCCTCTCTGGCTGAGAAGGGGTTAAGCAATTTCAGGGACATGAAGAGTCCCCCCATCAAGCAGAAACCAACAAGTGTTTGTTTCATGGCCCTGTCTATTTATAGTGCACTTTTCTTTATTGATTACTGAATATGAATAGCAAGATCGTCTGCTTATCAGTCCCATGGATTTTCAAATGCCTGGGAACGTCTTGTCCAGTCCTCCTTTTGCCTTCACATGTCACAAGCTCCGGCCAGTCAGCCCCTTCTTTTTATACACAAACATAAATATTTCACTGTGTGATGGGGAGGCATTAAAAATGCATGATGCGTGCAATACAAAACCATCCTATTCCCTCATTATAGGGCCTCTGCTTTCAAGAAGCAGTTCACCAAAACTAATGCATGGCTAATGGTTCTTGTGTTCCCTCTAGTATGTTTTCCTATTTAATTTTACCAAACATAAATTTCAGTAAACTTAGCCGTCTACTCATTCATTACGTGTGTTTTAAAGCTATGGATTCAAATGCGTTGGGCTCTAAGCCAAAATAAATTAAGATGTGTTATATAAAAGTACTGACGGCTGATGTACTATGAAGAAATTGAGTCATTCTAGGGTGAAGCAATGCCACTGAATCACTGGGGACAAATAAAAATCTTTGTTTTAAATGGGTATTGCCTATTGAATGCTTCAGACATCTCCAATCCATTGCAGAGCAACGCATTGGAGACATCTCTAACATTCAAGGGGGGTTAAAAGTGCCAATGGAAATTTGTATTAGTCCGATGGTGGAGTTGGTTTTCTCTAGATGTGCTCCAGTTCGTAGTACATCAGCTACTTATTGCCCATTTGTCTGGACTGTAGAAAATAGGACATTGTGATCCTAAAATCTGTACTGATTCCATTCCTTGTTCTTTTTATCCCGGCCCAGAACAACCCTATAAATCCCCTTCACTGCCAAAGATATCAGTGACACAAAGCAGAGAAATTCATTGCCAATCACCTTTGACATTAACCCTTTTGGAAGCCAGAGGGATGCGCAACGCATTGCAAAGCACTCAAAGGGTTAAAAGTGTTAAATCTTTCCTCCTGCTTTAAGCTTCCCTTAGTCAGTACGTTTTTTTATGCATTTTATTTGTACTAACCGAGGAACTGTAAGGACTGTATGCACCAAGCAAAAGAGAAGCAAATTAAGTGCACCCTAAGAACAAGTACAAATTCCCCAAATCCCCATTGATTGAAATACGGCTTTAAACCATTTGAAAACTTTGTTTCAGGCCTCTGTAGCATTGAAGGGGTTATGTGCCATTTGACTCAATAGGAATTTCCATTTGTCTCCATTTGGTGCTGTTGGTTTACACCACAATTTCTCCGCTATAGTTTTGTACATAGAGCCCTTAACCTTTTCAGTGCCAGAAGGGTATCCAGCCAATTGCTTTACAATGGGTTGAATACCCCTCTGGAACTCAAAGGGTTAAACTGGAAAGATACAAAGTACTGCAGATATTTTTTATGACATTTTATTTTTTTTTCCAAGGAAAAATAGGAACATTTAGGTAAACTTTTGATTGTTATACATAACATGCGATAACTTATATTGAACCTACTGAGTGGCAGATGAAGGCTTCTGCATTTTGTCACCGTTCTGACACTGAAAAGCAGGCAGACATCACATAAGTGCCGCATTTAACTATTGTTTAGCTGTATATTTCAAAATCTTAACCCTTTGAGTGCAAAGCAATGCGTTGCATACCCCTCTGGCACTCAAAGGGTGATCATATTTTCACTTTAATATGCTGATAAGCCTTGTTACCTACAATGTGGTATCCCTCTAGAAAGAAATGGGTTAATATGAGAGTCTCCATTTTTATTTCTGAATAGGCCGCCTCCCAGGCGATATAGTCTGGAATCCACTGTCAATCAAAAGGGGTGAGGAGTGATTCCATTTCCAGTCGGTAGGGGTGAGGTTACTTAGTGCTATTACTTCTCAATAGAAGGAGGCGGATGTACTAAGAACTGGAGAAGTTGCGGGGCACATCAACTCTAATGCACCATATACAATAAATAATTCCATTTAATTTAAGTGAGACTTTTAACCCCTTGAATGCTAGAAAGTTCTTCAGTGCATTATTTTGTAATGCGTTGGAGACCTCTCTAGCATTCAAGGGGTTAAAAGTCCCATTTAAATGAATGGTGATTTGTGGGATTTTTATTTGTTCCATATAGTGCAGTGGGATTGCTCCAGAATTGTGCCAGTTCTTAGTACATAAGCCTCAAGGAGTTCTATACCGAAGAAGTTATGTGATGAGGTATTCCAAACATGGTCACCATCACAACTAAAATCCTCATTTGTGGTTGTCGTGGTGATACTTGTTACTTTGGCTTGGGAAGTTCCATTCTAGATTTAGGCTTCATCTTAGCGGTTTCCACCTCTAAACCCCTTGAGTTCCAGAGGGGTACGCAACACATTGCTCTGCAATGCATTGTGTACCCCTGTGGCACTCAAAGGGTTGCTTTCTGCACATTCTTTCACTCACCTAGTCTGTAAAGCTGTACAGATTAACCCTTTATGGACCAGGGGGATGTGTAACACTTTGTGAAGCATTACACATCCCCCCATCATTTAAAGGGTTAAAGGACAACTCCCCCCCCCAGTCCAGACATCAGGAAGCAAAGTTTAAAAAAGACACTCGATGAATACATATGTTTGACCCTTGTACATATATAGTCATATGTTGACAAGATATGAACGCAGGCTGCAGCTAAAGAGCTGTGAGTCCACGCAATGACGAGAGCACCTGAGTGCGCAGATTGTTAACACAGTGCATGCTTGTTACTACCTCATGCTTGCAATCTTGAAAGGAAAAAGTGACAATCACATCTTGTTGTGATTGACAAGATGGAAGTCCCAGGCTGCCTGCCTTCGGTATTCTGCTCATCCCCTAAGCATCACGAGTGCTATTTTTAGAAGCGCATGCAAGAATAATTCCTTTTCCAGGGAGCCTGTCGTCAGCCTCTAACCAGCAGTTACTAGGCTGCATAGGAGGGGAAGAAACAAAATAGGGTTGCAAGACAGGGGAGAGCAGTTTGCATTTATTTAGGTATGGAGTAAAGCATTTCAAGAGTAGTTGATTTTATTTCTAGTGCAGTAGTATTAGCAGTAATTTCATTTTTAAATAATTCAGTCTATATGTACAGGCAGATACAAAGCCTCTAGAATTTCCATTTATTACCACCTTGAATCCCGTGAGATAGGACATGTAATACTGTGCCTGTCTCTCAGCACAAAATGAGCATACAAGATCAGCCATTTTGCAGCCAAATTCAGTTGGCCTTATGTCTAAAGTCAAAGCGGAGCAATTCTGTGGCAAATGCTGCATCACAGGGGACATAGAAAACGCCTGCTCAGCTAATGATAATCCCCCACTTGTCTTATTATGGCCCCTATGAAAGATGCCCTGGTGCTTTTGTTCAAGAGATAATGGGTAAAAATATATGAATACTAGTGTAAAAGCCTGTGTACATGGGCCAAAGTCTGTGCGTTCGTGCATGATTGCATCAGACAAAGCCTGAGTTCGGGCAGTCTCTAGTGCGCATGATTGTGTTCGGTCAATCTCTACTGCACATGACTGCATTGGACAAACATACATCTGGCCTTTTATTATTAGTGATGCCAGTGCTGCTCCACTGGAGTAAGCCACTGACATCTGTGACTGCATCATAGGGTATACACTACAACGTCTGATCAATGTAGTGCAATCTGGTGGACAGTCACCGCAATGGTTAGGACTTTAATTCCAGCAAAGCAATCCCAGGATGTCTGTCCTATAGCATGCCTTGTGAAATGGCATACCTTAGTTTGTTACATAGTTAAATTATAAACAAGGTGTAGAGTTAAGTAATACCCCAAACACCCCCACAAGGGAATACTGGTGTAAGTACAGTAGCTTAGTAAATAGATGGTAGGCATGTGTAGAGACTGAAATTGATTCTAGCTCCTGAGTCAGTGAAATATCACCATTGAGCATTCATCCTAACATCTTCAATCAGTCCTGGCTGTCATGTTCATGGAGGTAGATATGACAATTGCTGGAAGTTTTTTCAAACTGATGCATCCTCCTTTACCTTTCATGTATCAGAGTGGTATGCAATGCATTGAAAAGCAGCACATTGCACACCCCCGGCTGAGCATAAGCAACTTAGTAAATTGGTGTTAGACAGGTGTAGGAATAGAGGGTTGATTCCAGCTCCTGGTTTAGAGTGGAATTGTATTACCCTGTCCCCCTCCAGTAACCCCTTGGGTGCCAGGGATGTTGCAATGCATTGGAGATTGCTTTAGCATCCAAGCGATTAAAACAGTGTTGTCAGCTGCCATTCTCTTCAGCCTGCCATTGTCTTGCTGAGCATAATGGGAGTTGTAGTCTGTCTGACAGCTGAAGAGCCACAGACTCAAGAACAGTGCTTGCGTTGAGAAGTGATATGTTAAAGCAATATTGTAACATGCAAATATTCAATTTTCCTTTAAAGAAACACTCCTAATAATAATAAACCACCAAATACCTTAATCTGTGGAGAAAATCCCAATAGCAACTATGAGTCAAATGTATTAAAATTGGTTCTCCGATTTGATAAAGAATATGTACTGAATATGGTGTCCACACAGGCAAACATGATTCTTTGTTGCAGGACCCCAAACTCCACTTTAGTCTTCTTAGGAACCCTTCAGTGGGAGGAGTTTGGGCTCCTGGAGTCCTGCAACAAAGAATCATTCCTGTCTCAGTGAACATGATATCCATTACTAGATATTAATTTTAAAGTGCCATTACACACATAATCGACTCAGAGTGGTCATTAGGATTTTCTTCCCAAATTAAATAGAGGCTTATTATAGGATGTGTTAGCATAGTGGTAATTATGATTTTCTGCCCAGAGTAAGCAGAGGGTTTATTAATAGGATGTATTAGTGTAGTCGCCATTTGGATTTTATGTCCAGATTAAGCTGAGGTTTATTGTTAGGGTGTGTTAGAGTAGTGGTAATTCGGATTTTATGCCCAGATTAAGCGGTCACTTGTTGTTAGGGTATATTAGTGTAGTAGTCATTAGGATTTTATGCCCAGTTTAAGATGAGACTTGTTATGTGGATGTATTAGTATGGTGGGCATAAGGATTTTCTGCCCTGATTAAGCAGAGGCTTATTGCTAAGGTATGATAGTGCAGTGGTCATTGGGATTTTGGGCCAGATTAAGTGGAGGCTTGCTATTAGGATGCGTTAGCATTTTTTAGAGTATTTCTTAATGTTATCTTTTGTGAAATGAGCATCAAAGTGCATGTTCTTCTCTTCTCTCCACCAAAATGTCTCCCTTTCCATTTGAAATCCTTCAAACAAACATGCCAGGCATTCACTCACTTGGTCTTTCTCGTGACACTGCCACCGCCTACTTTCATTATTTCATTAAAACTATAATCGTTTCAAGTAATGAGATTTTCAGAGGGTTTTTTCCATTTTTTTTTCTTTTTTTCTCTCTCTCTCTTTTTTTTGTTTTCTATTCCCTTCAGCTTCACTAAACCTGTGATTCAGCTGTAAATCTTTCTTAATGAGTTTGGCGACTTAATTTTTAGCCGGACATGAGCAGTCATAATGCTTTCAGCAAAGCACTGCATTTAACCCATAACATCTGAAGTCTACTGCCCGTATCACTGTGCTTTTAATAACATAATGGTATGTTCCGCTATTTTTCTCTTGATTTTCTATACCAGGGGTAGGCAATCCTTGGCACTCCAGCTGTTGGAGGCTACAAATCCCATTATCTCCAACTAGACAACAGCTGGCTAATGGGAAACTTGCAACTCTCCAGCTGTAGTTGTACTACAACTTCCATCAACTTCCCCCTGCACACCATGAAGTAACATTACCGGTGTTAAAGGCTAAAGCCAGCAGAGCTGTACTGGCAAAATTGTACATTCACCCCATCTGCAGGTGAATTTCCAGTTCAACAGGGTAATCATTAAAGTATGGAGGCGTCTCTAGATATATTGTATACTAGTATGAAAGCCCATATACACGGGCTAAAGTGCACCCAGCAGCCCCGGCTGTTGCCCCGGAGCCGGGAGCAGAGACAGGCGGTGACCCGTCCAGAGCTGCCCGCTCTGGATCAGCGCGTTTGGCTAGTATTTACTGTGCATGACTGAGATGCTGTCATGTGCAGTAGAGACTCGCTGAATGCGCTGATCCGGAGCGGGGAGCTCTGGACGACTCACTACTAAGCTCCCTGTGTGCAAAACCGCACATGCGCAGTAGAGACTGCTGGAACAGCAGTCACTACTGCGCATGTGCGGTTTCGCACACAGGGAGCTTCGCAGGCTAGCGTTTTATATTATTTAGATAAGCAAAACATCACCAGGCAAACATTTTAATTGTCATTTAACTGCAATAACAACATTATGTATTATTGATTTTTAATCTCTGGAGACACAAATGCAGTATGAAAACTGCAAAACTAAGCATCTCTGACAGGATCACCTACACAGAGTTCAATTAGGTATAAAGAAGAATGAACTTAATAATCTGTAGAGAAGCCTTGGAAGTCCATAAAATTGGGTCTCTAATTCATGAACTATTTTAACTCATTTACAAAACTTTTCTTAAGAATTACAATACTCTATTGTCTCATACTGTTGATGTAAAATTTTTAATCCCTACTGCATGATGAGATTTCCGTCTATAAATTACATGGAAACAAAAAAGTTTTTTGTGTTTTTTTAAATCATTTAAAAAAATCCAATTTAGATTTATATAGATTTCTCTTTCATCCACTGTGAAACACAGGAACCATGGGGTAATGTAGACTCCTCTAGGAGACATGGCACTTGCATAACAGAGCTCTCTGTAGGAGGAGACTCCCTTCCAATGACACTTTAGCCCTCTTACAGTTATGCCAGCCTTCAGTTTCAGAATGTTCTGCATATGATACACAGCAGGGTGATGAATCTCTTAGTTTCATGTTTTCCTGACCTATACTGGGTGCCCATCCTCCATTAGGTGGGCTTCTATTCTATTCTATAGGAGCCTGAAGACAGAAGAGGAACCCAGTGTATAGAGTGCACAGGTGTGTGTGTATGTCCTATATGTTTGTCTGCTGGCCACAATCTAGTCTGTAATTCCCTTGCTTTTGATTGCACTATGGCCCATTTGTTTCATTTTTACTTATTCTCCCTCTGGCATGGGACAAGGGTAATATTATGAAGTATATACTTTTTTGTGGGCTGCAACATATTTAAGAATGCACTCACAGCCGCCATCTTGATACAAGAGCATTGTCTCCTGGTTGCCTCTCTCTCAGAGTGCTCTCTGGATCACAGGAGTTATGTAAAGGCAGAAGTGGACTTATCAGGGACCCCAGTGAGGGGAACCCTTTACGAGCTGCTGGCTTTTGGTCTGAAAAAACAATACATAAATGTATTTTTTATTAAACTAGTCTAGCATTCCCGGGCTTCAGGGAAAGAAAGGGGTGAAGCAATGCCTCTGTCTCTTAATTTACATAGTTCAGCTCACCCAGGAGGCCCCTGGATAAACTGACTTGCTGTTTGGGCAGCCCAACCTTCTGATTGTCTCCCTTGCACCCCTCAGCCTCTCATGGTCTTTAGCCCCTTCACTGCAAGCCTCAGGGTCCTTTTCTTCTGAGCAGGAACCTGTATGGGTTAAAATCCTTATTTATACTATGACTGGTATTCCAGTGTCCATCAAAGGGATTCTGGCCTTCTGTGACCATGCCCCCCCAAAAAGAGAATCTTTTCTTTTTGGGAGGGGCATTTTCTCAAATGGAGGTGCACTCCACTATTGAGTAGAGGGAAACTGGTAAGGAAGATGCTGATGACTCTTCCCTTACTCCTGGGGAGGAGGATCCTGGGATTTCAGTGGAGTGTCTTATTGGGGCAGTATTGGAGACCTTGAAGGTTCTGAGGCCTCAGATGCAGGCTCTTCCTCACCAGACATTTTTAAATGGAGCAAAAAGGATGCCTGTTTCTTCCCTCCTTATAATTTCTTGGATCAGGTAGTTCATCTGCCTTCGTTTTTGTCTTTTATATCCTTTCTCTTCTGCCATGTTGCAGCAGTGAGCTACTACATCAACAGTTGATCCCGCTATTTCTTGACTCTCTAAGAACACAGCTTTGCTGGTTATTATGCAGTGGTGTTTGAGGATTAGATGGATAGACAATGCTTCTAAAGGGGATGTTATCTTCTCCCTCTCTAAGATTCGTTCGTATGCCAGGGTTCAAGACAAAGTCTCCATCATTGTTGTTATGTGTCAAGGGAAGTATTCGGCTTCTCTGGATACACATACCTCCACACTCCTGTACACGATCATCACTAACTTTTCCTTCACTTTTCAGGACCACCACTTTCTATTCACAGCCCTTCCTTTCAGATTTCCATCTGCTCCATGGGTTTCCTCAAAGATTGTGGCTGCATCGTCTGGCTCACTTGATATATCCTTTACTCCTTTTCTGGACAATCTCTTATTAAATGCGCCTTCAGAATAATTAAATTGTTGTCTAGGCAGTTGTCTCAGGCCTTAGTTCACCCATGTGCCTGGTGTAGAAGTACATGAAGGTGCTAGGGTATCTAGGTTCTGCCTTGGAGGTGGTCCCATTTGCCAAATTTCACATGCGGTAACTACAGTTGGACATTTTCAAGATCTGGTTCAGTCAGTAGTGTCACCTCTTCTGCACGATATCTCTGTATTACCTGATGTAGTCAATTATCTATTGGTGATTTCAGAGGTCCCATCTGTCATTGGGAAGGCCGCTGGTCATTTTGACTTGGGTGTTAGTAATTATGGATGCCTGCTTAACAGGCTGGATGGCCACTTGGGTCCTCAGATGGCTAGACATAAAGTCTTCTGTCCATCAATGTGGTGAAGTTTCGGGTGATTTACCTAGCTCTGCTGCATTGGTCTCAGTCCATCCAGGAATCACCTCTCTAGTCTGACAGCGTGATGGTAGCGGCATACATCAACCACTTAGGAGAGACCAGGAGCACATCCAAGGCTGATTGTCATGTTAGTGGAGGCACATGTGTCAGCTCTCACCATCATTCACATTTCAGTGGTAGACAACATTGTGGAAGACTTACAAACTCTTGATCCCGGAAACTGGGAGATTAGCCAGATGGTGTTTGATTCCATAGTCCTCCTGTGGAGTTCATGACCTCTCGGTTTAGCCTCATATTTCAACCTCAAGGTTACCTGGTTCTGTTTAAGATTCCGGGACCTCTGGCTTTGATGTGGATATGATGGAAATTTTGAGGCAGTTTTTCCTGGAGTACTTATTTCCTCCATTTCCTATGCTTTCCTTATTGCCAGGTGTGCAGGTCTTCCTGCAAGGGGTGGCTCTTATCTACCCAGCCTTTCAGGATACCACTTCTCCACGGGATTTGAACATGGTTTTGGGAGTAATCCAGAAGGCTTTTTAGGAACTCTGTCTTCTGCATCTTTTCGCTTCTTGACTCTTAATACAACTTTTCTGCTGGCGGTTGTGTCTGTTTAGTCTGATGCCCTACTTCAAGCTTTGTCCTTTAAGCTCCCATTTCTGGGCTTTCATTCTGATAAGGCAGGTTTGAGAACTCCTGAAAGGTTTCTCCCAAAGGTTTTTCTGAGTTTCCTATTAAGAGGAAATTGTTCTTTCTTTTCTTTGTCCATCTCCATCTAACATAAAGGAGCAGGAGCCTCATTTTTTAGATGTAGTTAGATGCTTGAAGTACAGCAGTCATCTCACACAGCCTTTCTGATCATCTGGCTCTCCTTTTGTCATTCCTGAGGACCCTCATGTGGGTCAAGTTGTATCTACAATTGTGCAGGCTTACGTTCTCAGGTAGGAGACTGCTGTTTGGGGTCAGGGTTCATTCCACCAGAGAGGTGGGTGCTTCCTTGGCTTACAAGAACCAGTTCTCTGCAATACAGCAGTGTGTAAGGGGTAGACCTTGTCATCTATTCACAGGTTTTAAACACTACTGTGTTAATGTTCTGGGTTCAAGGTCTTACAGGCCGTATAGGTATTCTTCTTTTGTTCTTTTGCCAGTAAACTGTTGATTTCCTGTCCCTTTGTTTGCTGTGTCTGTGTCCTCTGGCACCTGAGGTTCATGTCGTCTCAGTTTGTCTCTGTTAGAGTTGGTCTGTGCATAGGGATGGGCAAAAGGTCAGAGAAATTTCCCACAGGAGTTTTCAAGAAAAAAAATTTCCAAAATTCCCACCCATAGAAAATGCATAAAATGTACTCCTTTTAGCCACTGCCAATAAATTTCCTATGAGAACTTTGCTATGTTTTCTATGACTACAAGATTTCCCTCCACAATAGTACTTCTTCTGAGGGTTGTAATGGCAAAATAAATAGCTGAAAGTAGAAGCTGTGAGTTCTACAGAAACATATGCCTTCAAAACATTATTAGCAGACTGAGTGCCTTTGTCTTTTGCCCACAATACTCACTTCATGCTTAAGTAACATTGGCACAACCATTTTGTATGTATGCATATCTTTTTTTATATGTCACCTTACAATAGTAGTCTGTTACAGTAAATAAGTGGGGGTAATTCTTTTTTGCTCCCTTCTCAAACCCCCAGACTCCCCTAGGACAGAGATGACAGCCAGATCAGGAAGAAACTTGGAACAAGGCTGCCTGTGTCTTCCTAGTCAGTCACACTGAATTTTGTGGTATTTGGTGTCAACCTCCTTTCTCACTTCCTGCCCCCTAGAATCCCTTTATACAGATAACAGATTTTCTGCCTACAATACTCCCTAAACTAAGCTTCAGCTCCACTTTATTAGGCTGTCTTCTCTAGTTCAAAAATGTGCTCCTTTCTTGAACATGATACCCCTTTTATTTTATGCATGCAGGAAAATAAGTGAAACTTGACACATGATGGGGAGAAATTCAGTCTTCCCTTGATTTCATTGCAATGAGTTAGTTGAAAAAACTGAACAACTGCACTTTTCACTAATATTTGTCACTCTGGGAAAAGCTTAATTTTTCTCCTGTTTCACTTTTGAAGTGAAATATATTGTCCATGCCTATCGGTGTGTTGAGGGGTTTTTCACTCCACTCCTTGGAATCAGGGTGGATAGCTTTGGTATAGCCCATTTGTTCCTGTGTTCCACACTGGCCAGAAGAGAAAAGGACATTTTCTGTACTTACAGATAAATAATTTTGTCTTAGAGCATGTGGAACACAGGACTTACCTCCTGGAGAAAAAAAGCTGTTTGAATTCAGGGTGGTACTTTTGAGGTGTTTGGTTTAGGTGACCCCTTTCCTGTCTAACGCTTGTTTTCAAATTTTGATATTCATTAAAACTGAGCTATACTGGTGGTGGTAAAGTGACATAAGCAGGGAGTCTCCACCTGCAGAGAGCCTTTTAAGGCAAGTGCCTTGCCCTCTTGTCCAGAGGATACTCTATTCCCACCCCATGGTTTCTGTGTTCCACATGGGCTAAGAAAAAATGATCTATCTGTAAGTACACAAAAGTCCACTTTTAACACCGAAATATGGCTCATACATTTTATTTTGGAGATCTTGAGCACTGATATATATTAAATTGTATGTTTTATTTGTGAATCAACCCTTCCATCCTTCATGGGTGTTTGACAAGGTTAGTTGTTAGTACCAGGGTATTTACGCGGATTGTGTTATTTAATAACTTTTAATATAATCTTGGAGAAGACTTTTATTCACTCAGTAAAACAGTTCCTGAGCTCTGCTGTGTATGTGATGTGAATATATGGATAGATATTAAATTGGTACTGTTGGGGCTTAAATTGAACATAAATCTGTTCATTGTCAAGTGATCAACTTTTCTGTCCCACAGACCCAGTGTTCTTTTGTGTTCTGATAGACTTCATAAAAGTCTCTGTCACTACAGTTTTGATTCCATAACACTATTTTGATCAATGTTCTATTTAAACTCTGTCAATGCCCATTTAATACTTTTCTATACATTCATATCACAGGGGCACATATATGGTGGGTCTGGAAAAAAGCTATTTATTTGTATGACCGTAATCTACCTAAACCTGTAAAACTTGTCCAGATGCTACCATTGCAGATCTGTTGTATTCCAGTGAAAGCTGGATAGGGAAATCCCTCTTTAAAAGGATGTATGATTACACTTTTTTATTACTGCCACGTTAAATAATCTATCTTGCTTTAAGAATCTTACTGTTATACTGTTGACTGATGAAAGAATGTGAGAGTGATTGCAGATGCTTGGGGTACAACACTGAGAAAGCTACCAGTTCAGCAGCACCTGATTTAATGCTCAAACACTCATCACTGGAGCCACAGAGTTAACTCCTGCACTGTCGGAATTGAACTGAATGCCCAGATCCTTATAGAAGGAGGTAATCAAGAAAAGGAAGGCAGTGGCAGAAGACCCCTTAACCCATTAAGTGCCAGAGTAGTAAGGAACGCTTTGCAAAGCAATGCGTTCTGTACCACTCTGGTACTCAAAGGGTTAACGTATTCCATGAAGGAGACACTCAATGTCCTATGTACCCCAGAGTGTGCGTAACCAGAAGACGAACAGGCAAGTGGTGAAGGTCTATAAATGACACTAATGTTACATGTAAATATGGAATTCCTACCTCAGTCAACCAGTCTTCTGCAGTTTAGTGGTTTAAAGTGCTAGGACTGCTCTAAAACAAAACTTTTTAATTATTAGAACTCTATTCTGTGTGAAACTATGATTACATTCATTTCCAAAAAAATGACTATACCATGATTTAGCTTTTCTACATATCTGTGTTTTTCAGCTACTAGCTGCATTCATTGTGTCTGAAAGGGGTTGGACTGCTTGCTTCAGCAAGGTCGGCAGTCACTATTCTCTGTATGATCATAATTGATAGCAGTGTAATGTCCCCACAGCTTACTGTTACTCAGCAGTGTTGTGGTCTCTCAAGTTCTGTGTGAATTCAGTCTTTGACTCCTTTTCTGTTGGAGACCACAACATCAGTGATTTATCCCTTCCCTGTTAGAGACCTGCAGGTCAGTGATTTACCCTGTGACCTTCAGAGACAGTCCTAGGGAAAGATGAGGTTTTAGGGATATCCCTAATTAAGTACAAATAGTACAATCAGAATAATGGTGTCACTGATTACCCACCTGTGATATACTGAAAATGTGACCTGCTAATGTGTCACTAAGTCTAATGTTGAGAATCACTGGATTAACCACTTATGTGATAGAAACCTGCTAATCTGCAAATCAGTGCTTATCTTCTTATATGCTAGAGAGAATTACAGAGCATTGAGATATATATGTATAGAGGCTCATAATCACATAGTAGTGCAGAATTGCTTACACCAACACTTTCATGCTCAGACTCGACCGGATGGGATGTATACAACTGGTGTAATAAAGAAAGTGTCTGTAAAATTGGCGCAAAGCAACATAAGTATATAAACATCTAGCAACATTTTTTTCTAAGTACTGATGCCACTTGGTTGACTTTTTTTTAAAAGTGAAGTATAAATGGTTGTGATTAAAATAAAACAGTTTTTGTTGCAAAATATGTATGAATAAATTTGCTAATAGCAACAACAATAAAGTCAGTTTTAGAGGTTAAAGCTTGTCACCAGTTATAATTTGTTCACACTTGAAGTATATATGATATATGACAGGAATGTCTGTGAAAAAAATCTTATTGGCAAATTTTCTCAGGCAGCCACATATTTATAAACTAGTTGAAGAGCCCGTTACACAGGCCACAGTGCCACTGCCAGCCGGTCGCGGGGCAGTCATGCATAGTAGAGACTGCCCGCCCCAAGGCTGATACAGAGCTGGACGCTCCTTCAGAGCCTCATCACTGGCAGTCTCTACTGCGCATGACTACTTCGTCACACGCGTTTTAGATAATTATTATATAGGATTATTGTAAACAATTCAGTATAGCAGAATGATACTTATTGGCAAATATACCTCAAAAGGGAGAAGAAAAAGCAAACATGGCATAATACTGTTCAATCAATATCCAAAATATAAAAAGATAATATATATATATATATATGTATATCTGTATAATATAAATTGCTAGGCTGCGAATCTCCTTGTGTGCATAACAGCACATGTGCAGTAGAGACTAACAGAACGATGCAGTAATGCGCAGTAGAGACTGACCGAATGTGCTGATCCGGAGCGGGGAGCTCCGGACGGCTCATCTCCTGTCTCTGCTCCCAGTTCCCGGGCAGCAGCCAGGGGCCGCTGGGTGGCAATTTAGCCCGTGTATGCGAGCTTTCATACTAGTGTATACATATATATATATATATATATATATATATATATATATATATATATATCACTAATTAGAAGATTCAGTGGAATGTGCGACTATACACGGAAACAGGAATTATTCATTTCCGTATCACACTTCAATTTCCACATTAGTGTTTTTATAGTCTTTGTGGATCTCCTTTACATCAGCATCTACTGGACTACTCAATCCCATTCAACAACAGTTCTTCAATGGAAATTTGTCAGGCTGCAGACATCAGTCAATTATCGGACAGTTCTCAAATCCAGATGTGTACTTAATAAATAGTGCCACAATTCATTCGACAACAACAGTGAATAAATTCTTGAAGGATGAAATGCATCAGTGTTTATTGAAGGTGGGACTTGAAGTGTACATTTGGATCTGGGGACTATCCAGACAATTGACTGATATATGTGGCTTGTCAAACTTCCATGAAGAATGGTTATTGAACACAACTGAGTAGTCAAGTGGATGCTGATGTGAAAGGGATCCACAAAGACTATAAGAACAGTGACTTGGTAACTGCAGTGTGATACGGAGCCAAATGATTTCAATTTCAGTGGACGATCCCACATCTGATTGAACCTTTTAGTGAGCACATCAGAAAGCAGTGTTTTCTGTGGCTTGCGAGTGTTCCATTTTTATTTTCTTTATCTATTTTGGTTATTGACTAAACAGTATAATGTGATGTTTGCTTTTTTCTCCCTTTCGAGATATATTTGCCAATAAGTGGCTTTCTAAGTGGTGTTCTAAACGAGAAAAGAATATATTGTTTTTTTTGGTTAATGTTTGCATTGTTTGAGGCTGTGTTTGAGATATTTTGCTGCTTCTGACTCATCACTTTTTAGTTGTTTATATCTTTTTATACAGTTTCAATACCAAATGAACCCTTATATATTATTTTATTAGTGTTTTCTTTACAAATATGGCCTGTCGCTATCCCCACTTGCAAATGTTAGCAAAAATTCTTAAACATACCACTAATAATGCCTTTTACACATTCCCTCACTATCATGTACTCACAGCCTCACATATACATGTACAGTCACAATTTCACAGAATAACTCAGACAGTCAGTTGCAGAGATCCACTTTCTGAGGCTCACTTGTCCTTACAATAGTTCATTCATTTGCTAGTGCAGGCTCAGACTTGCACAAAGACAAATGCTAAGATTTGTCCCAGTTCCGACACACTAGTGCATGCTCAGTCACTAATGCTCAGTGTTGCTGATGCTCAGACTCACTCATACATGCTTAGATTCATTTGCACATGCATGTCCTCCAACTTACTTGTGCATGATTTCATTCAGACTTGCTCACATGCTCAGACTTGCTCAGACTTTTGCTCTTTAAGTCGGACAAACACATTCTCAGACTCACACACTTGCTCACTCTGACTCACTTCTGTCACTCACTCAGACTCACACACAAATGCTCATTTACTAATGCACTCACGTTTCTCAGATTTGAATGCTTCCATGCCCAGACTCTATCATAGACAGTGGCTTCTATAGTGTCTAAAGGGTTAAGTGACTCAACATACAGATTATGGGCCACTCAGTCAAGTGCTTTTGTGTTAGTATCCAGCATCCAAGGGGGCTCTATTTGTCCCAAGATCCAACAAGTTCTAGTTATAGCTTCTGTGGAAATGTTTGTGTAACAGGGCCCAAAACTGTTTGCACCTAGGCCCTCCAATGGCTAGTTACACCACTGCACTTGATGTCTTGATGCTGAGGTAGACAGGGCTGGGTTTCCCAATTGGCAGAGTACCAATTGGCCTAGAGCACCAAATTTTGAGGCATTCCTCAGCTGTGCTGGCCACACCCACATAGTGCAATTCTCAGTTACCCTGCACCATTTTTATGCCTTCTACAGGCTATTATTTAATATAATACACTGGATGGTAGAGAGATCTCCAAGGTATTGTTCTTCAATTGAAGTGCCTAGGAGCAAACACTTTGGGCCCTGTTACACAAACATGTCCACATGAACTTTAACTAGAACCTGTTGGATCCTGGGACAAATAGAGCCTCCTTGGATGCTAGGTACTAACACAAAAGCTACAGACTATTATTTAATCCACTGGATGGTAGAGAGATCTCCAATGCATTAAGGGGTTAAGCCAAGGGGTTAAAGAATTTTTCGCTCTTGCTTGATAGTCCAAGAGTATTTTCTTTGTCAGAAAACAATGGATGGGATTGGGGTGGGGTCATGTAAGGATTGGGGTGTGGCCATGGGTGGAGCCTAGAGTGCCTTGCCTAGGGTCACCTGAGATGTAAATCTGGCCCTGAAGGTAGGCAAATGAGAGGGGAAAGGTGATAAAATGTTGTAACTAAATAAATAAGTTGGGAGATGTCTGCACATCTGAATTAGAATAGCCATGCTTTATTATAAGCTTTGATCCACTTAGCTTGACTAAAGCTTTTGCACATCTTTTTGACAACTACTTCACATTTTTAAATTGTTTGCTTGCAAACTCACTGCAGGAATTGCAGTGTTTTAAATATGTGACTGAATAGATTGCTGAAGTATCTTAGTCTTCCTGAGAGCACTTAGTCTTGTTCAGTCTATCAGTGTTTCCCAACTGTTGTAGGAAAAAGTACCCCTGCATTTCTACAATTTCATAAGAGCCATCAACAATACATTTCTATTGATTATTATTATTTACAAATTAATAAAAACCCAACACACAAGAGAAAAGGGCAGACATTGCTAGTAGGGCATCTATGCTACTGAGAGAGCAATCTTGCAAATGGACATACACAATCTCACACATTCACTGTTACCAGAGATGAATGCATATTTCAGTAGGTCATAGGCAATTCAACTTACATCCTCCTCCTCTCATGGCCACTCCTCCACTCTATACAAGAAGCTATCTCCATCCCCATCAACTTTTACTTTCGACAGAATATATCCATAACCCTTTGACTGCCATCGGCTTGGAGCATTTTTAGTAACTAGTGAGTTGGACACATTTTAAACATTTGTTTCAATCCATCTGTTTAATATCTAGTCTATATATATATATATATATATATATATAAAAGAGAAAGCCTCATTACATAATTTATATCTCATCAGGAGACACACACATAGAGGAGAATGGCTCATTCCATAATTTAAGTCTCCTCAGGAGACACACACACACACCCAGGGGTGGCAGTAAGGAGGAGTTACTGCTCCCATTGGGTGATTCAATTGGGGCGTGATTTTAACAGGACTATCCAGCCTGCTCACCACTATCCAACTGAGGAAAAACACAAAATGGCTGCCACTTGCTCCTACGCCACAGACACACACACACACATGCCCCACTCACACAGCACCAAACACACACACACACAGTCACTCACTCGAAGCTGCAGCACCAGGAAAACAAAATGGCACTCAAAGGGTTAAGGTAGGCCCTCATTGCTGAATTATTTCTTGACTATCATCATTTGCCATGCAACAAAGAGGACAGGCAGCCGTCAGGTACACACTTAACCCACTGACTGCCACAGGGTTCTGTATCAAGTTTGACCCCTCAGGACACACCAGCACCATAGGAGGGAGTGTGTTCAAACCCATCACACTGTAAACTTGCATTTCCCTCCCACTTCTCCTTCTTCCCCAGCCTATTACTAACAATTTCCCACATTTATGTTAAGCCCCACCCCTGCTCATGATTAAGCCGCGCCCACTTTTAAACCCAAATTGTCCCATTGGCCTCTCCACATCAGCACCACGAGTCCCCTCCAGGGACTCCACAAGTCAAAGTTCCCAGGTATGAATACACATCCACTGCTATTTAACTCTGACATGCCTCTCTATACCTTAACCCTTTGAGTGTCACAGGGGTGCACACAGGGCCAGAATTACCATAAGGCTGAGTAGACATCTGCCTACAGGCGCACCCCACAGAGGGCGCCTTTCATTGGGACCCTTTAAAAAAAAAAAAAAAAAAGTAGCTTCACTGTTCACACTAACCCCCGTTGAGGTCTGTGCCTCCTTTGGCACAGACCTGTAGCTGCTTCTCTCCCTCGTCGGCTCTTTAGTATTACAGAGCGTTAGGAGATGACATCATCTCCCAGCGCTCTGCATTACTGCAGAGAAGACTGCGCGGGGAGCTTCAGCAGCTACAGGTCTGTGCCAGACGACAGACCTCTTCTGCTGCTGGACCACCAGGGAAGAGGTAGGAAACGGACAGGGGCAATATGGAAATGATGGGGCAATGTGAGGGTAATATGGAGCTGATGGGGGGCAATATGGAGATGATGGCAAATTGGCAATGTGGAGATGATAGGGGCAATGTGAGGGTAAGTTTGAGCTGATGGGGGCAATATGAAGATGATGGGGGCAATATGGAGATGATGGCAATGTGGAGATGATGGGGGCAATGTGAGGGTAAGTTGGAGCTGATGGGGGCAATGTGAGGGCAATATGTAGATGATGGGGGCAATGTGAGGACAAGTTGGAGCTGATGGGGGCAAGTTGGAGCTGATGGGGGCAATGTGAAGGCAAGTTGGAGCTGATGGGGGCAATATGGAGATGACAGGGGGAAATGTGGAGGTTAGGAGCATTGTGGAGGTGTCCACTGGAGATGGCCAGGGGGGGGCACTTCAGATTTCTGTGCCTACAGGCTCCTGAGATGTAAATCCGGCCCTGGGTGCGCAACTCATTGCAACACCCAATGGCATTCAATGGGTTAACATGCTGGTATAACGCTCCTTATTTTCTCCTTTCCATTTTAACAACCCAAACACACACAGGCATAATACTGCTATTCTGGCCCAAAGTAAAGGAGAGATAAAGATGGTTACCTACACACCGCTGTAAAGCTCCTACACTAATTCTAGGGTGACCACAGCCCCCACTTCTACACTCAGAACCTGCAGATTTGGACAACCAGCAAGAGCCAGAACCTCCACACATGGGGGGTGCTTATCACTGTGTCAGTGTCCCCTCTCTGTGTGTGTATGTCTGTTGTGTGTCTGTGAATGTCTGTTACATGTCTGTGTGTCTGTTGCATGTATGTTTGTTGCATGTGTGTGTGCATATGCCTGTTGCATGTGTGTGTGTGCATATCTATTACGTGTGTGTGTGTGAGCATGTCTGTTACCTGTGTGTGAGATGTGTGTTGCGCGCATGTGTGTCTGCGCATGTATGTTGCGTGTATGTGTGTGTGTACACCTCTGTTACATATGTGTGTCCATGTGTGCATCTCTGGTGTGTATGTGTGTGCATGTATTTTGCATGCTTCTGCCGCTCACTGTGTGTATGTGTTTGTCTTTGTGTTGCATATGTCTGTGTATATCAGTGTGTCTACATTTCACACACGTACACCCAACGGTCATAACATGACTGGCAACGCCGTCCCACATTGCTAGTTATTTATAAAACTGCATCTTGTTTTTTTCAGGATAAGAGCAGTTTATTAATCATGTCTTATTTTAAGCAAATGTTGTGTCATGCAACAAAAAATGTTAAAAATGTTTCAAATATCAGACACAATAACCAAAATTAATCAAGCTCTGAATCAGAAAATTTATTTGCGCATTAGCCATTTGCCTATTCAGCATGGACTGAATTGTATCTGGACACTGCTTATTGAATTGTTCCCATTATACTCAGTGGGGCAAACAAACACTCAGACATACACAGAACATCTCAACCCTATATAATAAAAAGCTAGAATGTTTGTCTGGTGCAGTCACGCGCAGTAGAGACTGCCCGAACGCACACAGAATGCTCCAGCATCCTGTGCTTTTGGGCAGTCGCTACAGTGCATGACTAAATCGCTTGTGGCAGCAGCAGTATGCAGAGCAGGACCGGCCTCAACCCTTTGAGTGCCAGAGGGGTACGCAAAGCAATGTGTTGCGTACCCCTCTGGCACTCAAAGGGTTATCATCACCTGGACCTTGGACCGTGTACACAGGCTTTTACACTAGTAATCATATAAAAGCATATAATTCCTGGAAGTAGACCACATGAAAAAATAAAAAAATTTGCTGAAGCTTCTTACACAGAATTATCAAGCAATGAAATTGTGTTAAAAATATTTTAGAAATGTGTAAAAGATGCACACAAAATTTAATTTACATCACATTATCTCACAAACATGTCATACAAATGCCACATATTTCCTTAGTACATTGATACCAAATATGTATAGGCACACAGAGGTATATTACTCTCAAGGGCCCCATATTTAGAGCTCCTAACTGTGTTTACAGTCATTTTTGGGATCTAACCAAAATGCACTGTTTAGAAGGTGTTATCCCATAACAGCAAAGTAACCCCCCATAAAAACTAATGTTTACTGCAGTGGCCATGGCACTCAAAATTTTAGACATTCAGAAATTGTGGCCAGGAAATGACAAGACAGTTTGCAATGTATAGACCCACAAAACTTCATTGCTGGACAAAGATGTTTTTCTTCTCAGTCAACAAAAAGTAACTCATGTAACATGCAATCAGTAGAGACTGATTAAGAGCGCCCATAATCAAAACCCTAACACACAACTTACGATTTACAGAGAAGCTCATCTGAAGGGTTTAATATAGAGGGTATGTTTGTTTTTTGTTGCTGTCCCAGTTTCCCTTCGCATGTCCGACTATGTCAATTACATACTTGGGTGTCAAACTGACTCCTAATTTAGCTGACCTCTATGCTCACAACTTTCCGTCTCTCCTTCTTTACGGTCTTGGTCTGACCTTCCAATCTCGTGGTTTGGCCGCCTGAACCTGATAAAAATGATTGTACTTCCCCATTTGCTATGTTTGTTTTAAACTTTACTGATCTCTCTACCTAAATCCTTTTTCAAACAACTGCAGAGTATATTGGGGAAATTCATATGGCGTAATAAACCCTCTCATTTTGGAAGATTGCTTCTGTCCGCTCCCAGAAAAGCGGGAGGCCTTGGGGTCCCGGACTTTGAGAGGTATCATGTGGCAGCATTTTTGACCAAACTTGTTGACTTTACCAGATTGACTGAAGCTGCTGATTGGCTCCAGATGACTTTGACCCGACACCTGGACTTAAGTCCTGGATCGCTGCTTTTCCCACCCAGGAATCATATTCCGAAAGACCTTGGGTTGTCACCGATTATGGGCAGAATTTTGTCACTTTGGTATCTCTAGGGAGGCCCTAGACAATGGACTACTTACCCATCGCCGGTTATGGATATCTGTGGTAACCCGGACTTTGTACCTGGCCTGGAGATTTGGGCCTTTCGGTCCTGGGCAGCTTGCGGGCTGGTGACAGTTATGATCTTGTAACAGTTTTATGGACACTCAGACACGGAAGGTTTAGGTAAAATGCAGTTTATTGAAAAAACACAGAAATAGAATAACCCTCGTGGGTCCAGTATATATATATATATATATATATATATATATCTATAGACAATATAATACTAACACAGGTCAGGTTACAGTAATCAATACCCACACGGGTCCAGTATATATATATAGGCAAATATAATATTGACACAGGTCAGGTACAGTTTGTGTGAATCCAAACGAGACAGTGGTGAAATGGTTGCTATTAGACCAGGAGGACAGACAGGCCCTAATAGCGCAAAGGCCCACAGGACACTCACTACGCAGAGAGTGACACAATAGCGACTAAGGCCACGGGAGTAAACGAAGGCCCTGGACAAGCGGTAGACTGCCAGAGCAGTAATGGAGGACTGCAACTGTAGGTACAGAGTAACGCCAAACTGAGACTGCAATGGCTGTGACCCAATGTGCAATGGCACCAACCCACAAGCGGTTAACGAACGCTCAGACCTGGAGTCGACTGCCAGATAGTGAGAACAGCCTGAGGCGCCCAGGAACTGACCAACCTCAGCTAGTAGCAGTAACAGGTCAAGTGTACCGTGGTGCAACCGGATGGATCTACAACACCGGGGTGTCGGATCACGAGGCACAATTCAGTGACTGGGTCACAGTAACAAGGCTGCTGGAGCAGCAAATGAGGCAACCAGAGGATCTGTCCGTGGAAAAAGAGGACACCGGAGGACAGCTGTAACTGGATACTGGATGGAGCAGTGAGCCGGGCCGGGTCGATACACAGAGCAGGAACGTGCGTCAAAACTGGTTCGGTACACAGAGCAAGAACGTCAGCCAAACTGGGTCGGTGCACAGAGCAGGAATGTCAGCCAGGCTGGTTCGGTACGCAGAGCAGGAACATCAGCCAATCCAGGTCGGTACACAGAGCAGGAATGTCAGCCAGGCCGGGTCGGTACACAGAGCAGGAACGTCAGCCAATCCAGGTCGATACACAGAGCAGGAACGTCAGCCAGGCCGGGTACACAGAGCAGGAACTTATACAGACAGAGTAGTCAGACAGTCCGGGTCATACACAGGAATCACATGAATACTGGAACAAGCACTTAGCAACGGGAAAACCACGAAAGGGCAACACAGAAGTGACAGAGATCAGCATTAAAGGGCTAGCAGTGGGCGGAAAAAAGCCACACAGTTAACCAATAAAAGGCATTAGGAAGTAGCACTGTCAAAATGTCGCCAGCAATAGCACGGGCACCGTGATAGATCTCCCATTGCGGGAATCGTGGAGATACATGCAACTCAGGCACTATATTGGAGAGCTGCTGCGGGTGGGACGACTGTCCCGTCCTAAAACTAAGATGGAGGAATTTCTGACTTCTCCTCAAAAACGTACAAAGACACTCTTTATACTATATAGGCTTTTTGGTACTCAGGAGAAATTGCATCTCCCCTCATATCCTATTACTTGGTGGAGGGAGTCGGACTCTCCAGCACTGGAAGCTGAGGAGATGTGGAGTACCATTTTTGGTCTCATGCATTTCCTGCCTAAGGATGTATCCTACCAGGAGGGTTTTTATAAATTAGTATCCAGATGGTAATTAGCACTGGCGCAACTGGCAAAGATGAATATGGGATATTCAGATGTCTGTTGGAGGTGCTGTAAATCGAGGGGTGGGGTGAAGACTCATATCTGGTGGAGCTTTGCAGTGATTTGGGAGGACTGGTCGCAGATTGAACTGAAAATAGGAGATATCCTGGGATTCCCGGTGCCAAAAGATCCCTGTCTTTACCTCTTTTCCCACCATAGACCCTTACCCCAGCGAAGTTCAAGCTACTACACTTCATGCTGAATGCAGCGTGATCATGTGTGGCAGGATGTTGGCAACAGTCATCCCCCCTGGCAGTTGAGATGTGCCATGGGAAAGTGAATCACTTTAGGGACATGGAAAAATTGCATGCATATAGTACTCACTCCTTACGACTCTACAAGGAAACATGGTTTCATTGGGACAGCTCCAGGTTAGCCTTTGGACTGGAGTCGCGCAATTGAGTATCGAGATTTGGGTGATAGCATGATGGCCAAGGTAGTGTTGGCCTATTGTATATGACAGTTTCTGGTCAGGGCTTGAATGCCAGAGTTATATCTCTCCTGTTCCTTCCCCTTCTCCCCTTCCCTGTCTCTTTTTCTACTTTGCTCCTCCCCATCTCCCCTTCCCTGTCTCTTTTTCTACTTTGCTTCTCCCCATCTACCTACCCTGCCTCCCTCTCTCTCTTGCTTTATACCTCTCCTCTTCAGCCTACACTGTGTGCAAAATTGCTTTGGGAATGATATTCCCTGCCTGACAACACTGGCAGAATGTTTGAATGATGCACGCCCTACTGAGTAACTCACTTCTATCTCTATTTACATTTTTCTTATGGTTCTACCGTGTATTTTATATGTATGGATATTACTGTACTTTTATGGCATTGTTCTGTATATCTTTGATGAGTCAATAAACTTTGTTTTGAAAAAAAAAGTCAGTATAACCAATTTTACTGTAAGAATGTGCAAATATATTTCTATTCACTTTAGACTTATTACCATTAAAGTAAGTTAACAAAAAAAATAGGCTCTATTGAGTATTTTTTGACAAAAATTGCTTGGTTTATAGAAGGAATATAAGTGATCTGACATTGTTATCCAGGACCCATATGGAGTTACAGTGTACTGTATATAATGCAAAATAGTACATAGATACTATGTATATTGTTCTGTGAGTCCTGTGGATATTTACCTATACGCGGTTTATCTAAAGGCAGATCGGCATTGATTGTACCTAATTGATTTTAGTAGATAATTGTGTGGAAGGCCAGACATTAAATTGCTTGGCTCCACGTAATATGATATGGCAGAAAGAGTATGTGCTGAAAATGGGTAGAAGAAGAAGACAGTACACCTGTGCCATGACCTGTGCCAGTTGGGCATGCTGTGAGGGGGAAATGCAGGCTTCCATGCGAAACTGCAGACTCTTCAGCTGACTGATGTTGAGAGCGGTAACAGCAAAAAGCTGGAGTGACTGTGAGAAGAAATAGTCATGTATGGCAGTAGATTTGTTACTGAAGGAGCGAACATTCTGTAGACCACATGAAAAGGACTGGGCAGGTAATGGTAGAAAAAGGATGGGTGGTGGTTAGAAAGATTAGAGCATCTTGGAATGGCAAGAAGGTAGGTGTAGAAGGTTACAAATCGGGATATGATTAGAGATAGCATTTGGTGAGATGTCACCAGCCACAATCCATTGCATAATCTATTGTCCTATGGTGTGTTACAGGTTCACAGACAGTGTATTGTTGTGCATTTTGCTGCTGATACATAAAAATAATTGCTAGCATGAGTACATTATGTCCTGCATTGCATTTTGTATGCACAGGTGATACTTCTCCAGTGAGGTACAGATGCTGCAGCATGTTGCATATGCATAAATCACTGTCCTGGAAGGTGTAATAAGATGTACGTCCATCATTTATTTGCATATTTTAGCTGGATATTTAGACAACTATCCAGAATGATCTTGCAGGTGCTTAAATAGACCTTTATCCAGGAATGTAATTTAGCAAAGACAACAGTGAATCTGACGTACTATCAAAAGTGGTGCAATTCTGAGACACCACCTGTGCAAATACATATTCCCAAATTTCCCACTGATTCAAAAGAATTATAAAAGCACACAAACAGCGTCTAATTGTAGAATGATCCATATAATATAAAAACTTAATAAACTGCACCCTCAAGAGCTCATCTAAGGCACTTCAAGGGACCCTTTCCCAGCCAGCCTCATGGTGTGTCCTTCCACAACTGGCTATGCCATCAAGTCCTCTTATCCCCAGAGTCTCTTCCCCACTATTCACCTTTGTTGTGATGTTTATCCAAAGTGATCCCAAGAGAATTGCATCAAGAACAGTCTGTCACAGAAATTTGTTATAGCCATTTTTCTGTCAAATAAATATATTTTTTTTAGAATTTAAACTTTATTGGGCACTTTATGATAATTCCATGCAGTGTATGCTAATTAGTTCAGTTTGAGGCCAGAATCATTGCTATTAGAAACTCCCCCAGTGTCTGGATTCTGTCTGCATTCATTCATAGCCATACCCAGGAACAGTCCAGATCTACCTTGGAGAATCTGTTTTTTAGAGTTAATTAGTGGGTCTCTGAGGACAGAGGCTGATTCTCCAGTTTCCCGTGAAACTCTGCCCACTTCTTCTCCTTTTCACCCTATTCTGCCCACTTCTCACTTTTTTCTCACCCACTTCTACTCCTTCCCACCTTTATCTGCCCACTTCCCAGCTATGTCCCACCCACTTTACAGCAAAATTATGGCAAATCCTGCCTACCTGATTAAGCCCTGTCCCCTGTGTCATTTACAAACCCCTAGTTGAGCACATGACTTCTCCCTGCAGGCTCAAGAGGATGAAGTTCCCAGGTATGTTCATAACACAATGTGTGGTAAAATTGGTCCCATACAGAAACTGGTTAGCATAAAGTGCCGCTGTATGCCACCAACACGTAGGGGTTCATTTTTCAAAGGCTATTAATGTTACAAACAAATGGTAGTTTTTGATTATTTTTGAAATCAGCAAAACGAATCTTAGGATGAAGGGCTCAGTTTAAGCCACTTTAAATGAATCAAGGCCCAGATTTATAAGATCAAAGTTATTTTGGAGTAAACCAACTGCATCATAAGGGACCAATAAAATCCCTACATTTCCGTACACTTGGCTAGAACAATGCATGTGAAGCAATGCATTGGAGACCTCGCTGGCATTCAAAGGGTTAAAAGACTAATTTAATTTAACAGGGCTTTTTATGATGCATTTTCTCTGCTCTTCTATGAGGCAGTTGGATTACTCCAGTTTGCTCTTATAAACATGGGCCCAAGTTCACAGAGATCCGCATTACTCTTTTCTTTTCCCATCCTGCAGGCACATAATAATCCCAAGAATATAGCTTTTTTTGTTAGAATAGGATTGCTGTTTGTGTATTTATATTATTTGACATGGTAGAAAGATGTATTAATTTGAATCTGCTCTTAACCACTTATACTGTAGTGTATATACCTAGAAGTGAAGGCGTATCATTTTAATGATTACATCCAAGAAAATGATCTGCTCTGTGGATTCATACATCCCACTCACATAGTGGGGAGAGAGAGAGACGGCAAGAGGAGGAGAGACAGAAGGGGGAATGTAAGAATACAATTCTGTATTAAAATAATGACTTGAACCAATTTTTGTGTGCTATACCTGTGTATCACCCATATACTAAGCCAGGGCCCAACATTTCCACTCGCCACTAGCCAATGGCGAATGAAAATTTAGCCCTGGCGAGTAGAAATTCAGTCCTGGTGGGTATGTTATGGTTTGCAGTGGCGACTAACTTTTCAGGTCTGGCTAGTAGCAAAGGACTTAAAATTATAAGCCCTGTACTAAGCTGACTAAGCCACTATTTGTCTATTTATGCCACTTTCTCCAAGGAAGGGACAGAGAGATATTATGTGGGCATTTTTTGAGGCATAATGTTTCTCTGATCTTTTTTAGCACAAACGTACTATCAGGCTGAAAAAAAAAGTGTAATATTCTATTTTCCTGCACATTGTATAGGATGGCTTGCTGCCATTAAACTCTTACTCTTAAAGGGATAGTAATACTTTGTTTTAACTTTATTTTATGTTGTAGGAATTAAAAAACCATAAAGAACGATATAAGTCTTATCTCTCAAACCTTTATAGTTTATGAGATATTCACAAGCAAAGTTTCCCCTCCCGCCCCTTTTACCTAGTGTAAGCAATCTCTTCTCAGATGTGGAATGCAGTCCATAGACCAGACAGATAACAGAAGGGGACAATCTTCTTCCTATGAGAACAATGAAAGCCCTGCCCCCTTGACAAGTTTTTCAGGTTTTTCCCTTATCTTAATTGAAGATTGTCACTCTCTGCAATCTACCTGGGCACCTCCCTTCTGCTCTGAGCTGAGCAGTGTTACATCAGTAAAAGGGGCGGGAGGGGGACACTTTGTCATTGAATTACTCTGGAACTACAACTCTGACAATTGAAATAACACTCTCCAAAGTCCAAATACTATGATGATTAATTAGAGCTCCTTTTATTATGAAACATTACTATCCCTTTAACAATGGAGGGGTGTGTACACCAGTATACACAAAAGTAATCTTACACTCTCGTCCATACTTTGCAGTACAGCCTTATGTAAATAGACCAATGACTGAGCACAAAAAACGCTGGTGTATTAAGAAGATTTAGAGTAATTCAGGGACATACCAACTGACTACATAAAAATGCCCTTAGATTTAAATTGGGTTATTAAAGCGGAACTTTCACCTGAATAACATTGTTCCACAAATGATAATTACATTAGCGAAATAAACAGACTTATACTTGAAAATAAAACTAATTGCTGCGTTAACGAAAAACAGAACCTTTTATGTAGTCAGGCACCGGCTAGGATCTTGCTGTAGGTGCTCTCACTGTCAGTCCCTTCCGGTGCCTTTCGGCGCAGTGGCCAATCAACTCACCAATGGTGGAGTTGAAGGGGACGGACAGCACAGATGCAGAGAGGCCGTCACTGCAAGATGCCTGCAATGTTCCCTGCTGCCTGCCTGCTTAAAAGGTTCTTTTTTTCATTAATGCTGCAATTAGTTTTATTTTCAAGTATAAGTCTGTGGATATTGCTGATGTAATTAGCATTTGCGGCGCTATGTTATGTGAAAGTTCCGCTTTAACCCCTTGTGTAACAGAGAGGTCTCCAGTGTATTGTCTTGCAATGTGCCGGAGACCTCACAATTTTTCAAAGGGTTCAAATCCCCATTTAAATCTATGGAAATGGGGAGAATTTGTATTTATAGAGGAACTACCAGCGCATAACAACTCCCCATCTGGCGACTAGCTGCTTAGTAGCGCTAGTCTCCAGAATTATTACCTTATTAAATAGATTTCTCCTTTCTTCCCCAGCTGACAGGCATGACAGTGTTATGGAGTTACAATGCAAATACTGTGACACTGTTTGTTTATGGTGATACTGCATTGCCTTGTACTTCCTGTTTACTGTTCTTACCTCTGCATACCTTCCAACATTTCAAACTGCCAAAGAGGGACACTTGTGGTTTAGGGGGTGTTGCTGGGGGGTGCGGCTGGTGGACGGGGCATTACCGAGAATTTTTAGGTTATTTCATGACCTACTGACACCTCCTTGTGTAACCTAATAAATGACTTATAACAAGACCAAAGTATTTTATTTACACAGACTAATTTATAAACACATATACTGATGTTTAAACAAACAATAATGTGAGTTTTATTGCTGTAGAGCAGTGTGATATACTTATATACACATCACACAGCCTGATCTCCTAAAAATGGGGACATCAGGGTGGGAAAGAGGGACAGAGGGATTTGGGTCTAAAGGAGGGACTGTCCCTCCTAAAGAGGGACACTTGGGAGGTATGCCTCTGACCTGTATGCAGTGCTGTATCCTAACATGATTCCTCACACAAACAGCTTGCAGTTTCTTCATTACTATACTTGAAACATGGTGTCAGAAGTGGCTAGAATTAGAACTGAGCCTCTTGTTTGGAGCACAGCAGCTTTGTGAAACAGCACAGGTTACTGCATAAGTCTGTACTTTGTGGACTTTCCTGGCATTTCAGTGCTCAGAGGTTAAGCTGCAAAACGGCTACAATGAATTTCATGCCTCCCCCGGAGGGAATGAAAATCAGTGGGGATTGGAGCAGCAATTGGGAAACTTTCAGAGCTGAATTTGAAGATTATTCCCTTGCTACAGGGTTGAGTGAGAAATCTGCAGCAGTGCAGGCAGCAACTCTGAGAAGCGTAATGGGCAGTGAATGCAGACATGTTTATAAGCACAACCTAAACCTCACAGCAGGGCAGCAAGATAATGTTGCAGCCATTTTAGATGTATTGGAAGCTTACTTCAGACCTGCTAAAAATGTCATATATGAAAGGTATGCGTTTGGATGCTGCAAACAAGAAGAGGGAGAATCTCTTGATAACTTTGTTACACGCTTGAGAGAAAAAGCAGCAACTTGTGAATATGGCACTCTGAGGGATGAATTAATAAGGGACAAAATTGTTCTTGGCATAGCCAGTGAGAGCACACGCAGGTGTCTCCTCAGAGAACGTGAATTAACTTTGAACACAGCTATAGAAACCTGCCGTACAGCAGAGCTCACTGACAGACGTATGAAAGTTATGGAACAGGACAGACAGCAGACTGACAGCGTCAGCATTGCAAGTGGCAACACATAAGAGCTGATCACGGGACCAAACCGCAGCAACAGCGGCACCTGTTTAGCACAAATGCTGCCGACCCTACAGCATGCAAATACTGTGGGACTGTGCATCAAAGAACATTGTCACAGTATTTGCATAGTAACTCCATAACAGACGGAGTGTGGACATCTTGCCATTGTGACGTCCACGCACCTGTTCTGTCAGTCCCAGCTGGCTCTAGGAGGTGTTGCTAGGTGGTGTTCGGCTCTGGAAGGGACTGATAGAGCAGGTGCGTGGACGTCACTATGGCAAGATGTCCGCGCTCCGTCCTGCCTGTCAGCCGGGGAAGAAAGGAGAAATCTATTTAATAAGGTAATAATTCTGACGACTAGCGCTACTAAGCAGCTAGTTGCCAGATGGAGAGTTATTTAAGATAAACTTGTTATGTGGTGGTAGTTCCGCAGCTGGTTTGCACCCGTTCTTCTTAGTACATAAGCTTTAGTGGCTGCACTGGGACGAATGAGAGAAAACAAATTCACGAGTTGATAAATCTATGATAGCCTAATATTTGGCTTTTGATAATCTCTACAATCACCATGGTGTAGTACGGTTAAATTTTTTTTTTTTTTTTTGTATCAAGAAATTGTTGCTTTATGAAGAGGATTCCTACAACAACTTACAATTTTACAATAATTTATTTACTGGATATTTTTTTTCATTCTTACTAATTTTACTACAATTTCTTACACAAAATAATAATGATGTGCCCCTGAGGAAACGGGCTAGTCCAGCGAAACGCGTAGGGCTATCATATGACTAGTGGGGATATTCTTATCTATCACTGTGTTATTAAGTGACGTAAAACATTGTGTCTAGAATTACAGTTTTCAATGACACTGAAGGAGGTAATATCTCAACAGTCAACTACTTGATATACCGGTCTCTCACTCGGATTGAATGTGGATGTAAGTCCAGTTCAAACTAATAGCATGAGACACGATCTAGGGAACCAGTTCTAGGGATGAATACAGCACTCCGAGGTAGGGCTTACAAAGCTAGCCATTTTTTACAATCAGTTTCTCACCCGGATTGAATGAGGAAATTACCCAATTCAAACTAATAGGGTGCGAGACGATTGAGATAGTAAGGACTATATAGAGAAATAACTATACGAACTTGGGTTACTAGTAAGTAACCTATTATGGAGTATCCCTTACCTGCGTGGTAGGGAAGCGATTTGTTTTATGGGAATCAGTAGAGCTGGATACTATCTAGATCTTTATTAACACTATTTTTTCACTAGACGGCAGTGTAGGAGTTATCAGCTGCTAGTATATATAGTCTCTCACTTGGATTGAAAGTGGAGGGGTTATTCAATTCAGGATACAATTGTTAAATTAAAGAGTTGTATCTTTGTATATATCTTTCTGATATTATGATACTATATATCAAGTACAGATAAACTGTGTGCTCTGGGTGTAGACATATTTGCTATATCTAGAAGTCAATAAGCACAACATTAAACTGTTATTATTTAACTTTAGCAGTGTCTTTTTGACAGGATAGTAATATTCAATAGCTTTGTAGACAAATTAGCATTTAACCCCTTCAGTGCTATAGTTGGTTGAAATGACTAGCCTCTCACCCAGATTGTATGAGGAAACTATCCAGTTTAAACTAATAGGGTGGAAGACGATCTAGACAGGAAGGATCATTTAGAATTTATTATTAGTTGAAATAGAATTTTCATGATCCTATTTGGGATAGCAAGTAAAACACATCAATTGCTATTAGCTTTACTCTTGGTGAATAAGAGAGGAGTTTTTTCTGTTAACGCTATTTAGATGCAACTTGAGAATATCTCTTTGCTAATTCACCAGTATGGGAATTTTTTAGAATCTCTAATCAGTAATAGGTTTAGGATTCATAAAATGTAAAAAAAAAAAAAAAAATTTTTTATATAGAATAAAGAAAAAATATTTTAACCCTTTGAGTGCTAGAGGGGTACACACCGCATTGCAAAGCAATGCGTTGCATACCCCTCTGGCACTCAAAGGGTTAATGAGTGTTATGTGTAGTTATTTGAAGGCATTTAGTTGTCTCATTAGGTTACAGTATTGCACTGGTCTCTCCCTGGGTATAGCATGTCTATCCCTTACTTCTATCTTCTTTATTTTCTGTATATAGGATAATTTTACCACAAACAACATCTTCCATTTTTTATAGCTAATGGCTAAAATAAAATTTTGCACTCAGACATGAATTTTTAAATGCAATGCAGCCACTGAATCACTCAGCAAATGAATCCTCTTCAGGCTTTGCGAAGGCTTGGTTATAAATTACTTTTCAAAAACTGAAATTAGTCAAGTTCTTGTCATCTGAATTTTTGCAGTGTATTATTAATTATTATTATAAAGCACCTACAGATTCCGCAGTGCTGTGTAGTAGTTTAACTTTGCTTAATGATTGCCGTATGCTTATGGTAACAGTATTACCCTTTGAGTGCCGGAGGGGTACGCAACGCATTGCTTTGCAATACATTGCGTACCTCTCCGGCACTTAAAGGGTTACGATTTTAAGCATGCAAAACTGGGTCAAACATATCCATGATTGCCTTGTAATAGGGGGTAAATGAGCTTGCAGGTATGCTTTTAACACTATAAAGTGCAAAAATATAAAATCAGCTACATGTAAATGTCATCTTCAGTTATTTCCAGCTATGATCTCTTCAAAAGGTGATTACTTCAGCCAGCTACACAGTGCACTAGCAGAGTGCTGATCAGACCTCCTAGGGAAAAGAGCCAGTACAGATAAAACAGCTCTCATGTTTTCACAATGTTCTGATTAGTACAGTTATATAAAACTGGAGGGCATTACAGTGCTGAATGCATCAGTTTGACTGACCATCTGAGGATATTTTAATAAGTATTCAGTGCTGCAGTGTACAAAATAGAATCATTTGGTGTTGCTGATATGACACTTTTTTGCAGAATAGTATACTATATGCACTTAAATCTTTTGCTTACACATGTAGAGAACAAATATGATTGGTTATTTGTTATATAAATCTCCAGTCTCTGTTTATATAAGTGCTTCCCCCAAGGGCTGAATTGTGTACCCCTACCTTAGGGGGAAGAGGTTGAGTTACAAGCAGTATATCATATATTATTCAACCCCTTTTAGTTCATACTGGTACTGTTTAGAAATGGTACCATAGTTATAGTCAGCAGACATCCTTTTTAATACTATAAGCTTGTACTGATATGTATGCAGCCCTGCAGAACTAACTGTGCGCAGGGGTATAACTAAAGGGGCATGGAGGGTACAGTTGTACCAGGGCGCAGCATCCAAAGGGTCCCCATCCACTAGATCCTAGCTGTGCATTTTTGGAAATTTTTTTCTGTTGGGGCCTTCAGGTAACATTTGCAGTCAAATGACTGGTGGGTAAGTGTCTTGCATTAAATGGAGGTCTGGTCAGTGTCATCAGGGGAGAGGGTTATCTTATTATTAATGAACATCGAACATCTTAGATAGAACAATTAGTCTGATATACTAAAATGGAATGGAGCAGGAACCATTTTGGGGCAATCAAAATGCATCATAGGACACATATACATAGTATATGCTGGTGAGATGTCTCAGTGGGTTAATACAACAGCTGTAGAATCTGTTCAAACCTCAAGGTCATGGGTTCTAGTCCCAGCAAGGTCAACTGAGCCTTTCATCCTTCTGAGGCAGATAAAACGAGGACCATTTAATTGGGTAATAATATCTAGACCCCAGGACGTACTTGAAAACTAGAGACCATCTCAATGAATCTTTCCTGGTAAATTACTTTGATATTATTATATACATATTCCCAGTATTTAAATGGGGCTATTATCACTTGATGCTAGCAAGTCCTCCAATGCATTTCTTCTTAGTAAATCTGACTCACTGGTTAGATGTAGAAAAGTGGCTGTTGGACAAAGTGCATAAAATGGAACAAATCCAAGATATACAATAATTAGCCAAGTTATTTTCATCGGAGACAGTAAAAGGTTGAAAATTAAGTAAGCAATGTATAAAAAAATGCAAATTTGCACCATCATTTATTGAAAATTGTGCCATAAGTCATAGCAATTTGTGCCTAATTTGTGCATCACTGCAACATGGTCTAAAGTTTGTAGCAATACATCTAATGTATAAAATGATGCCATTATACATTCACATTGTCACACTTGTACCTAGGCAACTTCTTCTGCACATTTCTAGAGATCATTTTTTATACCTCTCTAACAGTGACTCCACATGGGTTAATAGTTTGTGGGGATATGAACATGGTTGACCACCTCTATTCTCTAGCTATGTAAAAATGTAGTTTATCATATATGTGCTGGATATGTCTAAATTAGTATGGACTGAGCTTTCTTATCTGATTTCCATTCTAAACAATACAATGTGTATATAAGAGAGATGTTTTTCATATTTATCTGTATAACATGCCTGAGGAAGAGACCTAAGAGGTCTTGAAAGCTTGCTTCCTAAATCTGTTTAGTTAGCCAATAACGGTATCAACTTGGCTATATTTGCCTCTAATTTAAATATGACATAATGAAAACTAACGCTTATGACTTTCTGTTGAGCCTTATTGCATCCTTACTTTACAGTTATGTAACATTCTTAGAGCTATGCTAGAATCTCTCCTCTATTTGCATAAGTGTTAAATAACTTTTATATTTAACAAACAAGATAATCTTGTGCATGGCCAGAGCCACAAGTCTAAAATAAAATATTTTTCTCGTTTGTCGTATGTGGACCACATAAACCATGGTGACAAAGTCCCCTCTTCCAGGAGTGCAGGGTACTTGAACAAAATTGGACTCTGAGATGGAAACTCCCTCCCCTATCCATTTTACCCCACTTGGACACACTTTGTTTTTAAAATGACAGGTTGGATGCAAGAGAAAATAATCTATTCTTTTTCATTTTATTCTGTTAGGTTATGGGGCTGTATAATTCCCATTAGGCAGGCTATATGTAGCCCCATTTGGAAGCACTTACTAGAGCACAGTCTTTCAAGTCCTGAGTCTGTGGAGGATGGCTTGCTTTATCAGCCCTTTTCTCTGAATCTTACTTACTTGTATAGGAGCCTGAAGAATAAAGAGACTGAATTCTCTCTCCTGCGTGCACAGATTATATATGTCCCCATTTTTCTCTGTGGTTTGGGAGCCTGACTTACACTCTATTAGACAGGCTTGCTTGAGCAGCACATCCATGAAATATTATGCTTTCATGTTCCTATCCTTTGCTGTACGAGTGGGATTTTACCCCTGCACTGCCTTTCTGTATGTATTCTTTTGCCTTGTTAAAGGATCTATAGAACTTTTCATTTGGGTCATTGCAATTTCGGTTACTTTTGCTAACTTTTATTCATTTTCCTAAGCAATTTACTTTTTAATTTTTTGGGTTGTGGTGCCGTTAAGAACAGGCATGCACGGTGGCCATATTGTATGGAACAAATAACACTGGGAAGTGTTGCCTCCGACTGTATGTTTGTGAGGCTTTAAGGGGGCTGGAGAGGTCCTGATGTTCCACGAAGGTTACTGGAGCCTGTGGGACGGGGGGGGGGGGCTTGTTAGCAAAGGCTGGAGAGCCAACACAACATTTTTAAAACTGGAAACCTACAGTTCTGAGCATCCCATTCCAGGCTTTTTGACAGGGGTAAACTGGTCCCAAGCTTACTCTCTTACTTTTTGGATTTCACTTGCTGCACAGAGGCTGGTCTCTTCTTTCCACTTCCCACATAAACCCTTTACAGTCAGATAAGTACTTTTAAAGATTTATAAGTACTTTTATTCTACTTTTCTGCTACTTTTATTGCTTTTACTTTATACTTTAGGGGGTTTCCAGACTATGACAGAGCCTACAGGAGACATAGGCAAGTCTAGGCTGCTAAGGCATCAGGGATTCCTTTAACTCATTGCTTCTCATGCCAGATTGGTTTTCCTATTTAATTGTTTTGTACTCTATGTCCCTCTTGCTCAGTAGCCCCTACTCATCCCTTGGGCCCTCACCTGTTGAACAGGAACCTGCATAGGTTAAGGTCTTAATTTCCTCAGTTAGTTCCAGCTCCTAATCTATTCAAGGTGTTTTAAATTCTTGTTCCATGGGACACCCTAAGCCCCAAAAAGGCACTTATAGAGGGGGGATACCCCCTTTATTGGGAATTCCTCTGTTGAGCAAAGGGAAACATGCGGCAGGCCTAGATTAATCCTTTTGTGGGGAAAATCCCAGTTCTTCTTATTCGGCTGTCCTAGAGATGCTTAAGGTATCAGGCACCTCCAACTCTAGTTCCTCTTCCCCAGATATTTTCAAAAGCACTTTGATTGCTTTATGGAAGGAACATTTTGCGACTTCCAGTGGTATTTTATGCCCTAACTTTTACATTGCATAAGTAACTAGGGTTTTGGCTATCTAGAAGGATCAGTCTTTGGATGCCATCCAAGTTGACACACCCATGGAGGATCTGGTGGTTCTTTTATCCAAGGTCCTTGAAGCTAATGCTACCTTACTAAAGTGGCTTTTGACATTAATAAACTTAGTGAAAAGGCCCACGGCTTTCTCTGTGGCTCCTCCCTAAGTTTGTTTCTGAGTTATAAACGAATCAGGAAATCTTTCTTCCTTCTCTTTGTTCAGCTCCATCTAACAGACAGAAGCTTCATCTTTTGGATATGGTTAGGTGCTTGAATTACTATGTTCATTACACATTGCCTTTTTGGAAATCAGATTGCTCTTTGTCATGCAGGACAGGCTGCATCTAAGGTAACAGTGGCTTCTTTGATTAAGATTACCATTTGCCAGACATATGTTCTCAGGAAGATGCCTGTGCCCTTTCGGGTTATGCACATTCCATCAAGTTGGAGGGTGCATCTTGGGCCTATAAGAATAATCCTCTTCTGAATAGTTGCGTAAGGAAGAGATGTGGTCCTCCCTCCACACATTTGTCAAGCACTACAATGTTAATGTGCTGCCAATGGCTGAAGTCAAGTTTTGACTGGAAGGACCTGCAGGCTATTGTGCATGTGTAGGAATCCTTCTTGATATACTTATTTGCCAGTAACCTGTTAGTCCCGGTTCTTTGGTTTGCAATGTTGGTGTCCATTGACATCTGAAGTTCATGCTGAACTAGTTTTTTCTGTGAAAATTGGTCTGTGTTTTGAGAGTTTTTTCCTTTTTCCCATCCTGGAGTGTTAGTGGATTTTTGGTATATCCCCAGGGTTCTTGTGTTCCACGTAGGACATAAGGGGATATTTGTGTACTTGCTAGTAAATAATTTTCTCTTAGCCCAGGTGGAGCAAACTACTTCCCTCCTGGAGAAGAACCAGTGTTTGAGTTCTGGGCAAGGGGGTCCTATTGGGTTCCTAGTTTAGGGGATTTAATTTATTTTTCCCTTAAACTATTTTGGATGAAATAGGTGTTAGAGCCTGGGGGTTGAGAAAAGAGTGCATTTTTCATCTCATACATGAAATAGTGGCTGTGATTTTGTATGGTTTGTGCTTGGAATATTTTCAGTCCATGGAAGAAGGTTATTGTAAACTGGGCCATAGCATGTTTGACGTAGACCCATAAATTAATTGATCTACTCTGGAAGCATTGTCTCCTATATAGTAATACTCTACATCTGGGACTGCCAACCCTCCATCTAACTTAGGTCTAGAAAGAGCTGTATAGCTAATTTAGGGCTATTTTCAAGCATAGATGCATTTTGCAATGATAGATTTGGTGTTCATGATGAATGATTAAGGGCTGTTAATTGGGAGCTTTCAAAGAATATAAAGGATCAAGGTAGGATGTTAATTTTGAGTATGTTGGTTTGCTCTGTCCATGGAATGTGTGGTACATCCCAAGTTTTCATGTCATTATCTAACTTCAGATATGTTTTTTAACTCCTTAAATATTTCACAGTAATTGGAGACATCTATAGTATTCACATTAAAAGCCCATTCAAATAAATGGGAATGTTTATTTGTTTCCAATGTTGCAGTTGCTTCACCCCAAATATTATGAAGTAATGCGGAGGTATGGTTCACCTGCAAATGCTAAGAAACATATATTTTTATGGATAAGGAGACTGATGTACTAAGTAGAGTTTGAACAATTCTGAAACAACCCAACTGCACCACCAGGGACAAATAAAAAAGTGCCCAGCTCCCCAACTTGATTTAAATGGGGCCTTCAGCTTGTATGCGAAGGTGGTGTAATGGCCAAGTCAACTAAGCAGACAGAGAGAAAGCGAGAGAGAGAGGCTGGGGGGTGGGGGGGGCAGTTGAAGGCAAGCACCTGATGATGGTAAGGTACAAAGAGATATTGTTGGATGGGGGAAAGAGACTGAGGCAGGTAGGACCCACTAGGATAGTACATTTTTTGGGCCAACTTGTAAGTACGCGCAAATGATATACGTCTATATTATATATATATATATATTTATTTAGATGTTTTACCAGGAAGAATACATTTAGATTTCTCTAGTTTTCAAGTATGTCCTGGATAGTTTTCAGTAAAGGGTTACATATTTACACAATTTGAGAAACGTTATATATTACATGTTATTATCTATACATACATACGCATATGAATATACATACATATGGAATATTAAAATTATATACTGTTACACCCTGTTTTTAGATATAAAGAAGCCTTTACTTTTAAGGATTTTAGACTGGGAGCAGATTTGATTATATTAGGCAGATTGTTCCAGGCCTTTGGAGCTCTGCAGGAGAAGGCAGATCTTCCTGCTTCTTTCTTGTATTGTGGTATACGCAGTGAGTTGTTAGCAGTGGCGCGGAGGTTATAGTTAGTATGGAGAGCAGGAGTGAGCATACTGCTCAAGTAGTCTGGTAGTTTTCCAGAGAACTGTTTGTGAAAGTTGAAGTGCACATCTAGATTTGAGTGTTAACCAATTTAGTTCTTTTAGCATATCACAGTGATGGGTAGTGAAATTACATTGAAGGCTAAAGCGGCATATTGAATTACACAGGGTGTCAAGTTTACTAAGATGGATTTCTCGAGCTAGAGCATATACTACTTCACCATAGTCTATGACTGGCAACAACATCTGTTGCACAATACCTTTTCTAACCAGGGAACTTAAACAGGATTTGTGTCTAAAAAGAGTACTGATTTTGAGATAATGCTTGGAGATTAATTTGTCAGTAAGTTGGGGTCAAACCACTTACCAAAATATTTGTAGGAGTCCACTGGGACCAGTTTACGATTAGACTCTGTTACAATGAGTAGATGGGTATTGACAAAATTACACAGTTTGTGCTTTGTGCCAAATATCATTGTGACACTTTTGTCTGTGTTTAAGAACAGTTTGTTCCTTGCTAGCCATCTTTCAACCTCGCAGAAATCATGTTGTAATATGGCTTTAAGGTGTGATATGTTTGAGTTTTTTAGCAAAGTGTCACAGATACCCGGAAAAGTTCAGGAGTCAGTACGGTATAGTTAATGCAACTTTATTGACAAAATTAACAAAGAAAATATATACATACAAAGGAACAGGCAAAGGGTTAAAGCCAGCAACCCTGCTAACAGGAATAATAGGATGCAAGGCTAAACCACAGTGCTAGAGACTAGGCCTTAGCCACTGGTAGTCTCAGCAAGAACCAGGAGCAGGAACACAGGATCTTGATCTGACATAGAGGCGCACCACCTCAAGCCTGCAGTCAGTAGGGAGTGATATCTGACTAACGCCTTCACTCAGAATGGAGCAAACTCTGACTCACGCCTGCAGTCAGAATGAAGCGAACTCTGACTCATGCCTGCAGTCAGAATGGGAAATAGATAGCTGACTCGCCTGCACTCAGTATCAGAGCTGGTCTACTAGAGCCCCAGGTCCGCACTAGGTTGGGTGTCTGCTAGGTACAAGGAACAAACGTAAGAGTAGTCAGACAGAGCCACAAGTCAGCACCAGAGGGGGTAGTCAGACAAGCCAGGTCATACACAGTTCAGGTAGTCAGCCAGAGCCACAGGTCTGCACCAGGTTGGGTGTCCACTATAGGGATAAGCAAAAGAATAGTCAGACAGGGCCACAGGTCAGCACCAGGTTGAACGGAAGACTAGCCAGGTCATACACAGAGGCCAAGGTAATAGAACTGCTATGAACAACAACGCAAGGGCAACTGAGTCAGGACTCAGTCTGCCTTTTAAACCCCTCCACAGGAAGTAGGTGGAGCAGCTCAGAGGGATTAAGCAGATAGGAGGAGACTACAGGAAGCAAACACATAAAACAGAGACCTGCTGCATGCTTGAAGCCTCGCGTCTGTAGATGATGCTGAAGCCAAGGTAAGCTGTAACACAAAGATTATGGTGTCATCTGCATACATGTGTACTGAAGATGATTTGCAAACCTTGGGCAGATCATTTATAAAAAGAGAAAATAGAAGAGGGACAAGAATGGAGCCTTGAGGAACTCCACTTGTTACTTTGAGCGGAAGGGAGTCCTTGCCGACAACTGACACATACTGCATTCTGTCTGATAAATAGGATCGGAACCAGTTTAGAGACTTGTTGCTCAATCCTGATCTTTGGAGTTTGTTTTTAAGAATATTATGGTCTACTGCGTCAAAGGCCTTGGCAAAATCTAGGAATATGGCTCCTGTGAGGTTACCATTTTCCATGCCCATCTGCATATCGTTGGTTACTTTTAGGAGGGCCGTGACTGTTGAGTTATTTGGTCAAAAGCCTGATTGAAGAGGGATGAAATAACTGGTGTGTCGGTAATATTTATTTAGTTGCACGTGTACACATTTCTCTAGGGTTTTGGATAAAGTAGGGAGTAGCGATACTGGTCTGTAGTTTGATACTACATTTTTATCCCCACTTTTGTGGCTAGGCACAATTCTAGACACCTTCCAGGATTTGGGCATATCCCTATTGCCAAAGGGGCATTCATTAAAGATGCAATGTGTTTGGCCATGACCACGGCACTTAGCTTTAATATCATTGCTGGTAGTTTGCCAGGGTTAGATTGGGATTTCATTTTTGGGTTGAGGAGGTGATCATATATTTCGCTTTCATTTACTGGCATGAAATTGAATTAATTGCAACCTCAGTAGCATTGTAAATGGAGCCTACTGTAATGTTAGCCCACAGAAATACAGCTACGAAGGGGTGCGGGAACACACTCCCTGGGGCATCTGAGAAGTCCTGAGGCATCATGCAGGACATGCTGAACGCGGAAGTGCCCAATTTTAAAGTCTAAATATCTCCACTAGCAGACGATTGAGAATAAAAAAAATAACCATCGCTAATATAGGTTTGTGTGTTAAAACACATGCTCAAAATTTGATTTTAGGTGAACCTTCTGCTTTAAAAACCAAGTCAAGCAACATATTTCTTTAGTCCAATATTTGGTAGATACAACTATGCCTTCTTCTGGTCTCTTCTTGTTTTTTTAAGGCACAACCAATAAACCTGTTTTATTGCTGAATTTATAGCTGATTCAGAGCTCTGTTACAGATTTCCTGGAACTGAAGAAGAAAACTGAATGCAGCTTGCTTAGGTCATATAAATTATACAAGGTCATGGGTCAAATTTGAAGGGAAAAATACTGCTTTTGAAAATATTTGTACATAGTTGCATATGTCAAATTGAGGGTTCTTATATTTGAAATCAATAGTATTTTGAACAATAAAAACATGGAATGCAGTGCTTTTTGAATAGTGAAGTGCTGTTTTGAACATCCTATAATATAAAGATTTGTCCCTATATCAGTTCTAAAACAAATGGCTGCCAGAAAGCCACAGCTACATGGTCATTTGCTGCTTAAGGAAGCCCCTCATTCCTTAGGGCACTAGATAGATTAGGTCCCCTCCTATGTTGCACATGTATTCAGATAACGAATGGCGTAATTCACACTATACAGACATATCCTTGGGAGCTAGGAGTTGGACTATAGAGTGAGAGCATGGGAGGAAGTTATTTCAGCTAGGACACTTCTCCATAATCTCCATAATAAGGGCAAGTTTCTTATGAACAGCATACTAAAAAGGGGAATGTAGTTAAAGGGAATTGCCATAGGAAAATGTCACCCTTAATTTATTAATTTATCTATGTAGGTGCCCTTAATACAGGTATTCTAAGCAATACAACACCCTTTTCATCTAACCCCTATTCACTTGATTCAGTTGTCACTCTCTGTAACTCAGTGTGTACAAATGGATTAGGCAGGCTAATAGATGGACCGTCATTTTCATATGACAGACTGTTAGTACTGTGTATGGCTGTAGCTTCAGGCAAGACACTGACTTGTAGGTACCTGTGTACCTACAGCTTCTCTGGTTGGCCCTACCAATAATCTCCTCCCAAATACAGTCCTGCTTCAATAACTTTTGAAAGGGAAATTCTCCAGTGATGGGAGTACCCTTGTTTTACGCAGCAGGAGAACATAGTAATAATATATATTTCCATAAAATATGTGTTGTGCTCCTTTAAGCAGATATTTTTGGGTGAATTGTATTTACCAAGTAGTCATCAGCAGGCATGTTCATATTGACCATAAAGAGAATGGCTTTTTGACTTGACTAAGAAAACAGGCATTTTTCCACTGACTGACAGGTTATTTATTTTATATATATAGCCCTCTCACTCTTACCTTGTTAGGTTTGTAAATGGCATAGCTGGCATGTTGAGAGTTTTGTCCGGGTGTGATTCTCAATCTATTTTTGTGTGGTGTTTTCCTGCAAGCTGCTAAAACAATACACACTTCTTTTCTTGTGACTCACTCCTTGATCTGCTTAGTTCTTTTTTTAAAAGGATTACGTTGAGGGAGATTAAGTCCCAGTGCTTAGAGGACTAAGATGTTTGTTAGTATTAAAATTAGGAACAAAGGTCTTAAAGGGGAACTCCTTGGATCATAATTTATGCACTTTCAAGTGAGTATAAACATTTGGATACAATTCTTTAAGCCAGTGGATCCCAAATTCAGTCTTCAAGCCATCAGAATAAAGAAGGTTAAGCATGTCCTCATACAGATGCAGAAGGAGCTGTCATAATGATTGAGCTGCTAATTATCACACCATTGCTTTTGTGAGCATAGTTTAAATCTGCCTTTATATGGCCTTGAGGTCTAAGTTAGAAACCAACTTGAGGGGAGGCGGAGCTACCGCGCACCAAGATGGACGTGTGAGTTGGGAGCTCCCAGCGCTGCGGCTAAACAAACTTTGCATACACAGCAACAAGCAACCGAAACCAGCGACACTTGCTGATTTTCTGTCCCCACATGTCTAGGAGGCGCAGAAAAGTTACTCTGCGATCTTCGAAGATCACTAGTTTTCTGCCAACCCGAGCAAGTACGGAATCAGGCCTAGGCGCCGACGCGCTTATGATGGAGCAGCAATCCGCGGGGACTGACTTTGGAATACAGGCTGATACACGCACTCCAGAAAGCACTGCTCTGGCCTCTGTTGTGGACTCTAGGGAGAATTCCCCACCACCCTCTCAGGATGCGCAAACAATGAAGACTACTTAACTGACGAAGGGTGACATAGGCCATCTTACCACGAAAGACGATATGAAAGCGTTAGTATTGGAGATTAGAGACCTGGTCCGCTCTGAACTGGCGGAGATAAAAAAGGATCTTACACAACTTGGATCTCGCATGCATGTCCTTGAACAGGATCGAGAGGAACTGCTGGAAAACCAACAAAATTTAGAGCAACTGGTGGTTCAACAAGAGGACGCCATTAACATGCTTACTGCGCGCTTAGACGATTTGGACAATAGAAGTCGTTGGTGCACTATTCGTTTGTGAGGTTTGGCGGAAAGTGTGCCTGCTAAAGATTTACTTGGAGCACTACACTCTATTTTTTCAGACGTACTGGGCCTACCATCCGACCCACCTATGCGTATTGAGAGGGTGCATCGCTCACTTAGACCTAGAGGCGCTTCTACGGATCCTCCTAGGGGTGTGTTCTTTTGTATGTTGAGTTTTGCAGACAAAGAACTAATCCTATGTAAGAGCAGAGATCTACAAGATATTACCTATGCTAGTTGTTCCTTGCAATTTTTTCAAGATTTGTCACCCAGAACCCTGCAACTGAGGCGCACCTTTCGTCCCATTACTACGCACCTACGCAACCTGGGTATCAAGTATAAATGGGGATACCCCTTGCAACTGTCAGTACAACATCAGGGCGCTACGGTTGCTCTCCGGGAATTGGAAGACGCCCCATCCTTCTGCAAGGCTTTGGGCATATCGGCTCCAGATATCTTCCTGACCCCAGCTGCACTGTCAGCGTCAACCCCGGTTCCCTCTGCACTTGGGAAGGAGAGGAGAGATAGGTGGACCACAGCTCGAGGGCCTTCCAATAAGAAAGCGAGGGCTTCTCCTCCGAGAGACTGGAACACTTGATACCTGGTTTGGCGGTCTGTTGAGTTTTTCCACGAAAATCTATTATTTTCATGTTCTGGTTGCATTTTCTTACAACATTTTACTTGCTTATGTTTTTTACCTTGATATGCCGCGATGCGAGAGACTTCCCTCGCGATTCCGAGACGTATCAACTCATTTGGTTGTTGTGTTTCCTTGAACTAGCTGGTCCCCTCCTGGCTCTTTTAGGGCAAACACGTGATCTCATCCCTGGTAGCTTGGGGCTAGATACTGCCCCAACTTCCAGGACACGTTCTGTTTCCATGTTTTTTTGGTACTTACTTTTCTTTTTTCTGCCCTGTTCTTTCTCCTCTGTTTCCCCTCCTTATCCTTTTTGGTCTGTCCCTGTCTTCCCCTACCCTTTTGGTCCTGTGGGGCTGCCTACCAGGTACCAACTTACCTGCACTCTGCTTTACCTTACCTGATTATGACATCACAAAATGTAAATGTACTTTCTATTAATGCAAAAGGACTAAATTCTCCTTATAAGCGGTCTATGCTTCTGAGGGAATTGACTCGCTTGCGTGCGGATGTAGCTTTCATCCAAGAGACGCACTTTAGGTTGCCTAACCCTCCGAAGCTGTCAAATAATGTATATACCTTGGCAGGTGCTTCTTCTATAGATGTTAAAGCAAAAGGTGTGGCAATTCTGATGCGAGCCTCACTACCCTGGCACTCTTTGGGCACTCTTTCTGATCCAGAAGGTAGATTTGTGTTTATTAAGGGTACCATGTACCATCGCACTTATACATTTGCCAATGTGTATGCACCCAATACGTCACAGATCTCCTTCTTCAGACGTATGTTTTCGAAACTTGACAGCTTCTGTGAGGGCTCGCTTATTTTAGGGGGCGATTTTAATCTCCCACTGGTTCCTGAAATAGACTCTTCTTCAGGTGCCTCAGCGGTACCTTATTCTGCATTACGTGTTATACGGGCTATGTTTAGGGATAGGGATCTGCTGGACTCCTGGAGGACTATGTACCCTACAGCAAAAAACTATATGTTTTATTCGTTTAGTCATAATAAATATTCGAGACTTGACTATATCTTGATACATCAATCCTTATTGCATACTGTCCAAAAAGCTGAAATTGAAACAATAACCTGGTCTGATCATGCGCCGGTCTGGATGCAGTTTTCAGTTGGACTGAGGGAGGCGGGGTCCCCCACCTGGAAGCTAAATGAGCTCCTTTTGGATGACCCTGCTCAGGTCGGTGAACTTGCTTTAAAACTGCAACAGTATTTTGAACTTAATTTGGATAAGGGTGTGTGCTTTCCGACTGTGTGGGAAGCACACAAATGCATATTAAGAGGTGAATTCATTAGACTGGGAGCCATGAGAAAGAAAAGGTTGTTGCGTAAATTAGATGAAATTATTGCACGTATTAAAACTCTTGAATCTAAGCATAAGAAATCACTTTCTGAATCTGTCCTTGCTACACTCCAGGAGTCTAGACAGGAACTAGCACAATTACAAATGTCAAGAATAACCAAATCTTTTCAGTGGCACCATTTCCAGAATTATATGTTTGGGAATCGTTGCGGTAAGACTTTAGCAAGGCTAGTTAAGATTAAACAGAGGCAGCATCATATTCCTTTGATTAAAGATGACAAGGGGAATGTTCATAGATCTCTTCCACAGATTGCAAATGCCTTTAAAGCTTTTTACTCCTCACTATACAACTTACTGTCAGGCGACCCTACTTCAGCAGCGAGGAAGTCCATACTTTCCTATCTGCAGGGGTCGGGCATGGGGAGATTGCCACCGTCTGTGCTTGCTTGTTTGGAGTCACCCTTTACACGAAAAGAAGTGGAAGATGCCATAAGGTCATCCCCGCTACATAAGAGCCCTGGCCCTGATGGCTTTACACTTTCATATTATAAAACATTTCAGTCTACACTTATACCTTATATGCTTAGGTATTTTAATGACATAGCCTCCGGTAGTCATTTCCCTGATAGGTCCTTAGAAGCGCATATCACAGTGATCCCTAAACCCGGCAAAGACACCACACAATGTTCTAGTTACCGCCCGATCTCCCTTCTGAACTGTGATGTGAAACTGTATGCTAAGATTTTAGCTACTCGTATTCGCCCATGCCTGAACACTTATATTCATCCTAACCAGGCAGGCTTTGTTCCCGGTCGGATGACTAGGGACCACACCACCAAAGCTATTATTCTTATGTTCACCGCACTCCAGAGGCAGATCCCGGCGGTACTGGTTACGACAGATGCAGAAAAAGCCTTTGATAGGGTGAACTGGCATTTCTTGGAAGAACTTTTGAAGTTTATTGGTTTAGGCCCTCGTGGCCTGCACTCCATACTTAGTCTTTATCGTGCTCCTTCCGCTAGAATACGGGCTAATGGTTATCTGTCAGAGCCATTCACCATAACTAATGGTACCAGACAGGGCTGTCCCTTATCGCCTATATTGTTTATACTGACTTTAGAACCTCTTCTGCAATATGTGAGATCTGACCCAGAGATTGTAGGCTTACCTTCGAAAGCAGAGCACACCAAGATAGCTAGTTTTGCAGATGACATTTTGATTTTTTTTGTCGCAACCTGACGTTTCCCTGCCTAGGTTAATTAAAGTTCTGCACGCTTATAGCAGAGTCTCTGACTTTAAAATACATTTTGCTAAATCCACAATCTTAAACTTATCTGTCCCTTCTCACCTTTCCTCTCGATATAAGACGCTCACATCGTTACTGTGGTCTGATACTGAGATTACATACTTAGGTATTGTCCTATGCAAAGATCCACGTCATATACTTAAATGGAATCTAGACTCTCTTCTGCTTACTTTAAAACATGACATGCAGCTGTGGCACAAGCTGTTTCTTTCGTGGTTCAGACGGGTGAATTTATTTAAAATGGTCCTGCTTCCCAAGATTTTATATCTCTTCAATTGTATACCACTCCCTATCTCTAATGTTTGGCTCTCCAAACTTCAATCTACTCTTAATACTTTTATCTGGAGCTACCGCCGTCCTCGCCTTAAGTCATCTTTGTTGTTTCACTCTCCAAACAAGGGTGGAATAGGACTTCCGGACATTAAACTGTATTACTTGGCTGCTCATCTTTCTAAACTCTTGGATTGTGTATATGATCCCAGTAAGGACTGGATAGATTGTCTTTGTCCTTTTCTAAGGGGCGCGCTCCCAAGTAATATTTTATTTCACCCCCCACAGCACACCTCTATTTCTTTTAAAGAACACCCGGTTTTACATCATCTCTCGCATCTCTGGCACATGCAGAACAGGGCTTTGGGCCTCTCTCCATGCCCGTCCCCTCTGTTTTCAATAGTTGGGCACCTAGACTTTCCGCCGGGGATTAAGAGCTCTTGCTTTGCACTGTGGAAGATGCAAGGGGCACATTTGTTGCACCAATTGATATATATATATTACAAATGATCAGCCCTATTTGCATAAGTTACCTGGACTTCTCCTCTCCTGGGCTGTGAGAGCTGAAGATGCAGCTGATTAATCCATTTGGCCTTGAAGATATTGCTTCCACTGGCAGCTTCATCTCTGGTTGGAGGTGGACCTATACAATTAAGACTGTAAGTTTATACTACTGCTACTCCAGAGGTGGGAAATACACACACAAAAAAGATGATTTCCTAGTGGGCCACTATCCTTCAGTGTTCCAGTGGTCACGGATTGTTGCAGGTCTCATGCTTCACTCTTTGTGATGGTACATTGCATGCTAATACTTAAAATGTGATCAAACAACACTGTAAATATGCTTTTTGTGTGTGTGTGTGTGTGTGTGTGTGCTCATTTGTGTGTGCATGTCTTTGTGTAATTCTGGTTTTATATTTACTGTATAAGTTCTTTCTCCATCATCCAATCATTAAAGAGTCTAATTAGAGATTTTTACATATATTTGTAAGGTTAAAAACAATTGCACTATGCTGATTACTTATGGGAACTCATTTATATTGGAGTTAACAGAGGCATATCCAGAAAACACAGGACCCCAGAGCAAAATAGTTATGACTTTTCATGTTTTCAGCACAGAGAAGCAACAATATATGTAGAATTTAGGGAGCAAATTTAACATGCCTGTCACCAATCAGTTCTATGTCTGAGGAAATAATGCAAGACACATATATTATGAAGCTTAAGAGATGTAAATAAATAACATTTTTATGTCACAGAATATCCCCAGTACCTTTCAGTTATAGGGCCTTGGGTAATCTGACTAGTTATATTTAAAACCAGTGATCTTATGTGCGTAGTTCTTGTGGATGCTTCCCTGAGTCCTGTGTGCTCCCCCCCCCCCCGCATTACTCATAGCCTGTTAGCTTTAGCTAACTAGCTTTTCAGCTTATAAGTGTACAGTCCTTCAGATCTGTGTATACAGATAGGGCTAAGGAGCTATCTTGTGTTATCCATTTGTGATGATGTCAATTAGTAGCTCTTGAGGAAGTTGGCTAGTACTACGAAAAGCGTTGAGCGGATATTTCTGTTTATTTATATCTGATTATTTTTAATAATACTGGTATTTTTATTTTTATAAAAATGTTTAATTTCATAATAAATTTACTATTTGCCCATTCACCTGTGTATGGTACTATATAAAATAGAATACCTACTAGTCTGTATATTCCCAGAAGATATTACCCACCTAGAGATAGGTATCTTATGGGAGAAAGGAGAATACATTCTGCCTGAAGACGAAATACAGAAGAAGGATACCGGTGGAGGATACCTGGGAGACTAAGAGGTGATAACCGTACCTGGGGTTTAAACCAGGAGTGTGGGATACACTGAGAGGCAGTATTATCCTCTCGAAAAAGTGAGTACCATTCATATGCACGTGGTGAAGGTGAAGGCTTGAAACTGTGAGGATACTACACTTAGAGGAACTCCCTGCGCTGTTTTCTTTTTGTGTGTTTTTCTTGTAGTACACCGATGGGAATCCCTACCCATACAACAGCTGCATAGGATTCCAAAGGACTCTAGAGAATTCCTTGTCCTTGGTATTGTAAAAGATTATTTATATTAAGGTTGAAAAGATAATTTGTATTAAATTGCACTATAAATAAATTATTGGTGGCGCGTCCTATAGTCCAGGGTTGATACCTAATAAAGTATTTTCCCTGGGAAATATATATATATATATATTTGTGATGATGACACCCATCACAGAAAATTACAAATACATTCATACTAGGGAGGATAATAGGGGATGCTATAATTCCAAGATTCTATTGATTATATTGTGCTTCACTAAAACATTTGTTCCCATTTTTATAAAATTAGTAATTAGCTAGGAACCCATATAAAAGCTAAAGATTATAGCACAGCTTCCATATAGGACTGTATGTTCTGCAGATTAGATTTCTAGTCTTCAGAGAACGTTGTTCAGAGTTTCCAAACCTCCAGAGAGTGGGCAGAGGATGTGGAGTCCTTGCCATTATTTTGCATGAATGTTCCCTCCCCCCTTACTAGTTCCAGTATTTTACCTCAGTGTTTTATAGTTAAGGAGTTTTGCTATCACTGTACAAAGAGGAATCTAGAGCAGGCATTTTGGCAATAGTTCTATATGTACTTATTCAAATTTCAAGTTTGGAAGAAAATAACATTTAAGTAAAGTCTTTACATTGTCTCCATAGTGCCCCTCTCCTTTCCAAACTGTGTGTGTTGCAGATGTGTGCATACTTGGTGATAAGGTTTAGTCGCTGTAGTAACAGTTAATCTCTTGCTTGTGCCTTTATACATGCAATGGGGGCCTACTTATTTAGCCATGTTCCTGTATTCTGTTTGCTTATTCAAGTCTCTGTGAGGTATGTGAGCACATCCATGTGTTCTGAATATTTGCTGTTTAAACCTGCCCAGTGTCACTCTGGCTAACAGGACAGGAGATGGACCCACAGGGCAGAGGTGGGTTACTAGTCAGAGAGATGCAGAAACAACAGCTAGTAACAGTCATTGAATACTTGAAAACAGCAAATGAAAAGTACAATTCGTATGCAAATAAAAGCTGAATGATTGGTGGCCTTGGGCTAGCAGTTTGAGCAGCAGCACATTCCAACTGCCTGTGCCTGCTGCTGCCAGCCTTCTTCTGAGTAGATGGCAAATGTGACAGCAGTAGACCATCTGTCACACTTGTCATCCCTAACCCAATACCATAGAACAGCAAGAGAATGGTGGTAGTGAAGATGAGATTGAGGGTGATGGTAAAACAGCTGTTGAGGAGGAGATTACTAGAGTGCTTTTGACAGAGGAATGGGAGAAAGGGATGCAAATCGGGATTGGCATCACTGCCACCACCAACAGTGACATTGTGGAGTTTGTTGCTGCTGTAATTCCTGCTGCTTAGTCATCAGAAGAAGAGATTCATCTGTCACCGCAGCAGGATGATGAGCATTCTAGTGTTATACAGACCACAGTGGCCACCATGGGACTGGGTTCTTCAGGCAGTGATATAGGACTAGGACAGGCTCCACTTGCCACCAATACCCCTGGACCTAACTCTAGTGCTGATGCTGGAGCAGCAGCATCTTCCTAAGCCAGTGAAAATTATTATGGAGAAGAAGAAAGATATTCTTTTCCACCTCACTCACTGAAATTATGGGTGCAGGAATATTTTCCCCTTGGGGCAGGCACAGTTCAGTCATCAGATACTGCAATGTGTGAAAAGATAGTGGAAAGGGCAAAAGACAGGACACACTTTGGCACATCTGCTCTCATAAAGCACATGCAACAGACCTCAATTTTTATGTTAAAGGGATAGTAATGTTTCACAAAAACAACAGCTCCAATTAATCTTCATAGTATTTTGGCCATGGACAGTGTTATTTAAATACGGTCAGAGTTGTAATTCAAGAGTAATATAATGATAAAGTATCCCCCTCCTGCCCCTTTTACCTAGTGTAAGCCACCTCCCCTCAGATGTGAAATCTGGTCCTGGGACCGGACAGCTCACTGCAAGGGACAAGCTTCTTACTGTGAGCATAAGGAAAACCCTGCCCCCTTGACAGGATTTTTAGGTTTTTCCCTTATGCGCACTGAAGATTGCCCCTTGCTGCAATCCATCTAGACAGTCTTGCTGCTCTGAGGTGAGCAGTGTTGTATCAGTAAAAGGGACTGAAAGGGGATACATTATCATTCAATTACTCTTGAACTAAAACTCTGACAGTAATGAAATAACACTCTCCATGGCCCAAATACTATGATGATTAATTAGAGCTGCTTTTACTTTGAAACATTACTATCCCTTTAAGCATGTGAAATACAAACCCCCCAAAAAAGAAACAGAGAGCTACTCTCACTGTGCCACATCCTTCCCCCAAGGGCACAAGGAATGGGAATGAAAATCCCAGAAGAAGACATGAGAAACCCAGCCTTGAAGTTTGATGATGAGCGTAACACCAGTGTCATCACCATCATCTTCTTGTGCTAGGGTCTGCGAAAATGTACTCACTGTCCACACCGCAGCATCCTCTATGTCCTCTTCCTCCGCCTCTGGTATACAATCTTTGTCTCCGACACCTTCCCCAACAGATGATAGTGAGTCTATACTGTAGATGTGAGGGTCTGGCAGTTTGGGTCCACCCATTGCACTTTGTGTGATACACTGACAACACATAACAATGCAGTAGAGAGCAATTAAATGAGGGTATCAGGGAGCATCTGCAATCATTCTATCTCATTGAATATTCTAATCTGGTGGCAGGGTGGATTCATTATTTTTATTAAGTCTTGTATCTTGACATCACATCCTTAGTGGAGTGGACAAAAGGCCATACTGACAGCAGTACTTAGTTTCTTACACAATGGTTTTGCATTGCAGACCTTAGGCACAACTGCAACACCTTGATACTGTTTCTTAATATTAGAGTAGGTGTGACAATTGTTGTGATACCTCCTAGTTCTTCCCCTATTTCAAAATGTTTCCTTACCCACACTGTGTGCACATTGCAGTTGCTGAAAAAAATGCACAGTTCCTTCCTGCTCTCAAGGGAAAAATTAATATCATACTACACCCATGATTTTAGAGAGGGTGCAGGACGAGAAGTATAACTGGTCAACTTCTTCTGTGTAGATGCTCCTGACGTAGTGTGGGGGCTTGTTGTGGTGTTGCTGCTACCTCAGCAACACTAGAGCTAGCAGCTAGTAGAAGCATCAATGCATCACCTCCTGTCTTATGTCATTGCTGATGATCCCCCCCATGCAACAGCGTAATCCTCCTGCTGCTTAAACAACTCAGCAGCAATTACAGCAGTAGCAAATGCTAGAATGTTAGAAGTGGCATTTGACACCAACCATCTAGCACTGATGGCACTAGGCTAGTACATCAAAATGTTTTCAGGACTTGTTTTTTTGCAAGCCTGAGGCCTGCAAACAAAATTTTCTTATTTTTGGCAAACCTGAAGCTTGCAAACAGTTTTTTTCAGGGCTAACCTTATTTGAAGCCTGCAATCAGTTTATTTCAAGCCTAGCCTTGCTGTCATGTTTTGAGTAAAAAAATACACTGAATGTGGCAGATGTTTATGGTTGTGGTAGACTGTTGTGTGATTGATGTACAGTATTGTGCAAAAGTTTTAGGCATGTGTGAAAAAATGCTGTAAAGTAAGAATGCTTTCAAAAATAGACATGTTAATGGTTTATATTTATCAATTAACAAAATGCATAGTGAGTGAACAGAAGAAAAATCTAAATCAAATCATTATTTTGTGTGACCACCCTTTGCCTTCAAAACAGCATCAATTCTTCTAGGTATACTTGCACATAGCTTTTAAGGAACTCAGAAGTCGGGTTGTTCTAAAAATCTTGGAGAACTAACCACAGTTCTTCTGTGGATTTAGACAGCCTCGGTTGTTTCTCTCTCTTCATGTAATCCCAGACATACTCGATGATGTTGAGATCAGGGCTCTGTGGGGGCCATACCATCACTTCCAGGAATCCTTGTTCTTCTTTACTCTGAAAATAGTTCATAAGGACTTCGGCTGTATGTTTGGGGTCATTGTCACGATACAGAATAAATTTGGGGCCAGTCAGATGCCTCCCTGATGGTATTGCATGATGCATAATTATCTGCCTCTACTTTGCAGCATTGAGGAGACCATTAATTCTGACCAAATCCCCATCTCCATTTGCAGAAATGCTTCCCCAAACTTGCAAGGGACCTCCACCATGCTTCACTTTTGCCTGCAGACATTCATTCTTGTACCGCTGCCCAGCCCTTTAGTGAACAAACTGCCTTCTGCTACAACCAAATATTTATTGACTCAATAGTCCAGAGCACCTGCTGCTATTTTTCTGAACCCTCTGTCTTGTGTTTTCATGCATATTTGAGTCTCTTGGCCTTGTTTCCACGTTGTAGGTTTGGCTTTTTTGGCCGCAAGTCTTCCATGAAGACTACTTCTGACAAGACTTCTCTGGACAGTAGATAGATGTACAGGGTCCCACCACTTTCTGCCAATTCTGAGCTGATGGCAATGCTGGACATCTTCCATTTGCAAAGAGAAGTAAGCATGATGTGTCTTTCATCTGTTGCAAGTTTCCTTGGCCTACCACTGAGACTATGGTCCTCAACATTGCCTTTTTTCTTTTTGCTTTTTCAAAAGAGCATGGACAGCACATCTGGAAACCCGTTTGCCTTGAAATTTCTGCCTGGGAGAGACATTGCTGATGCAGTATAGCTACCTTGCGTCTTGTTGCTGTGCTCAGTCTTTCCATGGTGTGTGACTTTTGACATTAAACTGTCTTCAGCAAACTCACCTTGTTAGCTGAGTTTGGATGATCCTCACCCAGTTTTATTCCTCCTACACAGCTTTTTCTGTTTCAGATAATGATTGTTTTAAACCTACATATTAAATTGATGATCATTAGCACCTGTTTGGTATAAATGTTTGACCATACACCTGACTATATGCCTACAAAATATCTGACTTTGTGCAAGTGTACCTAGAAGAATTGATGCTGTTTTGACGACAAAGAGTGTTGACACCAAATATTGATTTAGATTTTTCTTTTGTTCACTCACTATGCATTTTGTTAATTGATAAATATAAGATATTAACATGTCTATTTTTAAAAGCATTCTTACTTTACAGCATTTTTTCCACCTGCCTAAAACTTTTACTCAGTACTGTATATATAGTCATGGTTCATATGACTGAAAGCTAGACCAATTGTTTGTATTATCATATCTGAGTCTAAGCTTGCATCATTTTCAGGTTTTTCAGCCCTATGTACTGTTTTTTTGACAATTTATCAAAGGGGGTCATTGTTTCTGCCTAGAATGTATCTATCCTGCAAATACAGTATACTCATCTCACTTGTAGTGGGATCTCTCCTAGGAGCTACAGGTGTTCATGTGTATCATTTAACGACCCATGCTCTAGAAGCAAGTCCAATACAGATGTGCCACTGCCGGCATCATCATCACTATAACCACAAATGTTTGCCGCCTCTGAGACACATGAACTTTGCTTTTCGTGATGATGATGATGATGTGTTTGGAAATGTGTTCTTGTGGATATTGGTTCTGCTGCTGCTGGCATGACATCTGACTGCTGACATCTTTTTCTCTATTCTTTCTAAAAAAATTTTTGGCCCTAACTGTTTTATTTCTCGTCCTCCACAATGCAACCCTCTACTCGATCTATAAGCATATCATTATATTCTTTGCCAGAGTCCGATTCCTCAAAGAGATGTTGCTGATTGTCATGCCTTTGCACAAATTGATACCACTTTGGCAGAAATTCAGAAATATTGTGTTTAAAATGTGTGTGGGGGGGTTTCCAGCAAAGTAACAATAATTTATTTCTCATTGCTTTTAATGGAAATTATGCAAGGATCCTGACATGTCCTTCACTACCCGTGTTGTCATTATTGTAAGATTCATCAGCCATGCTCCTCAGTTTTTTCTGCAGTAAATAGAGTGGAGACATTTGCTGATTCCTGCCCCTACACAACTAACCAGCAAGGTAGCTTCCTCAGAAAGGTTTCAGCAGCTCATGCAGGTCACACATTAGTTACCATTGCCCAGATCACAAAGATGCTTCCTCCAAAGCTTTCCAGTTTTGCATTGTATGCTTTCTAATGCTTTCTAATGGTCATAAAAATGCTTCAGCATGTAGAATGTGGAACTCCACCTTGTACGGACCTCCATTTTCAGCTGGAGATGGGGCAGGTTGTTACTCTCTTGTATGGAATATAGTTAATTCCTAGCACTGTTCGAGTGGCTAAAATGGGCATAGATTTTGCAGGCAATATTCAGCATCTCTCTGAGGGCATTGAATTCTGAGAGGAATCTAGTCACAGCTACATTTAGGACATGGACAAAGCAGGGTACATATGCCGTATCCATTTTTCTCAAGACAGCTATTATTTTGGAGCAATTATCAGCAGACAGAAAGCCATCTTTCCAGGAGCAGGGTACAAGTCAGACATCTATGGTTTCTGGGTTGTCTTTCAAACCTCTGCACGCACATAGTGTCGTTCCTATGGTATTTGCTACCCATTTGCTGTCCATTAATAATAGTGCCAGAACCAGAGGCAAGATTACTGGCTGGGAACTGATGCTGCAAGTTATTGTTGTACACTGGTAGTACAGAAAACCAGTGAGCAGTGACAGTCATATAATCTGTACTGTACCCACTTATAAGCATATCTGTTGTCAGGTGAGGCTTCCAGCCCTTCACTCCCCACATTAACCAGCTGATTGTGTAATTCTGGCACAGCCATTGTTGAAAAATAACATGGGATGGGGTGCAACTTGTGACATGAGTTCTTTAAAGCCATGATTTTCTACAAAAGAATATGGCAGCATGTCAACTGCAAACATCTTGGTAACTTTGCCTTTCCACAGGCATAGTTTAGGAATATTTTTGGAAAGATTTTGATTCCTTCCCAAGAACCCAGTAATTGTCGGTTGACAATACATGGCAGAAGAATGTTGTAACTTTATTGATTTAGCAACATGACTTGTGGAGGTGGGAGGGGGTTTTGGTGGTGGCATCTGTGGTCACTCTAAAACTCTTGTGGTCTTCTACAATAAATGTCATACTCATTTGCAGCAGGAGCCATAGGTGTTATTTCAAATGAGTGAAATCTTGACTCATTCTCTGGCAAAACAACATCAATTCTATTATGTCCCTGAGAGTCCAGAGAACTTTTAGAAATGCTTCTGTTAGTTGTGGCACCTCTGACATATTCATGGTGTGCCTTTCAGTCAGACCTGTGGTTGTGCTTCAGATGTGATATCAATGAGGATGTGCCTAGGTGTGATCCTGCTTTCCCCTTGCTCACATGCTGCTTACACATGCAACGTATTTGGTTTTTGATTGTGAGTGACGTATCTCCATACTGTGAACGTCAAGGTCTGAGGGGCTCCTGAAGAACTACTACTGGGGCTAGATGTTGCTGCAATTGTACTACTAGGTGTCAAAGGTGCTCCACTTCTAATAACAGTAGAGGCACTCATCATAACTAGGGTTGTGGATGTTGATAAACTGTTGTGCTGTTGGTGATGCAATGTGTCTGACTGAATGTGGGTTGGGATTGAAAGCTGTGAAGATGCTGATGATAAATTACAGGATGATTGTGTATTTTATTGAGACTTTCCAATTGATTTCTCAAACAGTGGGGGAAGACTGAGCCTTTGCCTTTCAGCTAATTTTCTGGCCATGTCATCTCTCTCACTGCCTGCTTCATCTGTATCTGAGGAAGAGGAGGATGCTGGAGGGATATATTCTAGATCAACATCATCATCAGTAATTAGGTCATCCAAAGCATTGCGTACAGCTTCTTCCCCACTAACTTTACTTCACAATGCTCACTATTACATTCAGAACAGGTTTTGTACTTGATTGTGTCACTGTCAGATGCAGCAGTTGTTTGAACTGCTACACCTTCTTCCATTATGCCTTCAACACTTGAATGTTCCTCGTCTTTGGGGTTGTTAGATGGTTTATTAATATTACTGGTGGTGGAGAAACTTTTTATGGGACTTTGACAAACAGCCTCACCAGGAGGAGAAGGATCATCATAATTTATTGCACACACCGTAGCAACCATGACTGCAATAAGTTCTTGGACTACCACTTTACTAACACATCCCTGTGCTTCTCCTACTCCTTTAGAGCTTTCCCCAGTAAATTTGCTGGACATTATTAAACTAGTTTGTGTATTTTAACAGGTTATAAGCTGCTGCTTCCTCTCTCACTCACCTAATGTCAGTAGAGATTACAAAAGACCTTACTAATATGCTGGCACCTGTTCTTGTGGCTGTTGAAGGAGTCAGTGTATCACGGTGCCCGTGCTCCCCTTGCTATTTTTCTGTCAGTCTACAATGTGCCTTGCTCCCATTGGCTGTCCTGTGTTTGTCCCGCCCAGTATGTCCTTTATATTCTGGACTCTGGCACCCATCCAGTGCCATTTCGTGGTGTTCCTGTACCAATGCTTGTTTCTGCTCAGTGATTCCCAGTGTACCTACTTGGCCTGCCTGACTATTCTGCATCTCATCTCCTGCCTGTGTACCGACCCGGCTTGCCTGACCATTCTTCTGTGCCTGCTCCTGCGTACCGACCCGGCTTGGCTGACGTTCCTGTTCCTGAGTACCGACCTGGCTTGGCTGACATTCCTGCTCCGTGATTCGACCCAGCTTGGTTGACGTTCCTGCTCCTGTGTACCGACCTGGCTTGGTTGACATTCCTGCTCTGGCAGCCGCTGTGTCACCTTGGCGACATTCCTCTTCCTCAGGCAATTGTGTCTCGGTACTGCTCCTGCAGAGTACAAGCGGCCTAGTCCCCGTTACTGCTACGGCAGTGTGCCTTTGGCCTTGCCTCTGTTACTGCTCCTGCAGAGCGCAAGCGGCCTAGTCCCCGTTACTGCTACGGCAGTGTGCCTTTGGCCTTGTCTCCGTTACTGCTCCTGCAGAGTGCTAGTGTCTGCCTCCGTTACTGCTACGGCAGTGTGCCATTGGCCTTGTCTCCGTTACTGCTCCTGCACAGTGCAAGTGTCTGCCTCCATTACTGCTATGACAGTGTGCCATTGGCCTTGTCTCCGTTACTGCTCCTGCGCAGTGCAAGTGTCTGCCTCCGTTACTGCTACGGCAGTGTGCCATTGGCCTTGTCTCCGTTACTGCTCCTGCAGAGTGCAAGTGTCTGCCTCCGTTACTGCTACGGCAGTGTGCCATTGGCCTTGTCTCCGTTACTGTTCCTGCAGAGTTCAAGTGTCTGCCTCCGTTACTGCTACGGCAGTGTGCCATTGGCCTTGTTTCCATTACTGCTCCTGCAGAGTGCAAGTGGCCTGCCTCTGTTACTGCTACGGCAGTGTGCCATTGGTTTTGTCTCCGTTACTGCTCCAGCAGATTGCAAGTGGTCTGGTCTCCTTTACTGCTACGGCAGTGTCATATATTGCTCACTTTCTGATATTACACTGGCAGTTCACGTTTGTTCTGCTAACATATTGCTGGGCGTTACGTATCCTTAAGCTCACTATATGGAGTGAGCTTCATCACAGACCTCTCTTCACATGGGACTGTTTACACTCATTGAAGACCATTAACCCATGCAGTACCTTTCTACTGGGAATTCAACGTATCCTGCCTGACCTGTGTCAGTATATGCTATTATGGACTGTATGGTTATACTGGACCTGTGTAGGCATATGTGTGTCTGTATTATTCTGCTTAAACACTACAGGACCTGTGAAGGTTATTATATTACTGTAATTTCAATAAAACTGTGTTTTATCCTAAACCACTGTGTCTGTGTGTCAAACAAGCCGTTACACAGTGCCAGTTGATACTCAGTCTATTAAGTGTCAGTCTGTTAAATATTCTGTCAGACAGTTAGTGATTGAGGCATAGCCAACTTAGAAAAGAACTTGGATCACAACTGCCTGTGTCTTCTCCGTCACACAAGATTTTGGGGTATTTGGAGTAAACGTCCTTTGCTCCATTCACACACCCCAGACTCCAAGAGAACAACCAGCAGAAAGGAACTTGGATCACAGCTGCCTCAATTTTCTCAGTCTCGTAAGGTTTTGAGGTACTTGGGGTAAATCTCCTTTCTCCCTTCACACTCTACCAGAGTATATGGAGTAGATCTCCTTTCTCTCTTCACACACCCACAGATTCCGCTAACACAGAGAAAAGCCAGCAGAAAGGAAGTTGGATCACATGTCCCTGTCTCTTCTCATTGACACAAGATTTTGAGGTATTTGGGGTAAATCACCTTTCTTCCTTTACACAACCCAGGCTGCCTTAACACAGAGAACAGCCAGCTCAGGGTCACCTGCCTGTCTCAAAAACAACAGAAAGGAAGGGAAAGCCCTCCAAAAAGCAAGCTCATAAATGAGGCGCACTAAACCAAACATATATATCAAAGTTTTTATTAGACATATCCAAAAATAATGAATATAGTGACTGAATAAAAACAATTGAAAAACACAATTGAGGATGATCACAGAGCCCAAATAACATATATGAGCCTTAAATATTGCTGCAAATGTAAACACAATGGCAATCAATATAACATCTCACAGAGTAAGGTATATTAAGAAAGTGCAATGAAACCCAAAAAGTGCTACTGCCTAAATGGACCCATGACTAAGTCATATAATGAAGTGAGAGTCAGTCCTCCCACACAAAGAATATATACTACAAAGTAAATGAAGCGACACAATAATGTAATCAGTACTTAAAAAGGGAGCAAGATCCAAACCAGGAAATTATAGACCTGTGAGCTTGACTTCTATAGTGGGTAAGATACAAGAAGGTTTACTAACTGACAGGAATCAGCATGGTTTCATGAAGAATAGATCAGTATACTTGGATTTTGCAAAACCCTTTGATATAGTGCCTTACAACAGGTTACTGCATAAATTAAAAGGCTTCGGTTTGGGCGGTATTATCTTACATGTATTGAGAACTGGATAAATGATAGATGGCAGAGAGTTTCAGATTGGTCTAAAATTATAAGTAGGGTGCCGCAGGGTTCAGTCCTGGGCCCATTGCATTTTAATTTGTTTATTAATGTTCTAGAAGTGGGAATTGAAAGTAGCATCTCAATCTTTGCTGATGACACTAAGCTATGCAAGGAAATACATACAGAGCTGGATACTTTTTCTCTGCAGAATGATTTAGATAAACTGAGTGAATTGGCAGAAAAGTGGAAGATGTCATTTAATATAGATAAATGTAAGGTTATGCATTTGGCCTGTAGAAACAAACTTGCTACTTTTACTCTAAATGGGAAACAACTTGGGGAATCCTCATTAGAGAGAGATTTAGGAATAATGATAGACGATAGACTTCATAGCAGTGTGCAGTCACTTAGCTGCTGCAAAAGCAAATAGGGTACTAGCCTGGATAAAAAGATGTGTAGAATCAAGAGATGGTAATATTATCCTACCTCTGTATAAATCCTTGGTTAGGTCTCATCTAGAATATGTAGTACAATTTTGGGTGCCAGCTCTTAAAAAATACATTTTTGAAACTGTAAAAGGTGCAGAGACATGCAACAAAACTGATAAAGGGATTGGAGGATTTGAATTATAAAGAGAGACTAGCCAAACTGGGTTTGTTTACATTAGAGAAGAGACGTCTAAGGGGTGATATGATTACCATTTACAAATACATTCAAAGTCAATACAAAGAACTAGCCAATGAATTATTACGCGAAGAGCTGAGCTAAGAACAAGAGGTCATCCATTAAGAGGAAAGGCGTTTTCGACTAAAACAAAGGTAGGGATTCTTTACAGTAAGGGTGGTAAAACTATGGAATTCTTTGCCTCTGGATGTTGTGCTTGCAGATAATGCATCTGCTTTCAAAAAAGCAATGGATGCCTAACAGAACAATATTGAAAATAATGACAGATGGCTTCAAAGCATATAGGATGTTGATCCGGGGAATTATCTGACTGCCATCTTGATTGGTCCTTGCCATACATAAAGGGCTGTTCCTCTATGTCTGTCCGATAACCCCTGAAGAAACCCTTTTAGGCAACATGAGTTGGGATGGATACAGACTCTGAGGGGTGATCTGGATTGATCCACATCTGACTATAACTTTCTTACTTTTCTTTGATAAGTATCGAGTACATTATTGCATCCTGCTAAATTAGTGGAAATTTATTTTTTTACTTTATTCCCTATGAAACGGTTTCACCCAGAGTTACTGCACTTCTTCGTAGCACATTAGCCATATCAGAATCATGTGTGAAAAAACTATACACGTAAGAAAAGAAATTTGTTTGAGTGTTATCTTACTATTCTTTAAATCAGTGCCAAATTAACATTGTCAAATTACTTAAACAATAAGGGCCAACTAGTAGCCATAGTAATTATCTTACAGTCACTACCCATTATTTTTACTGACAAATAGTACTAAAAATACCTTGCATTTTTCCTAAAAATTACTTTTATGAGTATTATGCAACAAATTCTTGTGTAGTAGCACTAGTAATACAAGTCATCCAAAATGAATAGGGACATTTCAATTAAGTCCAGGGAGGATTCAAGTAGTGAGGCCAGGCCAATCTAGCTAACAGTTTTTATTCTAGATGCAGAGGGTAAGAGTGGGTTCAAAATACTACAGCTGTGAGTGGATGAAGTACAGTTATGGTCCATATTTTTGTCACCCTTGAATATTTTGTATATTATATACAATATCTCCTGAAAGAAGTGTGTAGTGAAACAGCTTTGGTCTATATACACTTGTATGTTTGATACAGAACAGTACAGGATAAAGTAATAACAATTAAAAAAATAAATGGTAGGAAAAAAGTATAACAATTGAAAAATTGCCATGACACGATTATTAGCACCTTTTGAAGAATTCATATCAGTTTGAAAAGAAGAACTAAAATGTCATTGCTGTGAAATTAGACTCATCTGTAATAACTTGTCAGTGTTCTTATACCTTAAATTAACCAATCAAGGATGACTTCAGTGCTTAAAAAGGCCACTTCCTGTTCGTTTTTCATAGTGGTGAAGGTAAGAGAGCTGTCTAAGAGCTATTATCACCAAACATAAGAATTCTAATGGGTACAAGGACATCTCCAAAGACCATGGCTTCCCTGTCAACAGTTTGCAATGTTATTAAGAAGTTTGTTGCTCATGGAACTGTCAAGAATCTCCCGGGAAGTGGTGGCAAGAGTAAAAATTGATCAGAGAAGTCTTTGATGGTTGGTGTGATCTGTGGAAATAACAACACATAAGACACCCACACAGCTTAAAGCTGCCCTGGAGCAATCTGGAGTGATCCAACCCATGCCATACACCTCACACTAAACCAAGAAGGGATTTATGGGTGAAGGCCAAGGAGAACAAAACATAAAAAGGCACAATTGATCTTTGCCAAAACCTGCCTAGTGAAACCACAATCATTCTGGGACTATGGACAGAAAAAAACAAAGTAGAGCTCTTTGCCAATGAAGACCATTGATATGTTTATAGGCAACAAAATGAAGCTTATAAGGAAAAGAACCCCTACCTTCAGTTAAATATGGTGGAGGATCCGTAATATTGAAGGGCTGCTTTGCTGCCTCTCTTCCTAGAGTTTTTGAACGTATTAAAGGAATCATTAAATCAGATTACCAAGGCATTTCACAGCAAAACGTGTTACCAAGTGTCAGAAAACTAGGTATGGGTCGAAGATCACGGGTCCTCCAGCAGGAGAATGATCCAAAGCCCACATCCAAAAGCACAAAATAATGGTTGAAAAGGAAAAAATTAGCTGTTTTATACTGATTGAATACATGTGGAAAGAGCTGAAATTTGCCATTGGTAAAAGGAGTCCTGCAAACTTTCAAGAGCTTGAACAAATGGCAGTTGAAAAGGTGGAGAAACTGCCAGCAGATAGGTTTAAGAAGCTTATAGATGGCTACAAGAATCTTTTGGAGGCTGTCATTGCTGTCAAGGGTTGTGCATCCAAATATTAGGGAAGCGTGCCTTTAAAGGGACAGTAATGTCCCATTAAAAATGCTTAGAGTTTTGTAGAGGTTAAAAAAATAAACAATATGACATAAATCCTATCTCTCAAACCATTCTTGTTTATTTTTTTAACCTCTACAAAACGCTAAGCATTTTTAATGGGCCAGTCTAAAACAGTCAATTTTTTCCTCTTTTGAGAGATATCCTCCATTAAAGTTCCCCTCTCCCTCCCCTTCTCCTGATGTCAGCTGTAAAGCTGACATAAGGAGATCCGTGTCGGCCGACACAAGGAGGCTCTTCATCAGAGCCGCAATAGCGCAATTTAAAAATAATTACTTCTTTGGAATGGTCTACAAAGTGTGCCTGGTTTGCAAGCACACTTTTTAGACCTTTTCAAAGAAATATTTATTTTTAAATCACGCTATTGCGGCTCTGCTGAAGAGCCTCCTTGTGTCAGCCGACACGGATCTCCTTCTGTCAGCTTTACAGCTGACATCAGGAGAAGGGGAACTTTAGCTGAGGATCTCTCTCTAATCATAGCGGTTTGAGAGATAGGATTTGTGTAGTATTGAATATTTTTTTAACCGCTACAAAACTCTAAGCATTTTTTATGGGACATTACTGTCCCTTTAACACTGTCCAAGTCATCTTTTATGTTTTTTCTTTGAAAACTCTATGTCAGGTGAAAAGGTATCTTTTTTGTTGAATACCTTTGGACATCCCATTAAAATATTCGGATAATACAAAGTACATACATTTCTGTTTATTTCTGAAGAAGTTGTACATAATATATAAGATATTCAAGGGTACCAATAATGTTGACCATAACTTAGCTGTTTAAAGATGACAATATGTAGCTCAATGGCTGGTGGATGTTGGACCTATTGGAACTGGCACTGCTCCACATTCTCACATCTTTGAGAGCAGCCATTGTAACAGGATTTTAAAGATTGTTAATTGGTCAGCTTACACAAAGGAGCTACTACTGGTTGGCAAAACTTGGTAGGTGGGAGGCAGTGTGTAATGTTAGTGTTTGGCTGGCAAGCCAGCTAGTACTGTCTAATTTGCATAAGCTAAATTTTAAAATGTTATGAATTATTGTTTTAAATAAAAATGGCTAACATAAATAGAGATTATTCTGAAATCCCTTTTAAGATAATTTTCCCCTATCTGTGACAGTTCCACTTCAAACTCTGATGACTTGGGAGATGTTTAGGAGGGCTGCTTCGCACTACTTCTCACTCACGCTTAACATGTATGTGCCATCTTGGGCTCCATCCATGTAAAAGTTGGAAAATGCATTCTTTTTTACATATAGGACTGTTAGCAGAAAGCAAAATGTAGAGGGGACAAATGCATGTTATAAAGGAAGCAATGAAAGCTTGCTCGGTTTAAAGCTTTAATGCTGGCAGAGTTAACAGCTCAAGTATGCAGTAAAGTGCTGGTATATAAGCACACATGTAGCATGTCATTTCTAGGACAAAGTATAAATGTAGAAAATAAACTGCATTTATGAATGTGTCCTTTTTCCTCACTGTGGCAGGCAGAGTTAAGTTATGATGTTGAACATCTTAAAGTAAATAAGTAATAATTTCCTCTAAAATTTTCTGGCAATTTACTGAACACAGAGCATAAAATATGATTATTAGTCTGTGAAACTGTCATAAATTATTTAACAGCGACAAGCTTACTTTAACAAAGTTACATTAAAATCTCTAATCCATAGGACCAAGTTAGTTGTTTTTGGAGCCAGGTGGAAATGAGCATATTTAGAAATACATGGGTGGAGCTGTTGCCAGAGTGACTTTTTTGCCACACAGCATACACACTTTTTCATCTCTTGTTGTACTCACACTGTGCATCCTTTCCTCCCTCATCCATCCTTGGACTGAGGCTTCTTCTATCCCTCCCCCACCCTCTGACTGCAGCTCACCCTTCTTCCTCATCGAGCCTCTGACTATGGCTCCTTACCTCCCTCACCCACCATCTAACTGCAGCTCACCTTCCTCCCTCTTCCAGCCTCTGACTATGGCTCCTTATCTCCCTCATCCACCCTCTGACTGCAGCTCACCCTTCTTCCTCATCGAGCCTCTGACTATGGCTCCTTACCTCCCTCACCCACCATCTGACTGCAGCTCACCTTCCTCCCTCTTCCAGCCTCCTACTATGGCTCCTTACCTCCCTCACCCACCCTCTGACTGCAGTGAACCTTCCTCCCTCTTCCAGCCGAAGACTATGGCTCCTTACCTCCCTCACCCACCATCTGACTGCAGCTCACCTTCCTGCCTCTTCCAGCCGAAGACTATGGCTCCTTATCTCCCTCACCCACCCTCTGATTGCAGCTCACCTTCCTCCATCACCCAGCGTCTGACTATGGCTCTTTATCTCCCTCACCCTGCAGATCACCTCTCTTCCTCACCCACCAACCAGCTGTGCCTTAGCCCTGTCCCCCACCCACCCTCTGACTGCGGCTCTTTTCCTCCCTCATCTACCATCTGGCTGTTGATCACCTCTTTTTTCTGAGCCTCCTTCTGAGTGTGGTGCCTTATCTCCCTCACCCACTCTCCAACTGAAGATCACCTCCCTTCCTCCCCCACCCACTGACTATGGCTCCTTCCTTTTTTATTCACCCTTTCCAGCTACTACTCCTTCCCTCCATCACCCATCTTCCGATTTCAGCTCACCTTCATTCATCATCCACACTTCTGAAAACAGATCCTTCCCTGTCTTACCCTATCCTATTAAGGCCTTTCAGTTCTATCTATTTCCCTGCCAAAACTTTGGCTGGTATGGTGTGAGTCTGTGATGTTAACACTTAGTGGAGATCCCACCAAAGTAGCAATGGACTATTGCTGAGAACCAAAGATTGGGATGTGCGGGACCCAGTGGCTTCAAGGTTTAAGGGAAGCATGTGAGCCTCATTATGGAGCTTGGGGGGGGGGAGCCATTGCTGGAGTGGGAGGAGGGAGGGATAGAGCCATGTCTGTGACTACCAGTGTACATGGCTGAGATTGCAGACAGTGGAGTAGTGTGGGACTATGACTACCAGTGGGTCCACTTATCTCCAGAGAACTACAAATACACTGTCTACCAGTCCAGCTTTGTTCCACTGGTATAATCACACAATAAATATCTGCCAGCTCACAGACATGAATTGTCTATACTGTACAAAGTTCACTCTCCATTCAATGAAGCTCCACAATATTCTTTTGTCTGTACCAATACTGAGACATTCAGACATGTTCACCATAAAAACTATACTTGAAACATTTATACTCGCCACTTGTAGACTATGAGTAAGGGTGGGAACCCACACAAAATGTGTTAAACTGCTCAGTTACAGGTTCTATAGCCCTGTGGTGAGTGTTTAAAGTTCTGTTTTTAAGGACAATAAACATTTATATTAGCCATATCCTGTTTTAGTGTTGGTGCAGTCTAAAGCATACTGAGACTGAGGGTTGTTTCACTGGTAGCTACAGAGCCACAGAACCACGCATACACTCTCTGCCAACCCAGCCTTGTTACACTGGTAGACACAGAACCACACTACACTGTCCTCCAGCAGTAACCACAGCCCAAATGACACTGTCAACTATCCCATCCTTGTTGCACTAGTAGCCACAGAGCCGCACTACACTGTCTATTATCCCAGCCTTGTTCCACTTAAAAAACACAGAACCGCATTACACTATCTGGCAACCTAGCCTTGTTCCACTTCTAGCCACGGAACCCTGTCTGCCAGCCAAGTTTTTTTACTGCTGGTAGCCATAGAATCACAATACACTACCTGTCAGTCCAGTCTTGTTCCTCTGGGAGTCACAGGGTCACACTACACTGGCTGCCAGCCCAGCCTTGTTTCCTTGGTAGCCACATATCCACACTACCTGTCAGCCAGCCCATGTTTGTTCTACTGATATCCACGGTGCTCTAATACACTGGTTCCCAGTCCATTCTTGCTCTCTATTCCAGTATTAATTTGTTTGGACCAGTTGAAAGCCCAGTGCAGTGCTGAAAGCCATTTCTGGCATCATTGCCTTTATTGCTCTGTTCTTTGTAAATTATTGCTATTATAGTATATTTGAAACACTAATCCCACAAAAATCAGTGAAAACAGGGACTCTACAATTTGCCTTTAATTCATGTTAAATTATATTGAAGTTCCATGACATATACCTTCCTTGTAGAACTATATGCTTGTAAAAAAATGAATATCTTACTGGACTCCAGTTTAGCCTTGAAGTGTTTCTAAAGTCAAGACATAATTCCCCATATGAACTCTTGGCTATCACAGTCCACAGATTGTCAGGGAGATGCTTGTACCTATCTAATCAGTCTGCTGCATTGCACCAACACTAAATTATTTAGTAAACAACCGGATTATTCAGCTTTTAAAAAAATTCTGCTGCAGATGTATAGGATGAAAATGGCTTGGATTACTGTATGCTAAATGGGAAGTAGCATTTCCTAATAATTACCCCCACTTATTTTACTATGACCAGAAAATCCTAATGGCCCCTATTAATTTTGCTCTTGTACAAATACTCCTGGATGTCATGTCAATGGAGATGGCATGACAGTTGCTGGCAGTTTACTCAAACTGAAGCAGGCAGAGTCAAGAGCCTGTTTAACCCTTTAACCCCTGAACGACCAGCCACGTGGGAACGTTGCAGTCACTAAAGGGCCACGGAGCATTTTTTTTTTTTTAATTCGGATTCCGGACTCCCTGAACGGACTGCAGCCGTGGGGGGAGCCCGGTATTCCATGACGGTCGTAGTACCTCTTGGGTCATTAAGTGAGATCTACCCATGACGTACTATGACCATCAAGGGTTGTTATGGGGTTAAAGACCAGAGGGTTGTGCAAAGCAATGCGTTGCACACTCCTCTGGTCATTAAAGGGTTAAGTTTACTATGTACAATGGGTGGAGTTTTCAGTGCTTTGGTTCTTCTAGTAACTGTCATATCGCATCCTGGACCTGAGTTCCAGGACTGATTCACTATGTTATCTCTTGAATTGAGGAGCAAGAAACATTTTCAGAGAGGCCGTTAGGATTTTCTGATCATAGTAACGCACACACTTGGTAACTTCCACAGCTGGAGCCCCAGGAAAAGGTTTATGTGCTGCCGGGGATGTAAATTATTCAATTCATGTAATAAGGGGGACAGTGCTTAAATGGGGGGGGAGGATTGTGCATAAAGTGGGTAGGACGTGGGCAGGAAGTGGGAGGAACAAGGTGCAGAGGAGAAGTGGGCAGGAAGTGGGAGGAACATGGTGCAGAGGAGAAGTGGACAGGAAGTGGGAGGAACATGGTGCAGAGGAGAAGTGGACAGGAAGTGGGAGGAACAGGGGGAGGAGGAAAAGTGGGGGGGAGTGTTAGGAACAGGGGGAGGAGGAGAAGTGGGGTGACGTGGGAGGAGCAGGGTAAGGAGGAGTAGTGGGCGGAAAGTGGGAAGAACAGGGTGAGGAGGAGAAGTGGGAGGGATGTAGGAGAGCAGGGTAAGGAGAAGGAGTGGATTGGAAGTGGGAGGAGTAGGGTAAGGAGGTGGAGTGGACGGGAAGTGGGTGGAACAGGATGAGGAGGAGGAGGAGAAGTGGGGGGATGTGGGAGGAGCAGGGTGAGAAGGAGTGGGTGGGAAGTGGGAGGAACAGGGTGCAGCGGAGACATGGGCAGGAAGTGGGAGGAACAGGTTGTGGAGGATAAGTGGTTGGAAAGTGGGAGGAACAGGGGGAGGAGGAGAAGTGGGTGGGAAGTGGGAGGAGCAGGGTGAGGAGGGGACGTAGGAGGAACAGGGTGAGGAGAAGGGAGTGGGTGGGAAGTGGGAGAAACAGGGTGCAGTGGAGATCTGGACAGGAAGTGGGAGGAACAGGGAGAGGAGGAGAAGTGGAGGGGACGTAGGAGGAGCAGGGTGAGGAGGAAGAGTGGGCAGGAAATGGGAGGAACAGTGGGAGGAACAGGATGAGAAGGAGAAGTGGGAGGAACAAGGTGAGGAGGAGAAGTGGAGGGGACATTGGAGGAGCAGGGTGAGGAGGAGGAGTGGGCAGGAAATGGGAGGAACAGGGTGAGGAGGAGGAGTGGGCAGGAAATGGGAGGAACAGGGTGAGGAGCAGGAGTGGGCAGGAAATGGAAGGAACAGGGTGAGAAGGAGAAGTGGGAGGAACAAGGTGAGTAGGAGAAGTGGAGGGGACGTAGGAGGAGCAGGGTGAGGAGGAGGAGTGGGCAGGAAATGGGAGGAACAGGGTGAGGAGGAGGAGTGGGTGGGAAGTGGGAGGAGCAGAGTGAGGAGGGAAAGTGGGGAACAGGGTGAGGAGGAGGAGTGGGTGGGAAGTGGGAGGAGCAGGGTGAGGAGGGGACGTAGGAGGAACAGGGTGAGGAGAAGGGAGTGGGTGGGAAGTGGGAGAAACAGGGTGCAGTGGAGATCTGGACAGGAAGTGGGAGGAACAGGGAGAGGAGGAGAAGTGGAGGGGAAGTAGGAGGAGCAGGGTGAGGAGAAGGAGTGGGTGGGAAGTGGGAGAAACAGGGTGCAGTGGAGATGTGGACAGGAAGTGAGAGGAACAGGGTGAGGAGGAGAAGTGGAGGGGACGTAGGAGGAGCAGGGTGAGGAGGAAGAGTGGGCAGGAAATGGGAGGAACAGTGGGAGGAACAGTGGGAGGAACAGGGTGAGAAGGAGAAGTGGGAGGAACAAGGTGAGGAGGAGAAGTGGAGGGGACGTTGGAGGAGCAGGGTGAGGAGGAAGAGTGGGCAGGAAATGGGAGGAACAGGGTGAGGAGGAGGAGTGGGCAGGAAATGGGAGGAGGAGGAGTGGGCAGGAAATGGGAGGAACAGGGTGAGAAGGAGAAGTGGGAGGAACAAGGTGAGTAGGAGAAGTGGAAGGGACGTAGGAGGAGCAGGGTGAGCAGGGTGAATGGGGCTTTCAAACTCTTGAATGCTGGAAAGATCTCCAAAGTATTGCCCATTAAGGACCAGTGACGTGCCAGGACTGTCACCAGTGGATGTGCATTAAGGACTGGTGACAAACCTGTCAGGTCATGGAATTCTGGGATAGCAGCACAGCTGTCAGCCCCCCTGCCATCCCAGAATTCATTGTGAAAATGTCAAAAACGTGCTGTAGTCCTTAATGGCCGCCCACTCCCAGATCAGGAGGTTGTTAAGGGGTTAGGCCCCTTTAACCCTGTGAGTGCCAGAGGGGGTTTGCAATGAATTGTGCATACCTCTCTGGCGTTCAAACTGTTAAAATCGATACATTTTTATTTATTCCTTTTTATACACGTGGTTCTCCTGATAAATGTTTCTCTGTTGCAGTGTTCATATGGCCTCAGATGCATTGACACTGAGCTCAACAGGGACGTGCAGTGTAATCTACATGTCTTGAGCTTAAAGGGTTAATGTTTTATAGCACAAGATGTCTCCTCCCTGCTGTTCCTCTGTATGTGCGTGTTTGGTACCTTCCAGTTTCTATGTAAAGAAAGTCTGACTTCATTAGCATGTTTAGCATCTCATTAACATGCAAGTGCAGAACAGCTCACACCTTTTTCCCCAGCTTCAGAGAATAGATTTGTTTCTTCTGTCTCTGACTCTAACAGTGATAACTGATGGGGTAGCAAATCTTGCATTCGGTTGCCATAGAATAAAATATGCTTTAGCTATGCAAGCAAGGGTCATGTGCTGGGGGGAGTATCTAGCAGTAGGCAGCTACATCAGACTATATATGTTACATTTTAGAGTATAAATGGGTTTAACACCTTCAGTGCCCCTGGGGTATGCAATGCATTTCATACCCCTCTGGCACTGAAGGGGTTAAATAAAGGTAAACCATGGCCAAATCAAAGACTGAATGATAGACTCTTAAAAGGGACAAACTTCCTCCTTGCTGAAAGCCTGTATCAATTCTGGTTATGTGCATGAAGTGTTGTCATGTTGTACATGCCCAGCAGTGATGCAGTCTTTGCGCAGGGAGCAAGTTTGCAATTTCAATTTGAGTTGCAATTTCATTGTAGTAGTGGCTTTTAAGGGTATAGTAACACTTAATGTGTAAAACAATATATATTGTAGGGCTTATCTTCAAGGGAACGCCCACTGCTGAGTGGTGTTTTATTCAAAAGTTATTGCAGCTCAATCTTTATTTTTTTTTAGGATAACACTACAATATATATTTTTTACATATTTTTTACATTCCTTTAATCTGTTTACGACAAGGTGCTCCTCATGAAGAAGTCAATACAAATACATATTAATACATACTGCCGAAATTGCTATTGATTCAAAGGAATCATTTAACCCTTTGTATGTTAGCAACATAGAAACATAGAATTTGACGGCAGATAAGAACCATTTCGGCCCACCTAGTCTGCCCATTTTCCTACAGTAAAAACCTCAAACCTTTTTTGGTCCTTGGTCTTTTCTTAACCCTTTGAGTGCCAGAGGGGTATGCAACGCATTGCAAAGCAATGCGTTGCATACCCCTCTGGCACTCAAAGGGTTAAGTTAAGGACAGCCTTATACCTATCCCATGCATGCTTATATTCTGTCACTGTATTAACTTCTACCACTTCTGCTGGTAGGCTATTCCACTTATCTACTACCCTCTCAGTGAAGTAAAATTTTCTTAAATTACATATAAATCTGTGTCCCTCTAGTTTTAGACTATGGCCTCTTGTCCTAACATTTTTACTCCTTTGAAATATACTTCCATCCTGTACTTTGTTGAATCCCTTCATGTATTTGAATGTTTCAGTCATATCCCCTCTCTCTCTTCTCTCCTCCAAGCTATACATGTTCAGATCCTTCAGTCTATCCTGATATTTCTTTTCCTGTAAACCAGTCACCATTTTAGTAGCCTTTCTTTGAATTTTCTCTAGAGTATCTATATCCTTCTGGAGATGGGGTCTCCAGTACTGTACACAATACTCTAGGTGAGGTCTAACTAGAGATCTGTATGGTGACATGACCACTTACCTTTTTCTGCTACTCTAGCAAGGTCTCCAATGCATTGTCAAACAATTAAATCAATGGAAATCATCATTTTTTCTCTATGGTTCAGTTGGTTTACTACATAATTACACCAGTTTTTCTAAGTACATGAGCCGCAGTGACATTTCACTACCTGAAAATGCCTCATTGTTCTGTTGTGTTTGGGTGGGGCTTTTTCAGGTCTATTTCTTTCAGAGAGAAGGTGACTATTGTCTTTTGTGAGCAGGTATAAACTATATTTAGACTTGGAATAGACATCAGCAAACATATTCAACAACAGATACAGTGGAAAAATATATAACTACGGTAGATATAGCTAACTACTATATGAAGAGTTCCTACATAGATAAGTGCTTAGGGTAAACAAACTATGCATCTGTTCTTTAGCTATAGTACCCACTAAAGAAGAGAGAGGTTTCATTGGGTGTTCTCTGTGATTTCTGTAAAAAATCAAATCATATACACAAATATCCTATATAATAATTCGCTAAGTTGTGTGTAACGCTGGACATGCGCAGTAGACACTGCTGCGCGTGCGGCAGTCATGTACAGTACCAACTGCGCCGCGGCTGATACAGAGCTGGGCGCTCCGAAGGAGCGTCCAGCTCTGTATCAGCAATGGCGCGGTCAGTCTCTGCTGCGCGTGACTGTCCCGCGACCGGCTGCCAGAGGCACTGTGGCCCGTGTAATGGGCTGTTCAACTAGTAAATATATATTCAGTAAATTAAACAGTTTCGATTCACTGTAAACTGACTTAAATTGTCAAACTGCTCTCTTGTATTGATCATTTCTATTCAGGGAATTGTCAGTTAATTCTATGAGAATTTATGCTATACTTTTAATGATGCCAAGGAATGGCTTTTTGTTGAGAAGGTAGGTCAAACGAACCAAACAACCTCCTGTTGACCTATCATGTAATAACTTAGAGAAGAGGTGGGTACCCTACTGAACTATACCTTTAGTTTGACTGCTGCTATCATAATCTTCATTTGAATTGTAGTTCAACAGATGGAGACTACTAGTGGCATATCCCTGTATTAATGAGAATATTGGTTCTAGAAACATCAAAACATAGAATTTGATAACAGATAAGAACCAAATGGCCTATCCAGTCTAGCCATTTTCCCTACTCTAAAAACCTCAAACCTTATTTGGTCCATGGTCTTGTCTTATGTTTAGGATATCCTTATGCCTATCCCATGAATGTAAATTATCTTAGTGTATTAACCTTTACCACTTCTGCTGGTAGGCTATTTCAATTAAGTACCAGCTTCTCCGTAAAGCAAAATTTTACATTACAACAAAGCCTCTGTCCCCCTAATTTTAGACTATGACCTTTCTACTTGAAAATGTAGTTCTCTCGTGTACATTGTTGAATCCCTTTATGTATTTGAATGTCTTTATCACATATCCTCTCTCTCTTCTCTCATTCAGTCGATACATATTCAAAGCCTTGAGTATGTCCTGATATTTTATATCCATTTTTTTAACCATTCTCTGAATTCTCTCCAAAATATATATATCCTTCTGAAGATGGGCTCTCTAGTACTGTACAGAATACTCTAGGTGAGGTCTAACCAGAGATCTGTAGAGTGGCATAGCCACGTCCTTCTTTCTGTTCCTAATGCCTCTATCTATACAACCCAACACCTTCCTTGTATTCCTTACCACTTTGATCATTGTCTGCCCATCTTTAAGTCATCAGAAATAATTACTCTCAAGTCCCTTTCCTCTGTTGTCCCAACAGCACAGTTCCTTTAATACTATAGTCTGCATTTGGATTTTTATGTCCCAAGTGCATTATTTTACATTTATCAACACTAAGCTGCAGCTGCCACTCGTTCATTCTTCTTATTCACCTAAATCATTTGCCACTGGACTTATTCCCCCAGGGATGTTTACCATGTTGCAGATCTGTGTATCATCTGCAAAAAAGGTATATTATACCTTGGAGACCTTTTGCAATATCACAAAAATATTAAAAAGAATGGGCCCCAGTACATATCTCTGATATACCCCACTAGTATAGGCTGACCAGTCCTCACCTTTAACCGGGGACGCATAGGAAAAATGCAGACTGCAGGACCGCTTTGATTTCAGTGAAGTACTGAAAAATGTCTATTTCTTATGTGTCCCCGGTTAAAGGTGAGATCTGGTCAGCCTACACTAGTAACTAACTTTGAGTTGGTCATATGTTGGTGGGGTCATTGCCCTGGTCTACGACTCTTCTACGACCTAAGATTTTTGTAAGAACTCAGAAGCTAAACCTATGTGTGTGCGTGTGCATGTGATGTTCATATCCAGTGTCCATCATTTTCTCTGCAGCTTCCCCTCCATCTGAACTGCATCCTCCAAGGTAAGGCCTCACTGGTAGTTTCTCCTACACTAGCGTTCTGCTTTTCTAGGGATAGGTCTGTCAGTTAATGGTACTAAAGTCTATAATACTGTGGAGAGGTGCTACTATCTCTACTGTTTTACTTGTTTTTTTATTGCTCCTATGTTCTCTCCTACAAAGGAATCGCAAAGAGATTCTTAATTATTAAAAACAAAAGTGGAATAATTCTGTGGTAAACCAGTGCTCCTAAAGAGGCACAAATACAAATTCCCAGTATTTTCAAATAACAATAAACTTGTTTTCATGAAAAAAGTCTACACTGTTTTTGTTTTCTAGCTGAGTAAAACAAGAGTATTCCCAGTGCTGGAATATTATCCATTCAAATGTAAAGTTGTGGTCGCCACCAGGTGATGCTATTCCTGTGACTACATCTGGAGTCATAGGGTGTATTGTAAAAATGATGTGCCTTTTGGACACCAGTTGGCAATGTTGGAAAAAAACAACAACCTGAGCTACCGTAAAATCTCGGCTATAATACGCCCAATTTTACCCCACTTCACCTTATGTGCAGTGGGGGGTGCGTATTATACACAAGGGTTTTTTTTTTTACTAAATTTTTTTATGGCTGTCAGTATCGTCCCTCCCTCCCCTGGCGCTATCCACTTTCCGAATAAAGCTTACTATGCTCCACTGAGCTCCCTGTTGCAGCCAAAAGAAGAGAAGGCAATCTCTATCTGTGTAAATCTTCCAAGCAGGCAGCATGCTTGCATTTGCTGCCCGCTTCCTTCAATGGGCTTCCAGGACCTTCCGCCTCCAGCCAATGGTAATGCCCTGTGTATCACATCTTAGGTGGATTAACTGAAAGTGCCCTTAGATGTGGCTAACTCAGTATCCAGATGCTTTTTGTGGACCTTAAGCCCTGGGGGCAAAATCTTGGGTTCAAATTCCTTAGGAGTGGCCCACTGAGGATTCTTCTTAATACATGGTAATCTGAAGACAGAAGATCTGCAGGAAAGGTGAGCAACCCATTGAGTGCTGCATGTCCACATGTCCCACAGTGCCCTTCCGCACAGGGGTTTTCCTTTGGAGTGCCTATTGCACACTGCTGCACTCATTGGGTTTATCTGTATGTCTGTTGGGTGTGTTGGAGCAAGTTTCTGTGGTAACTTAACCCTTTAGCTGCTGGTTTTGCATCTTTTGGGGGTTTATTGGCACTTTCTCTACTGGGTTCAGTGTTTTTTGGGTCTGCTAACATGTTCTAGTGATGTTTCATGTAATTTTAATTTACAGTTTCAACTTTGCAAAATTTGTGTTCCGTGCACTTTTACCGCATAGATGCCATTGCTCCATTCACTTCTATGGGACTGTACAGTTTGGGACATATCTCTGCAACTGCTCAATGTAGTGACTTCAGTGATGGCTCATTTTAATTGTCTGCCCTTGCTTTATCATCCAGTTAATGTTTTATGTGTGTTAGGGGGCTCAGGGGGCTTTGGGTACTGTTGGGGTACTTTTTCTGGGAAAACTAAATTTCCCATGAGCTCTTGCTTCGCGCATTCGTTTCTAATTGGCTCCCGCCGCAGCAGCCATTTTGTGCCTTTTCCTGAATGAGTATCCTACGCAGGGCTTGGACTCTCCTTCTCTCCTCTGCAGATTAACCCTTTGCCTGACAGATAAGTGCATTTTAGTGACTTCTGGGGTGAAATTTTAATCTTACACACTGTATTTGGGTGATTCCTTATACTTTAGATGTTTTGACACTGTGAGAATGTCTAATCCGTTAGAGCTTGGTGCCGGCCTAAGACTAAGGACACTGGGGTCTCTGTGTCCCCTCTTGCGCATTGCTCCTCATGTCATCAGTGGTGGAACTATAGGGGTCGTACCTGCAACCGGGCCCATCACTCCAGGGGCCCGGCCGCCCCCTGCAACCCCTCCACCTGGTGCCCACAAACTCCCTCCGGCGCTCTATTAATGCAGATGCTGGGAGATTACATCATCTCCCAGAGCTCTGCATTACTAAGAGGACAGCGGGGGAGCTCCAGGGAGGTAGGAGAGCTAGTTTGGGTGCAAGAGTTCAAGGCTGCTACTAGAGACCTCCGGTCTACATTGCAACTCTTTCCATCCCAGTTACAGGAGGGTCTTCCACTCCTGGCTTATCCCTTCTTCCGTTAGATCTTCCCTGCCAAAACCGCAGGGAGTACCTGACGTATCAGATTCCTCTGAGGAGGAACTGTTGGCGGATTCGGATGTGAAGGAATGTTCTGCTATGGGCTTCTCTCAGTTTTTTTGGGGACCCATTTGAGGTTGACCCTGATCCCTCGGCTGAGGGCTTGATCAGAGCCATCTTAACTACCCTAAACATTCCCTTAGTTCAGGAGGTTTCTTAGGATCCCTCTGATGTATTTAAGGAGCCTAAAAGGCCCTATATTTGTTTTCCACTTAACCCCACTCTTGACCGCCTTGTGTCTGATGAGTGGAAGTCTCCGGACAAGAAACCTTATGTTTCCAAGAAATTTGCCACGCTTTACCCCTTCTCTGAGGTGGCGATTGATCAGTGGATTCATCCCCCAAAGTGGATACTTCTGTTTCCAGACTAAGTCCGCTGCCTTGCCAGTCTCTGATGCTTCTGCTCTGAAAGACTGGACTGATAAGAAACTTGAGGTCTCCCTCAAGTCCATTTTTGCCATTGCTGCTACTGCCATGCATCCAGCGTTCGCTGCGGCATGGGTGAACCGGGCCATTGCGGTCTGGACTGAACAGCTTACCCTGGCTGTTCGTCAGGGTGGTTCTACTTTGGATATGTTGCAGCTTCTTGCCAGCATTTCTGAAGCCCAGTACTATGTTTCTGTGCCTTATTTGATGCCATCTGTTTGGTGGCAAGGGTTTCCACCATGTCTGTGGTTGCCAGACGAGCTCTTTGGCTCAAGAGCTGGTCTGCTGACATTGCTTCCAAGAAAGCTTTGCTCTCATTGCCTTTTCAAGGCACTTCTTTGTTTGGCCCAGATCTTAAGGATCTGATTAGTGAGGCCAGAGGGGACAAGAGTACCCTTCTGCCTATGGTCCCCAGGAAGAAGACGCCTCTCAAGCCCAATCGGCTTTTTCGTTCCTTCCAGACTGAGACACGTCCGGAGAACCAGGCGGTTCCCTCAGCTCCGCGTTCCTCCTCCAAGCCCAAACAGAAATGGAAGCCCAAGGTCTCCTTCAAGCATAAGGATTCCAAGCCTTCTTCGGCATGACTCGCCAAACCCAGGTCCCCATTTGGCTGTGGATAGCCGTCTGCGTCACTACCACATCGTCTGGTAGGATTCAGTGGTGGACCCATGGGTTTTACAGGTGGTGGCGGAAGGGTACAGGATCCCTTTCGCCTCTCTTCCTCCCTTTCGGTTTTTCCCCTCTCGTACGCCCCAGGGTGTAGAAAATCACTGTCTGTTCTATGGCGCTATCCATGCCCTTCAGGACAAAGATGTTCTGGAACCTGTACCAATTTGGGACAGAGGATATGGGTTTTTACTCAAACCTCTTTGTGGTCTCCAAGATGGATGGCGGCTCTTGTTCCATTTTGGATTTGAAGGATCTCAATTCTTTTGTGATCAAGAGTCATTATCACCAGGAGTCCCTAAGGACAGTGATTGATGCTATGTCCCTGGGGGAATTCCTTGCCTCTCTGGATCTTCAGGACGTGTATCTACACATCGCCATTCATCCAGAGAGTCGGCAGTATCTCAGATTTGCCTGCGACCAAGGGCACTTTCAGTTTTCAGCTCTTCCCATTGGTCTGACTACAGCTCCTCAAGTCTTCAACCGTGTCCTGGGAGCTTTAGTATCCATCCTCCATCAGGACAGCATCAGAGTTACTTCATACATGGATGACCTGCTTCTGAAAGCCCCTTCTCTTCGACACTCAGCAGAGCATGGTGTTTCTCACGGACGAGGTGGCTCACAAGATCGCCCACAGGGTTTCTGCTGTTCTGGCTCACAATCCAGTTCCAGCCAAGAAACTGTCCTCTCTAGTGGGGAAATTAATCTCCACCATAGAAGTGGTCCCATTTACCATGGCTGACACCAGGGAACTCCAGAGGTTTGTGATCCAGGTGTGCAGGGGTCATCCGGACCTTCTGAAGATGTCAGTATCCCTCCCTCTTCATGCGGAACTGAGTTTGTCGTGGTGGCTCAACCTCTCCAATCTGCTGAAGGGCAGGTCCTTCCTGGTATCCTCTCCGGCTGGGTAGCAGTCCTGGGTCGCCTGAGTGCTCAGGGTTGGTGGTCTCCGGGGGAATCTCTCCTTCCCATCAACTTGTTGGAGCTTCGGGTGATATTTTATGCCCTCCGCCATTGGACACCCCATCTGGAAGAATGCCCACTCTGGGTCCAGTCTGACAATGCCACGGCCGTGGCTTACATCAACAAGCAGGGTTGAACAAGAAGTTTCACCACTTGGTTAGAGGTCAAGGCTATTTTGTCCTGGGCAGAAGAACATGCTCCTGCCACATCCGCAGTGCACATTCCTGGTATAGAGAATGTCATGGCAGACTTCCTCATTCAACACACGGTGGACAGAGGAGAGTGGGAACTGCACCCAGAGATGTTCACCCTGATTGTTCAGAAGTGAGGTCTTCTATCACAGTGCCTGTGATTCCTGTCACTCTCAGTTGTGTCTGGCATTGATTTGCTGTCTGGGTTTGACCCGCCCCCTGATGACCTTTTTATACCTGGCTATCACATCTGTCAGATGCCCTTTCTTGGTGTTCCTGAGCCAGCAGTGCTGTTGCTGTGTTCCAGTATTCTGAGTTCCTGTGTACCGATTCGGCTTGTCCTGACCATTCTCCAGTGTACATGCTTGTGTATGACCCGGCTCGTCTGCGTACCACCCTTGTATCCTGACTCGGCTAGACTGACGTTCCTGCTCGTGTATGACCCGGCCTGTATGACTGCCTCCTACGTGCTCCGACCCGGCCCGGCTGACTTCCTGCTCCGAAGATCGACTTCCAGCTTGTTCCAGTGACCTGCGTTCCAGTTGTCGCCGCCGCGACATTTCCAGTCTCTGCTGTCCGTGTCAGAGTGACTGCCTTGCCTGGTGCTTCCCTCGATTTAGTGCTGTGCCTCGTTCCTTGTGCAGAGTTGTGTGTATGCTGTGGGCCTTCCTCCCTGTGCAGAGCCTTGCAGTAGTGCTGAAGCCTCGAGTAAACGTGCATTTTAACTCTTGCAGTGCTGCCTCGAATTCACTCTAGGTATCTCCTGTACGAGCCTCGTTACCCGTGATACTGCTGCTGAGTTGGCCGCTCTCCATCAGCAACTCTAGTCCACCATTGCAGAGTGTTCACACAGTTGGGCCGTTTGGGCGCTTAAGGCTCTCCGGTATTGGCTACCGACGATATCATTTGACACAGAGTGTTGGCAGAAAGGCTTCAGTGTTGGCATCCGGTACTAAGCCCGAGGGGGCTAGTGGCTCTTGCTCTCTGATTACAGCATTTGATTACACTTCTGGTGGCTGTTAGCTCTTGCACGCCGGCCGGTTTCCGTTACGCCCGTGGGGGCTATTGGCACTTGCACAAACGTAAGCAATTCCTGTAACTACGCCCGTGGGGGCTAAGTTGTTTCCCTTTCTGCTTACCATCCAACACCTTGGCAAGGCAGCTCTATCCTCAGCACTTGATGAACTTTGTCTATACAGCACAGCCCTTTTAACATCCAGGGCGTGTCAAACCTCCACATCTGAGACAGACTGTTATATGGACATTAACCCCTTGGGGGTCAAGATCATCCTAGTGCATACTGTTTTGCATTTATGTCTTCTGCGCTATTACCGTTGTAAATATTTCAGTTTACTTTCCTGTGTATTACCTACCGCCCCTAGAGGGCGTACATGTGCCTTATTCACTTATAAAGTGTGTTTTATTTTCACTTATTTGGTCTGAGAGTCCTAAAAAACCGTAACATCTTCCTTGCATCAACCTGATGGCGACAAGACACAACTGGAAGGTTCCAATGTTCTGCTCTCGCTGGAGCGATCCTTTAGCTCTAGCAGTGGATGCCATGTCCATTCCTTGGTTATTTCCTCTGGCTTGCCTCTTTCCTCCCCTCCCCATGTTGCACAGGGTGTTACGGAAATTGAGACTGGAACACTGTCCAGTCATTCTGATTGCTCCGTACTGGCCTTGAAAGGCTTGGTTTCAGGAGCTTCTGGATCTGTCAGTGGCGGAGCTATTCCAGCTCCCTTGCCATCCAGATCTTCTTCTACAGGGTTACCTGTGGAAGGAGGATGTTCATCGTCTAGCTTTGACGGCTTGAAAATTGAATCCTCAATACTGAAGAAGAAAGGTTTTTCTTCTGGTGTGGTGGCTACTATGCTTAGTGCCCACAAACCTGTTTCTTCTAAGGCCTACTATCGTGTCTGGTCGACCTTTCTCTCTTGGTGTGTTGATAGGGACCTTTCTCAGGATTTTCATCTGCCTACGGTCCTGGCTTTCTTGCAGGACTGTGTGGATCAATTTGAGTTCCCTTAAGGTTCAGACTTCTGCTCTTTCTGTTTTCTTTCATAGGTGCATTGCTATTCTCCCTGATGTCAAGGTTTTCTTTCAGGACGTTGCTCATACTCGTCTTATTTTCAAGACTCCCGCTCCTCAATGGGATCGTAACTTGGTTTTGGGCATCCTTCCGCTCCCTCCCTTTGAGTCCTTGGCTACTATGCTTCTACACCTGCTGATATGGAAAATGGACTTTCTCCTGGCGATCGTGTCTGTTCGCCATGTCGCGTAGTTACATGCTCTGTCTTGTAGACCACCCTTTTTGGTGTTTCACAAAGACAAGGCAGTGCTTCGCACTTCGCAGGAGTTTCTCTCAAAGTTGTTCTCTGAGTTCCACATTAATCAGGAGATTGTGGTGTCATCTTTCTGCCCTGACCCTACCTCTGACAAGGAGAGGGATCTCCTCTTGTTAGATGTGGTGTGTTGTCTCAAGTTTTATGTACATCCCACTGAGTCCATTAAACAGTCTGATGTGCTGTTCGTCATTCCTGAGGGTCCCAGGGCAGGGAGACCTGCATCCAAAGTGACTTGCATCTTGGATCAAGTCCACTATTTGTAAGGCTTACGAGCTAAGGAAGAAGCCTGCTCTCTTTCAGGTCACAGCTCATTCTACTAGATCTATTGGGGCTTCTTGTGCTTACAAAAATCAGTCCTCCACTGGTCAGTTGTGCAAGGCTACCACTGGTTGTCTGTGCACACCTTTTTGAAGCACTACTGGGCTGGTGTGCTGGCATTTGCTGATGCCAGTCTTGGGAGGAAGATCCTGGAGGCAGTTTTTACTGTCTAGGATCTTCTTCGGTTATTTGTTTTTTCTTTCACTTTTGAGCCCTGCTGGCTCTAGTTCAGTGTGCTGTGTAACAGTTCCTGGGGTGGTGTTACCCCTGTTCAGTGTCCGTTGACACTTCATTTGTTTTTTTGGGCTATCTCTGATCTGATGGTTCATATCTGCTCTGGTGACTTTGGGGGCCTTGCGCCTGGTCCTTGCCTTACTTCCCACCTCTGGGAAACTCAATGGTTGGACATCCCAGAGTTACCAGTAACCTGTATTGGATGACAGAAAAAAAGAGGATTTTAGTCTTACCTGTTAAATCCTTTTCTTAGTCCATACAGGTTACTGGTCTCCCACCCTGTCAAGGGACCATGCTTGGTTCTCCTGTGGCAGACCGTGGGGGTCCTTCGGGGTCATGCTCACAGGAGTCTTCTTTCCCTTCTACTATCTATTCAATAGTTAGTGTCTCAAATCGTACTGGAGTTGATTGGCTAGCTGCAGCCAAGGAGGGAAGGTAGGCTCCATCCCCTGCATTCACTTCTAGATTTGTTCCTGCCTACTTAAAGGGGCGGATCACCTACCCAAAGTTACCAGTAACCTGTATGGACTAAGAGAAAAGGATTTAACAGGTAAGACTAAAATCCTCTTTTGCGTTCCAGGGAGGTATCCAAAACATTGCATTGTAACATAGTTGATGAGGCTAAAAAAAGACCATTAAGTTCAGCCAATGCTATATCACCCGTATCAATCCAGTGGAAGGCAAAAAAAAACCCCCAAAAAACATTGAAGCCATATTCTATAAGAAGCATTATCAAGGATTTATATAGAGGTAGAATTATAGCCCCATATAGATCTATAATAAGCCACTTTTCTACCCATTTACTCAGTTTATCCAAATCTTTCTGCAGAGAAATAACATCTTGCTCTGTATATATTTCCCTACACAGTGAGTGTCATCATCTAGGACTGAGACATTACATTCAATACCTACTTCTAGATCACTAATAAAGTTAAATCATTGGGCCTAGGATTGGACTCTGTGGAACGCCATTTACAGATTTTGAAAAGGTTCCATTTACTCCCCTCTGCCATCTTCCATTTAACCAGTTCTCTATCCATGGAAGGCTATCACCTACCAAACCAAAGCCTTTTAATGTATGCAGTAATCTGTTGTGAGGCACTGTATCAAAGGCTTTTGTAATATCCTAGTTGTCGAAATTACTACTTACCATTTTGTAAAATGCAAGTAAATTCGTTTTCCTGACCTAGTCTTCAGAAAATCATGCAGGCTCTACTCGTTATAAAGCCATGCTGGTTATCACATTAATACTATCAGTTGCATTTCATTGGATACCTATCAGGCACTCAAACTTTAAATGAACATGAACACCTCCAAAGACTAAACCCTTACAACTTAACCTTTTGAGGACCAGAGAGGTGAACAATGCACTGAGAATCAATGTGTTGCTCTCCTCTTTGCTCCTCAAGGGGTTAAGATGTGAGGGTTTTGTATTTAGAGGTGTTGCTATTCCTTTAATGCCAGCTACAAATGAAAGCTGCTTACTGTAAGGCTGCCTTGGAACCACTGCAGTTTTATAGCATGATGAGGTCATCTTTGGCTTCCCCATCACCATCACCCTTAGTTAGTTATCAGCAGCAGTGGCTATTATGTTGCCCTGTAGTATGCATCCTTCATAAAATACTATGTAGTAAACTGATGACGTAGCACAATGCATAGTCACTTCACTTCATGCCCCTGCTTACACTGACACTTTCCAACAGCTGGTGATACAATCGAGAGCACATAGTCATAAGTCACAATACATAAAAATAAGACAAGTAACCTGTTAGAAGGAACCCATAACTTCACTGCCCTAATTCCTGGTTAGCAAAGTTAACCCTACACCTCCAGGGATAAAACGAAAGTACAATATTCTTGGAGGAACATGTCTGGATAAACCCACAAACCCGCACCGATTCATGTGCACTGAATGGTACTCTCATGTCTTTTTTAACTTTGGACCTTATTCAGGTGTAAATCTGGGACAAATGAAAGGTCATTTAGCCTTTAAATTCTAGAAAGGTCTCCAACATATTTCAAAGCAATGCATTGGAAGCCTCTCTAGCATTCAAGGGATTACATTCCCTATTCAAATCAATAGGAATGTTATTAGTTCCCTGTCGTGCAGTTGTTTTGTACTTTTTTAGCTTGCTGAATAAAGGCTTTGTGAGTCATCGCTTGTTAAGAGTATCAAGATTATTAAACTGCATTAACCTACTCCATGCTTCCATCTGAAGGGCATGTGTTTTTGTAAGTATATTCTTATGGAGGTCTAGATTTTCTATATGAAAACAATGACAAATGACACCTTCCTTATTTTATTTATTATTTATTGCAACCGTTTTTGTCTCCAGGAACCATCACTGGAACAGAAAGGGGGTTGTACCACTGGTTCATTTCCAGTTCAGACACCACTAATCTATCAGTAATGAACATACCTGGGAACTCTCAGGGTTTGACCTTGAGATTTATGATTTTGACCCAAATCTCGGAGTGTAGGGCCAAATTCCAAGGTGAGAGTCCAGAGCAAACGACAAGAAAGCGGCTCCAGTATCAGGTGGACAACAATAATATACATTCAGTAATTCCTTGATGTTTTGCATCTGGTAATACAACCATTTCACCCTAGAATGAAACTGCTGGTGTTAATGTTTGTATACTGGTCTGAGACCTTCCATTTCCATTAAGGTAGCAAAACAGTTTTGACCTCACCATCCATATATACATATATGAGAGTCCAGAACAACCTATTATATATTCTGTTCCAGTTAATTGGTTCTTATTCTTTAAATTGTTGCCTCTTGTACCAAGAAGGCAGAAGGAAATGTACTGCTTTTCTTGTGTGCATTCGTGCAGTGATATCTTTAAACTGTTGTATATTAATGGCTCTTTGAAGACTGATTGGAACACCTCTCAATTACAGCGTGCAAGACATATCGCAAATCATTTATTATGGGAACTTTAATGGTTAATATTTACAAGATCTCAGGGTCATCGCATTTTGAAAGATTATAGTCTTTGAGTGCTAGAGAGGTCTCTCACACCTTGCTTCCGAATAATATGTAAACTTCTGTATAGTTCAAGGGATTACAAGCCCCATTTTTCTCAATGAAGATTTTTAGAACTGTTATTTGTACTCCGTAATACAGTTGGTTTATCCCAGAATTATTCCACTCTGCATTTTTACATAACAACCATTGTTTCTGTGGTCTGTATACAGGATTGGGCATCAATCCCCTTATTAGGGCTGACTCAGTTGTGTAGTAAGATCTAAACCTCATATTGCTCACAGGAAGCTGATCCTCCACTCAGAGTCTTCTGCAGGCTCAGCCAAACTCAGGAACCATCCTAACCCCTGACCAGGCTTTGGTGACAGATACAATATATATATCTTACCAGAATCACATATTGTCTATTTCGGTAGGAACCTGCATTGAAAAGCATTTTATTTAAATGCTTGTGAACGCATATATATATATATATATATATATATATATATATATATAATATTTTTTCAGTTTCCACTTCTATCTATGGGCTGGATTCAGTCAGAATTAAAGATGATTGGGCATATGATGTAACATTTTAAAACTTTAATTTCTATTCACTTACTGGTGAGATAGCTTCATGCAAAAAGCAGCAGTTTGGTAGTTGAAGCTTTTGATGTGAAGTGACAGATCAGGTCTCTTTGCATCAAAATCACCTAGCAAACCACTGCTTTATTCAGTGGCATTTACCATTGTTGCTAAGTAACCATGCCTATAATTGTAAATTCCAATGAAGTAAAATACACACACTCTATTTCCCTATTCCATTAAAATGCCACTTCCCCTAAATGTTTAATAACATTTCCCCCAAATCCAGTATAATTTACTACAGCCCTCTCTCCTTTGGATATACACCACTGCAGGCCTGAGTGCAAGTAAAATGCCTGCTTTCATCCTGTGAATCAGTTAGTGCAAAGCTCGCTGGAACACTCCAGCCATAGTGGAACATTTGCTAATTTTCTTGGTTAGACAGTGATGGTGTAAGTGCACTCTTATAGGGTCCTACAACATTGATATACTCCTTCACTGTGAATATACTTATTTTTTAACTTCAAAGTGAGTGCTTGCATTCTTTAACCCCTTGTCTTGAAGCCACATATTTCCCATCCCTCAGAGCGAGACGGATAAAAGTATTAAAAAGCAATGTGAGCAATTTTACACCTCAGGGGACAAATAAAAATTCTCACTGATTTAAACTGAGTTTATAATCTCTTGAATGCATGGTATGTTTCCATGAATCAGTTGGCATTGTTTTGGAGTCCTCCCTAGAGTCAAATCAATGGGAATTGTGCACATTTTTATCTGACCCCTGTGGTATAGTTGTGTACCATGAAATTGCTCCAATACATTCTTCTTAGTGTCTCAGCTTTAGCATCAGGTAGGGCAAGGCAGTCTAGATGGGCCAAGTAATCCTGCCATCATGTTTCATTTTCCTATGTGTTTTTCTGTTCTTATGTAAATGGACAGAACTACTTTGCTTTTCTGACTCTGTCAGTTTTCAGTAAGTGAGTTGTACATTCTATCTACTGTGAGTAACCTCACTCCTCAAAACAGCCTTATTATAGAAGAAATTCCTGGATATGAGAGAAACAGTTTCTTAGTCTTACAAGCTTTTGTAGTATGCAACCTTGACTTTTCACTTCAAGCAGCAGCAGCGTTCATAATGTGCATTCTAAGCAACAGCAAGGCATCAATTCCAGCAGCTCTGCTCAGTGTGTATGTGAATCTCACAATGAAGCGTGCATTTGCTTTGTTACTGCTGGCTGAGCACGACCTGGTGAATTTCTCTCCTCTTGAGAATATAATGCCTTTGTATGGTTGCTATTGTGTTGCTGGCAGCGTTGAGCTGCTGGTGTACAATAGGAGATAAGTGGAAGTTACAGTGCAAATGATACCTTTACAAAAGCCAATAACAAACACATTTTCAGCCCCAGAACACATTGTCTAACCACCTGCATGCTCATTTTGTTAAGCAAAGCTGGCACATCTAAATGGCCTTACACACTTACAAGGCTAGCAGGGGTTATGGCTGGAAACTGTCCTATCTAGAATAGCAGAAAATATTAATTTATAAGGTGCAAACACTATACAATATTCTCATTCAGTTGTGCTTATTTTTCAGTGGAACATTAACGTCCTTAGCTTTGGTTTCAGCCTCATCCCTTTTCTACCATAGTAATGGAATCATGTAGCTCTAGAACAAGTATAGCCACCCTCTGTTCCCACCATCCTGCACAAACCAATACAACTGTAGTTCAATAACAGCCATAGGTCCCAGCTGAAATTGAAAGGAGTAGTAGTAGTTCAACAACTTCAGAGGCAAAGGCTGCTCATAGCTGGAATTCTCTGGGGTGTCCAATTTCAGGGATCCTCATCTTGAGTTTGCATATGTGCTATATTTCATCAAAACCATTGCTATCCCATGACCGGAAAGCACAAAGACTGTCCTGGGGGCACAACTCACCATTGTGGCTGCTTTACCCACAAATATATGGAGCTCAGGAAGTCAACCACAAAACTTAAAAGTGATTTTTAAATGAATTCCAGTATTTGTGGGCTTCTATTCACAATTTCACCAGTATTCTCAAAGTTTCTTAGAACTAGCATTTTACCAAGATCTAAACAAAAAACGTTCAGGGGCACTTTTTTCCCTGGACACTCACATTCCAGGACATCACTAGAAGTTGAAGAACTAGTGGATGCAATTAAAAAAAGATTAGACCTACTCCTCTTCATCCACCATATTTTCTCAGTACCTCTTCTGCCGTCACACAGGTTTATTCCTCATTCCCCAGGTCTCACCCACCACAATATACACAATGAGATCCTTGTTCCAAGAAAAAACATAATAATTAGTGCCTCCAGTTTTACAGAGGTTAACATAATAAGAAGAACTGGAGAAATGCTGGAGTAAACCCAGCTGTGCCACTGGGGATACATTAAAAGTCCCAGTGATTTAAATGGAGCTAGAGGGGTCTCCATCGTATTGCTTTTTGATGCATTGGATACGATTCTAGCATTCAAGAAGTTAAACTCTCCATTTGATGGTTCTACTTAGTACATCAGCTTCACAGTTCACAAATCTTCTCCCAAATATTACTGGACATGCCAAACATACACTGAACAAGGGAAGCCTGATACACCCCTAATATTATAAGAACCACCCTTTAAATAATATATAAAAAAGTGTGATAAGAGTATATCGGGGAGGGACGCACAAGATGGGCATATAATTCTACCTCTATATAAAATCCTTGGTAAACCCTCATGTAGAATACTGAGTACAGTTTTGGGCACCATTTCTTAAAAAATACATTATTGAACTGGTAAAAGTACAGAGACGTGCAATAAAATTGATAAAGGGGTTGGAACATCTGAGTGAGACTAGCCAAACTGAGGGCTCGATCCAAATGTTGGAGTTAAAACCAATATGAAGAAAAAAACTGCCTTTGCGAGATAACCAAGACCGGGTAACGTGAGATTCAAATCTTCCTTACCCAGAAAGGCTAACAAGTGACGACCAACAAAATACATGTTCATCTTAAACCTGCGTCACATAGAAAATCTTACCTAAAAACACACGATAAAAACATTACCTAGCACCACAGCCAATCACAGCACCCCAAAGTATCAAGTTCAGTCAGAAAACCCAAAATAACCGACTCACCTTTTGGATATTTGTTTCATGGTGTAGATTTAAGGGAAGTTTTATTCTGCACGATTTTCTCCTTCCCACTGTGTGACCTAATAATACCTTTATCTTCATGTATTGTTCCTTTCATGGAGTCCTTGAGTAAATGTTGCAATTTAACTCCTGTTTTGTTGCAATTTAACTCCTGTTTTGTTGCAGTTTAACTAATGTTCCTTTCATGGAGTCCTTGAGTAAATGTTTTTAACTCATGTTATGTTGCAATTTAACTCATGTTATCCCTAACTCTCTGTTTTGTTTTCCTCTACGGTGGTTTTCTACTCTGAGTTGTGTGATGTTCTCCTAAAAAAGTAGGTGTTAGATTTCTGCCGGTAAATGTTGCAGTTTAACTCACGTTATCCGTAACTCCAGCATTTGAATGACTCTGGGGTTAGCTTTTACATTGTCCTCAATGGGCGATATTTTGATCTTTTGGTGACGAGTTTTCAAAACTTATAAAACCACTGTTGCTAGTTTTTTCTGCAACGCCAACATTTAGATCGAGCCCTGAGTTTGTTTACAATAGAGAAGAGATGTCTGAGGGGTGATATGATTACCATTTAAACATATATTCAAGGTCAATACGAAGAGCTCTCTAAGGAACTATTTACTTAAAGAGCCAAGAAAAAGCAAGAGGTCATCCATTACGACTAGAGGAAAGGTACTTTTGACTAAAGCAAAGGCTGGGATTTTATCGTAAGAGCAGTAAAGTTATGGATTTATTTGCCTCCGGATTATTTTTGCAGATACTGTAGTTGTTTCCAAAAAAGTAATGGATTCCTTTCTAGCTCAGAACAATACTGAGAATTATGACAGATGTTTTCAAATCAGATAGGATATTGATCTAGAGAAATATTTGACTGCCATTTGGAGACAGGAAATATTTTGTTTAGCCAGTTGGGTTTAATTGGAAATTACTCCAACTGTTTTTTTTTATTTCCTCTGGGTCATCTGGGGTGATACAGAGTGGGATGACCTTGATGGACCATATGTTTTGGAATGCGTGAAAAGGAGAAAATGGCACTGGCTGTTATCTCTGTGTTAGGTGAATCTTTTGTGAAAGGAGCAAAGGAGATTTACCCCAAAATACTCCCAAAAAGTTGTGTGATGACTGGGAAGACACTGGCAGCTGTGATTCAAATATATTCCTGATCTGGCTGTTATCTCTGTGCTAGAGGAGTCTGGGGGTGTGAGAAGGGAGCAAAGAAGATTTGTCCAAATACCGCAAAGTTTTGTATGCCTGAGAAGACACAAGTAGCTGTGATTCACATTTCTTCCAGCTTACTGTACTCTGTGTTTTGAGAGTCTGAGGATGTGAGATTTAACAAAAAAAACATTCTGTGTGACTGGCTGTGAAGACACAGGCATCTGTTGTCCAAGTTTTTTTTTGTTCTGGCTGTTATCTCTGTGTTAGGGGAGTCTGGGGAAAGAAGCAGTTGAACAGGGAGTGAGTTTTTTTTATTTTTTTACAGTGAGAGGGACAGTTAATTAAAAAATAAAACAATAAAATAAAACTAGTTTGATAGGTGACTGATGTGAGCTATGACTAGAAGGGAAAAAGTATTTTGTAAAGGGCAAGACATCACATACAATCAGTTATACTATCAGTTATCCTCTCGTGCAGAGAGGATGTGCCTGACATTTCGGAGCTGGACTGTCTGTGAGCAGGACCAGACTGACATGAATATGTAAATTTCCTCTCTGCAATGGCACATGGGAGAGAAAAACGTGACTTGAACAGCACCTGAGAGGCCACACATTCCTTGAGCAAATCACTTCATTTTGTTTTTTCTCGGTGTGCGTTCGTCGCATTCTTTTGTTTTTGTAGATCTAGAATATAACCATCCAACATCCTCCACTTCTTCAGATACAGATGAAGCTGAGGGTGGGAGAGATGATGACAAGGGCAGAACATTAGCTGAAAGGTAAAGTCTCAGTCTTCCACCACTGAAAAGGAACAATGTGCCTGTCTATAAACTGTTTGAGCAAAAACAATTGGAAAGTCTGACACTGGACAAACAAAGATGCCAAAAAATATACAATCATCGTGTCAGTTATCATGAGCATCGTCACTGTCCAAGCCACACTCAGCTGCACAAAATAATGTTGAGTAACCAGCAACAACACAGGTTATCAACATCCACAGCCCTCGCTCTAATGAGTCTCTTTGCTGGCTTTGGAAGTACAGAACATTTGATGCCTAGTAGTGGCACAGATTCATGCCTAGTAGCAGCACAATTTCAGTGACATCTAGCTCCAGTAGTAGTAGCAGTCCCTCAGGAACCACTTAGTCTATGAAGTCCACAGTATGGAGATACTTGACTCACGACCCAGAAGATAAACATGTTGTTATGTGTTGTCTGTGTGATAAGCATGTAAGCAGGGGGAAAGCAGGCTCACACCAATCCGGCCCAAAGCTCAACTAACTGTGAGGCACAACATGGACGTGTCAGAGGTTCCACAACTAGCAGCAGCAGAAGCACTGCTAAAAGTTCCCAGGGCTCTGGTTCACATAATAGAAGTAATATTGTTGATGTTTCAGAGAATGTGCCATGATTTTATTAATTATGATAACACCTATGGCTCTTGCTTTAGTGGAGTATGACTGTAGAAATGACAAGAGTCATTCACTGCCCAAACATGCTGCTGCCACCTCCATCACCTCCTCTAGTCATGTTCTTAAATCAATAAAGTTACACAGTTCTTCTGTCATGTACTGCCAACCCAGACTTCCTGAGTTCTTGGAAAAGGAGTAAACAATTAACAAAAATAAACCCAAAGTACATCTGTGGAATGGCAAAGTTGCCAAGATGTTAGCAGGTAACATTCTTCCGTATTCTTATGTTGAAAAACCAAGGTTTTAGAGACCTGATGTTGTGTAGTTCCTCCCTGGCAGTTATTTTTCAAGGATGGCTGTGCTAGAATTGTACAAGCAGATGGTTAGCGTGATGGGCAAAGGGCTGGAAACCTCATACAGCAAGAAAATCCATCTCACAACAGATATGTGGAGAAGTGAGCACAGTACAGACTATATGACTGTCACTGGGTTTCCCTCCCACCAGTTGGCAACACTAACTTGCAGCATCTAGTGACAGTCAGTAATTTTGCCTCTGGTTCCAGCAATATGTTTAAAAGACTGCAGCAGGATAGCCCATACCATGGACATGCCACCTTGTGCATGCAGAGTTTTGAGATACAGTCCCACAAAGTCATAAATGTATTAGATAAACTAGAGCAGGTGATAAAGGAATGGCTTTTATCCTCCTACATGAAAGCTGGTTTTGTGTCTGCTGATAATGGCTCCAACATAATAGCTGCCTTGAGAATTGGTGATATGGTGCATGATCCCTGCTTTGCCCATACCCTAAAGGTAGTTGTGACCAAATTCCTCATAGAATCTGAAACCCTTAGAGACATGCTGAATATTGCCTGCGTAATATGTGCCCTACAGTAAACACAACTTATTATATTCCATACAAGAGCAAAGGGGCAGGAATTAGTTGTGTTAGTAGTATAAGGGAAGGAATTATGTATGTATGTATCTTTATTTATATAGCTTCATACAAGTACACAGCACTTTGCAGAAGTTGTAATAGTATGATACAAAAATACAGAACTGGATTAAGAGAATCGGGCTAAAGTGCGATCATTTGCATTATTTACAGGGGGAATGTACAGGAAAGGGAATCATACATTGGGAAAGGGACCCTGTCTCAAGGAGCTTACAGTCTAATTAATTATCATCAACTGATATGTTTACTGCAAAAAAATGAGGCTCATGGCTAATGAATCTTACAATAATGACAACACAGACATGCACCAGCTGGTGAAGGACATGCTTTGAGTAGGATCCTCACATAGTGTTCATTAAAAGTAACAAGGAATACATTCTTGCAACTTCTGCTGGACCCCCACTTTAAGCAGAACATTTTTTTAATTTCTGCCAAAGCATATCAGATTGTGACAACAAGGAATCATGATCAGCAGCATCTCTCTGAGGAATCAGATTTTATCAAAGATAAAAAAATAAAGATATTCTTCTATCTTGCATTCTGGAGGATGACAGAGAGAAAGTTAGGGCCAATAGACCTAGTAGAAAGCATAGTGAAAATAAAGTCAGCAAAGGTTTTATACCAGCAGCAGCAGCAACAACATCAACAAATACCTCCAATTCCCAACATATTTATGAACTTCATAATCATCACATAAATCAATTAATTGGTCTCAGGAGTGGCAATATTATATTTGTGGTGGTAGTGGCACACCTCTATACGACTTGCTCCCAGAGTATAGGTTGGTAACTGATGCACAGAAACATAGTAGCTCCTTGGAGTGGTCCCACTACATGTGAGATGGATTCAGCATATTTACAGGATAGCTACGTTCTTTGCTGAAACAATGACCCCATGGACTACTGGAAAATCAAATAGTGTGTGTGGCCAACACTGATTTTTACTGCCATGGAAACCCTTCGTTACCCACCAGCAAGTGTGAGACTGAGCGGGTTTTAGAGACGTAGGATAAGTTGTAACTGGACGTAGGGCACGGCTATCAAGCAACAGCTGGGAGACTTAAGTTTCTAAAAATGAACCAACATCTAATACCATATGAATATCAGGTAGAAGAGGTGGACAAAACCACACATGACAGGGAATCACATGGCACATATTAACAGCAGCACTGAGAATGAGGAGGAGGGATTTGAATGGTTACTACCATCCACCACTGTTGGGACCACTGCTATGACCACTGATTAATGCTTGACAATAATGTGAGAATAATGCAAGCTTAACTTAGACAAAAACATGATAATGCAAATAATTGGTCTAGGAATCGTGACTAAATACATAAATATACATCAATCATACCACATCAGCCCACCCCCAGCTTACACATCTGCCAATTTCAGTGTAAGTTGTAACTGTTTTTTTAATTATCTCATGGCCAAAACTCTTCATAGCAGCAAGAAACGCAGCAAAGCTAGACTTGAAACAATAGAGTGTGTGCAGGCTTAAATCAAGATAAATCCTGAAAAAAAAATTGTATGTAGACCTCAGACTGGCCAAAAACAAGCACTAAGGAAAAATTGTATGTAGACCTCAGGCTTGTAAAAAACATGCCCTGAAAAAAAAAGTCTTTGTAAAACTCAGGTTTCCAAAAAAACAAGCCCTGAAAAAAATGGTATGCCATACTGGCCTAGTGCCAACAGTGCTAGATGGTGTGGTGGCAAATTCCACTTGTGACATTCTGGCATCTACTACTACTCTAACTGCTGCCACTGAGTCACCTAAACAGCAGGAAGGTTAGGCTGCTGCATTGGACTAGGATTATCAGCAATTACATAAGGTCCTAGTGTTACTGATGCAGCAACAACACCACAACAATCACCTACACTGCTTAAAATGCATCTAGAGAGAAGACCTTGGTCAGTTATACTTGTTTTCCTGCACCTCCTCCAAAATTATGGGTCTTGTGGAATACCAATTTTACCCTTAAGAAGGAACTGTGCTTTTTCTTCAGCTTTTGCAATGTTCATAGTGTGCGCAAGGAAAGAGCCCTCCCTGCTACAACGTTAGCATATTCGGTGGAATGGAATGTTTACAGATGCTCTCTGATACCCTGCATTCATGAGTATTGAGGTGTCTATGTTGCATGTTCTTTATGAGGATAGATGTGCCAAGTTGTGTCCCCTCCTTTCCCCTCTTCACTACTGTATCACACAAGGTGCACAGTGCAGTCACTGATGACTGCACTGTGCCTGCTCCAAGGGAGGTGGAGAAGAATGGCCTTCTTCTTCTCCAGAGTCACCTTCACTGTCTGGTGCAGGTGCTGCTTCCTCAATATCATTACTAGGGCTAGGAACCGGAGTAATGGTGGCAAGTGGAGCTGGTCCTGTCCCATATCACTACCCGAAAAAGCTAGTCCCATGGTGGCCACACTGGTCTGTGGTACACTAGCCCTCTCATCATTATCCTGCTAGAGTAAGAAATGAGCATCTACCTCTGGTAACTCAACATCAGGAATTACAGCAGTAGCAAACTTATGAATGCCACTGCTTTTGGGGGTGGTGATATCCATCCCAATTTGTATCTCTTTCTCCTGTTCCTTATTGATTTCTGCCAAAAACTCTCTGATACTCTCCTCCACATCACCTGTTCCACCATCACCCTCATTACCATCACCACCACCTGTCTCTTGTTGCTTTTTGTGACAGGTTGGGGATGACAAGTGTGACAGTGGGTCCACTGCTGACTGTCAGAATTGCATTTCCTCAGAAGAAGGCACAGCAGCAGAGGTAGTAGCAGGCACAGGCAGCTGATGTATGCTATTGCTTATACTGCTATCCAGTTCCTCCTTCTTCACTAAACTTCCCCAGAGGAATAATGGCAAGGGGAGGGGGCCTGGATGGAAATCATTGGACAGGGTTATGTGGACTCCCATAACAGCTGCTGCTACTGAGTTTCTCCTCCACATGTATTTCAACAGCAGCAGGGTCCATCCAGCATCTCCTGCTAGTCATAGTGCTACCTAGCACACAACAAATTTTATTTTAACTTTTATTTTCTCCTTTCTTCTCTCCCCTCTCTCTGTCTGCTACACCACCCTGAATGATGGGAAATTTTGGGTTTTTTATTACTGAAAATTTTGCCACCATTGGAAAACATAGGCAGAAAATTGACCATTCTCGTCAGGAAATTCTGTGGTGTTAGCAAAATGGCAGAAAATGTATGGGTTTCTCTATTGGTGGGAGTTCCCGCAGAAAAAGTGGTAATACATCCTTTTTTTCACAAAAATTATCACAGGAACAAAACTGGACTTTTTGCCCATCCCTACGTATCTTTTTCAACATCATCAACTATATTACTATGTTAGGGGTGTGAAACAATTCTACTGTAAGACGCACACACTGGGTTCTGCAATGCTATTTAGTCCTTATAGCAGATTTTCTTTTTCTTTTTTTTTTGCAGGCTTCTGGAGGCTTTTTCCATACCCTTTTTCCCCAGTCATTCTCTTTACATTGTTTTTCAAAAATTAACGACTTACAGATATTTTGGAGAAGTGAAGTGCATTTCAAGTAAGATAAAGTAGGTCAATTTTGGAGTGAACCAACTGTGCCATGGGGAGAAATAAAAAAATTCTCAAATCCCCACTGATTTAAATGGCGCTTTTATCCCTTTGAATGCTAGTGAGGTCTCCAAAGCATTTCTTGTCTTTTGCTGTTAGTTTACCTATGTGCCATGGACTTGTACCCAAAACATTCAGATTTCTTTTTAATCATATTGTAACAGGTTAGAATTTTCTTACCATGTTAAGATTCGGGGCAGTTATTCTCTTCTCTTGGTACAAGAACACCTTACCCCTGATATATATGTAGAATGGTCTCACAATCCATTATAGAATTGTCATGCTCTGTCTGTCTTTCCTGTGATCTTTGCCATTCCATGCCTGGCCTTTTGGTTACCTTGACTTTCCGGGTTCTCTGCTTCCTGTCCTGGATTTTTCTCTATTCCAGTGCCTAAATCTTGCACCAGGTTTCCAGTACTGGTGTGCGATCTTAGTGTTCCAGTTTGTGTTGGTGTAGATCTCAGTCAGTTCCTGTGTCCTGCCCTTGTGTTGATTCCTAGTTTCTGACCTTGGCGTTGTTTACTGACCTCTTTCCTGTTATTGTATGTCCTATGTCTCCTGCTTCCTCAGTAAGTAGCTACTATACCTTAGGCTGCTATCCAGGGTGTGGACCAGCTCCTCCAGTTTTGCAACCATCAACTCTAACTCTGCTTAGGCCGCAGCAAGGCCACCTAGGGATAGTCAAGGCTAGCCATCACTACATCCCATCCAGCACCCACTAGCATCCTGTTCCTGTCCTGCTTACACCAGCATATATTTGACTTGGGTTATACCCTTTGCATCAATTACTGTCAAATCTTACTCTGCAGAGTTTTTCCTTCACAGAGCCAGGTAACTCTCAGAATAAATCTTACTGCCAGCTTACAAGAATACAGTGAGTACTATAAAGAAAGGATGAGAGTTTCACATATACTTAAACAGGTATATATTAATGATGTATATGCCATAAATTGTACAGAAATAGAAAAAAATAGAAAATCCAATATAACTAGCAGAGTATAATTAAATAATATGCTTTCAATGATAAAAATATGACATTCCACTATCCTTGCATAAAGTATCTGTCTCTCTCTATGCATAAAATACATTACAGCTATCGTCGTATATAAGGAAAATTACCAGAGCACTTTATCATATCTTTTTCTCTTGGTTCAGCATCAGCACACTGTACTAGTTTATGGATAACATGGATAACTTATGGATATCTATGCTCACATAGAACATCTCCAGAATTTACTACATTTGCGAACTAGATTTACAGTTATAAATAAGATTAAACCCACTTTTAGAATTATGCTCCCAGTAGCATAAAACCGTTTTTGTGTTTTTTACCACATTGTACATTAGGAAGAAGATGTTCTATAAAAAAAATATAATAAGCCTTCTAGACAAACCTAGATACTACAAGCCCTTGCTTAGTATAAACAAAATTTGTGCATAACACATTGTGCAAATTACATTTTACAGACATAGCTATAAGAAAATCATCATTTTAAATGACATAACTATTACGTATCCAGAACTTAGTTTTGTTGATTTTAAAGAGTATTTATTATAAACAGTATTGAATGTCTATGACAATATTTGCGTAAGCATAACCCAAAAGTGAAGGTTGTATTCAGCTGGAATGTCCTACAAAATATATACTTTGTTGTATAAAAACTGATATTTCAAATTTCTACTTTTGATTTCTCTTTCAGTGGCAGAGATGACGTTTTCCTTGGTTCAAACTTGAGATCATGTCATTGCCACAGTGTTTTGGAGTCTAGACTAGACGGGACCCTGTCTGCTGCCATTACTGACAACACAGAAGGGGAACGCTAGATATCAAGATATAAATGTAAGTACGGCCATTGTTTAAAGAAACTGTTCTGTTGACTTTTTAGGAATTAAAGAGGGAAATTCCCTTTAAGCTGTAGAGAATGCAGACATCTTGTCATCTATTAAAGGTTTTGACTTTGGCTTTGTTCACAGTGGCCAGTTATTTGTAGAAGTGAATTGCATTAAAAAAGAATGAATTTTACATGTAATTTTGTTTTCTTTTCATCCTCTCGCCATTCCTTTCTTAGCATTAACAATAAAATGGCATGGAGAATGCAACTGCCTGCAATACATATGAAATTCTATTAAAACCTCATAAAACTGAAGTGTCCTGTGTCTGTTTGAGAAATGAGGTGCAATAGTCTCCCAAGTGAATAGACCCATACAAAACAGTGATACCTAACTCATGTGCTTTTACTGCTGTGAAACTGTTGTCTGTGTGAACAAGCTCTGTAGGTCACTTTCTCTGGTAAAAGTCCAGTTTTATGGAGCAATGTGAGAGCAAATCAATTACACCCAGGGGCCAAATAATAATTCCCCAAATTGCCACTGAGTTAAATTGTAATTTTAACCCCTTCAATATTACAGATATCTCCAATTCATTGTGATTAGTTAAATGTCCCATTCAAAGGGGAGCTATACCCTTAATAAGACTCCTGCCCAAGCTACCCTATATGCCACTGGTATGGAATCCTAGGTCCTGGGATCATTTGTGTCCTTCTTCTAGCTAAAGTACCTGCTCAGCCATATGGGGTTTGCCGTTTATTCCATGAAGCTGAATGTTCCTGGATATTCCGGCACCTTTGAATCCCATTGTAGTACATCCCTGAATCTGGTGTACTACACAGGTGCACACATGAGCAAGAGGCCATCACCTTTTATTTGAGAAGGACCCAGGCTACAGCAGCACCCCAAGACAACCAGTGCAAACAGCGTATAAGGTAGGTTGGGTAGGGGTTTTGTTAAGGTTTAGATTAAATCATTGGGACAATTTATCAGTTCCCTATGGTGCATCTGGTTTGCCCCATAATTGCTTGTCATTTTTTCTGTGCATATTGTTCTAAAGGTAGGTATTAAGGATATTCAGCAACTAAACGGATGGTATTGCTAGTCAATAAAGGAGTATGACCTATAGGAATATTTTGCTCTTAACTTTGTTAACAAAATGAGCCCTTCAAACAGGTCCACTATTAGAAATCATGGGGTTTTGGACAAGTGCAGCTGGCCCCCCCTTCCCAGACCAGAAGCATGAAGCTAGGCCCACCCCAGCTCCGTTAGTGCTACTTTCACCTCACATGCAATATTGGCATACAGGTCACTGGTAGCGGGCCACACTGCAACTTTTATGAATGGCCTGGCTGCCTATGTTAGTGCAGAAGAAATAATAAATGCCTCTGATTGGTATAGAGGTTAGAGACAGCAGGCCACACCATAGATAATATTAAAAAAAGACCCAGCGGTCAGTATTAACTTTTGCATATAATGTTTTTACTTCCCTCCCTGGCCCACTTCTGTCTTGGGACACCAGTCCCCACTGTTCCTCCTTAGTGGCAGCCCTGTCTTCAAACAGAAAATCTGACAACAGACAATTCTGACTGGGTTAATTGAGTTCATTAGAGTTATCTAAAAGACACACACTGAATAAAGTTATATTTGTATATGTGTATAAGTAATATTGGTATACCATTGGCACTCATGTTGTTTGATGTTAATATGGACCACTGTCCACCCACTGGGTGCTGTATCTCTTCGCTATAGACATAAACAAATAAATATATGCACTCACAGTATTTCTGTGGAAGCCCATGCCCTGAATTGTTCCATTTCTTCTTAAAATGTTATCCTTGCAGTCTGATTTTAAGTTGTTTGTTGCATCTCCAGCAGGGTCTGATTTACATCTCAGTCATCTCTAGGAAAGACATCGTAGTTTCCTTTAGTCCAACCCATGACCCCGCCCTCCCAATTTTCTGGCACAGAAAGTTAGTCTATAACATGCATCGTCAAATTATTAAAAAAAAAAAAAAAAAAAAAAAAAGCTTTGAACCCTTTGGTTGCTAGATAAATCTCCAACACATTAATTTATAATGTGTTGGAGACTTATTTAGCATCCAAGGGGTTAAATAAAAGCCAGTAAAGGGGTATATAAAATGGTTGGGAGAATATGGAGATTGCACTGGACACACCCACAATTCAGAATGAGGATGTGTTCAGCACAGCAGAGGTGCCCCTCTAAATATGGCTCTCTAGGCAGTTGCCTACTTTGCCTAATGGGAATATGGGGTTAAACACCCCAGACAATGATTTCTCTCAAGCATCCATAGGATTAAATAGTCAGAGATTCATGGTCAAAAAGGTAACGTTTTTTTCTTCAGGAAGGTTGTTTTGTACTTGTGGAGGTGTTCCATACCTATTTAGATTAAGAAATTAACAAGGTTGCTCATTAGTTGAAGAGTAATTTTCCGCCGTACTAAACCTGGGATGGTTCTGCCAGGGAGTTGATGAAGCATCACAACTGGCAAAGGGATCCTGACATTCAGGGAGCATCATAAATCTTTAGCAAGAAGAACATGGAAGTGAAGCGAATCTATTGAGTGCTTCTGTGTACTTGTTCTCAATCTCTCCACAAGCTGGCAGCTACTTATTAAAGTGCCAGGGCTACTTATGCTGCAATTTATGTTATCGCCTGTTACAGTGTAAACACCTTGTTGCCAGTATCTGATAATGAGTAGAAGTAAAAGTGACAGATAATCACAGAGCCCTGACACCCTATCATAGTCAACTATACTGATACATTATGCAATACTACGGCAAACTAACTGCGCCGTAGGAGACAAATAGAAATTCCCATTGATTTAAATGGTGATTTATGCTACAGAAGTCTCCACACAGTGTTTCACAATACGTTGGAATGTTCTCTAACCTTCAAGGGGTTGAACTCCCATTTCAAAAAAATGAGAATAGGCAGAATTTGTGCTTGTCTTCTATGATGCAGTTTGCTTTACCCAGAATTCTTTCGCTTCTTAGTACAACAGTAACAATTGCTGTTGGTATTAAGGATGGACTTTCATTCTGACACTGCGACAATTTCAGCTGGGACTACTGAAATGTACTGATTACTGAACTGTAAAAATGTAATACAAATGGTGCAGCAAATGCCAGCAGCTGATACTGTAACGCCACTTCAGAAGCAGAGGTATCAATAACGTTCTGCTTTATTTTCAGTTATGTTTCCTTAAATACAAACTCTGCAGTTTAGCCACCATCATCTCTATGGGCATTTCCCCACTGCCCAGGAAACAAGACCCTGTGGAAGAGGAGACTCTGTCATAGCAACTGTTGACTCCTAATTTCCTGTCCCAACCCTCCCTTTCGCCACTTCACCTACACATTCTCACCTCCTATCCCCACTTTTGCTGCTTTGCTTCCCCCTCCCTCCCATTCTCTTCTTTGTATCCTCTTCCATAACTCCCACCATCTCTTTCACAGCTTCGCATCCCCCTCCCTTTCCCCACTTTGCCTCTCCCTTTTGCCAATTTTCCTCGTGATCCCGTCCACCTTTCCTTTCGCTACTATTCCTCCCCTCCCTTTCACCGCTTTTTCTCCTTCTCCCTCCCTTTCACCTCTTTCCCTCCTTCTCCCTCCCTTTCACTGCTTTCCACCCTTTCGTTGCTTTACCTCTTCATCCCTCCCTTCCACCAATTTCAATCTACATTGCCACTTTGCCTCTTTTATTTACCGAAAGAAAGACAGAGAGAGAGATTATTTATTAAAATAGCCATTGCTGGTTGGAGAGGAGCCCATTGTAGGAAGAGGAAACCAGCCTCATAATAATTGGAGCTGCCCATGGACATAATTTCAGCTAGCAGAAAGGTGACTGACATTTGTTCTTGCCAAAAGTAGTCACCTTTAATTAAACCTTTAGACACGATTGACATATCTAACTTATTGTTTTGCAGGTAACCAATGGGTTAAGATTCTTTAGCCAAAAACATAATCGGCTATGCTCTCTTGATCTGACCTTGAGTCTGTATGAGAACAATACTCAGCCGCTGCCCATATAAAACAGAAGATATACATGCTGTTCTGTTGAACAAATCTACAAGGCCCAGATTTATAACTGCAAACTCGAGTTATTCTGGAGTAAACCAACTGCACCAAAGGGGACAAATAAAAATGCAGGTTAAATTAAATTGGGCTTTTAACCCATTAAATGCTAGATAGATCTCCAGTGCATTGAAAAGCAATGCATTCGAGATCTCTCTAGCATTTAAGGAATAAAAAGGTCTATTCAAGTGCATGGGCAGTGGCGTAACAATAGTGGTCGCTGGGGTCATCACTCCAGGGGCCCGGCCTCCCCTGCTACCACCACCACTGCCAGCATTAAAAAAGCTTTGCCAGTGGGAAGATCACACTGATCTCACCACCGGCAAGCTGTGAGCAGCTTTCTTGTGGACCCTGGCCGTCTAGTAATGCAAAGCTCTGGTAGATGACATCATCTCCCAGCTCTCTGCATTACTGGAGGTCCGCTCGGGAGCTGCATATAGAGTTCTGTGCAGAAGGTAGCACAGACCTCTCCTGTCACGCCGCCGGACCACCATGGATGATGTGGCCCCCTCCTTCTGGTGGACAGTGGGGGCACATTCGTGGAGGTGGACAGTGGGGTCAACATGGGGGGGAGGCGTGGCAAATTTTGCACCAGGGCCCGGCAGCCTCTAGTTATGCCTCTGTGCAAGGGAATTTAGAAAGTTTTATTTGTCCCCTATGGTGCAGTTGGATTACTCCAGAATAACTCCTGTTTTATAAATATGGGCATTCGTGCAGTATTTACTAAACTGTTAAATCACCAACAGCTGTATCTTCCATGATGTGATGTTTACTAAAAAGTAACCAACATTTTGTGACCCACCAGAGGAGAAAAGTGACAGCAATTTGGCCATTTAACCCTTTGAGTGCCAGAGGGGTATGCAACACAATGCAAAGCAATGCATTGCGCACCCCTCTGGCACTCAAAGGGTTAACACTATAAGGGCCTTAGACACACAGAAGAAATGAGGTGCAATTATGTGGCTAGTGCACCAAAGGTCACACAAATTCTCACGATTTAAATGAGAGCTTCTTGAAGACCTTGAATGCTGGACAGTTCAGCAATGAGTTGTGATCTCTCTAGCCTTCAATGGGATAAGAGCTCCATTTAAATCAATGGGTATTTGGGGAATTTTTATTTCTTATGGCATAGTTGGTTTTCCCTATAATTACATCTCTCTTGCTTTATACAAAAGGCCTTAAGTAACTTGTTGCCATTCACTAGATACCTTTCTTTCATATAAGGTGTTAAAAGCCCCATTTAAATCATTGAGGCGTTGTATTTGAATTTTATCTACATATATGTGTAACAGCTGGGTTGTGGGTAACTGTCTCTAAGAGAAATATTGATAACTTTTACTTGTGCACTTCATGCGGGTCCTTTTGCTGCATGTCCCTGCAAGGTTAGGGTTTCCAGATCATCACTTTAAAAAGTACAGATGAAAAATGTCTGATGCAGTGGTTAATTATTAGGGTGCACTGGTTCCCATTTATCAATACAGCCTTCATTTTTCATCTGTGCCCTCTTTTAAAGAGATGATTTGTCAGCCTTTTGCTAGGCCTTCCATGGTCCAGTCTGGCGCTGCGTTTGAAGGATAACTATTTATTTAAGTTCCTTTGTTAACCATTTGAGTGCCAGAAGGATGTGCAGCGTAGGTGAAAACACTCTGGTTTTGACTGTTAATACTGGGTCTCCACAGACAAAACATATTTCTCTGGCTTGTTTAATTTATTAGTATCCTATACCCATTCTTCTCATTTACCAAATCATTCTGCCTACTTCCCTCACCCATTTTAGGGTCAAGGCATACTTTCTGTCACAGTAACCCTACCCACCTGGTCGTGCTCCAACCATCTTACACGGAGAACTCCACCCTAATTATTAACCACTGCCTCAGGCATTTTTCGCTAGATAAAGATTAAAATAAGCTAAACTTGTATAGGGGTGATCGTTCCCCTTTAAATGGGGCTTTTAACCCATTGAATGCCAAAGAAGTCTCTGACTCATTGAGAAGCATTCAGGGGGTTAAAGGGGAACTATCAACCCTATACAAGTTTAGCTTATTTTTATCCTTATCTAGGGATAAGCTTAACCCCTTAAGGACCAGTGGTCCTGGGATGTTTCCGTCCCATAAGGACCACTTTGATCCTTGCCGACACGCCGGTACATGTGACCTGTTGCGTGTATCTGTGCATCGCTTTGGGGCCTGAAAGAGATCGCTCTAGTCTCAGAGTGATCAATTTTAGACCCCATTTTTACTTACAGCACTTCAGGTGGAGCACTGTAAGTAAAAAGTATGTGACGTACTATGACCGTCATCGGTCCTTAGGTATTTAAGGAACATGACGGTCATAATACGTCACATAGTCTTTAAGGGGTTAAATAGTTTGTTATTTTTGTTTAAAAAAAAAGCATGCTGTGGCAAAATCTACATTGAATGAATGAATGAATGAATATGTTTATTTATATAGCGCCACAAGTGTACACAGCACTTTACAATTTAAGGGTTTAAACAATACAGGGTTACAGGTGCTTTGTAGAGTGAAACATTGGGTGCGAGGTCCCTGCCCGAAAGCTTACAATCTAAAGTGGGAGATATACAGAGTACATTAGGGTCAAGTGCTGAATACAGTGCTAGTTCTGATGATGATAGAGGACATCAGTAATGTAAATAATTTATAACAGCGTTCATTTGTACAATATCAGTGCCTTCTAGCATGTTGAGATTTTATCCATGAGGTGCATTTTCAGGTAAGATTTGAAGGTTATCAGAGAGGTGCAGTGGCGCAGGTTAGATGGTAGAGCATTCCATAGATACGGAGCAATGAGAGAAAAAGGTTTGATACGTGATAGAGCTGTAGAGACAAAAGGAGCTGAGAGAAGACAGTCATTGGCTGAACGTAAGTGGCGGGATGGGGTATAACGGGAGATCAGAGTGGAAATGTAAGAAGGAGTAGAGGAGAGAAGTGTCTTGAAAGAGAGAAGTAAGATTTTGTAAGATATCCGGAGTTTGATAGGCAGCCATTGGAGAGTTTTGAGGAGGAGTGGGGCAGGGACAAACCTAGGTGACAGAAGAGTAATTCGTGCTGCAGCATTCTGCCAGCCCCTCTGGCACTCAAAGGGTTAAAAATTAACCTGTGTCTTACTTCTGGACAGAATGAGGTTACAGCTCTGCACCGCCGTCTATCAAGCTTCTTCTGTTCTCTCCCCAAGCATGGTCGCTTTCCATCCAGCTTACATGGAGAACTCCTCTGTTATTGAAGGAGGTTAGAACACACCCATGCTTGGGGAGGAGCAGAAGAAGATTGACAGCCTTTCAATTGCTCCAGAATTGGTCCTCTTTTCTGTTGTGTATAAGGCACTGACAGCCACATATTCCTTTGGGTATGTTTTCCAATTTTGCAGCACTGCTCCTATGTTTCCAAGCACGATACATTTTAAAGTAGGTAAAAAGTGTGAACTACTCTGACAAAATCGAAGAGATAAATTAGCAGCAGCAGTGATGCGTTGTGTTTTTTGCTGTATTACAAGGAACCCCCTGTGACTGTTAATGGATTGGCTTCAGTACAATGTTTAGTACTTTCAGATTTGTTCTGTCTATTTCTAAAGCAAATTACCCAATGCCTCTACAAAACTGGCAATAAATAAATACTAAACAAACAAACATAAAGATTTGATTTGCTTCAGTGTTTGCATAAAGTGACCATGTTTGGATATCTTCCCATCAAAATAGCCTCTTAAGAAAACCATAAAGCAATCAAAACCATAAAGTGCCGTACTTTCTGGCACTGGGCTATTTAGATGCATTGACTGCACTGTGTCTCTGCTTGCAAAGTATGATTACAGCCATAGCAAAATACTAGTCTTTCAACCAGCGAACTCCTCATGCAGCATTTCAAGGTATAGTACACACTATCATTCTTAACCCTTTGAGTGCCAGAGGGGTATTTGTAATGCGTTGGATACCTCTCTGGCAAGGGTTAAACTCACTTGTTTCACTCGGACAGAATCTGTAGGAAAATAGTGGACTTCCACTAGAAGCTTCTATAATAAGGGAACTTAAACATACTTTCATTACACATAAGGCTGTCTTGAACTTAGACATAGAGGGAAGAGGAAGGAAGGGCAGATTAAGTGGGTGAAGTGGTCCCGATCAGTCAGCATCCGTGTTTCTGTGTGTGACATGGGCAAGACAGGGAATAGCAGAACTGTGAATGAAACAGAGGCTCACAAACCTCCTTGGTTGATGGAAATGGAGTCTGAAGAACTGAAGATATTCTGAAGCAACCAAATGCATTATAGGGGTCAAATAAGAATCCCAATTGAATTAAATGGAACTTTGAACCCTTTAAATGATAAAGAGCTCTCACGCATTGCAAAGTAATGCATTTGAGACCTCTCTAGCATCCAGGGGGTTAAAAGGTTCATTTAAATTGATGGGAATATGGGGAATTTTTTATTTGAACCCCATGATGCATTTGGGTTGCTCTTGTTCTTTTCAGTACTTCATCCTCAATAGCCTCATTGGTCACACTGGAGAGCTACATGTTTGATAGCAGCTTCTTGTAAAACGTGAGGTAAGACAAACAGGTGAGCACCTTAACCCATCCCGAGAAAAAGAGCTGTAATAGACTAATAGGGTAAAACATATTTGTTTATTGCGCAACTGGCGGTATGTGCCAACGTTTCAAACCAGTGGCTAATATGACTACTCTGATGGCCTTACGTTTTCATGCCTGCAGCATGGAAGTTCATCAAAGGATCACATGAGTTGCTTAGATACACAGGCATGACATGCATAAGGCTATTAGTATAGTGATGTTAGATGGTTTTTATCTTTCATACATACCTATGTCACAATAGACAGATATGCTTCTAACCCTATTTGCCTATTGTATGTCTTGTCCCAGAGGTTAAGATCCTAACACTGAATGCCATACGAGTGAGACATTCAAAGGGTTAACAACAGCTTAGACCATTGTGCCTCAATAAACCCGAGGAAGTCAGTTAGCATCCTTGTAGGACATGCTGGCATAATCCAGGTCTAAAGTGCAATGGGATATATGTATAAAGGTTAAAGTAGAGCAGTGCTGGGGCAATGTCTGGATTTCCCAAAAGACAGAATACACAACTGCTTAGAGCTCCGAATTTTGATGGGCACCTCAGCTGTGTTGGTCTCACCCCCTATTCTGAATTGTGGGTGTTTCTAAAGAAATCTCAATGTCCCTGCACCACTGTTTTACACTTTACAAGCTATTATTTAACTCCTGAATGTGAGAATTCAAAGCACTAAGTGTTAAAGAGTTTTTTGCCCTTAATTCTTATAGGTCAAGGGTGATATCTATGCCAGGAAATAGTGGATGGGACTGAGGGTAGGGCCATGTAAGGTATAGGGGTGTGGTCATGGGTACAGCTAAGGGTTCCTAGAGTGCCTGGCCTAGAGGTGTCTGGGATATAACCCTTTGAGTGCCAGAGGTGTACGTAATGCATTGCAAAGCAATGCGTTCCATACCCTTATGGCAATCAAAGGGATAAATCTGCTCCGGACTGGGGCAGGAGTTGGAAATCTTTCTAGCATCCTAGGAGTTAAGAATTCCCATTGGTTTAAAAGGGCTTTTTTTGTTTGTAGTGCTCTGTAATTGCTCTAACTTTGTCTTTATACATGTGCTCCAGTGCATATTATTCTGTGTGCCATAAAGTATAATAATGGATAACGAATAATGAAGATTTTTGCCTCTGGCTAATGAGCGCATATTTGGCATATGTCATTTATCACAGAGCAAAACCGGGTCTTGTATAAAACTTTCAGTGTTACTAATGTGTATCTGAGACGGGCAGCCCGGGGTTTTCAGAAAGGGGTTTTGAAAAAAATTAGAATAGAAAAACTGTGGAATTTATTCTGTGCAGTTCTGTATCTAAAAACCATCGCAACTATCTTAGCCTAGACTAGGAATGGGCAACGCGCATCCATCCAGTCTCTGCTGGACTGCAACTCCCATCATCCACTGTGTCCAGCTGAGGATGATGGGATTTGTAGTCTAAAAACAGCTGGAGGGAAGAAGGTTACACACCTCTTGAATGGTCCTATGCACAACAGGTGGAAATATTTCTCATTATTGGGGTGTTAACTCTTTGTTTCTCTGATATTATAGGGGATGTGTTTCTGGGTACCCGGAAACCTCCCTCTCACTCTGCTTGAGAGAGAGAGAGAGATAGATAGAGAGAGAGAGAGAGAGAGAGAGAGCTGTTTCTCTGTCAGAGGGAACTGCAATGCAGAGATCTAAAATGACTTGCAGAACCTGCGTGCACATAGATGATAAAGACAACTTGGTTACAGCCTGTGTTCCCTTCTCAAGCTATGCGCTTGTATCAATATAAAATAGGTACCCAGCATTAGACAACATTAATCCTTTGAGTGCCGGAATGGCGTTATAGCATTGCTTCAGAATGTATTGCACAGATGGCCCCCATAATCGCCTTTTTTTATAAGGTTACCTAGGAACTCTCTGGATTTGCCCCAGAGACTTCGGTTTTGACAGTGCATTACGGGGTCTCTGTGGACAGATTCTCTTGTGGTGGGGAGTATCTCCTGAAACTCTGCCCACTTCTGCTCCTTCACACCCTGTTCCTCCCACTTCTCCTCCTTCCCCACCCAGTTCCTATCACTTCCCGCCCACTTTTATGATATACCCATTAAACCCTGCCCCCACTCGTGAGTAAGCCCCACCCCTTTTTCATCACAATTGGCTTCAAATATATCTCCCAGCGGCCACCAGAGGAGTCCACTCTAAGGTATGAAAAAGACAAACTAAAGGTTTACTATACTACAAGTGTGTCATTTGTAATGTCAGATTCCCCGTAGTTTGTACTATCTTTTTTTCCCATCTTCACCTTTTTCTTTTTACGCTTCTGTTTCCCTGAGACTGTTCTCAGTGAATCTGTTCCTAGAAGGATTTCTCCCATTGACTGTGAAGGAACATAGAAAATATACAATGTAAAACATACAGAGCACTTAGTGCTGCAGGTATAATGTTACATTATATCTCTGTCCTGCTTCGACTAACTAGAAAACTTACTGTCAGTGACATAAAAGTATAAAAAAATACTTTTGAAGATAAAAAAAATAAAAGAATAGGTAATTAGATTTTACATATAATGCACTTGAAATATATGATTACTATACCTTTAAAGGGGACACTTATGAAATATGCATACCGTATGGTTACATTTTAACCATTTGGGCACCGAAGAGGTATATAAAGACCATATTCAAGAAACCTAAGACTTGCAATTCTGGAGCAGACCAATTATATCACAGGGACTTTTAACCCCTTGAAAGTGAGGTCTTCAAGGGATTGTTTTCCATTGCGGTAAAGATCTGTCTATCATTCGAGGGTTTAGAAGCCTCATTTACATAAAATCGGATTTTCGTTATTTGGCTAATGTAGTAAAGTTGTATTTCTTCAGAATTTCACCAATATGACTTCCTGAATATGGTCCTAGGTCTCAGCTCCTTCCCCTTTATCGCCATCTTTTTTTAGACACACTACCTGTTTTCAAACTCTTCTTACTAGCTTCCTTCCCAGTCCTACCCGCTGTCCTGCCTTATCCTATAGCTTTCCCTGCTCACTCCACCTCCTATAAGACATACATTTAGAGCCATCTATGCTGAGTAGTTTAAAGAATGCCAGGGGACTGAGCCTCCAGTGTTCCCAGGTATGCTGGCAGATCGGGGGGTTATGCACTAGAGAGTGATAAAAGAGGTGATAAAGTTGAGAAGACTTCTCCAGTGATATCACTTTTCTAATTCCTGTGTTATGTTATGGAGCCTATGCACTAAGAATTCTCAAGTGGGAGAGATCTTTGTGTGTAGGCTCCATAGAATACCAGGAGATGTCACTGGAGATGTCATCTCAACTTTATAACCTCTTTATCACCTCTTAGTGCATCTCCCCCAAGTAATTACCTTTTTAGAGCCTCTTGTAATGTAAGAGGCAGAAATTTGCATGGAGTGGGGTACTAAAGGGTTTTTCCTAATGTAAAAGAAAAGCAATTCTGGAGCAAACAAACTACATTATAGGGGACAAATAGAAATCCAGATTGTTTTAAAAACATTTTAACCACTTCAATACTAGAGAGATCTACAACACATTGTAAACTAATGTGTTTGAGAACTTTAGCATTCAAGGACTAAAAAGCCCCATTGAAATCAATGGCAGGTTTTGGTAATTTCTCCAGGATGGTTCAGTTTTTTTGCTACAGAATAATTCTTCTTTTCTTTTGTGCATGACACCAAAAGAATATATTTAGGATGCATGGCAGCTCATAGGTTTGTAGCTGCTGGTGATAGCTTCAGAATCTTTTTAAGTAGATATGTGTTTAATATAAAAACACAACAGTACTATGATAATGCACATGTGCCCCCCATGAAATCTCCAAGTCCTAGCATTCAAGGGGGTCAATTTTGAAGTGCTGTGCATGTGAATGTTCATTGGTAGAGGCAGCAGTGAACTAGAAATTTTATGGGACCCTAGGGTAAAATAAATTCTTCTTCAAAGCCCCCCGACCCCGTCTGGTTGATATGGAATGGAAGATATGGCTACACTGGGGGCAAAATATGGGTAAATTGGCTATCATGAGTAAGGGAGGGGCTGGGTATGAGCTACAGGGCTACTCTGGGTAGCAAAAGCAAAACGTGAAAAATAACGCTTTCCACCTTTTTTCTACTCTTTTAAAGATACAATTTATTGAGATTTTAACATACTCTGAACAAAATGAAATCTTTCATTTTAATGTGCTTAGTTAGAACTCATCTGCTCTATTAAATTAGAACTGGACTTGTTAAACAAACGGGTTTTCAAGATAACGTTTTCCATTTTCTTTTCTACTGCATTGAAGGTAATGATGATAATGTACTTCCCCTCCCTGTGGACAGTTTCTCCCATGCATTTTCTCAGTTCTAAAGTATAAAATGATATGACTTTTTATTGCATTTTGAGAGAGAGTGAGAGATATCAGTTTAAGGGGATAGTAATGTTTAAAAAAAAAAAAAAAAAAAAAAAAAGCAGCTCGAATTAATGTTCATAGTATTTGGGCCATGGAGAGTGTTATTTCAATACAGTCAGAGTTCAAAAGTAATTGAATGCTAAATTATCCCCCTCCCACTGATGTAACACTGCTCACCTCAGAACAGAAAGGTGGAGTACAGATGGCTTGCAGAGAGGGACAATCTTCAATTAGCATACGGGAAAAACCTGTCAAGGGGGCAGGGTTTTCATTGTTCTCACAGTATGAAGATTGTCCCTTGCTGCAACTGTCTGGTCTGTGGACCAGATTCCACATCTGGGGGGGTGGCTTACACTAGGTAAAAGGGGCAGGAGGGGGAAACATTATCATTCATTTACTCTTGAACTATAACTCTCACTGTATTGAAATAACACTTTCAGTGGCCCAAATACTATGACAATTAATTGGAGTTGCTTTTATTTTGAAACATTACTATGTGAAACCATCTCACTGTGCCACTTCTCTGTCCCCGGGCTCAGAGTGCAAACATTATTTCAAGGCTTATGTTGCCATACGACTCATAACATTAATAATACAATGTATTCCTTGAAAGAGCATAACCACTTGCCTCATTACCTTCACCAGCTTAAAATGGAAGTCCCTACTGTTTTCTCAAGGCTTATGGTGCCATATCACTGCTCAGCCTCCTAACAGGTTTATTAAAGTGGATGTTGCTGTAGGCCTCACAATGTTAACACATTTTTCAAGGCATCTGTTGCTGTAGGCTCAGTCTGCTAACAAATTTTCTTTAAAATGTGAGTTACTCCACTTCAACACTCAGCACTCAGCAGCAGTGGTACTGCCGTACGAAGCATAGGTGGACATTTTTAAAGCTACCGCAGGAATTTTATTGGTGGCAGTGATAAGTCAGAAGTCTTATATATTTTGTATATGTGGAAATTTCTGCAGAAAAGTAGAAAATTGGGCTTGATCATTGAAAATTCCTGTGAAAAGAAAACTGTAATTTTCATCTGTCCTTAGATTTTGTGCCAGGCAGCAATGATTTGAGGTGAGGGTCAAAAGTGGATTGCGCGTATAGGCATGGATGAAGATATGGGAACCAGAGGTTTCTTTGTTCTTGGTTATTGAAATGTAAATTTGACCCTGCAAGTCTCCTGCTGATTTTCTTCTTTGTTGATATACTTGTAAAAGTTCTTAGTAAATAAGACGCATTCATTCTTCATGTATATCTGTTGATAAAGCCGCATGGATAATTTTGCAGTTTAGTAAATCTTGGACAATGCAAGGTCTGTTTATTATCTATTTTCAAGTGTGAATAGGTCACCTGTACTTTCCTATATTCTTTAGAATTTAGTTTTTACATGTAGAAACATCCACAGACAGATATGTACAACATTACATACTCTAATAGAACTTAATGTGTGATATTGTATTTGATATTTTTCATAATTTGGTGGGAAGTGATTTTATGCATCCTTGTCCGGTGGCTCTATTCTACTGAGCAACAGGAAACAAGATAGATAGAAAGGTGTCCTGCAGCCTGTTGAAAAACTGCACATGTAATAATGTCTATCTCAATGGTTCCCAAACAGTGTGCTGTGGCACTTTAGTGTACCTTGAATACCAGCTTAGGGTGCCACACTTTTTCTATGAAATCTGACAAGAACTGGAAATTATTTTCCAAAATTAGCTTTTTACTGTCATTCTAATATGTGGTAAGACTCTGTCGGTGCTAACTGTGATACCTAATAATAACTACATTTATGTATAATTTCCTTCATTATTCCTTTCAAAAGGACCTATAAAATGCTTTGGGCACCCTAAAAATTCCAGATTACATGTTCCATGTGCCTTGATAGAAAACCACTGGTCTATCTTAATGACGTGTGTTAAAGATGCCAAAAAATGTTTCTAGAATTTAAACGGTTAATATCCAGTGCCCATAGTGTAAAATTTTACATGTTGCCTCGGGTATGCTAGCCACAACAACATTTTTAAATGTGAGTATGACCAGAGCAATCCTGGAACTCCCTGCACCAGACACCCACTCTTGTTTCTGGACGTGTTAGGGATCAGGAACCAGACAGACTCAAAAAATATAAAATGCAAAATACCTTTATTAAAGTAACAAAAAACAAGCAAAGCAGAATAGTTATCCAGGAGCATAAACCAAAAGACAAGCTAGGGTCAGGAACACAGGAGTCAGCGATGTCAGAAACAAGCCAGGAGTCAGGAGCCGAAGGATCATCAGAGGAAGCCAGGTCATACACAGATAAATAGGAGCACATGAGAATCCACAGCAGCCAGCAACATACACAAGGACAATCAGGAAGTGAGCCAAGCTGCTTTAAACAGCCTGGGAGGGTTTGCTGATAACAGTCAGGTGAGTAATCACAGAGAGGTCAGCTGATTCAGCCTGACCCAGGAAAGGGAAGGCAGCAGCAATGGATACCAGAGCTCTAGATTAGCTCAGACAGCAGAATCAACAGCAGAGTTAGAGCAGCTCAGCCAAACCTTGACAGGAAGTAGGTTTATTTATCCCTATTTTTGTATTTTATAGGTTGAATATTTTTGGTACCAAACAACAGTGGGTATGGCTAGGGGTATTGTCATATGAAGAAAAGGGTTGTGGCCAAAGGTAGGGCTAAATGTATCTGTGTGTGTATTTGTGTGTGTCCATGACTTCTTTCTTTTCTATTGAAGCACTAAAATGTAGTACCCTCTGTGTCCCTATTACCTAGAAGCAACCTAATATAATTAGTATTCTGCCTCTCTCACAGGAGAGAGATACTGAGCCAAGTGATAGTGAAGCCGATTTGCCTTGATTTTCCACTATTTACTTGACCTTCAGCATTTTCCTTTCCTATTATCCAGCAACCAGTGCCTGAAGATGCTTGACACTCTATCCTTGGATGGTGGTGAGCAATTTGTAATTGGTTATGTTCAGTGTTATTATTAGCACACCAGTTTTATTTTCCAGGTGAGGTAAACTTATTCTTAAAAAGATCTATAATATGAAAAACACTTTTAACCATTACTGCTGATAAAAGCAACTAACTTGATCAAATGTAGTAAAGGTGCAGGTATACAACCACTTCTAATGTTCTTAGAATTGTTTGAGCCCTTTCACATAGTAATCTCTTCTTGGCATGTTGGCATCATGGCACATTCCAAGCCATGTTCTAAATATTAGGCTTACAGTCAGGCTGGGAACTAAGGACTGGGGTAATTCCTGGTGACAACATCACCATAGTGGCCAAATAAAAACTGGCATTAATGAAGTTACACTTTTCACTCTTAACCCTTAGAGTGCCAGAGAGGTACCCAACGCATTGCTTTGCAATGTGTTGGGTACCACTCTGGAACTCAAAGGATTAATTAAATGCGAAAGAGGTCCCCAACGCATTGCATTACAACCACTCTAGCTTTCAAGAGATTAAAAGCCCCAGTTCAATCAAGATAGATGTGGGCAACGTTAATTTGTCCCATATAGTACTGTTATTTTGCCCAAGAATTACTATGGGGGGAAGATTCACTGAGCGCCAATTAAGAGGTGATAAAGCGAAGAGGACTTCTCCAGTGATATCATTCCCCATTTCCCATGTTATTCTATACATCATATGCACTAAGATCCCCAAAGCTGAAGAAATCTTAGTGCATAGGCTCCATAGAATAACATAGGAACTGAAGAAGTGATAAACTGGAGACGTCATCTCCACTGTGTTACCCCTTAGTGAATCTCCCCCCAGTTCTTCTTAGTGTATTGCCTTTTCATGTTCATAGACCCCCTATAACATTTTGTAGTCTTTTCTGTCTCTGTGGTTTGTTAACCCGCTGAATGTTAGTGAGGGCTCCAGAATTTTGTACTGGAGACATCCCTGATATCCTAGGTGTTGAAGATGAACTGCATCTATTGAAATAAGTGATTCATTCCATCTTTAACAGAGGGACTTAACTGTGTATATATCTTCATTCAGATAGTCTTTCATATCTAGAAACTTTTTCACATTGGACCTGTATTGTAGTTTATAGCTGGTCACTATCAGTTTAAAGTCTGACCCTAAGATGCTCTAAAAACACAAGTGGGAATATCAGTATAGGCCTCCTCATTTAAACTGTTGAAGTCTATTTAGACTAGAATCAGCTGGTGTACACCAATAGTGTGTTGTAGCCAAAAGGGCTTTAACCCTTTGAGTGCCAAAGGGGTACGCGACGTATTCCTTTGCATTGTGTTGCATACCCCTCTGACACTCAAAGGGTTAATCTTCTTAGTAACTTGTTATTATCACACCACACATCACTGATTGATTGTATTGGTGACCAAAGTTTTGGAGGGCCATCTCTCTCCTCAGGTGGAAAGTAGACAATTACTTTGCACTTGAGGTTATGAGGATTCCCCAGGGGTGGACTTAATGGTCGGTTATTTGGTCATGAACCGAGGGCTGCAGCCTGGGACCTTGCTGTACCCAGGGGCCAATTAGGAGGCAGCTGAGTTGCCCATCTGACCAGTGGGCTGTCTGACAAAGCTAGTGTTTCAGTTTGCCACCCGCTTGATCTCTTGGTTTCCAGGACCTTTCAGGTCTTGTATTCTAATTATACAACCAGATGTGACATCTGGTTGTAAAATGGCTTCTGCGCATGCACATGGCAGGTCCAGAAAGAGAAGCTTTTAAATGGGAAGCAAAGACCAGCTTACTACCATCTCTGCATGTAGGGGATTAAAAATGTGAGAAGGGGCTAGTGTGATGCCACAGCCTTAAAACTGAACTTCAATTGAATTGGAGATACAGAAGTGATACCACTAAGTTTACAATTGAAATGGGGCTAAACATTGATACCACATCACTTACAGTTGAAATGGAGCTACAGTGGAATTGTAGCTCCATTTCAGTTGTATTCTTTGTGGTATCACTTGCTTAAATTCACAACATTAATGGCAGTTATAAAATTAACAGAAGGGGGTAGGTTGGAATGATGGACTGGAGTGATAACTTGGGGGTGGAACATAAATGTGGGTGAGGGATAACTGGAGGCAGGGTAAAGGGAGCCCATGACCTCTTTTCTCCAGGGTCCTTGGTTGCCTTTAGTCCGTTCCTTGTTTCCCCTACTAGAAAAATGTTCACAGACACTTAAAATAGATGTAATATCTTGCAGAAAATGTGCACTGATGTATCTTCACATGAACTTTGGTTGTTAAATGCATTGTCTATTGTGAGGAAATGTAATCTAATGGCAGGCTAAAATGAGGGTCTGTAAATACATACAACTGCACCACAGATATAATGGACTTTCTTTTATGACGGCACTTACTTTATTTTAACAAATTGTGACAAGTTGGACATCTTATAGTATAAATTGCTAGGCTGTGAAGCTCCCTGTGTGCATAACAGCACATGTGCAGTAGAGACTGCCGGAGCGATGCAGTCATGCGCAGTAGAGACTGGCTTTAATACTAGTTATGAATAAGTTGATCAATCCTGGTAAAAACCAGTTATACTATAAGGAACTATAAAAATTCCCCACTTAACCGTTTCAGTGCCAGAGAGGTACATAACGCATTGCTTCGCAATGTGCATACCCCTCTGGCACTCAAAGGGTTAAATAGAGCTTTCATCCACATTGAATGCTATAAAGGTCTCTAGCATATTGTTTTTCTGTGTGAGTTAAAAGTCCCACGTAAATCAATGGGAATTTTGACAATATGTATTTGTACCCTATGTTGCTGTTGGTTTGCCACTTACCTTTAGAAGTATAGATCTTCTTTAAAGGGACATTAATACTTAAAATGAATTGAAGTTATGCACACATAAATAGCAGAAACACAGAAGGGAAGAAAAACACACAGGGAAGTGCCCTAGTGCAATTCAAAAAGATTGAAATAGATACCACCACCACCTGGAATCACCCCACACGCTGGTACTCACAATCAGTAGCAGCTGGTTAGTCAAATATATGAAGAAACACCTAGTGAGCATACTGGGTATATCTATCCTGACCCAGAACCAGGATATACAAATCAATGTTCCAACAATCGGGCCCCTCCTCCTCAACATGCTCTCCCCAAACGGGAATACAGTGTCTCCAAAAAAAGAAAAGAAAGGGTTCGCCCACTAGTGTAATACTGCTTATAGATGAATCTCCCAATACAATAAATAAATGTACTCAAATTTGCGATATGACAACTAAGGGGATGACCAGAGTCGGTAAATAAGCCTGTGGAAATCTCACACCGCCTCTACTCGGTGACTCCCGTTCACTGCTGCCTGCTGGAAGATTCATCTATAAGCAGTATTACACTATTGGGCGCCCCCTTTCTTTTCTTTTTTTGGAGACATATACATGTAAATACCCTGTACATCACACTAGCAGCTGTAAACATTATACAGTTGTTTTCTGAGGCCTAAAACCTAACCTTATGTGTGCATTGAGTCTTTTCCAGGGCTCCGTGCCTCCAATTGATTCTCCAGGAATATCTTTAAGTGAACTGAAATAACAGCCTTTATGAATAAAAGAGCAGGGAGTACCAATCACAGTCAATTAACTGATTTTAGCTCTTATCTGTAATGCAAACAGTACATACAATATTAAATTATGTTATCAGGACAATTTACAAACACATTAAATAGCAAGTTAAGATTATAGTTTAAGGATTTAACATAAGAATTATTCATTTTTACCTATGAATGTAGCAAAGTTATAACCACACTCTGGATGTTATAGTATACTAGTCACAAGAAACTCACTACTGTATTCATTTTATTGGGATGTTCTCCCTCTATCCACCTGCCCCTAAGGTGGACAAATACTCAAACAGAAAGGGAACAAAAGAGGCACCCACTCACTGCTGGTATTCACCAAGTCCATTTATTAAGGCCACAGTGAAGAACAATAGAATTTTATCAGAGCAGAAGTTTCAGGCCATAACTCTGTAGTTGGTTTCCTGAAATATTCTTTATAGCCTAAAACTCCTGATGGGAGATTCACTAAGCAGTAATAAAGCGGTGATAAGGTGGTGATGAAGTGTAGATGACTTCTCCAGTTTATCACTTCTCCAGTTCCTATGTTATTCTATAGAGCCTTTGCACTAAAGATCTCCAAAGCTGAAGAAATCTTAGTGTATTGGCTCCATAGAATAACATAGGAATTGGAGAAGTGATAAACTGGAGAAGTCATCTCCACTTTATCATCTCTTTATCACCGCTTAGTGAATCTCACCCCAGCCCTGTTAAATGCTATTGTGCTTCGCTGTGACCTTAAAATATGCACTTGGTGAATACGGGCAGTGAATGAGTGCTATTCCTTTTCTGTATAATTTTCACATATGTTATCTATAAGTAAGTTATATCAATCTGTTTCATTTTTTGGAGTTAATGTTTAATAAGGGATTTTCTACAACAGGTCCTTGGTACTATCGATGGACCAGAATGTAAATAAAATGCATTATTCAAGTAAAATGATAATTCTACCTGTCTAATAAATATTTACATATTGGTTTTATATTCTGTTTACATTTACACAAAGCCACATCAGCTGGGTTCTTACCAAAGGAAGTTTCCTTACAGCCAACAGAGCCAATATGTTACCACCAACAACACAAAATGCTGGCAAACTCACACCATAGGGATACAATATGTACCTGAGTCATCAGAGTTGCCTCTTTGTTTGCCTCTTCCTCTTTCTCTGTGTATATTTTCAGTACTTGGCACTGTTTGATTTTTGTCTATTTGCTATATTGAATCAACTGTTAGTATGGGTACAGACACACCTTTTACACCTTTTGCAAAATGGTATAGATCAACATTGCAAAGTAATGAGTTGCGTACTCCACTGGCATTTAAAGGTTAAATACTACCAAGTGTGTGTATGTACAGGACCAACTGAATATGTAAAAATATAATTAGAATTGTAGATTGTACAAAGCAATAACAAATGGGCTGCTGAATTTTGATTAACAAACAAACATTTTTTAGTTTTAATAACTTATAAATTAAGCAATTTTCATCAATGGGGGTATCTTTTAATCCAACAGGAAAAGCCTTACTATAGATTTATGTATATGTGGCAGTAGTAGTAGTATGCAATAAACAAATAAACACACGCAAGCACACACAACATATATGCACATTTTCTCACAAACAAGCTGGATCCTCATCTCTCTACCTAGCTCTTCCCTTTGCTCCATATCTCTTCTCCATCTCATCTCCCCTCCATGTCTCTCCCTCCACCTCTTTCTGCTTTTCTTCCTCCACCTCTCTCTCTTTTTCCATACATCTGTCTCTCCCTCCCTCATCTCTTCTTCCTTCAATCCCTCTCACTCTCACTCTCTCTCTCTGTCTCTGTCCTTCCACCTCTTTCTCTCAGTCTTTCCTTTTGGACAGATGTATGTGCACCTGCCTGCACTATAATGTCCCTCTGTGTCCCTTCTGTTGGATTAGTGACAAGCATGGAGATTGAGTTGCATAATTTTAGGCTAGCATGAGTGAACTTATTTTAAATGTGTTCTGTGAGCATTGTGATGGAAACTTAAAACCAAATCCAGCACCCTCTTAAGTATCAGAATTGCTTTCCATTACAGTCATTGTTTAAGTGACAACAGAGTTGACCAAGAGAAACTGTAGTGGAGCAGTATGGAGCATACGGGGACAGGATGACATGCTAACTGGATAGAAAATGGCATTGGGTCTGATTTAGCTTCTGGAATGTAATTGTGGCCTTGTCTAATCTATAACTTTATATAGTAAGTAAATACCACATAGGCCTGGTCTAGGTTCCCTGAGTCAGAAGTGCCCCTGTTGTCCCATCCAAAGTTGGTGATAAGTAACATAGATGGACTGGTAAAGAGAACATTCTTTTCTAACAGTTGTATGGTCAGAAAGGTGGGCTATATGGCCTTAGCAATAGATCTTGGAACTTCACCTAGTAAGGTGGTTTCTGACCTCCAAGCCAGGCTTAGCAGTAGTATCTGGAGTATATGATAGGTAGATTTATAGTCCCTTGTAAATCCTAATATTGGAACAAGTCAAAGTAAGTGGAAGTGGAAGTGGAAGTGTTCACCTCTGCTGAAACATATTAAGCAAAGGTGGTTTACTTGCCTGAGTCAACCAGCTCATTGTGAGCTCAGCACTAGTGGTGCTACAGAAACAGTCTGGAGGGTTTCCTGCTTAAGTAAACCTGACATATTTGAGCTATTACCAGAACAAAACTCGTATTGTAGGGTAGTATATCTACCCAGGGTACTATGTTTATAAATTACCTGGAAATAGGTATAGGAAGAAAAATCTCAATATTTGCAGACAACACTAAATTATGCAGGGTAATACATTCTGAGCATGATGTTAGTTCTCTACAGAGGGATTTACATAAAATGGCAGATTGGGCAAACAAATGGAATATGAAACTTAATGTAGGAAAGTGTAAAGCATTATTCTGGGACAAACAAATCCTAATGCTAATTATGAACTTAATGGAATAATTTTAGGAGACTCATTGCTAGAGAAAAATTTGGGAGTCCATGTAAATTGTAAACTTAGAAACAGTGATCAATATCAAACAGCAGTGGCAGAAGCAAACAATACTTTCTTGCATAAAAAGAGATATTGAAGTAAGAGAGGATAACACAATTTTGCCAGTTTACAAATCATTGGTAAGATCTCACCTTGAATATTTAATGCTGTTTTAGGCACCATTTCCCAAAAAGAATTTTCTAAAATTGGAGAGATTACAGAGCAACAACATGAAGGGAACAGAGGATTTGAAGTATGAAGAAATCTAGCCAAATTTGGTTGATTTACTCTAGAGAAAAGATGCAAGGGGATCTTCTTACATTACATAAGTAAATGCAAGGTCAATACAAAAATCTTTTGATTACAAAGCCAGATCAATAACGAGGGGCCACCCCTTATGATTAAAGGAAAAGAGGTTTCAACTACCACAGAGGAAGGGATTTTTTTACGGTAAGGTCTGTTAATTTGTGTAATGCTTTGCCCAAAAATATGGTAATGGCAGATACAATGGATACATTTAAGATAAGATTATGTGCATTTCTAGCCAGCAGGAACATACAGGGTTATACTGAGTATTAATAGGTAAAACATGAAGTTCTGGTAAATAGACTAATATTCATTTTGGATTCAGGAAGGCTTATATCATTCTCATTTTTTTGGTTTATAATGAGGAAAAGGTTGAACCTTTGTCTTTTTTCAACCCATTTTTCTATGTAACTATATATGTATAGGCCCTATTTTTAAAGTGTGGTGTTTTATATAGAAACTGCTTATCTTTAGCATCACTGTAACAATATGATAATTGGGAGATGGAACAGGTAATGTGATGCCACTTGCCTACTTTTTTTTTCTTTAAAGAAAGACCCACCCTGGCTGCACATTGTTTATTTAAAGGGATAGTAATGGATGAACATAAAGGCATCTTCAACGACTCCTCATATATTTTTGACCATGTACCGCAGTATTTCAGTATCCTCCGACGTATAGTTCAATGATAAATTATCCCTTTACCCACCCTTTTACCTACATCATGCTGCTCTCCAAGACTGTCCGGACAGCTCAAAGCGAGGGACAATCTTCTGTGAGTGTAAGAAAAATCCTGCCCTTCTTCGTCAAGGAGCTGCTGTGAGCTGTCCAGACTCCACATCTGCAGGGAGATGGAAGAGAAGAGGTAAAACAGGTGGGAGGGGGACTATTTTTAATATAATTTCTGTCCAGTTACACGTTGGATAATATTGAAATACTGCTGTACATGGTAAAAAAATATATGAGGAGTAATCAGAGATGCCTTTATATTTATTCATTGCTATAGCTTTAAGATCAAATTAAATAGATACATATCTGATTAATTGTGTGTTTAGACAGGCAGCTTCATTGGTCTGTGCTGCAGCACTCTTCAGTCCAACTGTGTTTATTTACCTGAGTTGATCTTAATTTTCCCAGCAATCCCATTGCAGGGAAGGCATGGCAGATGTATATCTCATGGCAAAAACTGGCTGCCATAATCCTATATAATAATTCGCTAAGTGTGTGTTTGTCAGAAGCCTTCATGCGCAGTAGAGAGAGCTGCGCGCACTGCAGTCATTCGCAGTACAGAATGCCCATGCTGCAGCTTATCTTATCTTATCCATTGGTACAATACACACAATAGAAGGTAATGCTATTTTTTTTGTGAAGACATTTGTTACACTTGTATATATGAAGCACTTCCACAGTTGGTAAGGGATATTGTTTAAAGCAATCTCTAATCATTGTTGAAGCTCCTTGGCTGTCCAGATCCATCTGTGACATCTTGCCCTATGTGAAGCTTTCTATTTGATGACACAGGGAAGATCTTTCTGTTGGGAATGACACTCAAAACTTGTGAGGCTGCAGACACAGCAGTGACTTGCTTCATAGACAGGGTTATGAGGTGGATCTCAGACCATGTGCCTGGAATACTGATGCAGTGTTCTTTGCAGTATTGTCACTGCAATTGTCAAAAGCAAACCGTTAAGGGAACAGCTTATCTTCTTTTCTAAAATTGCATGCATTGCTGTACAGACTCCTGTGGCAGCCAAGGTTTAATCAGGTACCATTTTCCGCTAGTTTCACCACCAAAGAGACCCAGTACTATTTTCTCTGACCTTGAGCAAATTGATTTATTTTATATGCTTCTATTAGAGAAATAAGATTGCAGTCTTCTTCAACTTATATTTCATTCCAATTGTGTTTATTTTGAAAGTGGTTAAAATAAATGTACCATATACATATAAGCAGGTGAAAAACAACTTTATCTAAATGTGTCTTTTGTTAAAGGGAACTGTATATGTCAGATGCAGAGGCCGTTAATTTATTTAAAAGAAGGGCATAACTAGGTGTATTCTTCCTGCATTCATCTATACTGGGTATCTATATGAAAGTTTTTGGTTTTAAACAGTCATTGTCTGTGACATGACAGTGGCATTTCATGCCTGCAGTGGCAACTCTAGGTATTATATTTAGGGGGCCCACATGGGGCCACAGAAAAAAATGGTGGGGCACCTTTAATGAGCAATATCAGCGTCCTACACCTAAAATTATGACATTCATACCAGTGGGTGTGTGTGTACACACATGATATTAATGAATAGCATTGGTAAACTGGTAAAATACAGATTTTTTACCTAGCAGGTGTTTAAGCTTTAGCACAATGCATCTCATCAGTGGTCCATTTGTATTCCTGTCTTAATCAGCCTCAGATATGTCACTTTGCATGTACATATCTAATAGAGGCAACTTAACTGCTTGAGATATTTTTAATAATATATATTAATATTTAACTGAACTGGCAATGCCATGGTAGAGCCATAGGTTACAGCATTCCTTATCTGAAATACTAGAAGCTGTGCTATGCTTGTGAGAGGTACAAGTTTTACTTAATTTTCCATTTTAGAAAATATATAAATAAACTAATCCAGTTTACTTGTATGAACACATATTTCTTTCATCTACATGGTGTTGTTCAACCATGACTTAAACAGAATAAATAAGACCTGTATTTTACAAAGATTAAAAGCTATTTCACAGTGCCAATTATTACAATTTGAAAAATATTGGGAACCTTGGACTAGTGAAAGCTCTTTTAAACAACACAATTCATTTGTAGTTCATTAAGGTTAATATGTTCAAATAAAATTAGTACTACAGAGTTATATGCCACCACCAGAGCAATACAGTTATATGCCACTACCAGAGCAATACAATTGTATGCCACCACCAGAGCATTACAAAGTTATATGTCACAACTAGAGCAATACATATATGCCACCAGCACAGCACAAAGTTATATGCAGCCATCAGTATAATAGGCCATTCTATGCTACCAGCATAACATCAGTAGAGTAATACAGCATGATATGCCACCATAGTGCCTCACTGCCTCCCACAAAAGCATTCTAATTTACAATATATGCCAAAGTGGAACATTTTAGTACATTGGCAACAGCAGTGGGTCACATTGTGTAACTGATTTGCCTCTCCACTTGTATGCGTGCCCATTTGGTGCTCAGATTTATAAATGTGTAGATGATGATATTTAAAATAATTTGTCCCAAATTATTCTAAATATCAGAATCCATACCACATTGTATTAATCTGGACTTGGCACCAATGGGCACACAACATACAAATATAGTAGCAAATTAATTGTAACGATGTGACCCACATTTGTTGGCAAATGTACCCTTTTGAACTTAAAAATCTCCACTTTGGCATATTTTGTGAGTTAGAATGCTTTTATGGGGGGAAGGGGGAGAGTTGGAAAAGATTTAGTCCCTGCACATTCATTTTAATGGCACTGTTTCGAACAGCATTTTACAGATTTTAAAAAAAACGTATAATGACTTTTTTTTAACCCTTTAAGGACTGGCTGCGTGCACATGCAGACGGCACTTAAGGACCACGGACCTTTTTTTTTTTTTTGGCTTCCGGTTCCAGGCTCCCCAAATAGCGTGGGTGCCCAGAATTCCATGACGGTCCTGGCATATCATGGGTCGTTAACGTAAAACAACCCATGATGTGCTATGACCATCAAGGGTCGTTAAGGGGTTAAACAAATTCAATACTCTATTTTTCAGGTTAACCTGTTTAAAATAGAACCACATGTTCTCAGTGAAGAAATTCATAGAACACATTTTTGCCGTTGCACTCAAATGGTTAATATAGGATATACTCTATATAATTAGCACTTGGAGTGCAATGACAAGAGCATGATGTTTTATTAATTTCTTAAATGAGCACGAGGTTCTGTTTTAAACTGAAGTTAATATTAACCCTTATGTCAATGACAAGTACATGTTTTATGAATTTCTACATTTAGTTCACCACACTGAGCACATATGGTTACATTTTAAACATAAACCAATATTAATTAACTCTTAATGTCTATGACAGAAGCATAGACACGTGCTAAGGGATGACATTCATAAAACATGCTTTTGTCATTGATTGAAAACATTCAGATTAAATATCAGCTTCTGTTTAAAATATAAAATATGTGCTTAGAATTTCAAAAATTATGAAATTTGAAGCTCAGTGAGCACATATGTTTCTATTTGAAATAGAATATATTGATTGCCTTTCTGCTGATTTTTTTCTGATTTACATCATGAGTCTACACACTGTCCAGACCCTGCCCACCCTGTCCACCTCCAGATGGCCCACCTCCACCCTGCCCACCCTGTCCACCTCTGCACACTGTCCACCCTGCCCACTTCCACACACTGTCCATCTTGTCCCCCTCCGCACACTGTCCACCCTGTCCACCTCCACACACTGCCTACACTAACTACCCTGCCCACACTGTCCACCCTGCCAACATTGTCCACATTGTCCACTTCCAAACTTCCCACATATCCATAATGTCTTCCTCCACACTTCCCACATTGTCTACCCTGCCCACACTGTCCACACTGTTCACCCCACACTGCCCACATTATCCACACTATCCACCCTGCCCACATTGTCCACACTGTCCACCTACACACTGCCCACATTGTCCACACTGTCCACCACCATACGGCCCACATTGTCTGCCTTCTCCAAACTGTCCACATTGTCCACTGTCCACACACTGCCCACATTGCCCACCTCCACATTGCCCACACTGTCTACCACCACCCTGTCCCATGTCCACACTCTGCCCACACACACACTGTTTACTTCCATACTCTATCCACACCCTGTGCACCTCCACATTCCGCCCACACACTGTCCACCTCCATACTCTGTCCAAACCCTGTCTACCTCCTCACTCTGTCCACATTGTCCAATGTCCACCTACACATTTCCCACTCTGCCCACATCCACACATTGTCCACCCTGCCCAGCTCCACACACTGTCCACCCTGCCCACCTCCACACACTGTCCACCCTGCCCACCTCCACACACACTGTCCACCCTCCACATTGTCCACCTCCACACTGCCCACATTGTCCAGTGCCCACCTCCACAATGTCTATAGCCCATTTCCACACTGTCCCCTGGCGTCATGGCGTGGGGAGCTACATAACAGGGCTGCAAACTTCTGTGCTTTGGCCTGGTGCACTGTGCACGTGCTATGAACCTTTTTATTGATGGGGATGTTTAAACTAAAAGAAGCTAATTAATTTTACAGGCAACATTAGATACAATTAAATTCAAATCTATATATGACAATGCTCTATGAAGGGCACTATATATATCATTCTTCTTTTAAAGCAAAGGTCATTGATTTCTGTGTGAATAGCTCCTCTTTTATTTGCCTTGTGAAACTTTTAGAAAGTATCATGCCACAAATGTATACATATATATATACGTTCATTGTCTTGAGGAAAGTCTCACTATATACCCAAACATTGACTGTAAATGTCTCTTTACTTGATGCATTCATATTATCATTTTATTGTTTCCTCTTGTAAGTAACAAAACTGTGGTCTATGTTTAACATTGGGCGGACTAGTAACCTGATTAGTAACTTTTTTCTGTGACTCTTCAGCCTCACTGATATTATTATAAAATATTTGTGTGTGAAAACTACAAATGTTAAACAGAGGTGTATTGTCCACTAAAAAAATAAATACAACTGCACCTGTGATCATATGCAAAACAAAAGAGGCACCTGTCTTAATCCTGCACTAACACATAGCTGCTAGATAATGCTGGATTGTAGCTGGAATTTTAGTCAGTTTGTACATACAGGTGCCAGCTGCCCTAAATATCCCCCAACAACAAAACAGTGTGCTCCTGCATCATCACACAGACTTTGCTAATGTACCTGACTGTGTCTCCCTTGGTTCCATAGAATAGACAGGTGTTCTTTAGGCAGAAAAGACTATCAAAAAGACCTAGCATAAGTGAGAATGGCAGTGGGAAGTTAATTAGGGAATATGGTATAGGATTTTGTTAAGGCGATGAAAGCTTTGTGTATATGATAGCCTTGCTCAGTGCCTGGTGTTTGCCAAACTATGATATAATTATAAACCAGGCAACATAGAACAGCAGGTACCAGTAGGGGGAGGCAGCTGTAGTTCATCGTTCTACACAACTATTTTTTCTAATGATTTTAGATGAAGCCAGATGGAGAAACCTTAGGTAGGTTAAGCTTGACTCAGTACAGCCAATCATAGCTTTCTTAGTCTAACATAATGATACGTCCACAGCCTCATGCACTTCTGAGAAAATAGGGGTTTCAGTTTGAATCGAACAATGTGCAAAGAACTCTGTCAGTGTATAAAATATTAAACTACTACAAAGTGTGTGGGCTAGGGTTTATCAGCCTACAGTTCTACACCAAATACTGGACTACAGCTCTAATCACATTAAATTGGTCAGTCGTCTTTTGTAATAAAAAATATTTGTTTGTACATCATTTTCATGTTTGAAGTGATAATACTGTTCATTGGCAACAGATTTGTATTCAATGGAAATGCCACCTAAAGAAAAGCTGAGAACATATTTAACATCCTCACCTCAGTGAGAGCATCCATCTTGACATGATTTTCATGATTATTCCTCCCTATTAAATTATTCCAGCCATTTCTTGGAAGCTAAGGCAAATTCAGACACGAGAGTTATTAATTCTGCCTATTTTGGCACATAAGTCAGAAAGCTTAGCATTTCAGAGTTTAAAGGGGCAACATAAGCCAAATAAAAGACACTTTTAAACCTGTGGTTGTGCTCTCAGAGCCATGGGAACATAGTTCTCATAACTCACTGGTCCTTTCCTGGTTTTCTGTGCAGATCATAGAAATTTGTACAGCTGGATGACATCATAGTCTTTACTCAAAGCTTACAGAACTTCGCCCCTCCTTATAGAAGTCCTGTATTGGCAAGTCCATCATTAGTTGACTTCTGTGTGGAGTCTAGAAGTTTCCATGACCATTGATGTCACCCAGTTGTTTAGATCTAGCACTAGATATACACTGTCTAAATATATTATTTTTTTAAACTTAAAAGCATTAGTGACAGATCTACTTTAATTACCTGAAAACATACCCAACTGATAAATCTATTCCCAACAGTGGGGGTGCATACTCAAAATCTATTCTGCTACCTCAGTATTCCTTTTTGCTGTTTTGTTTTAACTAGATAACTGTTATTTTTTTTATATATAAATAAAAAAAAACAAGTTAATGGTTTTATATTCAGTAAGTAAATTACTTTACTTACATAAATCAAGTGGAAATCGATATTTCATACTCAAGAATGTGGATTGAGAGGAGGAAACAACTAGGACTAGCCTTGTGCAGGCCCAAGTGAAGTGGAGCAGCCAAAAAAAACTGCCTTGAAATCTTTTGTAGAGTAAATTCTGCCTGATGACTTGTAATTCTGTTTTGAAGGTTTACCATCAATATTGAGAGTGCTGTACCTTTTATCCATTCAGATATTAGATTAACCATTTCAGTGTCAGAGGGGTCCTTTAATGCACTGGACTCCTTTCTAGAACCCAAAAGATCAATGTATAACTTAACGGAGAACTAACAGCACCATATTTAGTTTACTGTGGCAGAAAATCCTAATGGACCATTATACATTGTTCTCTTTCTCCTTGGTTCAAGAGATACATCAGTCAATCCTGGATGGTATGTCCATGAAAATGAGCATTGGTGTTGTTTGAAGGACCACTGACAGGACCTCAAACTCTGCTCTTTGCACATGGTAATCTTAATATCTTAAGGTTGTACATTTATCTGGTCCTTAAACAGATTAGTCCACTTCCATGACATCTAGGACTGATGGAAGATGATAGCTCTTGAAGAGTTTGAAAATGATATATCTTGACAAAAGGCACAAGAGCAAATTTTATTGGGGCCATTATGGTTTCCTGCCATACTAAGTTTGTGGGGGTTATTATTAGGAGATGGGGCTGTTCTAGATGGTGACTATCGCCACACATGTACAGTATACTACATCAACAGCAATTCCCTTTTTGTAAAATACAAGTACACAATCTATTCTTCATAAAATCGTGCTGGTTCCTACTAATAATATTGTTTGTCTTTATATAGTTCTGAATGCTGTCAGTTAGTAACCCTTCTAATACCTTACTTTAGCTCTAACTGTTTGTTTTTATCTGACAGGAGTATGACTCAGGTTGTCTGCTGCTGTACCCCATCTGTGATAAGATCCAATGAATTTGTGTGTCCCTATATGCTTCCTTGTACACCACTGGTTTACTACACTGTCATTTTACTCACTGATAACAGTCTGTTAATATAATTGTTATTACCCTCAGGTGGTTGCTCTGTCATTGCCAGTATATTTGCTGCTTGTTCTTCATTCTCTGTACACTGTAGATACTGTTGTGTAACTACTCCAGCCCATTATATTTTTCAACTGTCTGCCTGGAACAGACTATCATATTATGAGCAAAATCGCTCAGGTCCTGCTGTTAGACCATTTTCTTGTTAAATGCACATAAAGTATCCCTCAGTATCTAACCCCCTGCTTTATATAGCCTTGTATGTGACACTGTCCATAACATAGTGCTTGCTTTCTTGGACAGGGAAAGTGTACCCAATAAGCTGGCCAAAATACACGGATTTGCAACTGAACCATCTACATGAATATACTTTTGTACTAAATTACTAAGTAACTATGTAATCTAAAAAGGCATATTTTATCTCTAAAAAAATATTTTTTACCATCCAGTTTGCATCTGTTTTGCAGACCTCAGTTGTTGCTCCAGGAAAGGTCCCTCAGCTCTTAATCTTTTGTTTTGAAATGTACTCCTATTCACAGCCAGTATGAGAGTGTTCATGCTGTTGCGTTTTCTTATTGTCCCAGAGAACACTGTTAATTTACATAATATGAATACACAGTGAGCAGTATGTGCATGTGCATGTGCATACACATACTGCACAGGGAGGAGGTGAAAGTACTTCTTCAAGCAGTGGTTACTGCACATGCACTAGGAATATAAAGCTGTACTCTTTCAATTCAGACATGTCCAGCAGGGGAAGGAGGTAGGTACAAAACAAAATGTTTCCTTAGTTTATAGACATGCAAACAAATTGTGTAGACTGTAAATATCATACAGATAATTAAGCACAATACAAAAATAATGATTGGAATGCATCTTCAAATGTGCAGTAATACTTAAAATATAAAAAAAAACTGTTCTGTGTTTATTCCCCAGAGTAAAACAAGGTTATTCCCACTGCTGAAAGGCATTTTGTCAAACGTTATGACAGTTCAGACTTGGATTTTTTAGGTGCAGTATCACAGTGGCGCTGTTGCTACACCATCATATGAACAGCTGTGGTCAGTTGACCATAAATCTACATAGGATGGTGTAGCAAAAGCACCACTGTACAATTTCAGGCCTCTTTGATATTGCACCTAAAAAAATTGAGCTTTAATAACTTTTGAATAAAACACCTTTCAGCAGTGGGAGTACCCTTATTTTACTCAGGGGTTTAAACACTACAATATATATTTTATTACATGTTAACAATTACAATCCCTTTAAATACTTACTGACAGGAAGTAGAACCTAAGTGATGTGTAACCAAATATGCCATGTTACATCAGCCTAGTAACATCAGTAATGCAAACAAATTACATGTTTTGTAATGTAAACAAATCACACTGTTCACATACCATATATATATATATATATATATATATATATATATATATATATATGTACACTTAAAAAATATCAGCTAGTGAAAACATCCAGATAATACTTAGTCCCTCAATATTTTAGTAGAGCCCTTTCTCTATTCCATCGAGATCCATTTTGTTCTAGTTTTCAAGAGAAATACATTAGTACCATTAATTAGAGTAAGGTAATGTGTTTCTCTTGGGTATTTTTTATATTATGTACACTTTAATTGGAGGTGATTTTTACTTTATACCTGCTATGTTGTTATTCATGTGTTTATATGTGTCCATATTTTTATTTCACCAGACTTTTATTTTAATACTTCTAGTTTCCTTCAATAATAGATAATGCCAGTGTTGACTTTTTTTTGATCTCAGGGTATATAGGGCACATTGTATTGATACTGTCTCAACATGGGCTAGACACAGACCACCCTCATCTTTTTTACAATGTCCTAATCCAGGTCTCCATACCGGCTGTGGCTGGATTACTCCGCAACTTCTTTGCCAAACCTTAAATGGATCCTAGAACTCCAATACCTATGGAGATTAATAGACTGCACTCATTCTGGAAATTTACAGAAAAGAGTTTAAATACATTTTATCATTAAGGCCTCTTGCCAAATGCTTCCAGTCTGTTAATCCATGAAGCCTCTGTCTAGAGGGATATTCTTTCCTGGTCTCTTCCTCTTTGCAGGACTGGTACGTGATCAATCAAGATGTAATGTAAATAAGTCATTTTATGTATCTTACTTCCAAAGTTTGCTTCCACCTGTTACAGTACTTTGTTTTTCTTCTTTTTGTCTTACTCTAGGGCTTTCTTTAGCTCTTTTTTGTGCTGACTTGTCTATTTTTAAAAGGTGGCAATGTGTACAGGTAAATCTGTGTCTTATATTGTATCCCTTGTTTGTTCTTGGATGTACAGATACAACCCTTTTGATATTTTGATCTACATTTCATACAGGAGAGATGTTATAGCAATCTGATTGCATCTGGTTTCTGGTAGCAGTAACATTGTAACATTGTGTTTTTTAGTTCTGACTTTTAATTTTTCGTTCTTATATTCAGTTGTGTCTCCAGGGCTCTTTACTTGAATCTTTTAATTGTTTCCTCTGAGTAACCTCTTAATCTAAATTATGGATTGTCAGCCCATTGTCATAGTGTATGGAGAAATTTGAGACATTATACTGGCGGACAACTCTGCCCGGTTTGCTTAAAGGGGACTGGGTAATACACTGGCCTGTGTTAATTCTGGGGCTACAATCCTGCCTGGGCAGCTAGGGGTTAATTATTTGTGTTGGTGCCATGCTACTTCAAAGGTGTCTGGTCCAGAGGTTGATTAGGGTTCCACCTACTAATCTCCTCTCTGTTGTGTATCCACTATTGTCTGTGTGATGGGATTAGTCTGGTGTTCTGACTGCATGTAACACCTTTTCCCATTGTACTGTGTTGGCGATTGTATCAGTCATACTGCCTGTCACAGCCTCTGTATTGTCCCTTTGTTCAGGTGTGTACAGTAACCCCAGGGGTCCCATGGTATTCCAAGCCCCTACACCAACAGTACATTTTAACCCATCGTGTGATGTCTCCACCATTTGCTGTGTCCCATTGTATCTACTGGATTGTATTATGTTTTCCTGCACTGTCCCTCAAGTTAATGTAGTTTACTCTGTATAAAAGAGCTGAGAGTGTACTAATAAAATGTTAGTCCTTTGGAACTAAGAAGGAGTACAGTGTCCTTATTCTGAATGGTTTAAAGGGACCCCTCTGTCCCCCATTCAGGCATAGGATGTATCCAGCTTTCATGCTTGTGTTCCAGCCTTTTGCCAGTGACTGTTTCCAGCACTTCAGGAGTTCCAGCCTTTCATTTGCTTCACTGGCCAGGCTACCCACTGGTAGCCGCATCCAGGAGGGAGAGACCCAGAACTGTTGTCTGTCAGCCCAAGGACTTAGGCTTCCGTTACACTAAACTTTTCCTGCTATTCTTTCCAGTGCCTCTAATGTAATCTGCCTGTTTCCCCAGGTTTAATATGAATGGCTCTTAGAAACCAAGAATATGGGAAACTGCTCTTCTAGTGAGGAGGAGGATGATAATAACAGACAAAAAACACCAAGGGTACATGCAAGAACAAGAGGCATTCAGCCCAGTGCAAACACCTTACATGTTTCAGACCAATATGTTCCTTAACCAGAGACATACCTGGCACTTTTCCCAGAGTGTAAATCATATAGCTCTGCTCTGCCTAAGAAATAGTTAAGACAAACATAAGTTCAGAAATGAACTCAGACCAAGTGTGTGTGTGTGTGTGTGTGTGTGTGTGTGTGTGTGTGTGTATGTAGACACTGGGAGTGGGGTTAAAGAATGAGTTGTATGTTAACCAATGAAACAGCAGGACTGAAAGTGAATATATCATCAATAAACAGTTATATGATATACACATATAGTGTCTGTTATGGACACAGCACATAATGAGAAAGGAATAGTTTAATAAGTCGGAAGGAGGAGGATGATGACTGTTGGTTCTCAGCAAAGTATTTGGGTCTGTTGGTTTTAAATATAGTGATGCTTGAATCTCACTTCTAACTTTTATAACCATCATGTCCGGAAACAATCTTTGATTTTCACTGTGCATCTCTATAAATGTTATATAAGGAAGAGCAGTAGCCAACAAGGACAATAGGAAATTCCATAGTTATGGTGGAAACGTAAAAAAATGAATCTTTTACCTTTAGTGTTGCATTCTGGAAACATTTGTGAACACCAGGCTAGGGGTAGACAGATAACTGACCCCTCATTTGATGCAGTGAGATATTTACTTTCAGAAAATCTATACTTTTATATAGTTATTGAGCTTTTTAGGGTAACAAATAAAATGTGAATTTTAGTCCAAAAAAATAAAAACACCATATTGTGCTCCTGTTAATAGAGGTCTGTGCAGGCCAAGCACAAAGGTAACATTATGCATATTTGGTATTACTGCATTCAGGGGGTTGAAGGCTTTAAAAATAATTGACATTTTCACTGCCAACATAGTTATATATATTTTATTTATTTTTTTTGCATAGCAAAAATGCTGAAAATTGTCCGGCCAGCAGGGTATGAAAAATTCCACACAACTCTTGCACTGAAAGAGTTAAATTGGACCTTGAAGTCCCTGAATGCTAAACAGGTATCCATTGTATTGCAAAGCAATGCTTTAGAGACCTCTCTTGGATTAAAATGTTCAAAAGCTCTATTTAAATAAGTATGTGGAGTTTGTATTTCTCCCCTATGACACAGTTGGTTTGCTTCAGAATTTCTGGGTGCACAAAGTGTTGGAATGCAACATGTTGCAGACCCCTCTGGTCCTTAAAATGTTACTCCTACACTATTCAGTTACTCAGTGGCTCAGGTAGTAGTGCTACCTCAATTTCAGTTCATAGCCTGCACTGACATTGCTCCTATAACTACACTTGAAGCTGTATGTCCCCCACTCCCATGATTTGGTACACATTATTACTATTTTTATGTTTAGCCACTGGTAAGGATACGGCATGTTTAATTACAGTCATCTGAATGCAAATCTGAATAAACTGCTTGAATACAGTAGTTCTGCTGCAGAATGTTACATTGATACCATACAAGGGATTTTTCATGCAATTTACTTCTTCAGTAGAAACTCGTTCAGGGCAGCATTATCCTTAATTCCTGTTTTGGCAGGTATTTCTAAACAATGTATTGATATTAAAATCCATTTTACTGTATCCCAGCAGTTTCTGCTACAGTTTTGTTTTATTTGGAGGTACTGGGGACATAGTGAGGTGAATGAACTAAGAAAATGGAGTGAATCAGCTTTTCCCACAGTGGACAATTTGTCCGTTGAGTGACAGAGAGGTGTTCAACACATTGGATATCTCTTTGGCACTGAAAGAGTTAAAAAGTCCCCAAACTTCCATTTTTTTAAATTGCTTCACTTTTTTTCTTTATGCATTTGGGGACCTTAGGCAGAAAGCTGAAGCACTATACTACTACAGTATACCAACAGCAACAAACGTATTAAATGTATTAAATATATAGTGACACTTAATTTGGAAAAAATATATTGAAGGGTCTATCTTCAATAAACCAATCTTATCAGCCTGATAAGTCCCTTTTAACATATACCATAACTGACTCCGCCCTATCAGCCAGGAGCCACAAATAAATAATTAAAGATCAGCTTACTTACAAACCTCCGTGCTGCAACAACCTTAAATATATATATATATATACTTTTTTTCTTATATATATATATTTTTTTTTTTTAGCATTGCTTGAAATCCTAGAGCTCCTGTTACTGTGAGGTAAATCTATGCAAGCAGTGTTATTTATAGTCTGTCTTCCCACCCTGCAGCATACCCAGTGCAAGGCAACTTTACCTGGCCAATGATGCTACAGGTCGGGAAGACCCCTGAATTCTAGCAGCTTAAAAAGTGAAGCAAATATTAAAAGGGGCAGCCTAGCAAAATTTAGATAAATGTTATGATCCCTATATGCACAAATAAGGTAAAAAAAAGGTGTAGGGGGACCCCAACTCCGTGTGGTCCCTCCCTTATTCAGTTTGGTCCCTTACATATCCTTTCCTTTTTAAGATTGTCTTTGCACTTTTCACTACATACTAAGGCTGATGAATGCAGGTGTTCATGTGGCAGGTTGAGAGCCCAGCCTGCAACTTCAGCAAGTCAGCTGACAAGAGGCAGTTTGCACATTTATAATATGTAATTACCTAAATAAATAAAACCTGCTCAACACAATTGTTCGCCGCAAGTATTCTATTGCATTGTTTAACAGCTTTTTTTAAGCACAGTTACAGTGATACTCATGCAGGAGAGGCTGGTAAAACACAGCCAGATTCCTTGTGACATACACATACACCTTTACTGGGATGCTGCTTGAGGTGATGGCTTGTGTAAGGATTTCTCTTAGCTACATTTTGTGGTCTGCTGCAAAGCTTTTGGAGGGCCCTTTTGAGGTCAGTATCGTGTGTGTTGCAGCCATGGTAACCCTTTGTTTTTACAGTTCTAGTTTGCTGTGGCAATGCTCAGGTTGCATGGGAATGGTAAATATATTCTGGGCAATGTGAAAGAGTAGATCCTGTGAGGAGTTCATCTTAGCATCAGTGTTACTGTTGCCCTCATGTACAATTCAACAGATTTCCATGAAACATTCAAGGCTTTTCTTAATCTGTGAAAATGTATTTTAGCTGTTGTTTTTTTATCCTACTATCACAGACATATGAGTTTAACCCTTTGTGTGCTGGAGAAAAGTGTTTTTGTATATATATATATATATATATATATATATATATAATCCCTTCTTAAAGGGATCGTATTGTCTAATGTAAAAAAAAATATGACTCTTGTAGCCTTTAAAAATGTAACTAATTGACCCCAGTCCCATCTCTCAAACCTTTATGGTTTGAGAGATATTAGCCACTAAAGTTCCCCCCTCCCTCCCCTTTCCCTGACGTCAGCGCTCTAGAAGACTGCAGGGGAATCCAGGCCCGGGACCATCAGAGGCTCTACAGCAGAGCCGAGATTGCGAGACAGAAAAATAACTACATCACTGGAACAGTCTATAATGTGTTCTTGCAAACCAAGCACACTTTGTAGACCATTCTGGACAATGTTAGCTTGTATCCAAAGTAGATATAAAGGATACCTGGATGTTCACATAGTTCATCTATGCACTCACTTATGTACACACTATTTGCAGTGTGCACAAGGAAGCAAAAAACCATGTGACGCACATGTCAAGTTTTGAGAGAGAAAATAAAAAATGCACCTACTTTGCAGACAGGTGACACGGGCTGAGATGCAGTAAGGGTCGATGCAGTGGTAACATGATTTTGTTGATGTATTCAAAGCACTTCAGCTTTTCAATGTAGCACACATTGCCGTATGCACTAAAATTTACAGATGCAAGGGGAGGGGAGGAGAAGGTCCCCATTAGCATACAGGATTGTCAAATTGCTGTCTGTGGAAGGGATGCCCTCCCTGTTACATAACCAGCAGTACAACATTCTCTCTGCTGCCCCACTTGGCCAGTAGGGGAGTGGACAGGATACTTTCAACATCACTTCTTTAACCCTTTCAGTATTATAGGGATGATCATTGCATGCCCCTGTGGCACTCAAAGAGTTAAAAAAGTACACCAAGCAGTACAATCATCCCCTCAGCTCTGTATCATGGTTTATAAATGTTGTGCGCTGCCAAGGGAACAAGGCTGGGGGTCAGGCAGCTTCAGTGGGTATTTGTGGCTACCAGTTGCCCTCCAGTCTTGTTCCCTTGCCACAGATCCCCCTGTACATTGTCTGACCCCCCAGCCTTGTTCCATTGCCTACTGATAGCCACAAATCCCCATGGGCAATGCCTGGGCAAGGGAACAAGACTGGGGGTTGTCAGTCAGTGTATGTGGGGCTAACACACAATGGTGATGTTCCCCATGTTGCCCCATAATACTTATGTTCAACTAGCTGCCCCACATTAAAAATTGGACATATTCTGCCCCGCCAGTAAAATCTGACATATGCTACCCCCCCTGTAAAATTCAGTATTTGCTGCTCCATAAATTTGACATATGCTGCCCCCCAGTAAAATTCAACATATGCTACTCCCCATTAAAATTTGATATATGCTGTCCCCACACACTTAATATCTGTGTAATGTCTGTGTAAATATTTAAAAAAAAAAAAATACACATTTTTTGCAGGATCTTTAATCTAATCTAATGTTCAGTTTTGCATTTTTGTTGTGAAATAAAATCAGACCTTGTGGGAACCCCTCTTGATGTTCCCCTGGCATTGTTCAGCTATCCATTAGAATAGGTGATCAATGCGACGACCAGGATGGTGATCACCTCCTTCCCAGACTATCTTCTACTCAAGCCGGCTTGAGTATGAGGATTCTCAAGACCCACATGATAGTAACAAAGTAACATAGTAAATTAGATTGAAAAAAGACACAAGTCCATCAAGTTTAATCTTTGCCTCATAAACTAGAGACATGAGGATTATATAGCTTTCCTGCTGCCAAATAAGTTAGTCTTTATCAGACCTTCTGGTTTGCTACTAATGCGCAGTATAACCCTGCATGTTCCCCTCTGAAAGAAATTTATCTAATCTTCTCTTCAAAGTATGCATTGTAACCTCCATAACCACATCCTTGGACAAGGAATCCCACAATTTAACAGACCTTACTTAAAAAACCCTTTCCTCTGCTGAAGTTGAAACCTCCTTTCCTCTAATCTCAAGGGGTGTCCCCTGGTTATTTGATCAGGTCTTGGGATGAATAGCTCACCAGAGAAATCCTTGTATTTATCTCTCATACACTTGTACATTGTGATAAGATCTCCTCTTAGTTGTCTTTTCTCTAGAGTAAATAAACCAAGTTTGTCTAGTTGTTTCACATACCTCAAGTCCTCCATTTCTTTAATTAATTTTGTTGCTCTTCGATGTATTCTCTCCAGTTCTAGAATATCCTTTTTCCGAACTGGTGCCCAAGACTGCACTGCATATTCGAGGTGAGTTCTTACCAAAGATTTGTACAATGGCAAAATGATGTTATCCACTCTTGCTTCAATACCCCTTTTTATGCAAGACAGGACTTTTGCTACTGCTATTTGACACTGGTCACTGTTTCCAGATGTGTACTTTACAAGGCTATCTAGGCCTTTCTCTAGCAACGAGTTCCCTAAAATGATTCCGTTAAGTTCATAAGTAGCATTTGGATTTCTTTCTTCCCAAATTCATGACTTTACACTTTTCCACATTAAACGTCATATCCCATTTGGTTGTCCAATCTGCCATTTTATGTTAATATGGGAGTGGGTCATTCATAGAAAGTCACCACATTGATCTCCTATACTGCTGGATAGGTGGTCAACGCCAGGAGGACATCAGAGGGGTCCCAATCCCCCCCCCCAGTGAGGTCTGATTTTATTTAGCAAAAAACACAGATTAGAGATCAGGCACTATGTGACTTTCTTAAAATATTTACACAGATATTATATGAATAGTAACTGTGTGGGGGCAGTATATGTAGAATTTATGGGGCAGCATATGTTGAATTTTACTTGGGGGGGCAGCATGTTGAACATAAGTATTGTGAGGCAACGTGGGGAACATCACATGCCCCACATGCACTGACTGAACCCCCAGCCTTGTTCCCTTTCCCAGGCAGCGCCCATGGGGATTTTTGACTACCTGACGGCAAGGAAATAAAGGTGTTCTACAGAAAGTGTAGATTGGGATCTGTGGCTACCAGTGGACAAGGAACTAAGTCTGGGACCAGTCAGTCTACATGGGTTTCTGTGGCTATCAGTGGGAAAGGGAACAAGGCTGGGTGGCGGCTGGTAGCCACAAATCCCCATGGAAGTTGCCTGACCCCCAGCCTTGTTCCCTTGCGAATGCACATGTATGAAATATGGTACAGAGCTGAGGGATTGATTGTGTACTACGTGTTGTTCTTTCATAACCCTTTGGGTGCCACAGAGGTATGCTGTGCACAATCCTATGGCAGTCAAAGGGTAAACGTAGTGATGCTGTTTGTGGTGCTGAAAGTATCCTGAGTGGGGAAGCAGAGAATGCTCTTAGACTTCAGGGTTGTCTACTGCTGGTGATACGTGAGGGAAAACATCCCTTCCACATCGACAATAGCTCAAAACCCTCAATGCTTATGATGATTGAGGTCTGCATAGGAAACTACAGGGAGATCCCAACTTCACCAACCTCAGGTAGGCGAAGTTGAGATTGTGAACTCCAAACGCAAAGACTGTTATTGGAGTTTAGTACATGTGCACATTAACATATAAACACACCCTTGTGAATATGATAATAGCTCATTATCCATCATTTCCTTATGGAAATGACACATTATGCTGCATTTCTATATGGAAATAGGCCATTGTCGATGTGATGAGTGAAAATTCGTAAACCTGTCAAAGGCATGTTGAATTGATGTCAGCATGGGCAGATTTTTGTCAGATTGATGGGGATATGATGTCAGACACTTTAGTGCATACTGTTGATGTGCCTTTGACAGTGCTCCGACAGGATATCAACATTATTAGCCCTCTTCTACCTTTAACCCTCTTCTCCCCCATGGTGTTTTTTGAACAGGCAGTCCAGGTAAACTTGGGTAAGATAACAAAGGAGAGTGAAATATACATCAAGAGGAAAAAATAGGCAGCACCAGTTTTTCTTTTTTTAAAAGCAAAAGAGCAATTTTAATTGGTCAAAGTTTTGTTTTCTCACTGGGCCTTCCTGAAGACACAGTGAAGTAATACCCTCATCCTGCCTGAGTAGCTCCAACATCTACTGACGTCACTAACGTGCGGTCAAGGAAGCCCACTGATCGAAAGTGACATTACCCCACACTCACAGATACTAGACGTAGTATATGAAAAGAAAAGGATAAAAAAAGGAAAATATACAATTTCATTAAGTTAAATATACCTAATGGAAAGAAATAAGGAATAGTGTTGAGCGAGCATGCTCGGCCGATGCTCGGATCGGCTCGAGCATCGCTCTGCTCGGCACATGGCGGTACTCGTACGAGTACCGCATGTGCTCGCCCGCCATGTTCGGGTCTCCTCCCCGCACGTTTCGCGGCTGCTGCGCAGCCAATAAACGTGCAGGGAGGCTCTGACATCAGTGTAATGCCAGCAGCCATGTTGGCTGCTGGCATTACACTGATTGGCTGGCCAGAACCCGTGGTCGGGTGCTGTATAGCACATGACCAGCGAGTTCGGCTCAGTCTTAGCCAGGGAGAGATGAGGATAAGAAGGGAAAGTCAGTGTAGGGAGAAGACAAGCAAATTTGTTAAAAAAAAGACCCAAAAGTCCTTTTTAGGACTACTGTGTTTGGGGGCAGCAGTTTATTTTGTGTGGGGGGAAAAAAAAAAAACAAAAAAAAAAAATCATATATTCTGTTTAGTGTGCAAAGTTGCAGATTAGAGCACATTCTGTTTAGTGTGCAAAGTTGCAGATTAGAGCACATTCTGTTTAGTGTGCAAAGTTGCAGATTAGAGCACATTCTGTTTAGTGTGCAAAGTTGCAGATTAGAGCACATTCTGTTAAGTGTTCAAACTGTAAAATATCAAAGTCACATATTCCATTCAGTGTGTGTCGCCGCAGTTTAGCAGCACATTCTGTGTACTGTGCACAGTTGCAGAATAGGAAGAAATACTGTTAAGTGTTCAAACTGTAAAATATCAAAGTCACATATTCCATTCAGTGTGCGTCGCCGCAGTTTAGCAGCACATTCTGTGTACTGTGCACAGTTGCAGAATAGGAAGAAATACTGTTAAGTCTTCAAACTGTAAAATATCAAAGTCACATATTCCATTCAGTGTGCGTCGCCGCAGTTTAGCAGCACATTCTGTGTACTGTGCACAGTTGCAGAATAGGAAGAAATACTGTTAAGTCTTCAAACTGTAAAATATCAAAGTCACATATTCCATTCAGTGTGCGTCACCGCAGTTTAGCAGCAAATTCTGTTTACTGTGCACAGTTGCAGAATAGGAAGAAATACTGTTAAGTCTTCAAACTGTAAAATATCAAAGTCACATATTCCATTCAGTGTGCGTCACCGCAGTTTAGCAGCAAATTCTGTTTACTGTGCACAGTTGCAGAATAGGAAGAAATACTGTTAAGTCTTCAAACTGTAAAATATCAAAGTCACATATTCCATTCAGTGTGCGTCACCGCAGTTTAGCAGCAAATTCTGTTTACTGTGGACAGTTGCAGAATAGGAAGAAATACTGTTAAGTCTTCAAACTGTAAAATATCAAAGTCACATATTCCATTCAGAGTGCGTCACCGCAGTTTAGCAGCAAATTCTGTTTACTGTGCACAGTTGCAGAATAGGAAGAAATACTGTTAAGTCTTCAAACTGTAAAATATCAAAGTCACATATTCCATTCAGTGTGCGTCACCGCAGTTTAGCAGCAAATTCTGTTTACTGTGCACAGTTGCAGAATAGGAAGAAATACTGTTAAGTCTTCAAACTGTAAAATATCAAAGTCACATATTCCATTCAGTGTGCGTCACCGCAGTTTAGCAGCAAATTCTGTTTACTGTGCACAGTTGCAGAATAGGAAGAAATACTGTTAAGTCTTCAAACTGTAAAATATCAAAGTCACATATTCCATTCAGTGTGCGTCACCGCAGTTTAGCAGCAAATTCTGTTTACTGTGCACAGTTGCAGATTTGCAGCACATATTCCGTGTAATATGAAGAAGGCGGGTAAAAAGGGACGGGGAAGTGGACGTGATCCTGATAGTTCAGGGCGCGGGTCAGGACGCGTAGAAACTGTGCCTGGTGCCAGAGCACAAGAAAGAAAGACATCCACCATACCTAGCTTCATGTCTCATTTTACAGGGCGTCGCAGGACATCACTCTCGAGGTCCGACCACTGCGAACAGGTGGTCGGTTGGATGTCAGCTGATACTGCTTCCAGTCGGTTAAGCACCACCCTGTCTTCCACCAAGTCCACTCTCAGTAGCCAAGAGTCTGGTCAACATAATCCTCACTCTGATCATCCTTCCTCCCACCATAGACGGTCTGGTCAAAGAAGTGATCCCACACTGGGATATAGTGAGGAGCTCGTCTCATCACCAATCCTTCATTTGACCCTCTCTCCAAGCACGCTTGCAGAGGAACATGACATCTTGTGCCCTGATTCACAACCTCTAGAGGGTACCCAATCACAAGAAGATGACAGATGTGAACGGCATTTAAGGTCAAAGGAAGTAGTGGATGATGATGATGATGATGAGACACAGTTGCCATTAAATCAACCACTATTACTGTCTCAAGACCTTGATGAGGAGGATGATATACAGTTGTCAATGACTGAGTATGTGGTGGGATCAAGACATGAGGAGGATGATCAGAGTGAGGAAGTGGAGGAGGACTTGGTGGACGATGAGGTGACTGACCCCACCTGGGAAGGTGTAGAGCCGAGCGATGACAGCAGTCCTGAGGGTGAGCCATCTGCAGCACCGCAACAGGCTGGAAGAGGCAGTGGTGTGGCTACAGAAAGAAGGCGGACCGCACCAAACCGGCCCGCAAATGTTCCACGGAGCACCCCCTTGCGTAAATCTACCTTGCCAAGGGGTAGGTGTTCCGCGGTATGGCGTTTTTTTAAGGAAAGTGCGGACGACAAAAGAATTGTAGTTTGCAACCTGTGCCACACCAGAATGAGCCGAGGCATGAACACTAGAAACCTCACCACCACCAGCATGATCCGACACATGGCATCCAAGCACCGTAGTAAGTGGGAGGAACGCCTGGATCGCCCATCTGTGTCTGCAGGCCACACCACTGCCTCCTCTTCCCCTGTTTTCGGTGCCGGCCAATCGCCTGTCGAAGGCGCAGGCCCGCATACCTCCCGCCCTGCACCTGTACCATCTGAAGCACCATCAGCGACCACATCCACTTCCCTGTCCCAGCGCAGCGTCCAAATGTCGTTACCCCAGGCATTTGAGCGCAAGCGAAAATACCCAGCCACCCACCCACAGGCCATAGCACTAACCTCACACCTTTCCAAATTACTGGCCATCGAAATGCTGCCATTTAGGCTTGTGGAGACTGAGTCCTTCCGCAGCCTGATGGCAGCAGCTGTCCCTCGGTACGCGGTCCCCAGCCGCCACTACTTTTCCCGGTGTGCCATCCCCGCATTACACCACCATGTGTCCCGTAACATCACCCGTGCCCTGACCAACGCAGTTACTGGGAAGGTCCACTTAACGACTGACACATGGACAAGTGCTTGTGGCCAGGGACGCTACATTTCCCTGACGGCACACTGGGTGAATGTCGTGGAGGCTGGGAGCGACTCGGACCCTGGGATGGCACGGGTGCTACCCACGCCGAGGATTGCGGGCCCTACCTCCATCAGGGTTTCCGCCAGCACCTACGTTATTGGCTCCTCCTCCTCCGTTTCCACCTCCGAATTCTCTGCACACAGCGCCACTCCCCCATCAGCCGGTAGCTGGAAGCAGTGTAGCACTGCAGTGGGGAAGCGTCAACAGGCCGTGCTGAAGCTGATCTGCCTTGGGGACAAACAGCACACGGCCTCAGAGCTGTTGCAGGGGATTAGTCACCAGACCGAGCAGTGGCTCTCGCCACTCAACCTGCAACCAGGCATGGTTGTGTGTGATAATGGGCGTAACTTGGTGGCGGCTTTGGAGCTCGGCAAGCTCACACACGTACCATGCCTAGCGCATGTATTTAATTTAGTGGTTCAGCGATTTCTAAAAACCTACCCCAATGTGCATGATCTCTTGACCAAGGTGCGCCGCGTGTGTGCACATTTCCGTAAGTCATCTACAGCTTCAGCCGGCCTGTTGAAGCTGCAGCAGCGCTTACAATTGCCAGCTCACCGGCTGCTGTGTGACGTGAGCACGCGCTGGAACTCCACCTTCCACATGTTGGCCCGGCTTTGTGAGCAGCAGAGGGCAGTAGTGGAGTACCAGCTGTTACACGGTCGTCGCCTCTCCGTTCAACTTCCTGTAATCAGAAGTGAGGAGTGGGAATGGATGTCAGACCTCTGTGAGGTTTTACGCAATTTTGAGGAATCGACACAGATGGTGAGCGGCGATAACGCTATTATCAGTGTAACCATCCCACTTCTGTGTCTACTGAAACGCTCGCTGCTCACAATTAAAACCGACGCTTTGCATGTGGAAGAGGTGGAAATGCGGGAGGAAGAGCTTACACAAGGTGATAGCCAGAGCACCCTCACTTCGTCTTCTCAGCGACAATTGGAGGAGGCGGAGGAGGAGGAGGAGGAGGAGGAAGACACGGTTGCCTCCGCTACAGAGGGTAGCCATGGAACTTTAGTTCCATCTCTTCAGCGTGGGTGGGCAGAAGAGGAGGAAGAGGATGAGGAGATTGAGAGTCATCCTCCTGGTGAGGACAGCGAAATCTTGACTGTTGGTACTCTGGCACACATGGCTGACTTTATGTTAGGCTGCCTTTCCCGTGACCCACGCGTTATACGCATTTTAGACAACACGGATTACTGGGTGTTCACCCTTCTGGACCCCCGCTACAAAGAGAATTTCTCATCTCTCATTCCTCCGGTGGAGAGGACAAGCAAAATGGTGCAATACCAGAAGGTTCTTGTCGAAAAATTGCTCCAAAATTTTCCATCTCACAACGCTGGCGGCAGAGTACGTGCTACCTTGGCCAACCGAGAAGGGGAGAAAAGGGGAGCACAAAGCAGTTCCGACAAAGGCAGGGCAACACTCTCCAAGGCGTGGGACACCTTCATGACACCCCGCCAGCACCCTCACCCTGATGCGCAGCCTAGTGTCACAAGGAGGGAAAAGTTTTGGAAGATGGTGAAGGAGTACGTAGCAGACCGTGTCAGCGTCCTCAATGATCCCTCTGTGCCTTACAACTACTGGGTGTCCAAGCTGGACACGTGGTATGAACTGGCACTCTACGCCTTGGAGGTGCTGGCCTGCCCTGCCGCCAGCGTTCTGTCTGAGCGGGTATTTAGTGCTGCTGGTGGCATCATAACAGATAAGCGTATCCGCCTTTCCACCGACAATGCTGATAGGTTGACACTTATAAAAATGAACAAGGCCTGGATTTCCCCTGACTTCTCCACTCCACTGGAGGAAAGCCGCGGGGGAACATTAACTCACTTTATATATGTTATTTACAATGATGTGAATACTCTGTATTCCCATTCACCCCTTCCACCCAAAAAACGGGTATATGGTTGACTCTTAATCTTCTCATCCTCCTCCTCCTCTTCCATATGCCCTGGGATATAATTTTTATATAGGGCCAGCTCACCAGCGGGCCCTGTGATATAATTTTTATATAGGGCCAGCTCACCAGCGGGCCCTGTTTGACAATTTTTGTATAGGTCAGCTCACCAGCGGGCCTTCTCATATAATGTTTTATTGGGTCAGCTCTCTAGCGGGCCCTCTCATATAATGTTTTATAGCGTCAGCTCACTAGCGGGCCTTCGCATATAATGTTTAGGATGGTCAGCTCCGCAGCAGACCCTCACCCATAATGTTTTAGATGGTCGGCTCAGCGCACGTTTCCCTCTTAATCATGGCCTCAGTTCAGAAAAATCAAGGACATTTTTGGGAGAATTTGCCTCTGCGCACGTTTCCCTCTTAATCATGGCCTCAGTTCAGAAAAATCGAGGAAATTTTTGGGAGAATTTGCAGATGATATACAAGTAAATATACAGCAAATACTGTTTGGTAACAATTTTTCGCCTAAAGTCGTTTTTATCTTCCTTTTTGTGTGTTTTACGGTCAGTCTGTAAAAATGGCGTACTACGGGCGAAAGATCGTTCCCAGCAGCGATGTTGGAGTCCAAGATGCATCCAGACATCCTCCCTATGCTGTCCCTGAACCATTTCTGTGGTGTTTCCATCTTTTTCTGCCCTTTTCCTATGGACCAGGCACCCTCCCCTCATCAGAGCAGGGGGTGCCTGGTGTAATGCTCGAGTCCTCCCATTGACTTCAATGGGGCTCGGGTGCTCGGCCGAGCACTCGAGCCTCCGGGGGTGCTCGGTCAGAGCACCCGAACACCCGAGCATTGGGGTGCTCGCTCATCACTAATAAGGAACAGAAAATATAAATTAGAAAAAAAATAGAAAAAGATATCTGAATATGTTAAGACTTACACTTGAAATGTGCAGCATACCCAGACACAAATAAAATACACAATACATTGCACTGCTAAAAATGCTATTATGTTTGATGCATTTTATTAATTGATGGATCTAGCCAAGTTAAAAGAAATTGTAGGCAGTACCCAAGTTCATCACAAAACATATTAGAGAAGAAAACAAATTCTAAGAAAGAAAAAAATGAATAAAGTATAATGAAATAAAACTTACTATAAAGTGATGATATTGCAGTACTAACTCAAAGTGCCTCTACGCCACAACAGTACATCACTTCAAACTGTCTGAAAGAAAAAAAACAATGTAATTACAGATTGCTAGTACTTAAAACGAGATTGGTTGATACATTGTTACCGAACAGTAGGCATCCAGCTGAGTGAAACTATAAGTTAAAGGGGAACCTTTATATGCTGACAAACTGGCCTAAACAAAAGAAAATACTGTATTATGAATGCATTATTTTATGATCCCTTTCAAAGTCAGGAGGTCATCAAACACTTCTATATACAGTGCATGGAAGCCATCCCGACAGTGATAGAGTGAAATTCCAAGGAAGATCAAGGCTGATTTATATAAATACAGAGCAGAAGAAGTGAACTGATGCAAAGAAAAACTGTAATATGAAGCTGATAAAGGCAAAAGAATAATAATGATAAAAAAAATCTACAGTGTGCTAATATTAGCTTACTGCATGTGAGCTTCCCATCTGGTGGTAGTCTCCAAGGTTATCCGCTATATGGTTTGCCTTGCCATCCACTGACACATGAAGGGCAATCCCAACAGTATTACAAAAGGATATGTTAACATGAATAAAAAGAAAAGTGTGTGTGTAGGAATATTATTTCAATAAGTCTTTTAAAAAAGCCATAAAAGCAACATGTAGCAGTCATGTAAGAAAAAATCTAATGCATAGATGTTTCTGAATGTAATAAAGTGCCATCTCATGAATAAAACTCTATATCTTGTGAGGAATAATCAATGTGGTCATGAACATGACAGAAATGTTGTGTTAAATTCAAATTATTTGTCAATACATCGACTTAGGAGAAACCCAGACCAAGAGAGAAATATAGGTTACTAGCTTGGATCTTGACTTCATCAATTGCATGTGAAGTGGGACAGACTTGGAAGATGTTTGGTTTAGCAATGCCTAAGATATTCAGTTATATATCAAGGTTCTATGCCCAACAACCTTTAGAAGACTCTCAAATCTCAATGTGCTAATATGGCTCTTGGCCTGGCATTGGCCCTAAATCCTCTTAGCTGTCAAGAAGGATGGGCTCCATATTTGTGTCCAGAATAAGATATCCAAAAAAAATAGGCATGATTAATTTTCTTATTTAATCCTCTGGGGAATTATTTGCTAATTTAGGGCTCAGTTCAGTTCCCTCAATTCAATTACCTGTGCTATGAAGTAATACTGGCTAAAAAAACACACCCAGATCATATTGTGGATATTTTCACCTATTGACACGCAACAAAACGCCAAAATATGCTATTCTATTCCATGCAGTAGGCAATAAGGTACATTAAAGCCTTAAGGACTGGCTGCGTGCCATAGACCTTTTTTTTCCCTCGATCCCCGTTCAGTGTTCCCCGAACTGTGTACAGCCGCGCTGGGAGCCCTGAAATCCCTGATGGTCCCTGCATGTCATGGGTCCTTATGGCTCGCCAACTCATGACGTGCCAGGGGATAAGGGACCCTTTTTAATGTGTGAAAACCTGCAACCAGTTTTTCTGGGAGCAGAGTCCCTTAAGGTAGGAACTGAACTGCAGGAACTGAACCTTTAAAATTTAAGTTTTTTTTTTTTCAATGTTTTATTGAATGAAATATTGTGTTACAAAGGAACAAAACAACAACAGATTGCGTAGTACATCATCAGTGTTGTCCAGAATTAAGCAAAGCAAAATATAATATCTCATACGTTTGTCAGAAAAACAAATAAAGAGAACCAGTGGTTGGTCATAAAATACAAACATTGATGATTGATAAGGAAAACCCTGACCAGTAAGGAAAAGAAAAGGAAAAGGGGAAAGAGAAGAGAAAGGAGGATATAAGAGAGTGAGAACAGAGAAAGAAAAGAAAAAGGCAGAGCAGAAGAAGGAAAAGTAAAAGTAAGGCAGGAGGTCCAGGCAGAGGAGGGGCACTCGGTGGGCCCATATTTCAAGAGTCCACAAATGTCAACCATTGTTCATATCTGGTTTGGAATAATAATAAGGAAGAGCCCTTAAAATCATGGTATAATTTTTCAAAGCTCAAAAAGGTGCTAATGCGCACTTTCCAGTCCTGGACAGTAGGGGGAACAGCAGACTTCCATCGAGCAGGAATACATGCCCTAGAAGCAGAAACTAAAATGAGCCAGAGTGGCAATGAAGAAATAGGTGGGGTAGGGGTGTCATCAGGAAGGATTGTGAGAAGTAAAACTTGAGGGTAGCTGGGAAGGTGAATGCCAGATAAGATCAGGAGATGAGCTACCTGTAACGGTTTGTACGACACTCAGACACAGTAGGTTAGAATAAAACACAGTTTTATTAAAAAGACACAGAGAATGCCCACCACGGGCTATAGAATATCACAGGAAAATATCAATCATACATATGTCTTCTCTGGCCCAGTATACAAACGCAGAGAGTAAATACTCTCACAGGACAGGCATATCCAGGCTATTTCAGTACAACATGGGTTAAAGTTCATAGAAAGTAATCAGTCTCTGATGTGGTGTGTTAGACAATGCCCAGTATGATGGTAAATGTAGCAAGAGACTGTGGTGCAAGGTGGAAGCACCTAGTTAGTAAGACAGGACTGAGACTCTACCCTGTGCTGAGCAGACACGGAGACTACAATACTCTGCTAGAGCTAGCACTACCATGAGCCACGAGCAACCGACTGGAGGCAGCAGTACTCAGCAAGTGTAATGGAAGGCTCAGTGTACCGGAGGCAACAGTGCTCTGCAAGAGTTAACGGAAGGCTCAGTGGGTTGGAGGACACAATTCTCAGTCTGCTAGACCAGCACTTGCAGAAGTAAGGATGTCGCCCACATCGGCCACATACTACCACATCGGCCCTGAATTTCGTTAAAGTGGAACAGGACCACCAGATATGAATTAGAGAGCCTTCCTCCAACCCGCATCTCCAGCAGAGGGGGGAAACACCTGGAAAAATTCTCGCAAGTTTGTCATGGGTGCGATACCATTGCATCAGAATTTTATAATTAAGTTCTCTCATAATTACATTAGAAAGGAGCCTGTTATGTAGCCGAAAGGCATGTTCCCAGGAAGACAGAGTAATATCTACATGTAAGTCAGCACTCCACACGTCTCTTTGTGATAAAGGGAGGGAGGACGTAGGAGTCACAAAAAACTGGAGCATCTCCGAGAGCCGATGCCTTTTAGCTGAGAGGAGCACTAGAATACTCTCAAATGCTAAGAGAGGACGAGGAGAAAATGGGCCATCCCGCAAAGAGGAGATAAAGTGCTTAATCTGACAATATCTCCAGAATTCAGAAGAAGGGAGGTGATGAGAGTGACAGAGGTCACAAAAAAGTGGGAGTGTGCCATCCGGGAGAAGATGATCCAAGTCCACCAGGCCATTCCTTATCCAATGAGAAAAGATAGAACTGGACAAACCAGGCAAAAAATCAGGATTACCAATCAGGGCACATAAGGGAGAGGGAGCTGAGGAGAGGCAGAGCGAAGAGTTGCAAGACCTCCAAGTATTGAGTAGATGAGAAAGAACTGGATCACGCCTGATAGCACGTGGGAGGGACGAATTAGAGGGCCAAAGTAATTCCTATTAGGAAGCGAAGTAGTATTGGCCAGTCCATGGAAGAAATTGGCGAGCAGAGCTCACGGATCGACGATAAGGTTACCATTTTGTAATATGTCCGTAAACTGGTAAGGCCTAAACCTCCAATTTTGACTGGTCGATAAAGAATAGCTGTTCCCAATTGGGGAGTTTTATGGTTCCAGATATAATCATTGAGAAGAGAATGCAGAAGCCTAATCTGATGTGCTGGAATCCGGAGCAGCAGGGATCGAAAAATAAACAAAATTTTTGATAGAATGACCATTTTGATTAGGTTCATCTTGCCAAACCAGGATATAAAAATATGAGACCAGGAGCAAATGTCAGCTTGAACAGTATTAATAAGGGCTGAAAGATTTAGCGAAACAGTGGAAGATACTTGACGGGTGAGTTTAACCCCTAAATATTTTATAAAGTCAGGTTTCCACTGGAAAGGGTAACGTTCAGATAGACGGGACCTGGAAGCGTCTGACACCGTCAGATTTAGAATTTCCGATTTAGCGTAATTTAATTTGTAGAAGGAAAGTGAACTGTATTCCTCAATTATGTCCACAAGATGAGAGAGGGTCCTTTCCGGGGAAGTGATAAAAAGCAAGACGTTATCAGCATAGTTGGCGACTTTAAACTCCCTACCCACTATTGTAATGCCCGGAATACAATCAGAAAGCTTAATAGAGGAGAGGAGCAGTTCCAAAGATAAAATAAAGAGAAGAGGCGATAGGGGGCAACCCTGGCGGGTCCCATTCGTGATAGTAAATGGACGTGAAAGGGTTCCATTTGCTCTAACATGTGCAGATTGGGAATCATACATAGAAAAGACAGCAGAAATAAAGAGGTCTCCCAAGCCAAAACGACAAAACGTTTCCTCCATGAAGCGCCACCAGACCCTACCAAAGGCCTTCTCTGTGTAAAATTGAAGCTTTAATAAAATGAAGTCACCAGTGGATGTATTACTTAGTAACATAGTTACATAGCTGATGAGGATGAAAAAAAAGGCATGCGTCTATTAAGTCCAGCACATGCCTAAACACCCCTGTTGATCCAGAGGAAGGAAAAAAAAAATTTAAGCCATTTACAATTAAGCCCCAGGTGGGTAAAAAATTCCTTCCTGACTCCAAATGGCAGTCAGATAGTTCACTGGATCAACAACCTATCTGCATTAAATGCATCTGTTATAATTCTCAGTATTCTGTGCTAGATAGGTATTCATTGCTTTTTTGAAAGCAGTTACAGTATCTGCAAGCACAGCATCCCGAGGCAAAGAATTCCATAGCTTTAGTGCCCTAACTGTAAAAACAAACAAAAAAAAACCCTGCCTCTGTTTAAGTTGAAAGCGTCTTTCCTTTAGTCTTAATGAATGAACTCTTGTTCTTAGCTCAGATCTTTGCGTAAATAATTAATTGGATAGTTCTTTATATTGACCTTGAATGTTTTTGTAAATGGTAATCATATCACCCCGTAGACGTCTTTTCTCTAATGTAAACAAACTCAGTTTGGCTAGTCTTTCTATATAACTCAGATCCTCCAATCCCTTTATCAGTTTTGTTTCATGTCTCTGCACTTTTTACAGTTAAAAAAAAATGTCTATTTTCAAGAACTGGCACCCAAAACTGTAGTACCAAAAAAACAAAATGTGTAAACTGATGGGGACACCCGCACAACCAGGCAGCCTCAACACTACGCAGCTATCAGATAAAATATCCAAATCCCCTGGCCACCAGAAGTGCAAGCGTCCACAACAGTACACACAAAAGCAGAACCGCAATAATATCGCTCCACCAAAGATGTGCCTCTTATAGCAGAAAGAGAAAGGAGCAAAACCATATAAAAAAGAAAACAAAAACAGTTGTATTATATACCAATATACTTTTTTTTAAAAAAAAATCAATCCTTTAGAAGGTATTTCAGGTATAACTCCACTGCATGCACAGTGTAGGTTTGGACTCCCCACCCGCTTTTTTTTTTTTTTTTTTTTTGACTAAAACTGTGCTACATATTGTAGATGAGGCCTAACCAAGGATTTATATAGAGGTAGAATTATATTAGCATCCTGTGCATCAATGCCTCTGTTTATGCAGGATAGTAGCCTATTTGCTCTTTCAGCAGATGAGTGACTTTGCACAATGCTGTGAAGTCTATCGTCTATCAGTACTCCTAAGTATTTCTCTAATGAGGTTTCCCCAAACTGTTTCCCATTTAGTGCATATGTAATATTTTTGTTTCTACAGCATAAACGCATAACCTTACATTTTTCTACATTAAATGTCATGTGCAACTGTTTCTGCCCATTCTCTCAGTTTATCTAAATCCTTTTGCAGAGAAAAAACATCCAGCTCTGTATGTATTTCTTTACACAGCTTGGTGTCATTAACAATGACTGAGACACTACTTTCAGTTCCCACTTCTAAGCCCCATATCAGTACATCTAAAGCAATCCCAAAATGTGTCAAATGTTAGTAGAATGAACCCTATGAGTGCCATTTGGGTACACTTACCCCAATGGCACTCACAGGGTTAATCCGACTAAATTTAAAAGCAACCCCTGACAGGAATCACTTACCAGTAATCCTGGCAGAGTCTTCAGCACCCTGGTCATCTATTGTCCGTCTTCTTCTTCAATCTTCCTTCTCTCCATCTTCTGACTTCTTTACTTCCTTGTTTCAATCAGTTTCCTGTAAAAAGAAAAAAAACATGAAACAACATTAAATGTTGTTAAAAAATTATAATTTGGAAATATGGGTATTGTTTAACCCTTGAGAGTTTGATTGTGGTACTATGGTTAAGAATTCTCTCTTTAAAAATGCTGACTGTTTTACGAATGTAGAAAAGGCTACAGGGACATATAATTAAATCTATGGCAAAATTACTGTTGCAACAGAGTTTGTATTTTATTTTAATAGTCTTGCCTGTAAGGGGATGTTGAATAAGGGATTTTTATGTAATAAAGATACTGTTGCATCTGAAGCCTGCTGTTCTTGATTAGGAAGCCATGTAGTATAATTATTTGTGTGTGTGAGTTCATCAGGTCAATACAAACTTATATATCCCTAAGACTCCTTCCTGTTTTGTAACAAAACAAAGGTTGTTGTCTAAGCATTGTTGGTAATGTTTGCTTCATGGATACTATCTCTCAGTGTTTCCTCACACTCCTGTGTATGGCATGACTTTTAGTTTCGAATGTTGGTAGGAAAAAATAATCTGTTCATTGTCTTATGTGTATCTTTTTATTAGAAGGGAAGATTGGGGTTGCATGAGTGCTTTTGCAAATGCTTCTTACAGTAGTTGTTTGTAACCCCTGGTTTGAAATCATGAAGACAGTTCCTTGATCTGGTCACATGTGCCTTGCTAGTCACTGAATTACTTCACCTAAACATCTGGGGGTAAGGTATCGCTTCTGTAGTATGTAAAGGGTAGACACTGTTAAAAATTAAAATGTTATTATATTCAGTGGGCTTTCTAAAATTGGTGGTACTTAACTTTGTATTCTAAAAAAGTTGTTTATGTTTAGAAAATTAACTTGAGAGGTGCTGTATCTATTTATTATGGTAGATTTAGTAAAATATAATTTTTGGTTATTAAGCTTTACTGCTCCTTTAATGTAAGGGAGAGCCTTGTAGATCTCTTATACGAATGAGGTCTAAATAAGATTTTTTTTTTAATAACAAACAGTTTGACATGTTTTATTGGTTAAACGTGTAAGATGCTTATAATCCTAGCTGTTGTGGCCCTCTTTAGATGGAAATATTGAAGATCTAGCCTTCAAGTACCTATGTACTCAGTGCTGCAAAATTATCCTCTTACTCATTCAAGGGAATGTATGAATCCAGTTCTGAGAAAATTGACACAGGAACCAAATTTGGCATGCTACACTAGTCTATGTAGTACCTTTTACATCAAAAATTCCCTCTTTACAACCTTTGCTTTAATTGAAGGGCACTGTTGAAGTGTTTGAAAACGTGGGTGTTTTTGGTACTCCTACATACACACACACACATCCTCTGTCTGCTTACCAGCCCCAGTAATTATTATAAACCCACTACATATTTGCTCCTGCTGCCTTCATTCCATTCCCATGTTTAAACAATTCTAATCTTGTTTCCTTTTTTATGCTTTAGATGGAGCAGATAATGGGACCAGCTCAAAATCTGCTGATACTCTCCACAAAGTAATTATACTCTGACAGTATACAGTTCCTTGCAGATCATATTTGATTAAATGCTTGCTGCAGAGATGGTCAAAGGCAGCTGAGCTCTGCTGTCCTCTTCTGAGAAACTGGCTCCAGTACACTGCTCCTCTCCATCTTATTCACGTGCAAGATATAGGGGAAATATATGGTTCCACTTCTGATTGTTAGAAAGAATCTCAGATTCCACTGTGATTCCTGGGGGAGGGGTTGTTGCTTCCTCAAACAGGTGCCAAGGGGACAGTCTTGTTTCACCACTCTTTCTTAGGGGGATATTCCATTTGCCCTGCATATGCTCAGGGAGGTAGTGTCTCTATACTGTTTAGGGGGACACTCCAGATTAGTAGGTGGACACAGCCACATTGATTTGCCTAGACCAGTGATTCTCAAACAGGGTGCTGTGGAACTTTGGGGTGCTGCAGACATCCACTTAGGGTGTCACTTTTTTCTATTAAGACTATGTCAAAAATGTGAATGCTGAGTTTCAAAAAAATCTGTTTATGGAAATTATGCACAATATGCATGTTTTTATCATTTTGATTATAAGACTAAGAATAACTATATGTTTATTTATTTGTACCCTTCGTTATGCCCTTGACAAATTACATATAATTTGTTAGGGTGATTCATAATTTTCTGTTAAGCGTGACTTGAGCAAAAAAAAAAAAAAACAACAAAAAACATTTAGAACCAATGTCTGGTTCTTAAAGGGGTATGGGTGTCGGTTTTATATATGTACAGTTTTGGTTTATTAGTAACTCTCTGTTATATATATAATGTTATGTTTAACAAATTTACCATATCAAGGAAAAACACAGTAGATGGACAAGAGCTAGGAGAAGTGGACAGGTGTGTTTACCTTGGACAGGAAATGTCAACGATGGGAACACCATGATGGAAATTGAGTGATGACTAAAATTGGGATGGCAAGAATTTGAAAATCTTAGTAGTACCATCTTTAAGACAAATTTACCACTCTGCTTCAAAAGAAAGTTTTTTTACCAATTTGTCCTCACAGTTCTTGCATATGGCTGTTAAACATGGATATTGAATGTAAAAAGCCATACAAAAACAAAGAGAAGAACATATGCATGGATTTGTCAGCAAACAGAGGTCCATGACATCACTGAAAGAGAAGCACCTAAAATGGAAATGGGCAGGCCACAAAGCAAGAAGACTTGATGGTAGATGGACCAAACAAATTTTGGAATGGATTCTACTCTATACTAAACACCCCAAAAGAAGACCGGAGACAAGATGGGTAGATGAAATTACCAAGTTTGTTAAATTTGTTGGTACAAAGTGGCAAAAAGAATCTTCATTACATCGACAATTGCTGAAGATTATGACTTTATACACATATGTGTATATATATATATATATATATATATATATATAGTCTTGAGTAGAAGCACGCTCAGTACGTGAGTTGGTGCCTGGCTGCACTTTACTGAAGCTGATACTGAAGAGAAGAACAGATGTAAGGCACTCGCAGGGCTTATTTAAAATAAAGCTCTATGAGAGTGCATAGGTTATATTGTTCTTAATACATAAACAAGCACATGACGTCAAAAAAATGAATAAATCAAAATGTATTCATCAACGTTTTGGCTGTTCACAGACAGCCTTCTTCAAGATACATTAGCAGTGAAAAACAGACCCTTATAAACCGTTCACCTTAGTGTGGGCTCAAAAATGTATTAAGCTATGACATCATAATTAGCGTACATAGGTGCAAGTGAATATAATGTACTGACATTAAAGTATCCTAAAATACAAGTACATCAAATAAATATAAGGTCTATCAAAATTAGATCAAAATCAGTCACAAGCATAAATTGGGGAGCAGCAGGATAATTATGTATAATGATATATGAACATATCTGTGCACATCTAGCTCTTGTATATGTACTGGACAGTGTGGCTCCTTGGCTCCTTTTCCTTGTAATTTTATAGTCTGAGACTTTATTTTTAAGCTATGTTACACATTCCATTTCTCATTTGCAATGAACATCAAAGAGGATTTTTTTTCTTTTTAAAAAGCTAAGTCAAAGGCCACTTCGGGACTGTAGAAAGTAACCCTAGCTGACTACTTAATGTGCTCCCAAAGACGAAAACTTAGTTTCTGGAGGAAAATGCCCTTAAATAGAACTGCACGTGCTTGTTAAGATCCACATACTTAGTGCTGGAGATCACTGCAAGAAATAATTTAGTCATATCTTTTGAATGTTAAATGAACATTTGGTTATCGGTTTTTACTACAATGTTGTTTTTCAAGCACATTTTCAGATAGAGCATATCAACTGTCTCTTTACCTAGAAATAGTTGAGAAGACCAATGCTTTTTCTTTGTAATAGGCACATTTTTTGTAACCATGGTAACACTAATTAAATGTAGTTCAACAATAGGCATCATTAACAGTAGATCTATAACGAACCTAAAGTAATTGGATGTGCTGGTAACTTGAGAATGAGACACGCAATTCTAGAGGAGTTAGAAGGCAAGGGTTCTGTTAGATACTGGCTGAGGGGGCTAGAACCTGAGGCCTCATTAGAAAACCTACTTGATTGGAATGGTCTGTAAAGTGTGCTTGCAAACCAAGCATACTTTGCAGACTGTTCCAGTTAAGTAGTTCTTTTTCTCTCACACGATCTCGGCTCTGCTGAAGAGCCTCCTACGGTCCCTGGACCGGATTCCCCTGCAGTCAGCTACAGCGCTGATGTCAGTGAAAGGGCAAGGAATGGGGAACTTTGGCGCTGAATATCTCTCAAACCATAAAGGAACTGGGGGCATTTAGTTTAATTTTTTAATGGCTACAAGATCCATGTTTGTAAAAAATTGTCAGTACTATCCCTTTAAAGGGAAACTAACACCTCCTAAATATAACCCCCCACTTACAGATGCAGCCATCCATCAGGACCTCTTTTAACCAAATTCAGCATTTGCCCAGATGGGGGCTCACCGATGGAGGCACTTCTGTTAACCAGAGGGGACAGAGCAAAAGTGTAGGGACTGGCTGGACTGGGCCAGCAGGGCAGACAGGCTCATGAGCAGCTAAATGCTCTCAAACCCCACAGTGTTTCCAGACTCTCTGCTCTTGCAGCCTCTGAAATCCACTCTCAGTTTTTCTGTGGCAGTATGGCAAAAGAAGAGCACAGTAAAGAGGTTTTCTTCCAGTCCTATTCAGGGAAGGCCAGATGACAGCAAGCTGTTCTTGTCATCCGACTACTACATGGCCTGCAAAGTCTCATGTACCACCAGAATCTGCATCAGAGAGTGCCAGTGGAATGGTCATAATTCTATCCACAGCCAGGAAGGCCCAGACTGCACCATGGTATAGGTAGGGATATTGAATTGGATTTTCTGAAAATTTTAAATCTGTGCATAGCTCGTAAAATGAAAGTGAGTGTGACAAATCTACTTAAAGGGATAGTAATGTATACAATAAAGTAGATCTCTGAGTCATCTCTATTGTAAAACTAACACATTGTGCCATGTTTAATCACTTACTTTTCTGTAATTCTGAAGATATTTCATGTAAAAAGATCCCCCAACCACCCCTTCTGGCCATGTCATGCTTCCTCTATCTGTGGTCCGGATGGAGAGCTGTGAGGGACAAACTTCAGTAAGCAAAGGAAAATCCTGCCCTCCTTCATCAAGCAGGCAGGGTTTTCCTTATACTTACTTTGTCCCTCGCTGCATCTGTCTGATACCGGGACCAGATTACAGATCTAAGGGGAGGCGGTCAGAAGGGGAGGGAGGGGGATCTTTTTACATGTAATATCTTTGGAACTACATAAAAGTAATTATTAAACATAGCACAATGTGTCGGTTTTACAACACAGAAGACTTGAAGAGCTACTTTATGGCAGACTACAGATTACTTTATGGCAGACTACAGATTACTATCCCTTTAAAAGCAGGGTTGGTTTGAATCTCTGTTTGAAACAGATTGCAATTTACTTGGTATTTTTTGTATTCTTTTTTTTTTTTTTTTTTTTTTTTTTTTTTTTTTTTTTACAAGCGTGATTGTAAAGGGGGTCCACTAGCATGAGCTTTGGACAGGGCCCACTAGAGTCATAAGCAGCCCTGCCATCCTTAACTGTCCTCTTTCTAAATTAAGCCACTTCCATTGACTTGCATGGGGATCTTTGTTTACTTAACTCTGAAAGTCACAGATAAGAGAGGAAAATCATCGACAATAAGTGCAGCTACCTCTGTGCCTCACTATGGCCAGCAAATCCTTATGGTCTCTGTTCATTCTGTCCGTTACCCTCTTTTTAAGTGGTAAAATCTTTAGTCAGTCCTAGATGTCATGTCCATGGATGTAGACATGACAGGTTTTTTTTAACTGATGCAGGAAGATACATAAGAGTACTTAACCGTTTATGTACTAGAGGAGTGGGTAAAACATTGCAAAACAATGTATTTCACACCACTATGGCCCTGAAAGGGTTAATTTACCATACGCAGTGATGCAGTCTTGTGGTCCTGTTAATAACTGTCATTTCCACTTACATGGACATGACATCTAGAACTGATTGAAGATGTTATCTCTTCAACAAAGGCAAAAGGGCAAAATGTGTAGGGGACATTAGAATTTTCTATCCATAGTAAGGTAAATGGGGGAAGGGGTCAGTATTAAAGGGGTGTTAGTTCTCCTTTAATACTCCATGGGTACAGACTGTTGCACACAAGATGTGATGTAGGATGACTCCCTAATTACAAAAGTGCCTCTTCACCACCTGACACTCTTGCCTGGCACTGTGAAATGCTATATACGTCTTTGCATGTTTTTTTAATGTACTAAACCTGTGTAAGTGCCAGTGAAAAGGCAGGTCGAGACATGTCACTAGCTATCCCTTCAGAAGCTTGAAAACACCCAGGGGCTCAAAGTGGATGGCACTTAACATTTTGACCAAGACTGGTAGTGCACAGTTTGTTTTTGGCAACGATCTGCTTCTATTCTCATTATCCTTGTAATCATGAAGACCTTTTCTGTTCATTGGGTAATTCCAGGGGTTTGCTGGTGGTTATGAAAAATGTGAGGTTTAGAAAAGACATAGGGCCTTGTGTCTCCAAGGTCATGCATAAAAACAAGAGAAATCTCAATGCATGCTTCCTGGTAAAACTATTTCTCAATAAATAATAATAAAAAAAAACAAGTAATGCTGAGGGGCGCTAGATGCCCCAACAGAAAAAACATAAAATATTCCCATTTATTTAAATGGGGTTTTTAACCCATTGAATGTTTTGCAATGCATTGGAGACTCTTCTAGCATTCAAGGGTTAAAAGCTCAATTAAAGCTCTGTTGGTTCTTGATGAAAGTCCCAGAATGGACTGAAACGTAGGACACACTGATACTTTTAATGTTGTGGCAATAAAAGTCAAGTTTTATCATGTAAGGAGAGTGCTTCGCTGTTTTGTACTGTTTGTATCCTAAGATGAGCCTGTGAGCACCCAGCGGAACTGAAAGTGTGTGCGGCAGTATTTAGGAATTAAAATCAACGTTTTGGGAAATTTTTAGTTTTTCCACCTGGTACAGTTGGCTTGTCCCAGAATCCTGTTTTTTTCATCATAAAGACCTTGGGTCAACCCATGCTTTGCAATGCATTCTGTACCCCTCTGGCACTTAAAAGGTTAATCTTTTGAGTGCCAGAGGGGTATGCAGCGCATTACAATGCTTTGGCACACCCCGCTGACACTCAAAGGGTTAATGTATCATCTTTTGTCATTATACATTGCAGATCTAATTCTTTTTCATATTTACTCTTGTATAAACCTCCGATAATCGGACATCTTAAACTGGAGATTTAAAAAACATATGTATAGTAGAGCTGCATTTTAACCAATGCAGCTCTTCAATATATGTTTCATAAGCTTCTCCTTAAAAATTGTGTTTTATGGGAGGTACACTTTAGGACTGAGTTGCAAATGGCCAGCAGAGGTATACTTGTTGATTTCCCTGTGTGCTGCAGTAGATGTTATTGTACAGTTGTAATTATTCTGTAGACATTTCTGCTCAAATGGCTTAGCTTGAATTTTTGAGATTTGTTCTGATCTTAAGTAGCAGTCATACTTGGAGATATCTGATAATAAGGATATATGTGATGTATAAGAAAATGTGTATTCTATTTCCTCCCTCTAAATCCTCAACTTCAAATTATACACATATCATATAATACAAAAAAAACGAATGTAAGCATATCAGTACAGTTTTATTAATAGTAAATATGGTTCTACAAAGTTAAGACAGTATGGTGCATGAGAGACAAACATTTCTAGTGAGTAATATAGAAAATTTCCAATTACTCTGCAGCGTTTGATAGGCAGATGCCCTTCTCTAAAGTCTGTGCTGCCCAATCCCTGGACAGAGTAATCCCTGAGCATTTTCTGGCTGTAAACAGAACAATTGCTGCAGCCCTGGATACCTTGAGGAAAGTTATTTTGCTCTTCTGCCTACGTCTGGGAATTCTCTTGACGTGCACAAAGTGACAGTTGTTTATGGAAAACTCCTAACCATTAAAGATTTTTCCAGCAGCACCTCTGCCACTGGTCCTTCGGTGAGACTATTTCTGCACGTGCCTAGGTGCTTTGGGTAGAAATGCAATCAAAATACTATTAATATTCTAGTAATCATCTTCCCATCTTCACTCATTTGCTTTCCATTAGTGGCCATTTTGATGGAAATGAAACAAAAAGGAATGTAAGATGAAGTATAACAATTCTGGGGCAAACCAAATGCACCATAGGTAATAAATAAAAATAACAATTCCCAGAATTCCCAATGGGACTTCTAACAGATTGAATGCCCGAGAGATCTCCAATACATTTTGAAGCAAAGCATTGGAAACCTAATTAGCATTTAAGGGATTAAAAGTTCAATTTCACTCAATGGTAATATTTATTTGTCCACTCTACTGCAGCTTGTTTGCCCCAAAATTGCTAAGACCTGGGGAAATGTATGAATCCACCAGCACAACTCATTTTTTGGAGTGTGTATGGGCTCATATGATTGTTGCAGTGCATACTGGTGCACACACTTTGTCATTATTAAAGGAAAAGTTATCTAACTAAAAAACTTAGCCATATAGTTTTGACTACTGCTAAGTTGCTCTGGTAGCTCAGGGGTTGATACTTACTCCACAGTATGGCCCATCCTGCTCTGTATTTTCAAGACTAGGAGAAAGTAGACTCCAACTTCCACCTCTGATTGGCAGCTGGAAGGATTTAGGTCTGAGCAAGTGCACTTGTTCTGTGAAGGCTTGAAACATCAGTTTCAGCTTCTGTAGCACCAGTCACCAATCAGGGGCAGAAGTTGGAAGCTGCTTTCCCTAATGTTGAAAATACAGCTTGGGACTGGCCAGACAGTATATAATCATGTGTATATACGATTTTTATTTTTATTTTATTACTCAACTACTTCTTAGTACATCATATTCATGAGTCTGGTTGAAAGCCCTTTGTAAATCCAAGTGAATATCTGTTTGTCCCCTGTGATGAAGATGGTTTACCCTTAGAATTACTCCAATTTCTCAGCCTCAGTATATTATTTAGAAATGCATTCCATACACAATCCAGCATTATAAACATGCTCAACACTATGCCTGCCTGGCTACCCAGGCAAGTCACAAGCTGGCAGATGTGTTGCTGTGAAAATGTTTGTTTAGATGGTAGTATTGTTTTCAGAATGTATTACTGACATCTCTGGAGTCCAGTATAGGAGTAGACAACTGTTGGACCTCCCTGTCTGGGGATTCAATTTGCATCTTCCCCAGCCAGCCAATGGTGGGAGCTTTGGTCCCCAACAGCTGGAAGTCCATCGACTGACTAACTGATTCAGGGATTTAAATGTATATTACTTTTTCACGGATCCCCACAGTCTTTTATTGGCTTATATATGAGATTTTATTTTGCTGGTTCTATGTCTTTTCCTTACATTCAATAGAAAGTGGAGGAATTTTGGAGGAAGCCAACTGCACCATAAGTGAAAAAAAAACCCAATTCATTTAAATGGGGTTTTTAAATCCATTAATGCTATTGAGTTCTTCAACACATTGTCTGGACCTCTTTAGCATTCACGAAGATAAAAGCCCTATTTAAATTCATGGGAATTTAAGGAATTTTAATTTCATCCCCGTAGTGCAGTTAGTTTGCTCCAGAATTCCTCCACTTTTTCTTCTGAACATAAGACATATTTTCTGTTTTTGTCATTGCATTATATTTCTAGGACTTTGATAGATTAAAATGGTTTTAAAAAGCTTCAGGTTTCTTAAAGATTATATAAGTAGATGCATACTAAAATGTTGCAACTGACACAAATTGCATCATTCTTACGGCTGTGACACACCAGTAGCCAAGGTAAATGACTCCACTGTGTCAACATTATCTCCCATTTGCTACTGTCTCTTAGCAATTGCATTGCCTACAGCATTTTCTGCCATTAGTGTTTCCCTGAGTGCAAGAGACACAGGACACTTTTTTCCTTTGCAGTCAGTATTACAAAGACACACTGTCAAGACGACTTAGTTCCTGTTATACTTGAAAGAAAAATAAGAAAGAAAAGTGAATATGACTTTAGCTTTATCCAGCTACCAGTGCCAGAAACCTCAATGTTTGTGAATAGCTAGATTTGTGTTTGACTTGAATGATCTCTGAAATGGTAGAAAGGATAAAACATAATGCTTGGATGGAGCTACAGACTGAACAAACCAATTGTTAGAAGAAAGTAAAATGGAACTAATAGAAAATGCTTTTTGGGTTTTTTTTCTTGAATTAGTCTTTGGATATTGATAATTAAATAAAATCATGTAAATTAGACTAGGAAGCTTTATATATCTTTCCAGGAGCCTTTACAATTTCCTTTTGTATCAAGGGCTGGTTCCTTCCTAAATAGATAGTATAATAATGGGGGTCTTCCCTTATTAAACAAACACAAGACTAACCTACATTCTCTGGTGGCTCTTCTATCAGTTAGTATTTCAGATTTTTCTAGAGGGAAGTGCCCTCATCACTGCAATGAGACTGCTCTCACTAAAGTGGCCAATGACTGGTTTTCTGTCAAGTGAAAAGTTCACTACTCCCTTCTCATTCTCCTGGATCTCTTAGCTGCTTATGATACATTGGATCAACAGCTTCTCCTTCAATCCTTCCTCTCCCTTGACCTCTATTACAGTCCCCTCTCTTGGTTCTCATTCTACCTCTACAACTGTTCCTTTAGTGTTTCACAATCTACCATCACTTCTTCATCCTTGCCATTGTCTACTGTCTATTTTGATGTCACCCAAACCTAGCTTTCCTCCTCTGACCTCTTCCATTATTTCCTGTCCTGTTTCTCTGCTGTGTCTTCTTGGATGTCACCTCACCATCTAAGACTCAACCTATCACAGAACTAATAATATTCCTTCTCACGTCCAACCAGTTTTTTTCTGGTATTTCCCCTCATTATCTAGAACACCACAATCCCCTCAACCTCTGAAGCACCCTGCCTGGGGGTAACTTTAGATTATGCTCTATAGAAATTGATTTTTTTTATAACCCATGAGATATTACAATTTTAATCCAAACATACACTATGTCCCTTCTTGACTACTGCAACACCCTCTGAATTGGCCTTCCTTTCCCACACTAACTGGCAACCAGAGTAATCTACCTCACTTTATCACTCTTCGAATACTTTTTCTCTCTGCCAATCCTTATACTGAATTCCCTTATTCTTTAGAAATAAAACACACTGCACTCACCTACATCTCATGCCTTGTTCCAAACATACTCCGGCTCACCACCTTAACTCTGCACAGGATCCTCTTATCTTTTTTTTCCTCATTAGATTCTCCTATTCCTACCAACAAGACTTTTTTCCATGATGCACTTGTGCGTTGGAATTCCCTCCTCCATTCCATCAGACTTTCTCCAGCCTTCGGATCTTCAGACTTTCCTTGAAATTTATGAACCTGGCCAGATCAATGACCTACCCACCCTTTCTTCAACCTCTTTTGCTGTCTACATCACGCTATCTCCCACAAATCCACTGGGATCCTATTGCTCTCACAAAGCCTTTGCCCTCCCAAACTGACGTGCTACGTGTCTGGCCATGTAATCTATGTTCTGACTATACTGTCTTATGTCTTGATATGCCATTTCCATATTGTACAGCTCTGAGGAATAAATTGGTGCTTTAAAATAATAATAATAAGGGTACTTTAATGTTAGCTGAACCTAATACAACCTACTCTGTGCTGATTCTGCCTTCTGCTGGGGCCGCATTCCAATAGACGTCACTGCACGTCCCCTTTTTAGATGTGTTGCCCTCCCTGCAGGCCTGGGATCCTTGAGATCTCTCTTTAGTTGTATCTGGTTCCAGCTAATATTTTACATGGCCGCCATGAAATAAAGCAGTCTGTCTCTGCAATCTACAGCAGTCCTTACCAGGAGATACAATGAGGTAACACTGCAGCATGGTGAATGTTACCAGGAGCAGAACCTATGCTTTAATGTGCATTTATTTTTTTTTAATCCATTAATGTTACTTTAAGATGCCTAAAAACTGTCCATATAATGGTCATTATATCCTACTGAAAATATGAGATTAAAAAATGCTAACTTCCACAATTCAATTGTTTTGCTACAAAACATTCTTTAGAATCCAGATCTTTGCAGTGTAAAAAAATAAATAGCCAAAACTGGGAGTTCCAATGATTTCTATTATAGTCTAGGCTGCTAATTTTTTAAAACCACCAGCTCAGAGAATGGGCTGCAGGGTAAATTACACCCTACATCAATGCCTTTGTTACAGCAAAGGCACATCAGTGACAGGGCTGTGCACAAGATAAAAATAGAAATGTTAAGTTGTTTCCTCAGAAATAGTGATGTAAGTGAGGCTGGAGGGAAATTCTGTGCATCTCAGTGTTAGCTTGTGTGGTGCTCTGTGTGAACATCTGTGCATCTCTTCATGATTATGTTCATTTTGTGTAATGTGTGCGTTCGGCATAAAACTGTTTTTCATTATGCTATACAATTTAAGGAAATGGAACACTATACATACATGTGTTTTTGTGTGTGCTTGTGTAACATATGCTCAGACATTCAGTTTTATGAGAGGAAGACTGACACAACAAAGAAAGGTGTGTGAAATTTGCCAAGTAAGATATATATACCCACAGTATACTAGCATTATACAAATTATGTGAGACCAGCAGGGTAAAGTAACATTACATGAGACTAGCAAAGTATTAACTGAGACCAGAATGGTAATGCACTTAGATACATTAGACAAGCAGAGTACTACATGAAAGTAGCAGGATAGCACATCAATACATGTGGAAAAAAGAGAATTACATACGACTAGTATACATGTAATGTTGCATTATATGCGACCAGCAGGGCAATACACCATAATGTGAGATGAACACAGCATTACATGAGATTAGAAGGGCAGTAAACCCCTAAATGAGACTACCAGAATATTACATGAGAATAACAGGGCAGTACACTATTAAATGAGACTAGCACAGCATTATATTGATCAGTAGGGCTGTACACCATTAAATGAGAAAAACACAGGAATATATGAGTTTAGCATGGCAGTATACAATGACATGAGACCAGTACTGCGTTTCATGAGATCAGCAGTACACAACTGCATGAGAAAATGGCTTCATCAGCTAATGAAACCTCACTGAAAAGCTTAATTGGCATATGAAACTTTACTGGTATTACCTGGATACGACAATTAGCATGCATTAGTTTACATGTACCAAGTATGACGAGCTCCTTAGCTTTACATTTTCTCGTCTTTTGGTTAACATAACACAGGCAGTTTTTAATGAACTTTTCAAATATGCAAACTTGAATCAAGGAGACAGGTCTACTTTAACATTGCTTCAGCTGCTCATTTGTGTTATTCCTCTATTTTCAAATACTTTTAAGTCATAAATTGGCCTGTATCAAAACATGCCCAAGTGATAGATTCATGAAGCTAAAGAGGAACAATTCTGGAAACCAAGTACACCAGAGGGGACATATAAAATTCCTATTGAGTTAAATGGGACTCTTAAGCCCTTGAATGCCAGATAGTTCTCCAACACATTATTTTGCTGTGTGTTCAGTGCTGGATTTATATCCCAGTTGTCCCTAGGCCATACTTGTGAATGCTACAGATCTTCCCCGGAGACCATGGTTATGATACTAACTTACCAGGTCTCTGGGAACAGAGTTTTTTCTCCTTCCCTCCCTGTTCCTCCCACTTCTCCTTATTCCCACCCTGTTTTGCTCACCGCTTGCCAACTTTATGGCATATAGGCATGTAAAGCCCACCCACCAATTAAGCTCCAACCCCTTTACAAAGTTAATTTCGTCATTGGCATTTCCTCATCTGCAGCACATGAGCCCTCTCCGGGGGCTCAAGGGAAGGAAGTTCCCAGGTATGCCCTAGGCAAGACACTCTAGGTGCCTTTAATTCCTTGTGGTCACACCCCATTTCTCATATGACGACACCCACAGTCCCATCCACTATTTTGTGGCTGTTATAGCATCCAAGGGGTTAAACAATAAGGACATGGAAAAAATCTGCTGAAGACCTCTCTAGCTTTCAAGGGGATAAAAACATAGGGGATCATTATATGTTTAGTTGTCCCCAATGGTGCAGTTGGTTTGCCTCAGAATTTCTCCTCTTTATTTTCCTGAATATGACCCCAAGTGGTATATTAGTTCACTATAGAAAGTATGATGTGCATTAGATTTTGAGTGCTGGTCTATATGGTTACCAATATGGTCCAAATAATCACAAAGTACAGTAAATCTCCCAACTCACTGGATTCTAAAGATATTTGTCTGTCGTCCAGTACAGGTTACTGGTAACTTTGGGTAGGTGATCCACCCCTTTAAGTAGGCAGGAAGAATTCTAGAAATGACTGCAGGGGGTGGAGCCCACCTACCCTCCTTGGCTGCAGCTGGCCAACCAGCCCCAGAAAGATTTGTTCCTTGGTGAAGATAACCGGCAAGAGAACAGTTCTGCTGTAGTTTTAGAAACTTTTTTATTTTTCTGTTAGATATAGAATACCACCATTAGGCGGATTACCATAACTGATAATGCCCTTAGATGTGGCTAGCTAAGTATTCAGGTGCTTTTTGTGGACCTTAAGCCCTGAGGGGGAAAATCTTGATTCCAAGTGCTTCCCCAGGAGTTACCCACCGAGGTTACTTCTTACTACATGGTAATCTGAAGACAGAAGATCTGCAGGAAAGGTGAGCAACCCTTTGAGTGCTGCAGGTCCACTTGTCCCACTGTGCCCCTCTGCACAGGGGTGATGTTTCATGTATTTTTATTTCTCATTTCTAACTTTGACAGAATTGTTGCGCACTTTACCGCATAGACGCCATTGCTCCATTCACTTCTATGGGACTGTACAGTTTGGGACATATCTCTGCAACCGCTCAATCTAGCGACTTCAGAGATGGCTCACTTTAATTGTCTGACCTTGCTCTATCATCCGGTTCACATTGCAAGTGTGTTGGGGGGCTCAGGGGGCTTCGGGCACTGTTGGGGTACTTTTTCTGGGAAAACTACATTTCTCATGAGCGCTTGCTTTGCGCGCTCGTTTCTGATTGGCTCCCACCACGGCAGCCATCTTGTGAGCTTTACAGAATGAGTATCCTATGCAGGGCTTGGACTCTCCTTCTCTCCTTTGCAGATTAACCCTTCGCCTGCCAGATAAGTGTATTTTAGAGATTTCTGGGGCAAAACTTTAATCCTACACACTGTAAATTGGGTGATTCTTTATTCTGAACGTTGTTGACACTGTGAGAATGTCTACTCCATTGGAGCTTGGGGCCAAGCCTAAGACTAAGGACGCTGGGGTCTCTGTATCCCCCATTGCGCATTGCTCCTCATGTCATACAGGGTTGCCTAGAGAATTCTCAGGTCATTTATGCCCAGCATGTTCTGATGTCCCTGAGTCTATCCCAGGGACCTCCAGTCATGCATTAGAGCCAGTCTGGGTGTAAGAGTTCAAGGCTGCTACCAGGAACCTCAGGTCTACGTTACAGCTCTTTCCATCCCAGTTACAGGGGGTGTTCCATTCCTGGCAGACCCCTTCTTCAGTCAGATCTTCCCTTCCCAAACCAAAAGAAGTACCTGATGTTTCAGATTCCTCTGAAGAGGAACTGTTGGTGGATTCAGATGTTGAGGAATGTTCTGCTGTGGGCTCCTCTCAATTTTTTGGGGATCCCTTTGAGGTTGATCCAGAACCCTCAGCTGAGGGCCTGATCAGGGCCGTCTTAAACACGCTAAACATTCCCCCAGTTCAGGAGGTTTCCTCAGATCCCTCTGATGTATTCCAGGAGCCTATAAAGCCCCATACTTGTTTTCCACCTAACCCCACTCTGGACCGCCTAGTGGCTGATGAGTGGAAATCTCCAGACAGAAAGCCTTCTGTCTCCAAGAAGTTTGCTAAGCTTTACCCTTTTTCTGAGGCGGCGCTTGCTTAATGGATTCATCCCCCTAAGTTGGACGCTCCTGTCTCAAGGCTGTCTAAGTCTACCGCCTTACCAGTTTGTGATGCGTCCTCTCTGAAGGACTGGACCGACAAGAAGCTTGAGGTTTCCCTCACGTCCATGACCTTCTCCTGGCGATCGTGCCTGTTCGCTGTGTTGCGGAGTTGCATGCTCTGTCGTGTAGACCACCATTTTTGGTGTTTTACAAGGACAAGGCGATGCTCCGCACCTCTCAGGAGTACCTTCCCAAGGTGGTTTCGGAGTTCCACACCAATCAGGATATTGTGGTGCCCTCTTTCTGCCCTGACCCCACCTCTGACAAGGAGAGGGATCTCTACTTGTTAGACGTGGTGCGTTGTCTCAAGTTTTATGTACATCGCACTGAGTCTATCTGGCAATCAGATATGCTGTTCATCATTCTTGAGGGTCCCAGGGCAGGAAGAACTGCATCCAAAGTGACTATTGCTTCTTGGATCAAGTCCACTATTCGTAAGGCTTACGAGCTGAGGAAGAAGCCTGTCTCTTTCAGGGTCACAGCTCATTCTACTCGATCTATTAGGGCCTCTTGGGCTTACAAGAATCAGGCCTCTGCTGATCAGTTGTGCAAGGCTGCCACCTGTTCATCTGTGCACACCTTTTCGAATCACTACTGTGTTGATGTGTTGGCATCGGCTGATGCCAGCTTTGGGAGGAAAATCCTGGAGGCAGTCTTGCCTGTCTAGGATCTTCTTCGGTTCTTGGTGCTTCCTTCACTTTTGAGCCCTGTTGACTCTAGCTCAGTGTGCTGTGTAACAGTTTGGGGTGTTGTTTCCCCTGTTTAGTGTGCGTTGACACTTCATTATTTTGTTGGGCAATCTCTGATCTGATGGTTCATATCTGCTGTGGTGACTTTGGGGGACTTGCGCCTGGTCCTTGCCTTACTTCCTGCCTCTGAGAAACTCAATGGTTAGACATCCCAAAGTTACCAGTAACCTGTATTGGACAACAGAGAAAAGAGGATTTTAGTCTTACCTGTTAAATCCTTTTCTCTTAGTCCATACAGGTTGCTGGTCTCCCACCCTGTCAAGAGACCATGCTTGGCTCTCCTATGGCAGACCATGGGGGTCCTTCGGGGTCATACTCACAGGAGTCTTCTTTCCTTCCACTATCTAGTCATAGTTAGTGTCTCATATTTTTCTGGAGTGATTAGCTAGCTGCAGCCAAGGAGAGAAGGTAGGCTTCACCCCTGTAGTCATTTCTAGAATTGTTCCTGCCTGCTTAAAGGGGTGGATCGCCTACCCAAAGTTACCAGTAACCTGTAATGACTAAGAGAAAAGGATTTAATAGGTAAGACTAAAATCCTATTTTCCAATGCATTGCAAAGCAACCTTTTAGGGATCACCCTCGCATTTAAAGAGCTTGAAGAAAAATCCTGGCTTTGTGTATCAATTGTTTGATTCATAGGTGGACCTTGTACATAGAATCACTACACTTCTTTAAAAGGTCATTAAAGCTTTTTTATGAAAAATAAAAAAATACATATTTTAGGACACTCTTTATTGAGGGAGATGTTTCATTCAAAGTTTTTATAGTTGACATAGTAATGAGGGGGTGGAGCTGTTACAATTACATTATAAGCAGAAAGCCTGAAGCTTACTTTACCCATAGAATGCAGTGGGACATCAGGCACCACTATCCTATATAATCCTATATAATAAAACGCTGGAATGTTTGTCCGATGCAGTCATGCGCAGTAGAGACTGCCCAAACACACAGAATGCTGGGAGTTCTGTGCTTGGGAGCATTCTGTGCATTCGGGCAGTCTCTACAGCACATGACTTCATCACGTGCTCCGCCAGTGAGGCAGTAGCAGTACGCAGAGCAGGACTGGCCTCTTAACCCTTTGAATGCCAGAGAGGTATGCAACGCATTGCAAAGCAATGCATTGCGTACCCCACTGGCACTCAAATAGTTAACCTTGCCCTGTATACATGGGCTTTTACACTAGTTGCTAATAAATGGTCCTGCTTCAAGGGCTTAAAAAGGCCCATTTATATACATAGCAATGTTTATTTGTCCTCTGTGGTATAGTTGGCTTGCCCTGGAATTGCTCCATTTTTATCTTTAGACATTTGCCTCACAGTGTACAGCTAAACAGTTATCCATTGTACTCAATTCAACAGAATAGTTACACCCTGTACTGCTATTCAGCTGCCTATTGTTTGCTGCTTTGCTGCACAGCATGCACTCAATAAGGCTGTGGAACACTCTGCCATAAAAACTTGCATTTCTCCATGGGATATATAACCAGCACTAGATCATAACTTAATGTTTGTACCTTTGCTTGAAGGCTCATTAAATCTAACTATACCTCTATCACAATGTCAGTGAATTTACTGAAGACCTTGGGCTGCTTGATATGCATAAAATAATCCTTAATAACCTCCATTTAGAAATACATGCAAGCTGGAAAACACACTGCCTACAAGCAACTTATTTGCAGGAAATGTTTAAAAGATAGACGAAATCTTAAAAAATAATCCTGATATAAACTGCTTTCAGAAGGTGCAATCACTGTAGTTGTATATCCCATAAGGTTTCCTTTTATAGCATCCATCGGTCTCATTCTGCTAAATGATTTTCCCCAAGGTTAGAAACATAATTTGTCTCCAGTTTAATGGCCCCTTGAGCCTTTTGTGTCTTTGCATTGATTTATTGTCAAACTGCTTTCTGGTCAATAACCTTTCACAACTGAGGAAAGATTCAAGGTTGGTGAGATTGTGGCTTTTACTTTTGTTGGTTAGAATTCTTTATACATCACTTGCAGAAGCCAAACTATAGGTTGCACTTGACTTAATTTAATTAACATGGTACAGCAGAGTATTATTAGAAATGTCATAGTACATTTGACAGGAGCAGAAAGAATATTAGTTAGAAAAATCTAGGTTGATAGAAATATTTATATCCACATTGCTCATTCCTTCTGAAGATGGATCTGTGGGATTAGATCACAGTCTAGAATAAGATCAGTCAAGCCTATACTGTAATTTATAAATGTGCTTGGTAGAGCAAATGTTCTTTGCTTTGATTCATAACCCTTCTCCTGCCCCAGTCATAAATGCCACGCTTACACATACACATTACTATTTGTATATCCAGAAACATGAGATATGACAGCATAAAACATGTTTGGGGATATCAGTATTACTTAGAAGTAATCTACAAATATAATATATTCTTTGGGGAGATGTTATAAACTGCATTAAAGCTAACTCTAGGAAATATGCCAAACATCTCCAGCTCAGGGTAAAACCACAGTTCATATGTAGATACAATGCACTAGGGTTCATTGATCTTAGAGGGCCTTCCATATGATGCAGAGGATAGAAGATAGAAGATTCTAAGAAGAAGATATATTGATGTTTCTTAAAGAAGCAAATAGTTGCAAAATATGAATACATACATATAACTATTTATTACCCCTTTAAGAAACACTTACTTAAATGTTTCATCTTATTAGCCAAATCCCAGTAGATGGAGATTCTAGGAGATATAGATGCTTATATTTCTGGATGATGAGTTCTCTCAGAGCATCACTGCATATTAATTAAGCTCTTTGTTGCCCAGATAACTTAATTAACATATGGTGCTGAACTGAGACGACTCATCATCCAGAAATTCTGGTATTTATATTCCCTAAACTTTGAGTCTTCTGACCTTTTGTTAACATTATGCACGGGCAGTTTAGAATGAATCTTTCAAATATGCCAGTTATTTCAAGATGGCAGCTCTGCTTTAAGAGAAATTTTCATTAAAAACAAAGACAATACATACTAAAGAAACATGGATCAATTCTGGGGCAAACCAACTGCACCATATAGAACAAATAAAACATCTCCAAATTTTGATTCATTTAAATGGGCCTTTTAATTCCATGAATGATAAAGAGGTCTCCAACTCATTTATATTCGTCCCTTGTGGTGCAGTTGATTTGCCCCAGAACTCTCCACTTTAGTCTTTTTGCATACAGCCCTATATTCACTATTATTATTATCATAGGATAATATCACCATAGTTAACCCCTTTAGGACCACCATGACATTTATAAAGAACATGATTTTTTGTTGCCTTAGTGCACATTTATGTTTATAAACGTCTGTGTGTAGGACTCCCACCTGTCAATGTAGGGGATATCCATGCCAGAGGCAACTGTGTGCAGGACTCCCCTTTTCTCCTTGACAGATGTGTGGAGTTCTTAGGTCAATATTTATTGTATGATTGTGGGTGGTAGCTCCCAGTGCTACATCAGCAGTCTGGTACTCGGTTGGTTGGCAGATCTAAATCATCCAAAGATATGTCCTTATAGAGCTTTGTTACATGAATGACATGAGTAATTGTGCAGTTGGCTGCAATGGCTGGCAATTTGTAAGATGAATAGCTATTGGATCACATTGTACAGTAAAGTAGGTGGCTGGTTCGGCAATTTAAAGGAAGACAAGCGTCCTTGTCATCCTATACCATCCCTTTTTGCATTCTGCCTGTAAGTGTGTAGAATCAGATAGTATTCACCCAGTCCCTCTCAACATGTCTTCTTACTCCCTTTTTCCATTCCATTCTTTTTGACAGACATTGTGTGTGTGAGTGTATGTATGTGTGTTTGAAACTGTCAAATTCAAAGACACTGTAATGATAGCAGGCTTGCACAGCTAAATTGAGAACCTTTGAGGAGGAGACCAGATAAACACATCAAATCCCTATCCTCGTCAGGAGCCTGGCAGCTGAGGTAGTTAAGTAATTTAATTTTTATTGGGATGAGTGATCAAGTAATGATCTGTGTGGGAAGCACTTAATGAAATTAGGATCTTTGGGTGACTGTGGGGCAGTTGTGGTCTGTGTGTAATTAGGAACAGCTATAGAATGCTGTGATTAATTATTGGCTTCACAATGATTAAGGCAGCTTGGTTAAATATAGGGTGAATAGTGGGCTGTTTGTGAATATATAGCGTGTGAGGACTATTCTTTAGTTATTTGGCAAAAAGAATATTTACTTACATCCCTAACCAGGGCAGGGCTTATATGACCACTGGCACTGGGCTTTAAGTGTTTATAAAAAATGTATAATAGGTCTTTCTAAAGCCAGTTGTGAAAATCACCTATGGGCAAAAAATAGGAAAATAAATACCAAACCCTTACCTTTTGCTGGTGATCGATGATAAGCCCACTTCAGAACTTCCCTATGGACACTTTAAAATACATGGTTTAATGCTACATATATAGAGAGTAACTTCATAGTTTTTTTTTTTTTTTTCATTTTTAAAAGTTTTATTGAAAGATAAATTCACATACAGTATAGAAATTGTGAAAGAATCATAATATAGTCTGTCTGCAACACAGTTCAAATAAACATGTATGTTAAATACTAAATTCACATATCAATTCATAAGATGCTAACAAGATGAAAACAGTAAACTAGATGCTATATTATTGGTTGACCAATAAGCAGATAAGACAAGCTATCATATATACAGACAACCTAGGTAGATCCGTATTCCTAATGAATCAGCAAAACTGTTGCATAAGCAATTATCAGCCCCTTTAATAGGCAGGAACAATTCTGAGAAGTGACTGCTGGGTGGAGCCTACCTCCTCTCCTTAGCTTGCAGCTAGCCAATCCCCAACCAGTTGGATTTGTTCCTTGGTCAAGACACAAGCAAGTGAACAGTTTAGCTCTAGTTTTAGCTTTTTTATTATTTTTTTGTTAGAAATGGAAAACCACCATTAGGTGGATTACCATCACTGACAATTCCCATCACCCAAATGTGGATAGCTCAGATTACCAGGTGCTTTTGTGGACCTAAGCCCTGGAGGGAAAATTTAGGCTGCAAGTTCTTTCCTCAAGAGTTGCCCACTGAGGCTTCTTCTTGATAAATGGTAATCTGAAGACAGAAGACCTGCTGAAAAAGGTGAGCACCCTTTGAGTGCTGAGGTCCACATGTTCCATGCTTCCCCTCAGCTCAGGGGTCTCATTTGGAGTTCCTATTACATACTCATGCACTCATTGGGTTTATTCTGTATGTCTGTGAGGTGTTTGGAGCAAGTTTTCTGTGTTAACTTAACCCTTTTGTTGCTGGTTAGCACATTTTGGGGGTTTTGGACACTTTCCCTACTGGGACCAGTGTTTATTGGGTCTACTGTTTTATTTGAGTGGGCTTTTGTGTGGTTTTACGTGTTGGTATTCACCTAGTTAACTTTATGTTTTGCGCCTTTAAGGCGCGCGTTTACCGCATAGACGCCATTTCTCCATTCACTTCTATGTGACTTTACAGTTTGGGACATATCTCTGCAACAGCTCCACGTAGTGTGGTCAGAGATGGCTCATTTTGTGGGTTTTGCTCTGTCATCCGGTGAACATTCTGGGGATGTTGGGGGTTTTAGGGAGCTTTGGGCACTGTTGGGGTACTCTGTCAGCGAAACTATGTTTTCCACGAGCGCCCGATTCGCACACTTGTTTCTGATTGGCTCCCGTCGCGGCAGCCATTTTGTGTATTCGCAGATAGAGTATCCTACGCATGGCTTGGACCCTCCTTCTCTCCTCCACAGCTTAACCCTTTGCCTAACAGATAAGTCTTAATTTAGTGTGTCTGTGGTGCATTAATTATCATACACTCTTTGTTGTGGGTGTTTTGATACTTTGACCATTTTGACTCTGTGAGAATGTCTACTGCGTTAGACCTTGGGGATAAACCTAAGACTAAGGATACTGGGGTGTCTGTGTCCCCCACTGTTCATTGCTCCACATGTCAATCAGGATTACCTAGAGAATTCTCAGGTTATATTTGCTCAGCATGCTCTGCTGCCCCTGAATCTCCTGCAGTGACCTCCAGCCATGCACTAGAGCCAGTATGGATGCAAGAGTTTAAGGCTACTACCAGGGACCTCCAGTCCACCTTACAACTACTTCCATCCACTTTACAGGGGTCTTCAATTTGTTGCAGACCCCCGCCCCTATCAGATCTTCCCTGCCTAAACCGTTGGGTGTACCTGATGTGTCTGATTCCTCTCTCCCCCTTGCCTTTCTCTCCATTCTGCCTCTTTCTCTTTAGTCCATTCTTGTCTCGTTCTCCCTCTTGCCCCTCTTTTTCTCCCTCTTGCCCCTCTTTATCCCCCTCTTGCCCCTCTTTCTCTTTATCCCTTTTTGTCTCTCTCACTTTTGCCACTCACTCCCCATCTTGTCTGTTTATCCCCTCTTGCCTCTTTACCCCTCTTGCTTCTTTATCCCACCTCTTGCCTCAGTGGTAAGCTCTGTGATATCTGTGTAGCTTCATTTAAAATATAAGATGTGTGGTATCATAGTGTAGCACAATTACACTTTTTTTAATGAACGACATGGAGGCAAGAGCCGTCTAATGGAGACTTCTCTAAAATCCAAGGAGTTAATACAGAGAAGTGTAATATTTTTGGTTTACCTCTTGAGGACCAAAAGTGGGTGTAATGCATTGATTGACAATCGTACAGAGCAGTGGAAAGGTTGGGAAGCTGCTCCCTCAGAGCATATGTAGGACTGTATTTTAGATTGCAGAGAATTAATGGAGAAATGTTTCAGTCTAGCATGATGTCCAGGATACGTAAGTGTATATGACCCCAGGCAGGTTATTGTGGCAAGGTCAGGGGAAGGGGGATTGTGGCCGGGTCGGAAGGAGGTTGGTGGATTGGCGGCAGGAGGGGGCATAAAAATGCACCTTCGCCTATGTTGACAAAAATCCTTGCACCAGCTCTGCAGCATATAAACATCTGGTCAAATAACAGATGTCCCAAAGGAGCTAGACCCAATGCCATGGTTTAACAATATCTCTAAGAAAGCAGCGTACTCCCCCATTGAAGCAAACCAACCTCCCCCGTAATACATGCTCAATGGTCTAGAACAGCTCTATATATCTAAACATAGGTAAACCCCCCAGGCCCAAGGGGGATCACCTAGATGAACTTAAAATAGACAGTCCATCCTAGAGGGTGTCTTTCCGATGTAGGAGGAGTACATGAGCCACAAATCAGGAAATAACAGTAGAGTCAAGCACTCGATCTGGAGCATCAGCATTAGGCAGCAAAGTCTCTTAATCATCTCACCAAGTGAAGAGCTAGAATCCCTGAGTCCCATGGGTAGGCCAACCAAGCACACAGTTCTCTATCCTCAGTGAGTAGGAAATGTAGATTTTTCCCCAAACGCAGCTCGTTATGACATGCCACCGGTCCTATGCCATTCTTCTTAGTCTTCCAAATAGCACTGTAAGGGCCTTAAGCCCCTTCATATCTGACCCCTCTCACAGGATCGACACTCCTTTGGAAGGCCAGAAAATGCACCACCACAATTGTTGCATCAAGCAACATCACTTGCAAACACTTTGACTATAGTGGTGCAACTTCTCCCACAGGATCTCCAGCCAATATGCGAGGATCTTGGTGTCCAGCTAAATCTCGGGGTGTAAAGAATTCTTTGTGCGCCACCTCTTCCATCATCTCCCCCGCCACGATGCCGGACTCCCGACTCACGGGCACATTGTGCAGAGCCGCAAATTCATCTCGTACCACTGTCAAGACCTCGCCCATAAATACTTCTAAGTTGATCTTCGACAAGAAGCTTGAGAAATCATCCAACGAGAGATTCATCGGAGGCCAGTCACCCCCCTCCATGTCGTTCATTTGTGGCGTCTTATTCAAATAGCATGCAAGGGAAGAGCGGCAAAACAATTCTCTGATCATGGGGATTCAGGTATCCAGCCCCTCAGCAAGCAGCAAAAACAATAAAAGGAGTGCTACCATAGGGTAGAGAGCAGAAATAGGTACAGAAGGAGTAAAAATTAGGTCAGATCCAGGATCACGGCTATGGAGCTAAGTCAGACACGTCCATCTTGCTTGTCAGATTGATCGCTCCACCCCCCCCCCCCATTACTTCATATTTATATCACATTTCTAAATTATTCTAAATATGTATATACAGTCATACATAATGCATTTTTCTTAGAAAAAAATCTATTGTTATGTATAGTTTTAAAACTAGATATACATAATAATTAATGCCATCAACCAATACTCATAGTAAGGACTTAGGGGGTTATGCACTATGGAGTGATAAAGAGGTGTTTTAGTGGAGATGATTTCTCTAGTGATATCACTTCTCCATTTCTTATGCTTTTCTATAGAGCCTATGAACTGAAGTGATAACCAAATGCATATACTCCATAGATTAACATAGGAACTGGAGAAGTAATATCACAAGGGATGGGCAAAAGTGTTCACCTGAAAAGAGGAACAGGAGAAAAATTGCACTTTTCGCCAAGTTGGAAATATTTGTGAAAAATTGCAGTTATTTCACTTTTTTCGATTAGCTCATAGCATTGAAATCAATGGAAAGACATAATTTTTTGCCACCACATAGCACGTTTCTCTTCTTTTCCCACAGGCATATAAAAGGCTGTCAGGTGCTTACAACATGCCATTCTGTGCTTGTGAGACGAATAGAAAGCAGCAGATTCTTGAGTTTGAGAAGGTAGACTAATAAAGTGGAATTAAAGCTAAGTTTAGGGAGTCTTGTAGGCAGGAAATCTCTTCTCTGTATTAGGGGACTCTGGGGGACAGGAAAGGAGAAATTAGTTTGACCTCAAATACACTAAAAGTCCGTGTGACTAACTGGGAAGGTACAGACAGCTGTGTTCCAAGTTTCTTCCTAATCTAGCTGATATCTCTGTCCTATGGGAGTTTGGTGGTGTGACAAGGTAGCAAATGATGTTTACCCCAAAATCCCACACGTTTTGTGTGACAGAGTAGACACAGGCAGCTGTGATCCAAGTTCCTTCCTGATCTGGCTGGTATTGCTGTGCAGGGAAGTCAGGAGTATGAGAAGAGAGCAAAGCAGAATTACCACAAATACTGCCTAATTCTTTGTGACTGACGGGGAAGACACAGGTAGAGGTGATCCAAGTTTCTTCCTGACCTGGCTTTTATCTCTGAGCCTGGGGTGTGAGAAGGGATTAAAGGTGTTTTACCCCAAATACACCAACATTTTGTGTGTCCGAGTAGGCACAAGCAGCTATGATCCAAGTTCCTTTTTTTATCTGGCTGTTATCTCTGTGTCAGGGGAGTCTGGGGTGTAAGAAGGAAGCAAAATAGAATTACCCCAAACACCACAAAATTCAGTGTGACTGACTGGGAACATACAAGCAGAGGTCAACCAAGGTCAGTCTTGCTATGGCTGTTATATATTTCCTAGGGGGAGTCTACGGGTGTGAGAATGGCGTAAAGGAGGTTTACCCCAAATACCCCAACAAATGTTGTGTGACCAAGTAAACACACACAGCTGTGATCTAAAATCCTTCCTTATCTGGCTGTTATCTCTGTGCTTGGTGAGTCTAGAGGTGTGAGAAGGGAGCAAAGAATGAGAATTTCCCCAAATACCCCAAAATTCTGAGTGATCCAAGTTTCTTCCTGATCTGAATGTTATCTCTGTTCTAGGGGAGTCTGGGGGGAAGCAGTTGAACAGGGAGTGTGTTTTTTTTTAAAAATGAAAATTGATGGGTGACAGACACAGGGACCCTGATGTGAGCTGTAACTGAGACAGACTGATACACGACCAGAAAGAGTATTTTGTGGAGATCCAAGACAAGACATAACACACAATCAGTTCTGTTGTGTACTTTACAGTGAAACACACATTAGTTGAGCAAAGTCCAGCAAACACACAAGGGGTAGGGGTGAAAGGATTAGGAGTAGTGCAGGAATGTGTGAGTAATGAGGAAGTCCAAAAGCTGACTGCAGCCATGCTTGCTGCAGCATGTGTAATAAATTATGGTGATCCCTCTCTTCCCGAGGAATATGTTGTTTGTTAAAGTCCTACCAAACGTTACGCACCACCAGCACCAGTACTATTAATAAACCATCTAAAAGCACTGAAGACGACGAGTCACATTCCAGTGTTGATGGCATAGTGCAAGAAGGTATAGCAGCTCAACCCAACTGCTGCATCTGACAGGGAGACAAACCAGCACAAAAACACTGTCCTCAAAGTAGTAGTGAACGAAAATCCCTCAAAGGGTAAAAGTAAAAGGAAATTGTTTGAGACCTCTAAAAGCCTATAGGAATATAAAAGTAGTGGGGAAGAAGCGGTGGCGATGCTGAGGATGACCTAATGATGTAGATCTAGACTATATCCCTCCAGCATCCTCCTCTTCTTCAGATACAGACGAAGTTGAGAGATGATAACATGGACAGAAAGTTAGATGAAAGGCAAAAGCTTCCACCACTGAAAAGGAGCACTGTGACTGTCTATAAACTGTTTGAGAAAACAATCAGAAAGTCTGACCTGGACAAGCAAAGATGCCAAAAAATACAGTCATCCTGTCAGTCATCATCAGCATCATGACAGCTTCCAAGTCCAAGTCCCACTCAGCCACACTCATACTAATAGTTTTGAGTAACCGGCAACAACACAGGTTATCAGCATCTACAGTGATAGCTTTGATGAGTACCTATGTTTCTCTTGGAAGTGTGGCATCTGTGACACCTAGTAGTAGTAGTAGTAGTAGTAGTAGTAGTACAATTTCAGCAACATCTAGCCCCAGTAGTAGTATTAGCAGCCTCTCAGTCTATGAAGTCCACAGTATGGAGATACTTCACTCAGGATCCAACAGCTAAGCATGTTGCTCTCTGCTGTCTGTGTAAGAAGCATGTGAGCAGGGGGAAAGCAGGCTCACAACTAGACACCTCCTCTGAGTTCCCACCTGAAGAACATTAAAAGGTCACATATGACACAACTAACGGCAGCAGAAGTACTCCTAAACATTCCCAGGGCACTGCGTTACATATAGAAGTGTTGAAAAGAGGGCAAAAAGGAGGGGAGGGAACAAAAAAGAAAGTTCCCCTGTGTATATCAATTGGGATCAAATCGGACCACCATAACCCTTCAAGTGCGCACTCACAAGTATATTTGTTGGCTGATGGCTTATACCAGAACCAACATGCAGACTCTTGGGATATTAAATGCTCCCAGTAGCAGTATCTTGATCTTTAAAATCAATTTTCTCAACAGGCTGCTCTCTCTGCACATACAGTGACAGAAATTAAGCATGCATGGGATAGGCATAAGGCTGTCCTTAACGTAAGAAAAGACCAAGGACCAAAAAAGGTTTGAGGTTTTTACTGTAGGAAAATGGGCAGAATAGATGGGCCGTATGCTTCTTATCTGCTGTCAAGTTCAATGTTTCTGTGTTTCACCTACTCCCAAATGGCAAAGATATCTCAAAAAAAAAAAATATGGAAAGCGTCAATAGTGTGATTTTGTTATGACACAGAAAAAGGATTTAATAATGCGCACAAATATACTCACATACTCATATGGTTAGGCCGCTGGTATCAGTCAGTCTAACGAGCCAGCAGACAGATATCATCAACCCGTCTCCGTTTGGATAGGTTCCCCAGTGGATGCTTGATCTATCTCAACAGAGTCTAAATTGCAGAAAAATTGCAGGTGCGGTATGTTCTTGTTAAAATATTTATTTAATTAAAATTCAAACAGGCTATAAAAGCTTATGGGTTTCGTGGTTGGGTACCGCTTTATCGAAGCTCATAAAGTATATATAACAATGTTAAGGAACAAAGAATTTCCCATTGCATTAACTTTGCTAGAGAATTGAACTTGGACAGCTCTGTAGTAGATCAGTTGCTATATACTGATTATAATATGCAACGTAATAGGAAAATAAAAGTTATTGACTGGATTTGGTTATAAAATACAGGTAAATATTGACATAATAAACAGGAAGTCTTACAGTCAGAAAAATACAATATATATTTAGCTACATTATTTGTTGTATCATCCAACTACCCAGCTTTCAGATCAATTAAATTATTGAAATAATAAGTCTGCCTCATTTATTTTTTCTTTCTTTACATGCATATCTCCATTTTCAGCTAATCAGAGGTTATTAATATGTTCCTCATTTAATTATGTCAAACCCTAAAGCAAATTATTTTTCCTATATGACACTCTCTTATTTTGTTTCCTTTATATAATGTAACAATATAGTATGTTTAAACTTCATTATATGTTTTGGTCAAGTTCTTTAGCATTTGATGCAATTCTAGAATTGGTCAGATGATAGATGGCTCAGTTGGTTAAGACACCAGCTGTAGAATCTGCTCAGACCGTGAGGTTGCAGGTTCTAGTCCTGGCAAGGTCAGCTCAGCCTTTCACCTTTCTAAGGTAGATAAAATGAGTCCAGGACATACTTGAAAACAAGAGACAATCTCAGTGTATTCTTCCTGGTAAAATACTTTCACAAAAAAAAAATATATATATATGACTGTCAAGATGCTGCAAAGACAATACCTATTATTATTAACATTTTTATTTACATTTAATGTTTGAACACATTTTGCAGCACAGTCTAACCAACGATGAGTGTTAGATTTGTAAATATGTTTAGGATACCTAAAAGGCAATAACATGCCTACAATATGCATCCCAGGTCAGAAAGAAAAGCTCTGTGTCTCAGCCTCTGCTTAAGTGAAAGAGATCTAATAGATGGAACTGCAGCTCTTCACCCATACACCCGCTCGTCCCAGGTGGTTGAGACCAATGTTTGAAATACCATGGGGACTTGCACAGGAACACGTGAAGTAATCTGGAAGAAGAGATCAGCTGTAGTCAGAAAAGAGGCCTTGTTACCAGGGAACAGAGATTAGACATATCTACAATGATTTGTAATCAGAAATGAAAAGCAGAGCTCAAATGAAGCAGAAGGTGTATTTCCACACAGATGACATTTAAGAGTGGATGCAAGGAACGCTCGATCTCTTGAGTAATCTCAATAATCTGGCAAATATGAAATGCACAGGGCTATATTCTAAAGGAAGTCAGGGTGAAGACAGATGGTAAATGTTAGACTGTAGGATATCCCGGTACTGATAAAATTACTATGGCAACATTAGCTGCCCAGCATCCAAAATAGCACAGGGAGCAGGGAAATAAATACTAAGAGAAATAGATGAATGGTTGAATGGCAAGTTATGTTACCGATCGGGGTAGAGAACTGGGGCTAAATTCTATTTCAGGTGCTAAATGTTAACACTCGTTTAATCAAACATTTTCCTATGGAAGTCTATGGGGAAAACTGGAGATAAAAGCAGAGATAAAATTAGCACCTGCAATAGAATTCAGCCCCTAGGGAGGAGATTGGTGAGAGGATGAGAGGAGAAAGAAGATGTGATGAAATGAGCATGAGCACACTTTGTGAGAGGTGCACAGGGACATGCATAAACGCATGGGGAGATTGGTTCATAACCTTCCCTTCCCCTCCCCTAAATACTTATCCTAACTTTGTACAAGTGGTGAAGCCACTTGTAGAAAGATGAGCATCACATCACAAATTATATAATAATAAGGAAAACAACATATCTTTATGGTACCCCTGTTAAGAAACACTCCTTTAAAAGCTATTTATGGGGCTTCCTGGGCTGTTTCCTTTCTGTCATGAGGCTATACTCACTGGTTCTGGGTAAAACTAGAAAAAGAAGATTAGAGAGTGAAGCTGGAGAGTGGAGACATGGCCCAGGTCTGTTCTTGCTACAGCCTAAGCTAAAATTAAAAGTGCTGACTGCGAGGTCAGATTTTCTGATCTCCATTCAGCCGGAATCAGACCTGCATGAGCACATCTGACACCCCAGTAGAACCCAGACAATGAGATTCAAGAATGTACGATCTCTGTAGTAGAGCAAATGGATTTCCCATACTAGTAGAAATGAAACAGACTACTCACAAAAGAAGTAAATGAGGAGAGCAATCTGGTACACTAGAACTGAAGCAGTGTTTGAGCGATAAGTAGAGAGGATAAGCCTCAACAAGCTAAACTGATCAGATGTGTGGATTCTGGATGGCAGTGCGGAGGAGATGCTTTCTGCAACAGATGAGATAGTGGGATCACTGCATATTCAGCACCCTGGTCAACCACTGTATGTCTTCTGTAATCTTCTATATACCATCTTCTTCCTTCTTTTCATCATATCTGTATCCAAAACATAATGTCACTATTTAGAAAGAATCAAATGTTAAAATTATTCATGCCCCCAAAGATGTGCTGGCTCTTATTAAGATGCTACCGCCTTTGCTGCTGCCATTGGCGGATGTAGGAAAGAAGAGAAACCCCACCACCACCACCTTCAGATACCTCTCAGGCCATTGTCTGAGCCATACTGAGGGAAATTTGAACAGGGACTGGCTTTTAGTTGGCAATTCTCTGTTCAAAATAGTTCCCAGGCTTCCACTGGGTGGGATGTGGGCTTATGCATCGTCCAGGCAATGAGTTTCTGGTGGGTTTCATCATCGCTCCTACTAGAAGCTGGGAGGTGCGTAACCCTACACCAAATTTCCCTCAATATGGCTTGGGCAACGACCTGAAAGGGATCTGAGGTGGGAGTTTATCATGGTGCTCGTGATTGCCTCCAGTGTTGCATTACTGTAACAGAGACCTTGCTACTTCCTGGCTGTCGCTGTAATGTATCTGCTCACCTACTAGGCCTTAAAAGGCCTCAGCATTTCCATTAGCCAGTGCCCTTTCATGGTGTACCTGAGCCTAGTGCTGTGTTGGTTCATTTACTGATTCCTGTGTATTACTCCTGGCTTCATCTGACTACCCGATCCGGCTCTGACTCCTGACTTTGTCTGACTACCCGATCTGGTTCTGACTCCTGGCTTCATCTGACTACCTGATCCGGCTCCAGACACTGGCTTTGTCTGACTACCCGATCCGGCTCTGACTCCTGACTTCTTCTGACTACCTCCTCCTCTGTTGTGCTCCTGGCTTGGTTTACTGCCAGCCTCGGCTACCCAGCCCCGGCTATCATTATCCTCAGCTCCCTGGGCCTACCATTATCGCCACGCTTGCTACTCCTGTAGCAGTGCTTGTTCGGTCAGTCCTTGTCACTGATCTTCTGCTGTTTAGTTTTCAGTGGTTTGTTGCCTCATCTAGTGTTCTAGGTGCAGTTTACCTTGCCTTTGGTATACCCTAGCAGTAGGGTATAGTTGCGCTATTTTAACCTGCCTTGTGAAGGATTGAAGAAGTACTGTGCATTGTCCTCTGATCTAGTCTCGTGAAGGTTACTACTGGCCATACGTATACTAGCTGACACCTGCCTAGTGAAGGGTTGAGGAAGTGCTGTGCACTGTCCTCACACCTGGTCTCAAGAACGTGGTAGAGCTAGAGTTGCTATTTTGGTGCTCCAGCGTTCTGAAGTTTCTCGCTCCTGTTGCCTGGGTTTACCCTAGCATTAGGATACAGACTTGGGTCCATCTCACACTTGCCTAGTGAAGGGTGAAGGAAGTGTGTGCACTGTCCTTCCCTGGTCTCGTGAAAAGTACATTGCTGCTACTATTGTGTTTCAATAAAATGTATTCATTTTATCTGTACTTGTCAGTGTCATTATTTCTCAAGTCACTCAGTGACAGAGTTTTGCTCTGTTTCCCTGGTGGCAGTGTTTTATCAAGGGCCAGTACATCATTGGAGCATGAATAATTTCAAAATATAATTTTTTCTTGATAGTGCTATTATTTTTCAGATGAAGTTACGAAAATAAGAAGAAAGAAGACAGAAAATTACGGTGGATGGAGTGTTAAAGCTGTGGGGTATGGGAAATAGGATAGTGTTTATTTTATTTAGATTTATTAATATTTGTTATTTATATTAAAGGGATAGTAATGTCCCACAAAAAATAATTTTCAAATTGTAGTCCTTACAAAGTTGAGCACAACGCAAAAAAAACCCCATATCTCTCAAACCGCTATGATTTGAGAGATACATGCATGTAAAGTTTGTGATTTTCTGCTGTCAGATGTAAAGCTTTCAGCAGGAGATCCGTGTCGGCCGACACAGAGGCTCTGCAGCAGAGCCGCAATCGCGTTAATTACAATGAATTACTTCATTGGAATGGTCTAAAAAGTGTACAGCTCTGCTGCAGAGCCTCCATGTCGGCCGACACAGATCATGAACTTTAAATGCATGTATTTAACTTTAAATGCGTGTATCTCGCAAACCATAGTGGTTTGAGAGATACTTTTTTTGTGCTGTGCTCAACTTTTTAAGGACTACAATTTTTTTGTGGGACATTACTATCCCTTTAACTTTATTTATTCTATTTAGCATGTGTTGTGGGAACAAAAAGCACCGATGAGTGTTTGGCAGCAAGGTGGTTTTGGCGACCAACTCTAGATGCAGTGGACGCTGGCCAAGAGAATTCCGATGGTACACCTGACCACCCTGAACTAAAAAGATTAGGACATCAGGGTATAGAGAAAACCAAAATGAGGGGAGAATCATGTCAGAATGTTTGGAAACATTAACCTCTCTGGTTTTCCCCATTGCTTGCCTTGATGGGAATATGATCTTCCAGTAAAAGCTGTGATTTTTTTCCTCTAATTCTAGGTGTTTGGTGTGGGTGTTTCTCTTAATTGAAAACTGGATCCCAGAGTCATAGAAGATATATATTTCTGAAGTCAAACAAGAGATGTGCAAAGCACTCTCTGAGACAAATCAAACCATAAATGGCTTGTTCTATGGATTAACCCTACACAGGACTTGCTCAATCACGTTTTTATGCTCTTTCTTGTGCAGTTGCAAAGGAGAATTATCAATTTGTATAACAGCCCGATCCCACCAATTAACAAACCAACCATAAGAAGTTAGGTAAATGCCTATGCACAAAAATTGCAGTAAACCCTAAATGGTGGCCTTCTATGTGTCTCAACATGAGGACCAGCTGATATCACTAGGCACACAAAGAAAATTAATTGGTCTGGCTTGCCTATAAAAGAACACTTGAGACAATAAAGAGGATTGATAAGTGCTCACATACAAAAAACAAAGATCTGTATTTCTAGCAAAGAACTGTATCCAAGGTTGGCTAACACATATGGGGCCTTATGCACAAAGTAAGATATGCAAATCAATGCATTGGAGACGTCTTAAGCATTCAGTGGGTTTAAAGACTCAAAGAAATATCTGGGGTTTGAGAATTTTTATTTGTCCAATATGTTACATTTGGTATGCACCAGAATTACTCATCTCTTGCTTTATGCATAAGGCCCATAGAATAGTATATTAGATTCTATTTAAAGGGCTAGTATTACTTCAAAATTACTATCCCTCATATTGTAGCCCTTAATAAACTGAGTTAAATGACACCAGCGGCATCTCTCAAACCTTTATGGTTTAAGAGATAGCCGCTTTCAAAGTTTCCTCTCCCCTGCTGTCAGCGTTCTGCTGCCAGCAGGGGAATCCGGTCTCTGAATCAAGAGGAGGCTCTTCAGCAGAGCCGATATCTCATTATAGAAGGAAAAATGATTAATTGAAACAGTCTTCTACGTGTGCTTGGTTACCAAGCACATGTAGAAGACTGTTTCAATTAATAATTTTTCCTTCCATAACGAGATATCGGCTCTGTTTAAGAGCCTCCGCCTGTCCCGGGACCGGATTCCCCTGCTGGCAGCAGAACGCCGACAGCAGGGGAGAGGAAACTTTGAAAGCGGCTATCTCTTAAACCATAAAGGTCTGAGAGATGCCGCTGGTGTCGTTTAACTCAGTTTATCAAGGGCTACAATATGAGGGATAGTAATTTTGAAGTAATACTATCCCTTTAAGGAGCCTGGGCACTGACTTTTTTCCAGAGCTTTTAAGAAAGATGGCTACTTTCATGTTCATTATAGAAGCAACGCCAAAGAAAAGTGTCAGATGCCAAATCTGCACTTGTAAAGAAGACACAAACTTCAGCAGCAATGCTACAAGTGCCATCTGTTTTTGTGCAAACATCATGCAGTGAGATTTGACTGCAGATGTTCTACCATATAGAAGGATGATTGTTGTTGACTCATACAGACAATAATGTTCTAATATTCCAATGTTAAACTTGGTGTTTCCTTATAACCTGCTGTGCTGTTTTATTTTGATGTAAAGTTCACGATCTTGCATTTTTAGTTTTAAAAGGTTAAATTAATTTGCACCCCAACAGTAGTTTAATAAACCAGCTAAAGGATACTCGGGAAGTAAAGAAATATTGGCACCTTAATCTCCCCTTCACTTGAGGGCAAACAGTTTTATTATACCCTCTCCCTCTTTTCTCAGGTTGTTAAGAGGCAAGGAAAGGAGGGGTTGCATTTTATAGGAGTTCTGAGGCAGGGCTAATGAATGCAGTCACATTCACATACTTTATAATAAATAAATCTGAGGTATATTTAGTATTTGAGAAATAAGGGGGAGATGTATAAAAAGCCTTCATAGAGTATATTTAAGAATCGTTGCTAAAATTCACGACTAATCATATTTATAAAGAAGTAAAGTCAAGTTTATAAATGTCAGAATATTCTGGGAAAATTCACAGAAAATGTGCAGTTGAGAATATTTTTTCACATAAACAGCTGTCATTATATATTTCAACTAAGCAAATATTATATGTGGATTTAAGATTTAATCACTTTAATAACTTTCTTTATAACACCAGTTTTATAAATCTCCCCCCTATATTTTCTGTAGGCAGCTAACAGTAAATGTATAGTAACTATCCTATATAATAATTTGCTAGAAAGTTTTAACAACGTAGTCATGCACAGCAGAGACTGGCCGTGACAAGGCTGATACAGAGCAGGGCTCTCCGAAGGAGCATCCATCTCTGTATCAACTGCGGTGCGGGCCGTCTCTACTGAGCATGACTGCACCGCGACTGGCTGGCACTGTTTCATCTGCGGAGTGGGCAGTCTCTACTGTGAATGACTGCCCCGTGACCGGCTGGCAGTGGCACTGTGACCCGTGTAACAGGCTCTTCAACTAGTCTACTATATTGCAATAAACATAAAGTATGTGAAAAAGCAGTAGTGCCAAGAACAATATTTTTTCCAAAAATATGGAACTGCCAGGACTCAGGCGTTGGAAGATTCAGATTTTAATAAAGAAAATTCTGATGGATATGATATGGTATATATGGTATATAAATGTATGTAAACCTAACATAATCACAATAAGCTTTAACCCAATAGCTCCTATCTTGGTCCACCAAGTGCAAGAAACACCGGACTGTGAAACAGTCTCAAAATATACCATGTGTGGATCATGTAACTCAATGAGTAATATTCCACCCCAAGGCAACTTCCCCACAAGTTGAGTATAGGTATCACCACCTTACAAACCTGCATAGCCCCAGGACAATTAGAGCCACAAATAAACACAAAAGAATAACTACCCAATAAATGCAAAATCACATATCATACAATGAGGTTTGAGGTAGTATGCAGAAATTAAGCAATTGCGAAACAAACCAACTGTACTAGGGGAGAAAGTAAATGTATCCAAATCCTCAGTGATTTAAAATTGAACTACTGATTTGTAACAGGTGATTTTGAAACTGCTTTCAAAATCAGCTGCATATGTGTAATACATTTTTTTCCAAACAATAGTTTGAGATATTTAGCCAAACTTATGTGTTAGTTTGTGAAAATTAACTAGTATTGACCAACATGAAGTGACAGTTGGGATGGGGAGCAATGTAGACTGTTAATATCTGTAAGACATGCTGACCATTACTGTATAATGTGCATAAACTAACAACTACATAAAGCTAAATATGTCATAAACCATTGTTCAAAATAAAAAAAATGGCTAGAATAAATATAGATTATCTTGAAAGCTCTTTTAAAATCACCTATTTGGGACAAAGTGATAGTTTTACAGTAAATTGTGTATTTAACAATGTTTTAGAGAGTACTCTAGCATTCAAATGGTATTTAAATCAATAAGTATTTTTTTATCCACATGTTGCAGTTGTTTTGCCCTAGAATTGTTCCAGTTACACTTAGTACATCAGCTTCAATTCATAGAGTAATGCTGTCTGAAAAACAAACAAAAAAAAACAAAACACTTGTAATAAATGGTGATTTGATAGTAGCAGCTATCAGTTATCACTTCCTGAAATCACTTCCTGACAGTCTGAATAGTTATAACTTTTAAATAAAACAGCTGCCGGCAGTGGGAATAGTACCCTTGTTTTACTATGCATAAAAATCCATATAGCATAGAGGTTTCATTGAAAAGGTTTGCTGTTCCTTTAGGAAAAAGTTATACAATGTAAAATGAAATGAACTTATAGGCTAGGATATCAATCATAATGTCAGAATGTGGTAAAGAGCAGCTGTTTTCCGTTTTAAGCTCAGCACTGGCTGGCTTCCTCCCTAAACTGACAGGGACTGTGTTTGGGCAAGTGGGTATACATATCTGCATCAATTCATGTGTAATATCCCACCCAAGGCATTTTCCCCATGTCACCACCTTATAAACCTGCACAGTCCTGGACAATTAAAGCCCACAAATAAACACAAAAGAAAAACTGATAGGTTTGGATGTCAATCATAACATCCAGTTGTGGTATAGAGCAGCAGTTCTCAGGTTCTGCCTTCCTAAACTATCAAGGATGGGTATAAATGTCTAAGCCATTTATGTCTGTGGAAGCACAGGACCACACATAAAGCATTCTTGTATTTGTTTAGTGCACTCATGGACACCACATGGATATTTATGTGCGTATATATATATATATATATATATATATATATATATATATATATTGTTTTTGGTGCTGACAATACGTTGCATAACATGCAGTTTCAGGAATTAAAGGGATAGTAATACTTAAAATGTAAAAAAAATATGTTGTAGGGTTTATCCCCTGAATAAAACAAGAGTACTCCCACCGGTGTTTTATTCAAAAGTTATTACAGATCAAAGTTGAATTTTTTAGGTGCGATATCACAGTGGCCTAAAATTGTACATTGGCACTTTTGCTACACCATCCTATGGAGATTTATGGTCTACGGACCAGAGCTGTCCATAGGATGGTGTAACAACAGCGCCACTGTACAGTTTCAGGCCACTGTGATATTGCACCTAAAAAATTTAACTTTGAGCTTTAGTAACTTTTGAATAAAACACCTTTCAGCAGTGGGAGTACCCTTTTTTACTCAGGGAGATAAACACTGCAATATATATTTTTTAACATATTAAGTATTACTATCCCTTTAAACAGTGGGGTGGATGAATGACTATGATTTTGCTGTAAATCTAGAATCCATTTTCTATCACTATGCCTACCTAATACCAGTTTAATATATTACATGTGCCAGAGAAGGAGTAGAGGAAATGGTGTGACGTTTCTCTTCTCATGCTGTGGAGTAGGAGTAAGGATCTTGCTAGCCTCAAAGTCCTAACGACAGCAGAGAGTGTGAGCCTGGTATGTGCTACAGTAATCATACCCTTTATGATCCTGTGCAATCACTGTTTTTGGAGACTGATGTACTAAGAAAACTGGCATAATACTGGGGCAAACCAAATGTATAATAAGAAACAAGTACAAATTAAAAACATTCTCATTGATTTAGATGGTGATTTTAACCCCTTGAATACTAGAGATGTCTCCAATACATTGCAAAGCAGTGTAATGAAGACTTCTCTTGTATCCAGAAAAACAAAATCCCTGTTTAAATTAATGGATTTTTAATTTTCCCCTATAGTGTAGTTGGTTTGACCAAGAATTGCTCTAGTTCCTTTTCATAAATCTTAGCATAGCAACACTCTGCTACTATACTATTAAAGTGTTAGTAATGTCTAAAAAAAACTTTTTTGCACTTAGAAGAGCTTAAAAAGCTGATCTAAATGCAAAAAACGTATCTCTCAAACCGCTATGGTTTAAGAGATACGGGTGTTTAAAGTTTGATTTCTCCTACTGACAGCCGTAAAGCTGTCAGCAGGAGATCCATGTCGGTCGATACGGAGGCGCTTGAGAAGTGCCAAGATGTCGTTACTTACACGGAATCCCTTCATTGGAATGGTCTAAAACGTGTGCCTGAACACTAGGCACATGTGTTAGACCATTCCAATGAAGGGATTCCGTGTAAGTAACGAGATCCCGGCACTTCTCAAGCGCCTCCGTGTCGACCGACAATGATCTCCTGCTGACAGCTTTACAGCTGTCAGTAGGAGAAATCAAACTTTAAACGCCCGTATCTCTTAAACCATAGCGGTTTGAGAGATATGTTTTTTTGCACTTAGATCAGCTTTTTAAGCTCTTCTAAATGCAAAAAAGTTTTTTTAGACATTACTAACACTTTAAAGGAGGATGGGGAGTTGCATCCTGCATTTATTAGCAGTGGAAAGATTTAAATCTTGAGGGTGCTCAACACTGCTCTGCACTTCCCTCTGGTGTTTGAGGGATTAAGGTATAAATCTGGGCAGCTGCACTAGATCTCATCCGCTGTTTGCTACTACTAACACATGGAAGCCTGGACTTATTTAAATGAATATGGTAGTGAAGAGTATATAATTTTCTGCATGACTTTTCACAAAAAAAAACAATGAGTTTTCACCACTGAAAAAAGTTTTCTCCTTTTAGCCACTGCCAATAAATTTTTTGCCTATGTTTTCTATGACCACAACATTTCCTACCACAATATTACTTTTGAGGGTTGAAGCAGAGAAATAAATAGCTGAAAGTAAAAGTTGTAAATTCTACACCTTGAACAGGTTGTTCGCTGAGTGCCTTTTGTCCTTTGCCCACAACACTATCTCTCTCGTGTACCGTTTTCTACTGAGGTAGAACTCCCAGTTTTTTGCTAAAGAACACAGCTTTGGTGCTATCTGTCACTGCCGATCTTGAGAACCAGTATACAAGTGCCTGGATTCTTTTTTGAAGACAAATTTTATGGTCTCTGGTGCCACCTTATGCCCTATATTTGCTATTGTGTAGGTAACTAAGGCTATGGCTGTTTGAGAGGATCAGCTTTTGGATGTCGCCCAAGTGGACACAGCTAAGGGGTAAATGGTGGTACTAATATGCAAATTTCTTGAGGCTAAGGCATGTCTTACTGAAGAAACTTTTGACATCTCTACATGCACTGGACAGGCCTCGGCTTTCTCTGTGGCTTAAGATTTTGTTGGCTTGATCAGTCTCCTAAGAAGTCTTTGGGGTCCCTTCCATTTGTGGGTAAGCAAGTTAGCTTTTAGTCTGGACTGAAACTTACATAATAAAGAGAGAAAGACTATAAGCAGAATGTTTATAGCCAAAAAAAAAAAAAAAACACCTAGGAACAGCAGAGAAATTAACATGGTCTTTTACGTTCAAAAATTCTCACAGTTTTGGAAATAAGTTTACTTAACTAATATCAGTCATTGCTACCTGGGGGGAATACACTAAGGTGTGATTAAGAGGTGATACATTCAAGAAGCCTCAAGTATGACAAACTCTCCAATTCCTATCTGATGCCCTGTAGCCAATGCACTTAGATTTCACCAAATTGAGGGACATAGAACCTGGAGAGTTTATCATAATGCAGAATTTTTCTCTGTATCAGTTCTTTATCATGACTTAGTGCACAACCCCGTGGTGTTTTAGACTTCATGACTATAACAGGTACTTGGTAAAGTGAAACTTATGACTGGGGCATAGTCATACCAGGTAACAGTCAGGAAGAAAGAAGAGAAGAGTTACTCTCTACTTAAGCAGCAACATAAAATCTAATTTAATTCAGGATACAGAAAAAAGGTTAGATAGCATTTGTTAAGCTATTTAAACTGGAGAAATAGCCATTGTTTATATAGAAAGATCTATAGGCTATCATGGCAAGATGAATAATTAGATATAATATATGGAGGAACGAAGTCCCTGTGACAATTACAGAAAGTCCAACAATTGTCTTTTAATAGTCAGCACCAATTCACCGTTGCTCTATCCTGTAGACAAGTTGTGCCCACTTGCATGTAGTATAAGAACTGCAAACATATAGAAGAAAACAGTGGAGAAAAAATGAGACCTGATATAAGTTTAGCAACAACTTTAATTAAAAAAAAAAAGATGTCTAACATCCCAACAGCCCTTTTCAGGGTGTCTTCTCACAAGACCTATGTCTTTTAGAGTTCATATAATCTCCAAATATCACAATCTTGAGGCCAGCCGTCGTAGGGTATCAGTCTATCTTGCACCTCACTTGGAGTTCTGCATGCTTCACCACAGTCATTCTCCCCTCGGTGACATCAATCCTACAGGATACAAAAGCCACACACGTTTATGTTTGCATTCCCGGCCTTGTTGTGGTGCCATTATCTAATTGCAAGTAGCATCTTATTTGTAATATTAATAATGTTATTACTTAATTATGTTTTTATGTATAATATCATCAACAAAGGCCAGGTGATGTTTGTAAAACCATTTGGTATTTTGATTGAAACTTTAAGTTTGAATGTCCCAGCTTTGTTTCTTTAAGTTATAGTTTAACTTTGGCCTTACCAGCTTTTGTTTGTTTGAATGAGAATTGTAACACTGGCTTAAATAAAATAATTTTTTTACCTGTTAATTTTCTGAAACTCATTTTAGTGGTATTCAATAATTGTAATGTTAAACTTCCTATTTTAGTGATGAGCAGCCCTCTACCTGCAGCCGGTAAAAACAGTCTATGACTCACCAATCTTTCCATGTGTCACATTCTGTAGTTATGGTGTTCCTGCTGTTAAACTGAACAGAGAACTGTGAGATATTTACGAGTGATACACATGGTGTTCTTTTCCTTTGCAAACCCATCTAAGACACAGACATTTTATATATCCTTTAGGTATAGGGCACTCACATGGTCATCAAGAAAAGTGAAAGAAAGAGTAGAAAAATTTGATTTTGATTTAAGGTAAGTACGTAGAAATCAAGAAAAAGCTAAAGCAGGTAAAATTAATTAATGCATACTACTAAAATAATACATTTTAGACTAAAGCTGTACAGTTCATTTAAGCTAATCACATAGACACTGAGAACAGCATATAATCAACAGTCTCTACTGTCACATTTATATAACTTAAAAATGTTCTAAATTCCATTTTCATCAATTATGTTATATCTATTCCCACAAAGATTTAATACATCAATTTTTTGATGGACTCAATCCATCTGAGGAAGACCTAATTAATTTGGCTGAGTCATAAATGCAGAACCCCACCATCTGTTCATGTAAACAAAAAACAAGTTAAAGCAATGTCTTGATTTGTAAAAGTAAAAATTGACAGAAGCAATGTAGTACTGAACTGGTGAAGATTGTCTTGTAGTTTCACTATTAATGCACTTTGACAATACATCATTTAAGTGACTTCTCTTTAGTTGGCCATAGAATAGCAGTTAGAGCTGTTTGAAAGTTACTAATGTTTTCATACTAAATTAAAACTCAAATTACCAATAAGCCCTTGCAGAATAATAGGAATGTTTGGATTTGATTTCCTAAACAATAATGAATGGACAAAAGGCCACATAACGGTATATTTCAAAATATACCCATAAAAGGGTCACAGTAACCTTTTTAAGTGGGTACCTATATTTCCAGCATAGTGTAAGAAACCTTTTGACTTAATTCTCTTTTATCTTCAGTTGAAGTTAGGGTTAGAAGCTGGGTTGTAGAGTAAGTGGGGAACATGAAGGAAAATGGACAGTGCAGAAGTACCTACATTTTGTAATTGTGGCTACAAAGCCATAGTTATATACTAAAGAGATATAATATTCCTAGTAAGTAGACAGTTATTCAAAAGATTTACTTGGAAGACGAAATCTGTCATGACTATAGAACTGATTAAATGATAGCATGCAGAGAGTTTTTGGAAACTGAAAGTTTTTAAGTTGTCTAAAGTTGTTAGTGAAGTCCCTAAGGGTACCAATGCATTTTATTTTGTTTATTAATGAGATAGAAGTGGTTATTGAATGTAAATTCTCAATCTTGCTCATTACACTAATCTGTGTAAGGAAATATATACAGAGCAGCAATACTCATCTCTGCCTCTATGCCTAATATTTCTTGGGCTCATACTTTGTCCTTAAACAGATATTCTATAATGGGGTCACTTTATAAAATTGGCCATTTCTTAATGATAGCTCTATTGATAGCCCTGGTGTGGGAGTTATATGTCTGGATACATTTTAGTCTGTTGAAATTGCTCTTAGGTTTTTTTAACCAAAAGACCCTCCTGTTGATTTTCCTGGGGTACCTTCCCTGCAAATAGAATACACAGATTAATTAAACAAAAACAATTCTGTAATCTTTGTGCGTTGGGACAAAACCTAGTCACTTCTTAAGAGCTCTATATTGGTTATCAGTTAAATTATATACCCCTTCCTTTGTTGACATGGTCGCACTTGCATCTGCAGAGAACTCTTTTAATAGTTAGAGTCTTTGGTCTCTCCTTGTTTTCCTATAGTTGGTGCCTTGATTCTTCCTAAACAGATTAGTTTCATTTTGCTGTAAACTGGTCTCAGAATCAGATGATGAAGCAGAGGATCCTTCTGCCTCAGAAGGTAACGCCACATTTTCTGTTTGTTTATTTACTCTCTGTTCCCTCCTGATGGATTTCCATAAATAAACTTGACCAAATTGATAATCCAATGTATCTCTTTTAAATGTTTTTCATTCAGAGGCATAATGATGACACGCAAGGGTGGGAATTAGTCTTGGATTAGGGTGATGGATGGGTTTATATAGGTGGGAGTTAGGCATATGGCGAGCTGTTCTGAGGAAGGGGGCAGAGTAAGTTCCACCAAATGTTCACTGTGGCCTAATATCTCTGTCCTACTGAATAAGCTATAAACCTGCAAAGACTACAATGGGTTATTATCTCTCTTATTCCTGTTTTAAGTATCCATTGGTTCACTGTGGAGATAGATGAATGGAGGGTGATCACCCTTGAATGAACATTGAATCTTAGAAAAGCGCAAGTGCATTAAAGGGGAACTTTCACCTCAGAATGTTTTTTTACCAGATATTTTAAACAGTTGAGCAGTATTAGGAAACGTCCTTCTTGTTAGGAAAGGCAAATAAAGCAAAATTGAAGTACAGTTTAGGAATTCTTGTTTGGGATCTAGGGGAGTGCAAAGGGAGAAAGGACAGTAACCAAAAATACCTCCAAGTCTTAGTTTACTGAGGCAGGCATTTGTAATCTAAGTTCCTTCCTGATTTGGCTGTTATCTCTGTTTAAGGGGAGTCTGGTTGTGTGTGAAAGGAGCAAAGGAGATTTACCCACAACCCACAATATTATGTGACTGAGAAGACACAAGTTCCTTCCTATTAGCTGTTCTCTATGTTATGGTGGTGGCGCATCTCTGTGGGACTTAATCCAAGAGTATGAGTTGGTAAATGATATCCATGAACATCATGTAGGCTTCCGATTTGCCAAAAACCAGGCTTGAAAATAAAATTATATCCTGCTGGTATAGAGCCAGCAGTACCAGATAGGGTGGTGTCAAATGCCACTTACAACATTCTGGCATGTGCTACTGTTGTCTAAACAGCAGGATCAGGCTGCTGCATGGGGCTCGGATCATCTGCACTGATACAAGACAGGCAGTGGTACGATGATTCTTTCACTTGCCACTAGTGTAGCTGAGACAGCAGCATCACCAAAACAAACCAACACACCACTTCAGGTACATCTAGAGAGACAAATATGGCCAATTATGCTTTTCCCAATCTCTTCCTGCACCTCATCTAAAATCATGATTGTGGTGGAATTCTATTTTTCCCTTGAGAGCAGGAAAGAAATATTCTTTTCATCAGCAACTGCAATGCGCACATTGTGAATTGGGGAAGAACTGGGAAGTATCACAACAATTTACACATCTGCTCTCATATCAAACACCTTGATACTTAAGTCAGCAATGTAAAACCATTCCCCAGGAAAGTACTGCTGTAACTATGGCCTTTGTCCGCTCCTTTAAGAACATGTGATATCAAGATCACCTGCTTAGTATATTCAGTGGAATGGAATGTCTGCAGTTGGTCTCTGATACCCTACATTCAGTTGCTCACCAACAAATTGTCATATGCGGTCAGTGCACCACACAGTGTGCAATGGGGTGACATGAACGGTCATACTCTCACATCTACAGACACACTATCAGCTGGAGGGGGAAGGTAACAGAAGCAAAGGTTGTACACCAGAGGACAAGGAGGAAAAGTACCCTGAGGGTGTTGGGGTGGGGACCGTGGGTACATTTTCTTGCATCCGGACCCTAGCATAAGAAGAGGTTGATAACACAGGTGTTACACTCATCACTGATCTTCCAGACTGGGTTTCTTTTGTCTTTCTCTGGGGTTTTCTTTGTGCCCTTGGGGAGGGACAGGGAGCACAGTGACAGTGGCTGTAAATTTATTTTTTTTGTGTTTGACTTTCACACGCTTAACATAAACATTATGGTGTCTATGTTGCATGTGCTTAATGAGGGTTGTTGTGTCAATGTGTGTCCCCTCCTTTTCACTACCTTATCGCAGAGTGCAGTCGTTGATAACTGCAGTGTGCCTGGTCCAAGGAAATATATTCCCACACCCAGAGAGGTAAAGAAAAATAGCCTTCTTCTTCTTTCCTGAATCACCTGCACTCCTGTACTCTTCTCTACGCCAGCTGCTCCATCATCACCCTTACACTCATCAACACCACCACCCGTCTCTTGCTGCTCTTTGCTACTAGTTCAGGATGACAAGTGTGACCAATGGTCCCCTGCTGTCACACCTACCATCTTCAGAAGAAGGCACACTGGCAGCAGTAGCAGCAGGCACAGGCAGCTGACTCGTGATGCTTCAGAACTGCTAACTAGTTCTACCTTCTTCAGTATACTTCTCCAGACAATGCTGGCAGGGGACTGGGTTCCCTTTAACACTGATGCTGCTGACTTCCTCCTCAACCTCTGAATTAGCAGCATCAGGGCCCATATAGCCAGCACGCCAAATAACTGTACTTTTATTTTAACTTTTTTCCCTCTGTCTCTCTGGGAAATTCTGGGTTTTTATGGTATGAGAAGTTTTGCCTACATTGAAAAATATAGGCTAGAAAATGCTAGAAATGGAACTGTTCTCTCCAGAAATTCTGTTTCCGAAAGAGAGGATTATCTGTGGGTTACTTTATGGACAGGAATTCCTAAAGGAAAACTGGAAGTCAGGATTTTTTTTGGGGGAAAATTCCAGTGGGAATAAAAAAAACCTGAACTTTTCGCCCATCCTGCTTCCCATAAGTAAGGGATCCCAGACTGACCATTAGTGGTTCTTAGTAGTAGAAGTGTGAATGAAACAACCTAAATGTGAGCTCTGTGCAAAACACACCAAGCCCATATTTAAAGAAACAGAAACATTCTCCAGTGCAAGTCTCATTTTGAGGGGTAAGGCTGCTGCAGATATTCTGTAGCCCCATAAAAATAAAGTATAAAAATAATTGTCTGTTTTGTAAAAATAAAAACTGTACCTTACACTTTTAAGCTGTATGAAGTACTTTTCTGTAGGTGGTATAACTAGTGACATTTTTCAGGGTATTAAGGTGCAGAATCATGAGCAGAAATAGCTTTTGTTGCTTATCTCCCAGTTCACACACGTGTGTGTGTTTATTTGTTGTAAAGGAGCCCTTCAAAGGTGCTGATGTCACATGATGTAAAGCTTAAATAATAAACTAATATAGCACTATGTCCAACACCAGTAATACTCTTAAATGGCACACAGTAGAATTAAACATTGTTACACAAATTAATTTCTATCGCTTCAAAGGAAAACTAGCACCTCCTAATAATAACCCCTCACTTACCTTACTAAAGCCATACATTCCTAATTATCCCTGTAACTGGACCCTCCCAGGGAATATTTAATGGCAGGCAGGTACTGGCAGCTCAGCATAGGTGCTTTCATAGGAATAGCATGTCATCGGCTTCTTGGTACCTCTGCAGACTGGAGAAAAGCCAGCAGGAGAAGGTCAGCAAACATCCTGCAGCTCTACCACCCTGCCTTGTATTGTAAATTTGTACTGGTAGGACAGGGATACTGGAGTGTGGAAGGTGCTCTGGGGCTTTGGGCGTTTAACTAACACCACCATAACCAACCATGTACCCTGTACATGGGCTGAAGCCATGGACTTTTTCCCTGTCCTTCACGTGTTTACTCTTTTATGTGCCCAGACTCACCACCCATGACCCTGGCAGGGTTTCTTAAGCTTTATTTATACATGGATGTGTATGTACCAGGATCATACTATGTTGGTGCTTAGACCAGATCCCTTGTCGTCTTCCCCCTAATATGTGACAACCTTTACCTTGTAGCAATATACTCAAGTTTCTTGTACCACTGGGGCTGCATTGGGGGGAATATGTAACAAAATAATGTAGTGTTTGTTAGTTATTGTTTATGTATATTGTGATTTTGGTTACTATCTCTGTTTGTATGTGACCTGTTATAGCTGGGTGCTAGTGTCCTCAAATACTCAGGATAAGCATCGCCCTGAGTCAGTGTCCATTGTTCCCAGGAACAGTGAAGGACACTACAGGGGGTCCTATAGAACTCTAGAAGGATGTACCAGGTATCCGGTAGATAGCAGAGAGATTGCCAATCTGCATTTCAATGGCACACATAATTAATGAAAAGCATTAGCAGTCATTTTTAAAGGTTTGTATCTCCTGGTCTGAAACTGTGGCTCCAAGTTAGTCACTCCCATCCAGGGTTAGGAGGGACTGCAATCTGTGGTTAGCCCAGGGATTCAGGAGATTGTGTATAAACATTCTGTATCCCTCAGCAAAGAGTTTTGTTCCAGTAGGGATTAGACACGCTCAGCACTCTGCTGCACCATGCTCCAAACCTGTCCCTTCACTTGATTGGATGTTGCTGTTCAGTGTTGAATACTGTGCTGTTGCTGTTATGTTCCTGAGGTTCCACTAAAATTGTATTGCACATTCTTCCTGCCTGATCTACTTCATTCTTCTCAGTGACAAAGGACCCACAGTGGAGTCCCACTAGTCAAGTGCAGGGGTCATTTCATCACAGTTCCTATGAATGTTGGCCTTGTGCCTTTGTTCAAGAGATAACATCTTCAATCAGTCTTGGATGTTATAGAGGTGGATATATCAGTTGCTACCAGGACCGCTGGACCTCAAATACTGCTCCTTACATGTTAATATTGCTTTGCAATGTACCGCACACCCTTATGGTCTTAATGAGTTAAGAAGGCTCCTGTACTCTGCTGCTACAGTCTGAAAACCTGCTAGCACCTGTCATGTCCACCTCCCTGCATATGAAATTCTGAACAAAGACACAAAGGCAGATTCAAAGGAGCCACTAGGATTTTCTGACAATTGTAACGTAAGTGGGGTGGGTATTATTAGACAGTATTAATTCTCCTTTAACCCTCTGAGTGCCAGAGGGTGTGTTGTATACCCCTCTGGCAGTCAAAGGGATAACATCACTTATTAGTACACTATTGTAAAAGCCCGTGTATATGGGCCAAGGTCCGGGTAATGTTAACCCTTTGAGTGCCAGAGGGGTACGCAACGCATTGCTTTCCAATGCGTTATGTCCCCCTCTGGCACTCAAAGGGTTAAGAGGCTGCTACCTCACTGCTCCTCGCTATGCAGTCTTGCGTCGCCTCACTCACGCGATGCAATCATGCGCAGTAGAGACTGCCCGAACGCAGGCAGTCTCTACTGCGCATGACTGTATCGTGACAAACATCCTAGCGAATTATTATATAGGACGAGAACATCTTTGCTGACAATCTTTTTTGTCCCTGGATACAAATTAACGGTGCCCTGTAATGCAAACACTATATTTGCTTGTAGTATTGATGCTTTGATTTGCCCCTGATACCCCAAACATACAAATGCACACAGCTTATACTTACATACATTCATCATTACTGATGAAGATGATCTGGCATCTTGTTTGCACATCATAGAAAGTAAGAAACAATAGAGAAGACTGTACAAGAGGCACATATAACTGAGAAACAGTATGGCTGATGTCAGGGACAGATTTCCCATGAGGTAAAATAGGCAACTACCTAGAGCCCTTCAGCAGTGCTTGCCACAACCACATACTTGTTGTGGGTGTAGACCCAATGCTCCTGGTTTATTTACCCATTTACTGGCCATTTTAACCCCTTGGATGCTAGCAACGTGTTAAAATTGTTTCTTTTGCAATGCTTTGACTACATCTTCAGCAGCCAAGGGGTTAAGAGCTTTCTTTCTGCATGTATGTTATAGGGTAAGAGTATTTTCTGTACCAAGCAACAATGGATTGGGCTAGGAGGTGGGGGTGTAACCATGGGTGGAGCTTAGGGTGCCATAGATACTTTTGCCTTGGGGCACCTCAGATGTAAATTTGTACCCTGGCTGATATACTATCAGAACTGGGGTAAGCCATCTGCAAAATATGGACAAATATAAATTCCCATTGATATAACTGTGACCTTTAACCCCTTGAATGCTAGAGAGATCTTAAATGGATTTTGGCTTTTTTTTGTTTCCATGATGCAGTTTGTTGTGCTATTTTCAGTTCTAGGAGAAGCTGGAGTAATTGGGGTCAATCATGTGCATCTGTGGGGGAGCACCCCCACACACACACACACACACTTTACCGCTCCATAGAAACATAAAGGCTGGGCAGCCTAGCCTCAGGGGGTCATATTATGGCTTCCCATCCCCCAGAAAAATTTCTGCAGAAGCAATCCATCGGCGCTGTAGGGGACAAATGAAATGTCCTCAAACCACGTGGCTCTTAAAATCCCAATTTAAATCAATGGGACTTTTTATTCACCCACTATAATGCAGTTGACTTACCCCAGAATTAAATTGTTCTGGCTCGTATCAGTACATCATCCTCACTATATGTAGATCTAAGTGTATAAGAGCTAGTCTACATATCTTCCCTCCACATTGCAGGTTGTATCTATGTAGTTCATCTGGTAAACAAACAGTGCAGTGGTTTGTCCCTAATTAAAGTCTCCATAGTGGGACTGAAACACTGGAAGTTTCTGGATACCACTAAAGGCTACATTTTATTATATTCACTTGATATGTGCTTGGTACTAAAGACCCATTTGGGAGTTTCAAAATAGAAAAAAGTACTGTGTGTTTGAAGGTGTGAACAATAGGGGATAATAAGACAGAAAGCCTGATATACTATGAAGAATTGAAGAAGTTCAGGAGCAAACCAACTGCACCATAAGGGACACATAAACATTTCCAGAATGAATATTTATGTAAAGGGCCTTGAGTCCTTAATTCTTATAGTGGTTTCTAGTTGTCTCACTAAGAAATGCTTTGAATACCTTTCTAATAGTAAAGGGCAATGAGAGTTTTTATTGTGCCCTCTGGTGTAGTTGGTTTGCTCCAGAATTACTACAGTCCTTGTTAGTACATCAGCCTTGGTTTGTCTGCACAGGGTGATTAGTGAGGAAACACATTAGCATGAGATTAAAGTTAAGACTTAATTGGGAGTTTCCAGTGTGTATCTAGGAAGAGAGAAGCAAAGACTGAGAGAAAAAGTGGGGATAACCTTCTTAAAGGGATAGTAATACTTTGTTTCATCTTTATTTTATTTTGTAGGCATTAAAAAAACATGAAGAACGATATAAGTCTTATCTCTCAAACCTTTATTGTTTGAGAGATATTCACAAGCAAAGTTTCCCCTCACTGACCAAAACAGTCAAGTCTGCCATCTAGCTGTCAGATTTGGAATCCGGTCCGTGAACCGGCCGTGGCTCTACAGCAGAGCCAAGATCGCAAGATATAAGAAGAACTACTTCAGTCGAATAGTCTAAAATGTGTGCCTGGTTTGCAAGCACACTTTTAGACCCTTCCAATGAATTAGTTATTTTTATATCTTGCAATCTCGGCTCTGTTGGTGAGCCACTGGTTGATCTGCGGACTGGATTCCAAATCTGACAGCTAGATGGCAAACTTGAGCGTTTTGGTCTGTGAGGGGAAACTTTGCTTGTGAATATCTCTCAAACTATAAAGGTTTGAGAGATAAGACTTTTATAGTTCTTCATGTTTTTTTAATGCCTACAAAATAAAATAAAGATAAAACGAAGTATTACTATCCCTTTGAGGCCTTGCCTCAATTATCATCTATCTCTAGACAAAGCACTGGTGGTTTTATCTTTGGAACATGTAGGTGTCAGAATATCTGAGCCACTGATTGATCCACACATGCTCAAGTGAACACTGTTGATGAGTATTGATGGTTGACTTTGAGGCCCATAATATTAATATATTCTGAATGCATTTAACACAATAACATCATTCTGTAATCTTGGTTCTGTAAACACCATATATTCACTTTGAGTCACCTTCTCCTGATGTGCATCTTTTCCAGATGGTAACGCAGATACACCTCAGTGGTGGGGAAATTTTAAATGTGTCTTTTTGTTAACAAGGTTAAAACATGTCAGTCAAGTAGAAATATAGTTGGAGGGCACCATTCTGCCCACATCTTATAGAAAATTGCTGAAAGATGTGGAAGGCTAATAAAATATTAATAAAGCTAATGTTCTGCATCCAGGTGCTCTTTCATGTACTGCAGTTACATATCATCATATACTGTGCAACTAAGATTTTCCATGTATAATAATATTTTACTCACATAGCACTGGGTAAGGCTCATGTATAAAGAAGAATTGGATTCATTCTGGATCAAACCAGCTGCACCATATAACACAAATAAAAATGCTAAAAATACCCATTTCTTTAAATGGAACACTTAACTATTGAAAGCTACTGTGGTCTTAGTACCTCAGGTTCGCTATATACACTACAGTAAAAAAATGTTTGGCAAATACATACAATTTGTGGTCTGAGAACTGAATACAGGTTTAAAGGGATAGTAATGTTTCATAATAAAAGCAGCTCTAATTAATCATCATAGTATTTGGACTTTGGAGAGTGTTATTTCAATTCTGTCAAAGTTGTAGTTCAAGAGTAATTCAATGACAAAGTATCCCCCTCCCGCCTCTTTTACTGATGTAACACTGCTCAGCCAGATCAGAAGGGAGGTGCCCAGGTAGACTGCAGAGAGGGACAATCTTCAATTAAGATATAGGAAAAACCTGAAAAACTTGTCAAGGGGGGCAGGGATTTCATTGTTTTCATAGGAAGAAGATTGTCCCCTTCTGTTATCTGTCTGGTCTATAGACTGCATTCCACATCTGAGAAGAGATGCCTTACCATAAAGGTTTGAGAGATAAGACTTATAACGTTCTTCATGTTTTTTTAATGCCTACAAAATAAAAAAAGATAAAACTAAGTATTACTATCCCTTTAAACACTAAAATACACATGTACAAATACATATTACTGGAAGTTAGAATGACTCACTTAATACTGATGGTGTACTACAGCCACTAATTAGATTTGTTCAGCTTATATGTTAATTATCCTTTTAGGAATATTAACTAGCTGGTCACACTAAATTAACCCCTTGGATGCTAAAGACATCACTAGCATATTGTTTAGCATAGCATTGAGGACCTCACTAGCATCCAAGGAGTTAAATGTGATGTATATAGAGTAGACATGTTTCTGTGGCAGCAAATCTCTATTTGTTTAATGTACTTCTTTTAGCACAACATACATGCGTGTGAACTATTTATAGATCATATATATATATGCCATAGATGTAGCTTTTGCAGTAGAAACCTGTATTATTTATATATTTAGGCATCTACATAGTTTTCTTCATGCTCTGCGTTCACTTGTGCCAATAAAAGATTGATGGGCAGTGTAAACCTGCCCACGTAATTCAGGCACATCTAAGCTGTTGGACGGATGTCTTCCTTATCAATATACATGAGCCATCTCATTTAACTCTGCTCTTGGGACTTGACCGATGCTAGAGGATGATGTGTTGTTACTGGCTGCAGTATCCTGCATGAAATTGTGGCACTCTCCAGTTAGATTTGGCTATGCACTGGAAGCCTAAACAAGCTACATTTTAATTGTAATCTTGCCTTTAAAGTAGCTGCAGTAGGAAGAAAAAAAGTAATGGGTTTGTAGAATCATCAGTTGTCCGCTCTCATGATTTTTTTTTCTCTTTGTTTTTCTGTTTGTTTCCTCTCTTCTATGTCTTCATCTATGAAGGTGCAGCAGGAGGGATAAACATGCACTTGCTAACACCAGGGTTCAGCACGATGGGATGTGGTGAATGGAAAGAATCTGTTTTGCAGCCTTGAAATCAGTTAATCGTCCTGTGGACTGTTGCCTGGCTTGGAACCCATCACTCTTCCAAGGAATTTTTCTAACCTGTTCTATCAGAAACAAACTGGATTGCTTCATTTTAGGCAACCTGGCCAAGAATCAAGCATTTTGAGTGCTAGATTTTTGGAACTCTTCCTTTGTGACTTTTCATTTTTTTCTCCTTTTTACCCACTGGGGATCCCTTGTGCCCTAGAAAACAAAACAAGTGACAATGGGTGACATGAGTAATAGTGATTTCTATTCCAAGAACCAAAGAAATGAGGTCAACCATGCAGACGATTTTGGGTGTTCCCTCATGGAGCTGCGCTCCCTCATGGAGTTGCGGGGGAATGAGGCCGTGGTTAAAATTAAGGAATGCTATGGTGATACAGATGGCATTTGCAGACATTTAAAGACATCACCTACAGAAGGTAAGAGTCTCTACAAATATTTAAAAACGTACATAAGGCTCGTCACTACAAATAATAAGCAATGTCAATGTTATATCCTTGTCTCTAGTTGTTTATAGATGAAGTACAGGACTTTCAAATGGGGGTTTCAAAACCCTTTAATTAATTTATGAAGAATAATGGTATGGTGAGGCAAGTTTCACTGTCATGCCTAACTCCAGTCTTGATTAATTAAAATAAAGGGTTTGGTTCTATTACCTGGGAAAAAGCTGGACTTTAGCTAATATATTTCTCTTGTAGTCTATGGGGAAATCTAGAGATAAAACCATTAGTAAATAATAAAAATTATTCGAAATAAAATCCATTCTGAAATGAAAAACAAGTGACACCTAATTTCAGTACTACTGTAACTCATTAATACCTATATCTTAATGTATCTACACATAGACCAATATAACACATAACTGGACCAAAGTATCTTCAAATATTAAAGATATGTGAGCTCTTAGAATTGTATTTCTCAACCTTTTTTGTTGTCCAAGGCATCAACAACAAATAAATGGGAATTTTTAAGACACCCCTAACATTTTATTATAGTTGTGTTGTTAAGGGCATTTTGAAGGGGAAAAATACATTATACAGATATTTCTACATCCCACAATCAGAATGAGAATATAGAGCATATTGTGGATAAAATATTCAGTAAATGTACATTTGAAACTCTACGTTAACATTTTTTCAAAGTTATCATAGACAAAAAATGGCCCTGTATGTGGGTGGTAGCTGTGTACCGTATTGCCATGGCACCTTGGTTGAACGCCAATGTTAAAAAACGGTCCTAATTTAGTAATATTGGCCCATGTTTTTAAACTTATACTGGGTTTATTCTGGAGTAAACCATCTGCACCATAGGAGAAAAATAAAAATTTCTGTTAACTGAAATAGGGCTTTTAACCTGTTGAATGCTGGAGAGGTTTCCAATGCATTGCATGGTAATTTGGGAATTTCCATTTATACCCTAATATGCAATTTGTTTACTTCAGAATAAATCCAGTTTGCTTTTATAAATAATCTATGGGTCACAGTAGCTCATTTAGTAACATTAGAAAAACATGTAGTTACATTAGTAAGATATTTGGATGGAATTATGTCTACCAGCAAGAAGGAACATTGCACCTTATGTATAAAGACAAAAGGGGGCAATTCTGGGGCAAACCATTTGCATAGTAGGGGAGAAATAAAAATGTTTGTTGATTTAAGTTGAAGCTTTAACTTATGGAATTCTAGAGAGTTCTCCATCGCATTGTAAAGCAATGCTTTGGAAACCACTCTAGCATGCAACAGGTTAAAAAGCCCCTTTAAATCTATTGGTAGTTGGGGAATTTTTATTTCTCCCCTGTGGTGCAGTTATTTTGACCCAGAATTGCTCCAGTCTGCGTTTATACATGAGGCCTATAGTGAGGCTGGTGTAATAAGAGGAAATGGAGAAAACCAACTGTACTATAGGGAATGAAGACCAAAAATTCCAGTTGATTTTTCCACTTGAATAGTAGAGGTACTCGCATAACAAAGCAATGCATTAGCAACCTCTATAGCATACAAAGGGTTAAAAGTGAATTTTATTTGTCCACAATGGTGTGGTTGGTTTTCTCTAGAATTCCCTCAGTTTCTTAATAAATCGACCTCATAGTGAAATGAACTAGTTTTATTTACTGTCCTTGGCTGTCAAAGTCAGAGTTAGTCAGTTGTCAGACCTCCAGCTGTCGAGGACTACAACACCTAAGGTCAAACAATTGACTAACCCTGATCAAAGGAATTTAAATATATTATAGCTATAGACTAATATATAACTTTAACAATGATTATTTCAGCTTTCTGCTGAAATGAATGTGTAAAACATGTTCTTGCATTACTATAACAAGCTTTTTAACATAACCTAGTTCTTCTTTATGTATGTAAATTTCCAACTACAGAGGAGAAATGTAAAGTAATTTCATATACATGGGGCCTTTATTTATTACTGTTATTTAAACCAAGCTTGAACCTACTTTTATGGTGCTTCATCAATTTAATGTCCATTAACTGTCAGTTAATCCTTTGGACATTTTATTTGGTGTGCTAAATGCCCATTTAACATATGCTAAACTCATTAAATGGCTGTTAAATGAATGCTAATGGTTTTAATAACATAAGGTCCATAATTTATCTAAAACAATTGTACTTCTGTATTATTTATATTGATAATGCATCACTACAGAAGATGAAATGCTAAATGCCTATATAGTTTAGTACAAATCTAATAAAAATTATAGCATGGGGTATGGAAGAAACTCAATGCTCCATATATTTTACAATCTATAGTATAAGTGTTGGCACACTGGTTAACAATATAACTGATAAGGGGCAGGACAGTCTTAGGCCCAGACTCAGCAAACTGCAGCAGATCAAATATGCTGTTCTTCACCAGCACTTTGCTGCGATCATTAATGGGTACCTTCGGGTATTCATCAATAATCTGGGAAGCAGGAGATAAACCCATGTATACACATAAACGAAAATGTGTATGCGTGTGTTCGCCTCAATCATTGTAATGGGATCCGCCATCTTGAAGCTGACTGATGAAATTGGCAGATCTATCTGTCCATCACTTATTGAAGAATAAGCGATGGACAGATACAATGCGGTAATTTCTGAATGGGCGAATGGTTTATACGCAAAAAAATCCTCCAGTTTTCTTGCTTATTGAGCCATTAACACCTTGATGAATTCCAGTCTAAGTGGCATGGAGGAAATTACAAGGACAGAATAAGAGAGTAGATTTGCACTGAATGGCAATGATTGGCCAGGAGTACTGAAAATGATTTATGTGAGTAGATTAAAAGGTGTCACGATTCTAGTGTTTTTCCTTAATGGGATAATAATTTAATTTTAAGATTCTTTAATATTGTAGGCATTAAAAAAAGAATTACATTGATGTCAGTCCTGTCTCTCAAACCTTTATGGTTTGAGAGATATAACTGGCTTAAGTCCCCCCCTCCTGGCTGTTTCAGAGGAGTCTGCCCACCAGCTGACAGCAGGAGATTCCCAGTCCCGGGACCGGCTGGTGGCTCTTCAGCAGAGCCGAAATCGCACTATTTAGAAATAAATACTTCATTGGAATGGTCTACAAAGAGTGCCTGGTTTGCAAGCACACTTTGTAGACCGTTCCAACAAAGTATTTATTTCTAAATAACATGATTTGACCAGAATCAGCCTAGAGCGCTGACTTCTCTTTAACGGCCTGGAAGGGGGAACTTTAACCAGTTATATCTCAAACCATAAAGGTATGAGAGACAGGATGTACATAAATGTAATTTTTTTTAAGCATACAATATTAAAGAATTTAAACATTACTACCCCTTTAACTGAACTGTATGAAAGTTTTTTTTGGATGAGGCGTTTTTAAAGGAAAACTTTCTTCCGAATGCAAAATAAAAACACAACATATTGGATTGTGGCATTAGTTAAGACTATTCCTGTTATGTTTTAGATTGTCTTTCATTGTAATATCGGCTTTATATCTATGATGTAAAGACTGTAAACCCCAGTATTCAAAAACTGTAGATTTAGAACAAAAAAAAATCACCTAGCTTTTCATTATTTAAGCTTATTTCTTGGCATTAATTATAAATGCAAACAGACTAAATGAGGATGGAAATATGATAGCTCTCTGTTTTATTTAATGTTTTGGATATAGAGAAGTCTCTACTGCCTTAACCCATTCATTGCAATGGTCTTGGGCCACTTCTTAGGCCCTGGAGGCCAAACACATTTTCAGCCTTTTGCTGTCTATCCATGAATTAGGTATGATTCCTATCGGTACCTTTCAATTTATGTATGGAACACTATAAACTGTTTTCACTGAGCTTCATATAAAATAAAATCTGCATTATTTGACAAGCTATGATGTAAAAAATGGCTTATTTTTGTTAATGGCTAATATTATATAATCTATATAAAAAAGTATGTTGGTTGCCAAATTTCCAGTTATTTTTAAAAGCTTGAAATCCTCTTAGTGCAAAAAAAGACAAATATGTATTTTGTTTACCTGCACAATGCCTGCACAGACCCTGAACAGGAACACAAGGGTATGTTCAATGCCTTTATACAAGCATATACAGTATATCGTGAATGTAGACTCTGAAAATCATGATGCTTCTTCCTACACAAAATAATGTAGCCAAAAAAATTGTTAAAAATAGGGGTTTTCAGAAAGGTTTCAGAAATGGACTGTAAAGTCACCATTTACTGCACAACATCTCAAGAAAGCTTAGCGTAAGAAACGAAAAGGTATGAAATATAAATGCTATACGTCTCCAGAGTCCTGTGATACCCGGTATGCAGAGGTGTAAAATGTATGTCTTTCCTGGGGACCCAAATTGATAACAGCTAGGGATGGGGGAAAAGTGCAATTTTTTTCCTGCGGGAATTTACTTAAAAAAAAAATAAAATCAATCTGCAGTTTGTATATGAAAATTCCTGCATATAGAAACTCCCCCAAATTTCATTCTTTTTACTAACCCCGAAACATTTTTGTGCAGGAACTTTGAAAGCTCCTGCAGGAAGGTTAGGCTTAGTATGTGTGGTTTTGGCTTTACCAAGGCTAGAGATCGTAATCCATGGTTCTGTGACTACCGTAGGACAAGGCTGAGGTTGTTAGAATGTGTGGTTCTATGGCTACCAGTGCAGTGGGACCAGACTGGGGATCAGTATGTATTGTTCTATGGGACAAGGCTGAGGGAATTTGTCTGTGTGGTTCTCTGGCTACCATGAGTCAAGACTGTGGACTTAGTATGTGTGTTTCTACGGCTGCCATGGGTCGAGTCAGGAGGTCACATCAGTTGCGAGCCACATGAGGCCCTCCAGCTATTGCCAGACTAAAACTCCCATAATTCCTCACTAACAGTTAGCTGGTGGGGACCGATAGGTGTTGTAGTCTGGCAGCAGCTGGAGAGCATCATGTTGCTTATGCTGGCTACTAGACAGTGGGGCAATGCTAGGTGGTTAACATATGTGGTTATATTGCTATGTCACAAGGCTGGGAGGTTTTGTGGTTCTGTGGCTATCATCGGACTAGACTGGGCAGATTTAGTTGTTGTTCTCTGGCTACCAGTGTAGTGTGACAAGGCTGGGGTTCAGTGTGTTTGGGTTTTATGGCTAAAGTGGAGCAAAACTAGGGCTCGGTCTTTGTGAATCTAGTGCAGTGGAAGAAAGATTGGAGTCCCTGGGGGTCCCTTTGGAATAAAACTGAATAGCTGCCCCTATAGCACTTCTTTTGCATCACATCACACATCCCGTGCACAGGTATACTCACTCCCTTACAGTCCATCTATTGAATGCAGCTAAGGTGCTGGTCCCTAGAGATTGGAAGCAATCTTGTACTCCTACATTTCGGGACTGGATAGCCTCCTTTAGTGCGGTGCACACTGCAGAGGACTTGTTTCATACTACTGCTGGCAGGGGCTTGATACACGCAACCCGTTGGTTCCATTGGGATGAATTTCTTGAGAGCGCCTCCTTATGTGTGAGGTTGGAACAACTTTAATTTAATCTACATAGAATGGTCATTTGTTTCCTCTCACATTAGGCATCCGGGTGAGATCCTCACTTTACCTTACCCTTTTATGTTTCTACCTGTCCTCTTTCCTTTCCTTCTTCTTTTCTCTTTTCCTACTGATTCTTTTTCATCTTTTTTCTTGCTATGTCCTTTCTTGTCTTTTTCTGTCTCTTCTGACATCTGGGGTATGTTCACATCTGGGACTTGATTTGCTGGGATCTCCAGAGAGTGATCTATCTACTGCTCCTGATAGAGATTTTGCCTCCCTAGAGCTGGGTTGTTTATGTAATGTGAATAATGCTGTAGGGGGAGGGTGGCAGATTGTCACAGCTTACCTTTTTTCCAGCGCCGCCGCTTCACCGACGCTCAGCGTCTTTTCACGTGTCATCTGCAGAAGCAAGTCTTCAGAGTGAAGCAGGCCTCTGTTTTATGCCATGCTTCCTGTAGTCTCCTCCTAACTACTTCCTTCCTCTGAGCCTGTTCCTCCTACCTACTTCCTGAGAAGGGGTTTAAAGGGCAGTCTGAGTCCTGACTCAATTGCCCTTGCATTGTTGTTCAAAGCAGTTCTATTACCTTGGGCTTTGTGTATGACCTGGCTTGTCTTCCATCCAACCTGGTGCTGACCTGTGGCTCTGTTTGACTATTCTTTTGTCTATCCCTATAGTGGACAACCAACCTGGTGCAGACCTGTGGTTCTGGCTGACTACCTGAACTGTGTATGACCTGGCTTGTCTGACTACCCTCTCTGGTGCTGACTTGTGGCTCTGTCTGACTCTTCTTACGTTTGTCCCTTGTACCTAGCAGACACCCAAACTAGTGCAGACCTGGGGCTCTGGCAGACTATCTCTGATACTGACTGCAGACATGAGTTGGGTATCCATTTCCCTATACTGACTGCAGGCGTGAGTCAGAAATCTCGCCATACTGATGGCAGGCGTGAGTCAGTATTCTCGCTACGTCGGATCAAGATCCTGTGTTCCTGTTCCTGGTTCCTGCAGGGACTACCAGTGGCTGAGGTCTAGTCTCCAGCAGTGTGGTCAAGCTTGGCAGCCTACTATTCCTGATAGCAGTGCTTGCTGGCTTGTAACCCTCTGCTTGTTCCTGTTGTATTACTTGTGTGCTACCTTTCTTATATTATAATAAATTGCATTTAACTATACCGTACTGACTCCTGAACATCTTTGGGAAACCATGACACGGATGCCCCCAACATGTTAAGTGGTCTCTGTTGCCACTCCTGTATTGTTACTTGTCTCCCTCCGCTCTTCGGTCTGGGTGATAACTTAAAGTGATAATAATGTTTCACAAAAACAGCAGCTCCAATTAATCTTCATAGGAATTGAGCCATAGAAAGTGTTATTTCAATACTGTGAGAGTTGTAGTTCAAGAGTAATTGAACAATAAAGTTTCCTCCTCCCGCCCCTTTTACCTAGTGTAAACCCCCACTACTCAGATGTGGAATCCAGTCCATAGACCAGACAGCTCACATCAAGGGTCAATATTCTACTGTGAGAACAATGAAAACTCTGCCCCACACTTTTTCAGCTTTTTCCCTTATCTTAATTGAAGATTGTCCCTCTCTGAAATCTACCTGGATACTCCCTGCTGCTCTGAGGTGAGCAGTGTTATATCAGTAAAAGGGGAGTGAGGAGGATACTTTATCATTCAATTACTCTTGTACTACAACTCTCACAGTATTGAAATAACACTCTCCAAGGCCCAAATACTATGATGATTAATTAGCTCTGCTTTTATTGTGAAACATTACTATCCCTTTAATACAACTGTTGCCATTGTGTCTGTATTGTTTGGGGGTTTGATCTGTACCCTTGATGTCAGTGGTTATTTTGTTTGTATTATGTTTGTATTATAAAACCTCAATAAAGAAATATTAAAACAAAAACTGAATAGCTGCTTATTTTTTGGGAATTCCCACATAAGAAGAAAAGTGTCCCTTTTTTCACTTTTCTGTTCTTGCTCCTGTTTTTGCCATCTCTAGTAAGAGCAAATAACAGACTATCAACTTAGCATAGTTTTAAGTTAGAATTGCCCCATAACATCAGAATTCCCTCTAAAAGCATATATCCACAGAAAGTAGATATCCCACTAAATCAAATGAGGGGTCACTTGCCTTTATGCCCCTAGTCTGGTGTGAACAAATGTTTCCAAAAGGTTGCACTAAAGGAAAAAATAGGTATTTTTTCATCTTCACTCCCTCAAGTGTACCGAAATATTAAAAAAGATGCAATTTCCTAGTGTATTTAGTGTACTGCTCTTAAGAAATGGAACCCCATTTGTATGACATAAAACATTGTAGTGGGGGCCAGAAGCGCAAAGCTACATAAATTATATTCATTTAACTTACATTTTTTTCAAACATGACTTGCCTGTATTAAAATGGTGTTTGTAGCAACTACTGGAATGAAGAAACATACCAACGCAAACCATTATGGAAAGAAAATAACCCACTGTATCAAGTAGGGGGTCACTTGCCTTTCTACTCCTAACTTACTGTGCACAAATATTTCTGAAAGGTGATGCTGAAGGAAAGACTTCATATGTTTTCATTTCCTTTCGTTCAGATACACTGAAATCTTAGAAAACTATGTAATTTCCTACTGAATTCATTAGCTACTGCATTTAGGAAAATTGAAAGCCCATTGGTGGGAATTAACATACTGTATGGGTGCGGGAAGTACTGAACTACACCAGCTATAATATCTAATTTTTAAATTTTTTTTTAAACATACCTTGCCTGTACCAAATGATTGTACCAACTACAGAAATTGAGAAAAAGGCTTAACATAACTGAAATTACATTAAAAAAAAAGTTATATCTTTACATTTCCACCCCTTCAAATGTATAGAAATATTTGTAAACAATGGAATTTCCTACTATATTTATTAGCTACTGCTCTTCTGAGAAAAAATTACCCCACTGGTGTGAATTGACATACAGTATGATGTGCCAGAAGCAAAAAAATACATCTACCTGTTTTATTGTTTTAATTGGCTTCCAGCACACAAAATGATCATAATTGTTAGAAATGTGGTGGTAAGATAATAGGCATACCATTTTTTGGGAAATAGACATCCACATATATCAAATGAGGGGTTGTTTACCTTTCTACTACCCCTGTTGGTGTGCACAAATATTCATAAAAGTGGTGCTGTCACAAAAATATATATATTTTTTTAAATTTCCACCACCTCAGAGATACTAATAATATTTGAAAACCATGGTATTTACTACTGTATTCAGTACCTGATACAGCCCAAGCATACCAGTACCCTGTATATGTGGGTTGATATACTATATGGGGTCACAAGAGCCCTACAACTGCCACTTTTCTTTTTTAAAATTACCTGCCTGCACTAAAATGGTCATGCCATTAGAATTATGCAGAAAAGGTAAGCAAGGCATACAGCTGTGGGGCTGCTTAATGTTTTCTGAGTTAAGCCATATTGATCTGATAAGCAAATTCCATTCATTTGCATGGGTATCTTTCTATAATTAACATATAAATTTATAGATAAGAGAGGAAAATTATGGACACTAAGTACCACTACATCTGTACCACTTTGGAAAGTAGACATTCATCTGCATCAAAAGAGGGCTCATTTGCCTTTACCCCTAGGCTGATGTGCACAAATATTTCCAGAATGTGGCACTATAGGAAAAATAGAGCTATTTTAAATTTCTACCCCTTCAAAGACACTTTGAGAACCATGGAATTTCCTACTGTAATCATGAGCTACTGCTCTTCAAAGAAAAATGGTACCCAGTTGTTATGAGTTGATATACTGTAGGAGGTGCCAGATGCAATCTCTGATTTTTCATACATTTTTTAAATAATACTTGCCTGTACCAAAATGCTTGTAACAATATAGAAATGAAGGAAATGGTACATTTTGTAAAGTAGACAAGCAGCCGTCTCAAATGACGAATCACTTGTCTTTCTACCACTAACCTGGCATTGACAAATGTTTCCAGACTATGGTAAAATATAGGATAAAGCACTTAGTTCAGTTCAAACATACTAAAATCTCTTAACATAATGAAATGTTCTAGTGTATTTAGTACTAAGTGCCAGCCTGAAAAATAATGGAATTTCATTGGTATGATTTGACATATCATAATGGGTGCTAGGAACATGGCTATCAGTGGAACAAGGCTGGAGTGTCAGACAGTGTATGCGCGGTCCAGTTGCTACCAGTGAAATAAGGCTGGGGTGTAAAAATGTGTATGTGAGGCTCTGTGGCTACTTCTGGGGCAAGGCTGGGGAAGCAGACAAGTGTATCTATGGTTCTTTGGGACCGTGGAACAAGGCTGGGGTGTTAGACAATGTATCTGTGGATCTGTGATTACCAGGCTAGAATATCAACCAAAGCATGTGGGCCTCTGTCACTAGCAGTAGGCAGTGGAATCAGGCCAGGGTGTCAGCCAGTGTATTTGGGAATTTGTGACTGCCACTGGGGAGTGAAATCAGTCTGAGTCAATGTAACCAGGCTGGTGTGGGGGGAAGGGGGTCATTTAGTGTATGTGGAGATCTGTGATAGCACACAGGGTTAAACATTTTTTTTTAATATAGTCAGACTTTGGTATTGAGGGCATCAAGACTACCCTGATTTACTCTGGTATTGACCACTTACACTATTGTGTAAACAATCAATCATGGTGACCAGAAGGTACTTACTGCCTTCCTTTCTGTGACACTTCTTGACCTGGCATTCCCTGAACTATGGGAAGAGTGTGATGAACAGAAAACCCCTCGTGTCATCTCTGATATCAGTGATGAGGCAAATGGGCCTTACTGCTCCCCCACTCAACACAGTTCAGATATTGCTGGGTCAAGGAGGAACTTTGTAGAAAAGGCAATGAGTGTGTTTAGGTCACTTTAATTGATCGCTTAGTGTAAGTGATCAGAACTGGAGGGTCTCAGTCAGGAGGTTCCTGTTGCTCCCCATCAAGGTCTAAAAAATAAAATACAAGAACACTGCTACCATATACCTGGCATGGGATGGGCACAATGAAGTTTTAAGACATCGCTCTATCCAAGAAGTTGGGCTTTTCTTTTCTGTGACTAAAATCACTATAGAACTGATTTGATGCTGACCCAAGATGTAATGTATCTTGAAAAGTTTATAACATGAAACATGTTGGCAACATCAGTTAAAGGACTTCATCAATGTATTTCTATGTTCAGAAAATGTACAATTTATAAGCAGACATTTTTGACCACAGATATGTTTTTCTTTGAAATGGAAGAATGCGAGATAGGCCCAACCATCTATCATTCCTGGATGGATAACTATACTGCTTGTTGGCCAAGTACCTCTTTATGTTGATTTTGGATTTGCCAGACAACAGGACCTCTCATAGTTAAATCTGTTAATTAAGTCACAATGAGGGGCATGACACTGCCTGCACTTTAAACCCATGTACAAAGCCCGTTTTTCTCTAAAACAACCTTTGCGTGAAGGGCTTGAGGCGTACGTGCCCTGCCTCTACTTTGATCCCAAGTACAAAGCTTATTTTTCCTCTAAAACAACCTAATCCAACACTAAGGTTTAGGAAGTGTGAGAGAATGTTAGGTCATGCTGTTCCTCTGAATCGAGGGTTGCACTATGTACAAATCAGACACAGAGGAACTAGGCACAAAACGTTTTTGCCTGCTGTAGTTCTGATGTGTATGTTTTTAGGACCATGCTTGTCTGTGTCAGTAGTGTTGTGAGACTATATGAAATAATGTTTATATACCAGTGCAGGAGCATAGTGTGTGCTGCATATCCATGTTGTACATCTGCCTCACTGAGACTGATATACTAATAAGAATTGGAGAGATTCTGAAGTAACTTGCTGCACACAGGGAGCAGCGGAATTAGTTGACACTATATAAATAAAGAATAATAATAATAGAGTAATAATTTAAATAGAGCTTCTAATCTTTTCAACGCATTGCTTTGCAACGCTTTGGAGAGCTCTCTAACATTCATGTGATTAAAATCAACATTTGGATGAAACAGGTTTTACTTGTTCCTTATACTGTGGTTGGTTTGCCCTAGATTTGTTCCAGTTTTTCTGAGAACATCGGCTCCCTGTGTTATCTTTATGAAGGTATATGATATGTAAAATGGTATTACAATTCCTTGGGAACATTTACGTTTTCAACAAAGTAGTTACATTCATTAATGTAATACAGTTTTGCTTTTATTATACACTAGGAATAGTGGCACGGTGTGCTCATCTGTTACGCTTTTCTTTCATACATACAGCCTTGCTCTGGAATAGGTAGTGACACTGATGTACGAAGAGGATCTAGAACAATTCCGAGGTAACCCGCACTGATTTAACCCCTTAAGGACCAGATATCCTATGGGTGGATTGCAGTTAAGGATGCATCGAGGACGTGTGGTGCGCCGGCACACATGAGTGGTGATGTGTACTGGGGTCTGAGAGAGACAGCTCCGGTCTTGGAGTAGTCAATTTCAGACCTCGATAGTGCTGAGAGTGCTCCCACAGGAATGCCGTAAGCACAAAATATGTATTGTGCCAGCACTGTCGTCGGCCCTTTAAGCAAGGAAACTGGTGACTGTCTGGACACGCCACCGGTTCTTAAGGGGGTTGAATGCTGCCTAGTGGTCTCCAAAGCTTTGACCTCTCAAGCGTTCCAGGGACAAAAAGCCCCATTTAACCCTTTTTGGGCCACATTTTGGATACCTCCTCTGGCACTCAAAGGGTTAAATCAACAAGACCGATTTGTTCCTTGTAGAGCAGTATTCCTTGAGGGTTGTGATAAAGATGTGATAACTTCTCCTGTGAGAACCCTTCTCCAATTCCTGTCTTATTGTATGCAACCTATCCACTTAGACCTCCTCAACTTGAGAAAGATTAACCCTTTGAATGCCAGCAATGCAAAGCAATGCATTAGATACCCCTCTGGTAATATATAGGTTCTACAGAATAATATAGGAATTGGAATCAATTGAGGTGTTATCTCTGTCACAACTTAATGCATGTTTCTCCCACCTTTCTTCTTAGTATGTCTGTCTCAGAATGGTCTGTATGCATTAAAATGTACATCGCTTCAGTAGAAGGAGTTGAATGTCAGTCTACTTCTGTTCTGCTTTGCAATGCGTTGCGCACCCCTCTGGCACTCAAAGAGTTAATATCATGTCAATTCCTGTAATTAGCCCAGAGTTACAACTTATTTCAGACCATAGAAGACAGATTTTTTATGGAAATCTCTAGCATTTTTTCATTATAGACAGCTGTTTTCTCATAGTCGCTTATGCAATTTTATTTACTTTTTCCAGAATGAAGAGCCAGCTTAGAACTGTATAATGTTTATTGAGTTATACGCTGAAATTGTTGAATGTGTTACAAGTTTCAAGAGGTATATATACATACAATTTAGATTTTTTTTTTTAAAAGAACTATATAATTAAAGTGGATGTATCCCCTTATAAAAAGGTGCTACCATCCGCTTTGTTAGTAAAAGTTATTGTAGGAAAGCTGTTGTTTTCTTTTTTGTTTGTTTTTTTAAATCCTACTGTCTGTAGAGATAATGCCTCTTCTGTGGTGTGCACGTCTGCATTAGGACGTGCAGAAGACCTTTGCCGGTCAGCAAAGCTGATCTTCAAAGCTCTTCTGCAATAGAAGAGGCATTATCTCTACAAACAGTAAGATTTAAAATAAAAAACAGCTTTCCTACAATAACGTTTACTAACAAAGCGGATGGTAACACCTTTTTATAAGGTGATACATCCCCTTTAAATGGGATCTATCACCCCTATACATGTTAGTCTAAAACATCCTATGTAATAATTTGGTAAGGATGTTTGTCAGAAGCCGTCATGTGCAGTAGAGACGGCTGTGCGCGCTGTAGTCATGCGCAGTAGAGACTGCCCGCAGCTGATACAGAGCTGGGCACTCCGAATTCAGGCCGGAGTCCTCTCTCTGCACCTTCCTGGAAGGTGCGCAGACAGGACTACAGTCTGAATTTGGAGTGCCCAGCTCCATATCAGCCACGGCGCGTTCCAGCAATCAGTACTGCTTATGACTGCAGCGATGATCCAGCCACCAGCCGAGGTTGCTGGGTGGCACTGTGGCCCATGTACACAGGCTTTTCAACTAGTTAGCTTATATAGCGATTACATTGAAAACTGTTTTCATTTTTTTTTTTAATTGTTATTGTGGCAAAATTAAACATCTAAAGATTACCCTGCAGCTTCCTTCCGGACAGACTGTGATTACCAGCCTCCTCCGATGATGGAGGCTTTCTGCATGTAAGCTGGAGCGCTCTCATTGGCCAGAGACCGCTCCAGCTTACACGCAGAAAGCCTCCATCATCGAAGGGGGCTGGATAGAGGGAGGGGAGCAGAGGGAGAGTGACAGACTGCTGTACAGAGCTGGTAACCGCAGTCTGTCCGGAAGGAATCCACAGGGTAATCTTTAGACGTTTCATCTGGGCAAAATAATGATTTTTAAAAAAAAATTAATACAGTTTTCAATCTAATTGCTATATAAAGTAAAATTTTACACAAGCATGTATGCATAGGGGTGATAGATCCCCTTTAATAAACGAAAGCAAAAAACTGCAATTTAAATGAAACCTCACCACCTCTTACACAGCCATCCTATTTCATCATAGACGTGTTTTCCCTGTCCCTTATCTAGTAATTCTTGACTGCTCCCACTCCATCAATATGGACCTCTTCACCACCTTTTCTTATCCCTCCCTTAGGGATATAGTCATTAAGAAGGAGGATCCCATAGAAATTTATGGGGAAGACACACTCAAACACACATGCTGTATGTGTATTTATTATGGAAGTACCACATTTCCACCATATTTTTGCTTTATTTCCCTACCGCACAAAGACAGGGCAAGGAAATATTATCTATTGCTGATAAATGCCCAAAGGTATTTGTCATCGATCATGGTGAAGACCATGATCTGAGACCAATGTCTCAAATACACCTTTGTTACTGTCTCCTTTGTTTTAGACTAGCCCATAGACCAGAAGTGTAACACTTAGAATGGTATATATGGCACAAGTCAGTTTGTCTAACTGATGCAGAATGAGGTTGGATGCAGGCTTACGTGAGATGTTCAAAAAGTTGTCATAATGAAAAAATTGTCAGCTCATGAGTTGGTAGTAAAAGAAAGACAATAAATCTGTCATGTTTGAAAATGCATGTAAAGAATTAAAGTGACGGTAAGAAGATCTTGCTGAACATTGCCCTAAAAAAATTCTGATTTTAAAAATTATCTTTGATTTTGTCTTTGAAACAAAAATTTCCAAAGAAACAAAGACATTTTTTGTCTTTGAAGCGAGAAACTGCTTCTCACTCCTGTTAACAGTACTTTTAATTTGTCTTCTCCAAGATTAGACCAGTTTTATTTTGTCCGGGAAAAATAACGTTAATCAGACAAAAAAGTGACGTTGAAACAAATATTTTTTCTGAAAATACCTTACAGTATGACGATACATTGACCACAGCCACTTTTAAGACTGCTGTTTCCCTTTGAAGAAGATGGTGGAAATGGATGCAAATAATGATGGAAACATGTCTGAGAATTGATGGATCATGGAAAAAGAACTTTTTTATTCTGATTACAGACAATTTCAGTTAGCACTACTTTCTGAACATCTCTCCCTAAGAGCTTTATTGACTGCATGCATAAAACAAAGGGGAACAATTCTACAATAAACCAATGACACCACAGGAGAAACAGAGATGTATCAATTGTTTAACCCTTTGAGTGTCAGTGGGGTATGCAACGCATTATAAAGCAATGTGTTGCGTACCCCTCTGGCGCTCAAAGGGTTAAATGGGGCTTTTAACACATTGAATGCCTGAGAAGTCTTCAACAATTTACTCTGCAGTGCTTTGGAGACCCCTCTGGGATTTACGGTGGTAAAACCCTAATTGAATTAATGGGATCGTGGGGAATTTTTATTTAGATTTGACTGCATAGTTTGTTCGCTCCAGAAAACATATGTTCTGTGCATCTTTATAATGTGTTTAACCCCCTTGAGTGCCAGCGGGTTATCCATTGCCTTGCTCTGGCACTCATAGGGTTAAATTAGTTAAATATGCCTTGATCTCCTTTATTGCTGTCATACTGTAGCAGTTGTACATGATGTGAAATGCTGATTGTGTGTCTACCTGAATCAATCAAAAATGTCATAAATGTCAGCATGCACACTGCTAGATCATGGCTGTTTTGGTGTCATTCTACTGCACTGGCGCTTCCTTTAATTAAACGCTTATCAGTATAATAGACCAAGAAAGGGGTGAAGAAATGAAATCATTTCTAGAGCCTGAGTGAGCTTGCTTGGAATATCTGATGACAGTGAATAGATTCACTTATGCATTTGTTGTTGTAAGTTGTACAAATAGAATGCCTCATTATCTTACTGTAGACCATATTTTTGTCATTCTGCTGCACCAGCATTGTAAATCAAGAGAGAAATACAAGTCAACAAAACATGATTATTTACCGTTGTTATTATAGAGTTATTTATTGCAACACCCAAACCGTGCAGGAAATCCTTATGGCCACTATGAAGAAAGTCTGCATGGATTGGTTCTCCAAAGTTAATCTTTGATTAGTAGGATTATGTGTTGCAGGTGCCAGGACCACAAACCCCGCCCACTGAACTTCAGTGAGGGAAGTGTTTGTCCTTGAGTCAGTACTCATTGGATCTGATATCCAGTACTAATTAACCCCTTGAGTGCCAATGGGATATGCAACACATTGCTAAGCAATGCGTTGTGTACCCCTCTGGTACTCAAAGGGTTAAAGATTCATTTTGGAGAACCAATGCAGACAAAACTGATTCATAGTGGTCATTAGGATTTTCTGTCCAGATTAAGAAGTGGAGGTTTAGTATTAGCTTTGTGTTAGTGTTCCTTTAACTTCAGAATGAGGAACTGAATTTAACCTCTTAACGATCAGCAGTCCAGGGAAGTTACCTTCCCTTAACCCCTTAAGGATCGGAGCGATCTCTTTCAAGCCCCATAGTGACGCGCCGATACACGTGACAGGTCACGTGTACCGGCGCGTCAAAGTGCCCCTATGCGGTCATTATGGGACGGAAATGTCCCATGACCTCCGGTCCTTAAGGGGTTAAGGACCACTTTGATCCTTTCCGACGCGCTGGTACAAGTGGCCTGTTATGTGTACCAGCGCCCCGAATAGGGGTCTGAGAGAGATTGCTACAGTCTTGGAGCGGTCGATTTCAGACCCCGATTTTTCTTGCAGAGCTCCCTTGCGCTCAAAAGGTTACAGAAGCATTCTTAACAGTTTGTGTTGATCGTCTTTTTTGGTTTGTTTTCTTCTTGGCATTAATCCGTGACTGCTCACACCACCACTGACAGTACACTAAGATAACTGGGGATAGAATGCTGGTCACTGAAAGGTAGATGATGTCCAGTGACATCAAAGGAGATTTTGTTAACTTCCCAAGTTTCATGTTTACTGTGTCCCAAGAATTTCATTAATTATTACTTCCATATCAGTCCAACTGAAAAAAAAAAAATAGACGGTAAGAGAAGAAGCATTTCAGTAAGGATAGAAGTATTTGGGTTGATTCACTAACCCTTTGATTGTCAGAGGGATATCCAACACATTGCTATGGAATGAGCTGGACACCTTTATGCCACTCAAAGGGTTAATCCTTTATGCATCAGAGGGGTGTGCATCATATCGCTTTGCAATGCCTTGTACACATCCCTGGTGCTTAAAGGGTTAAGCCCCAAATGGCTAAACATGTCAGGAAATCAGCGTTATATATTTGATCATTTATCACTAAGCAAGTATAAGGATACAGCACTGAAATACACAGTTTCCATTCACCAGATTCTGGCATACGTTAATCATTGTAGCCAACATAGACATAAACGTGCACAGTACATCAATACGGCCAGAGAAGAGTAGGACTTTCTGCATATATAGTCCATTCTACACTGTTACTAAAGGTGTGTGATTAACTGAGAGGAGTACAGTTGCTCACCAATGAGAAGTTCCTGCTGGGTTTATAGTAATGATCTTGGTGATTCATGGAGAGAAATTGATGTGATGCAATTTTTTCTTTATTTGATAAATAACCCCCTTTGGATCTTATTAACCATTTGAGTGGCACAGGGATACACAACTCATTGCAAAGTAATGTGTTGCATACCGCTCTGGCACTCAAAGGGGTATTAAATTGTAAACATGAATGCTACATTAATGAAACTGTATTTATATTATATTTAGACCTCAATGGATGAACAATCAAACCAACTGCACAATATGTAAATATGTATGTTACACATCCCCATTAATTTAAAGGAGCAGTAAACATTTAATGAGAAAATATATATTGTAGGCCTTTTCCTGTTGAGTAAAATAAGGGTATGTCCACTGCAGAGAGATGCAGTTTAAACCCATGTTATCTTTGTGCCCTCTAATGGTCAATTCCAATTACTTATTCTGTTATATTGAAACTAGTGTAAAAGCCTGTGTACACGGGCCGTGGAGCAGTGAGATAACAGAGGTATGCAGAGCAGGACCAGCCTTTTAACCCTTTTAACTTCCAGAGGGGTACGCCACACATTGCAATGCGTTGCGTACCCCTCGGGCACTCAAAGGGTTAACATTATCCGGACCTGCTCTACATACTGCCGTTACATCACTGCTCCACGCGATTGCGCCGCCTTACTCACGCAATGCAATCATGCGCAGTAGAGAGTGGCCGAACGCGGGCAGTCTCTACTGCGTATGAATGCATCGTGACAAACTTTCTGGCCTTTTATTATATACTGAAGAACCCGTTACACAGGCCACAGTGCCACTGCCAGCCGGTCGCGGGGCAGTCATGCACAGCAGAGACTGGCCCCGCCACGGCTGATACAGAGTTGGACAGCGCTCCGCTCTGTATCAGCATCGTCACGGGCAGTCTCTACTGCTCATGACTGCAGCACGCGCAGCAGTCTCTACTGCGCATGACTGCATTGTTACAAAGTTTGTAGCGAATTATTATATAGGATAGGATGGAGAGGAAAGTCAGTGACATATAGTTTGCCATAGGATGTGATAGAAACTGCTGAATCACTTCCTGTCAGTTAGAAGTATCAGGAAGTAAATGCACAGTAAATTCACTTACTAATGATTTGAATTGTTATAGATTTTGAATAAAACAACTGACAGCAGTTAGAGTGCCCTTGTTTTACTCTACAGAAAAAGCTCTATAACATAAAAGTTTCATTAAAAATGTTTACTGCTCTTTTAAATTGATCTTCTAACCCCTTGAATAGGGTTGCCACCTTTTCTTCAAAAAAATACCGGCCATGGCATTCCCTCCATAGACTTAACATTGGACAGAAGCCAATTTTTTACCGGCCTGCCGGTACAATACCGGCTGGGTGGCAACCCTACCCTTGAATGTAAAAGAATTTTGCAACACATTGAGAAACAATGAGTTGGAGACCTATCCAGCATTCATGGGGTTATAAAGCTCCATTTAAATTAATGATACTTAGGGGAGTTTTTATTTGTTTCCTACTGTACAGATGGTTAGCTCCAGATTTGCTCATCTTCTCTTCTCTTCTATACATATGTTTCCATAGACATATAAATTATATAAATTAGAGGCTATTTATAGAAAGGCTATTATATAGTACCTGGTATAAATAACAAAAGCATATTAGGAAAGACTTCAAGACCTTCAAATATATTAAGAGGCTTAATAAAGTTCTGCAATTAACCATTTTTCAGATAAAGAAGAATACTAGAACAAGTACATTCAATCTAAAATTTTGAGTAAAACATAGGGGGAGGATGAAAAAAGATACTTTAGAAAAGGTTGGATAAATACACTGTACAGCATCATAACAGAAGCAGTAGGGGCTAATACAATAAATGAATTTAAGATCTGCTGGGATAAATGAATGGCTGTCTTAAAGGAGCAGTACATTTTTATGAAAAAATATATGTTATGGGGCTTTTCTTGCTGTTGTTTTATTCAAATGTTATAACATTTCATATTATCAGGAAGTGAATCACAGTGTGATTACTTCCTGAAAGTTATGACAGCATTACTCAGCAGATTCTATCGCATTCTATGGAGAACTGTTTGTTAGTGACTCACCTCCGGGGGCTGGAAGGTATTAATGGGATTAAGTTTGTTCCAACATGAAGGAGACTCAGTATTTGGCAGATGATTGCCAGTTTATATGACGGGCCTACTTCTTTCTGATCCCAGAGCTGGTGTGTGTTTGACATACTATGGCAATTTGTTATTCCCCAGTAAGAGGCAGGGTTTGATTAGGGTTGCCACCCAGCCGGTATTTTACCGGCAGGCCGGTAAAAAATTGGCTTCTGTCCAATGTTAAGTCTATGGAGGGAATGCCATGGCCGGTATTTTTTTGAAGAAAAGGTGGCAACCCTAGGTTTGATTTAGAGTTTCCTTGCACTGGCAAAATAGTCTCTTTTGCTCTGCTTGCCATACATGAGACACAGCTTTATGCAAGGGGTGTGAGTGTTTCAACAACTCCCTGGTTCTCTGCACATTCTTCTGTTACCTCAGATGTACCTCTGAACAGGCTGGAGAGCTTTTCTTCCTCATGACTGCTGTAAATGTAGTATTTTCACAAGGATCAGATTGGTAGATTCATCAGTGCTAGCATACAGAGGGGTTTTCCATATTCCTTTTTAGTGCTGGATTGCATGGTATGCAGAAGGTATGGAGAACTTTCAGTGCAGTTCTTTTTTATTTACTTTACTAACCACTGAGGAACCTGCCAGAATGCAGCAATGGAAGTCCATTTTAGCTTGACTCATCCTTATAGTTAGAAGAGCGATCAGTAAGGGAAAGAGTGCACTTTAAGGAGGAAGGGACAAGGTATCTTTTCAGACCAGTGAGTTCTCAGACTCTTTATTAGGATACATGTTGTAGTTCTAGAACCTTATACCTTCTGCAATTTTCTGCATGCCTATAGTGCCAAGAGAATTCTCAAAAGTGAGAGTCTATAAAGCAGAGGTCTATGTATTTAATCCATTAAGCTGATAGCTCATACAGTTGATCTTGTACTCCATGGCAGATCTATCAGAGTGTAACAATCAACAGACAGGGAAACATAATCACAGAAGAAACCATTAGAGTGGGCCACTTGCAGCTACGGAGCACTGAATTGGGAGCGTAGCTAGAGAATGGTGGCAGTGAAAAGTGTACCCTTGCCTCAGAGTAAGGAGGGGTTAAAGTTGCTGGCCTCGAAGCCATATGACAAGATGAGTCACACAACAGCATGAATAGTAAACCACTAAGATGGAAGAGGTAGGAAGCCTTCTGAATATCTACAACTGAGAGTTAAGACAAGCTAGCGGGAGGTCAGAGACAGGCCAGTATCAAACGCCAGAAGCTCGATCAGTTCATCAAGCAGACGGGAGATCGGTGAACAGTTGCTTAAGATAGTCTCAACACTCAGTTTCCGGGCATGCAGCATCTTTTGAAAGACGCCGGACAGGTTCTTCAAGGATACATGTAACGAAACAAAGAAAAACAATGCAACACTCTAAGTGCAATATCACTACAACTATTTTCACAGTCACTGACCAGAAAGCTCTCTGAGATCTAGAGAGCCTATTGTCAGGGGCAAAAAAGTGCAAATAGAAAAAAGTGAAGATGAAAAAAATAAGAATTAGTATGTATAATTTAGCTATACTAGCACTTTACTTAATGGACAGCTGTCTAACAATGACAAATAGATTTAATTTTTTACAATAAGACCTACCTGCTTGTTTACATTAACCATATCTTGGGAATGCACTCATAGAAATAACAGGTATTTTTTCAATGTCAATTGTCAATACAGGGAAAACAGACAAGTTATAAGAGGTAAATTAATACATTAATAGGCTAAACCGATATAGTTTTCACTTATACTTACAAAGGAAATTCAGTGTTTTAATTAGGTGACTTTAACTACATGCCCCCCCCCAGTACTCTGCTTTAATTATATTAATTTGCATATTCTCTTTGATGTCATTAAAAAAGAACAAGGGAAGAGCAGGGTTAAAGTCCCCCTAACTATAATCCTGAATTTCCAGTGCTAGTTTTATGTAAATTTTTTGCTTTTAAATTCCCCTGCTTTTTCTTAAGTTATTTTGTGGTTCCATTAAATATGCTTCAAGTACTTAATGGTATCATAAAATTGTAGCAATATGTTCCCAAAAACTCAATTATATTGTAACCTTTTCCTACACACGTCTGTCACGTTCATATTCTTGCCAGTTAAACCTCTGATTCATCTTTTCCTGTTAACTGATACTAGTGGTCTGACCCAGTGATGAGTGCCGGATGCATTTTATTATCCGTTCTTAATCAACTTATTTGGAGCACTTAAAAATCAGCATATGCATAATTCCGTAATCCATTTTATGTCTCTATATACCAAAAAATGAAAAAGAGGAAGACTATTTCAAAATTGAGGACCAAAAGGTATAATTGGAAGAGACAAATGCCCTCTTGGCACCAGAGACAATGACTTTATGGAATACACTTAGAACTATCATACCTGCTTACACTATGACTGTGATTAGAATTTTATGCTGTTATTCAACTGGAGAAAATGTCTATGTAACTTTGGCGCAAGAGGGCTCTTCACCTCAATGCATTAAAGACCTCTCTAGCATTCTAAAGCTTAACCCTTTGAGCCAGAAGGGTGCACAATGCATTGCCACCCACTTGATGTGACTGGGTCTTGAGGATTCTCCTACTCAACTTGGTCATTCATAGACTGCCGGCTTGAGTAGGAGGAAGTAGAGGAAGGCAGTGATCGCGTTCCTGGTCGCCTTATTGATCACCTATCATATTGGATAGGTGATCACTGTCAGGGGGACATCAGGAGGGGGTAACGTGCCCCCTGCTAGATTTGATTTTATTAAACAAGAACACAAAACAGAGCATAGTGCATGATTAGGGATCCTGCACTATGTGTATTTTTTTTAAACATTTACACAGGGAGGCATTGTGTGGGGCAGAATGCGGCAGCGGCAGTTTTACTGGTGGGGCAGCATATGCTGAATATATCTGTGGGGCAGCATGATGAACAGAAGTATTCTAGAGTAACATGGGGAACATCACTATTGTATGTTAGCTCCATATAGACTGACTGACACCCCCGGCATTGTTCCCTTGCCCAGGCAGTGTCCATGGTGATTTGTGGCTACCAGTAGGCAAGGGAACAAGGCTGGGGGGTCAGACAGTGTACATGGGAATCTGTGGCTACCAGTGGGCAAGGGAACAAGTCTGGGGCCAGACAGTGTACATGGGGTTCAATGGGAACAAAGCTAGATGGCAGCTGGTAGCCACAAATCCACTTGTACCCACGGCCTTGTTCCTTTGGGAGTGCATAACATGTATGAAGTATGCTGAGGGGATTATTGTGTACTGCTTGGTGTACTTTTTTTTAACCCTTTGAGTGTCACAGGGGTGTGCAATGCACATCAGTATGACACTCAAAGGGTTAAGTGAGTGATGCTGTTTGTGGTGCTGAAAGGATCCTCTCCACTTTCCTACTGAGCAAGTTGGGAAGAAGAGAGAATGCTCAGACTTCAGGGTTGTCTACTGCTGGTGATGTGTGAGGGAGAGCATCCCACATTGTCAGCAGATCACAACCCTCCATGCTTATGACTGATTTAGGGTGTTACTGCATAGGAAACAACAGGGAGATCCCAACTTCACCAGCCTCAGGTAGGTGAAGTTGAGAGGGTGCTACTGGAATTTAGTACATTTGTTGAAGTGCCACATTTACATATGAACACACCTCCTTGAATAAAAAAATTGCTCATAATCCAGCATTTCCATATGGAAATGTCTCAATATGCTGCATTTCCATATGGAAATAGGCCATTGTTGATGTGAGGAGTGAAAATTAATAAACCTGTCAAAGGCATGTCGGATAGATGTCACTGTGGTCAGATTTTTGTCGGATTGATGGGGATATGATGTCACTTTAGTGCATACTGTCAATTTCCTTTTGACACTGCTCCAACAGGACAGCGACATTATGAGCACTCTTCACCTTTAGTGCATCTCCCCCCTTCTTAAGAAGTCTCCAAGGGCTGAGTTTGGGGGGTGGGTCCTTAAGTCAAGGGAGATTAGGGTAAGTGGGGTTTATTATTAGGAGATGATATTATCTCTTTAAAATGCTTATAGGAAAGAATGCCATTTAATGTTATGCATTGCTATTCCTTTTAACCTTTTGAGTGCCAGAGGGGTGCACAGGACATTGCAGAGCAACACGTTGCACACACTTATGGCACTCAAAGGGTTAATGGAAATGCAAATTTTTAGATATACTGTACCAGCATTTCTGTAACCCTCCTTTAGCTTTATATTGTAACTCTACAAAGTAACTCTGCAGAATTTACATTCTTCTCCCAGGTGATACTTTTGAATTTTTTTCAAAAGTATCAGATACTTGAAAGTGCCGAAAGACATGCTGTTTCAGTACTTCTATTGAAGAGGGCGCCTAGCTCATGTCCAGATTAATTTCCATGGAATCTGAGCCGGTCAGTCCCTATGTCAGCTTTCTAACAGGGTGCAGATTGAAAGAAGTAAGGCACACTTGGCTGCATGTCAGAGAGTTTGCCACGGTCAGCCTTTTCTGGGAATTGTTTCTAGTAGACTTAGGGCCGTATGTTCACAGAAGTAGCAAAATAGCTTTTGTCATTTGTAACGACTTTTCAAAGTACAGTGTCGTTGGGATCGGTTATGATTGGAAATATGTTGTTTGTCCTGATTGAAATTGTCATATGTAACAACAAAAAAAATGTCTTAACTAACGACAAAAGTGTCTTTAAAAATGTCTTAACTAACAACAAAAATATCTTAACCCCTTAAGGACCGGCCGCGCACAAACGGTGCAGTCACTTAAGGACCAGGGACCATTTTTTTTTTCCGGAATCTGATTCTGGACTCCCCGAATGGCGTGCAGACGCGCAGGGAGCCTGGAATTCCATGACGGTCCAGGACCATCATGGGTCATTAACCCTTTGATTGCCAGAGGGGTACAGAACGCATTGCTTTGCAATGCGTTGCGTACCCCTCTGGCACTCAAAGGGTTAAGGGTATAACAGGGTCCTGGACCGTCATGGGTCCTTAAGGGGTTAAGGAAAGACTAAAATTCTCACATTCAGAACTTCACATTCCCTCCACTTTTTTCTTAACGTACAAATTTTATCTTTCGAAAGACATTTTTTGTCGTTAGTTACGACAAATTTTCTTTTCCTCTATACGACACTGGAGAATAGTTTAGCCACGCCCCTTGCCACACCTCTTTGTCCATCAATTCTGGAGTTGTGTCGTACACAACGGACATTACTAGTTTTTTGTCGTATACGCTATAGAAAATATGTCGTTCATACATTCAATTACTTATTTTTGTCATTCATACAACAATTTTTTGTCATTATCCCTTTGAACAGATGGCCCTTAGTTATCTGGGTTTTTGGTTTTGACCAACTGGATTTTCTAAATCATAACAATGTTCGTTTGTTTTTCACCTGTTTTTTGTTTTTTTCATGGTGTTTCTTTTTTAAACATTTGAGTTTATACAGTATAAAAAAACCATTTTCAGAAGTACTGAGTCACTAGGAGCCATATTCAGCAAGATAAATAAGTGTACCTCTGGAACAAACCAACTGCACTCAGACAAATCCACGTTGACCTAAATGGTCATTTTAACCCTTTGAGTGCCAGAGGGGTACGGAATTCATTCCATACCCCTCTGGCACTCAGAGGGTTAACCATTCTAACTCAATGTGTTGGAGACCTATCTAGCACAGGTGTGCAAAGCACTGCAAAGCTTTCCACTCAGCTCTGGCATCCAAAGTGTAAATGTAGTGGAGATTTGGGAATGTTACTTGCCTTCTATGTTACAGTTGCTGTGCCCCAGAATTGCACCTCTTTATCCTGCTGAGTATGGCCATAGGAGACTCTCCAGAGTAAGCTATGCGGAAATTAACTGTTTGCTTGCCAGAGACGTACGTGTTGCGTACCCATCTGGCACTCAAAGGGTTAACATAAAATTGCATTCTAGCTATGTGGGGTACACAGTGTTTTGCATACCTTGGAACTTTCAAAATGAGCAGACCCAGAAATCTTTGAAATTATTATTATTATTATTATTCTTTATATATATAGCGCCAGCTAATTCTGCAGCGCTGTACAATAGCGAAGAACATAGGTTCTAAGAAATATATCCCGTCTTATTCTAGCCCAGAGAGGCTCCAGTCAGATCTCAAGGAACTTTTAAAGGGATAGTATTGTTTTTATTTAACAAATATTACAATTGTAGCCATTAACAATAGTATTACCGTAGCAGGACCGTCCTGCAGCTCTTCTGCAGAGCTGAAACAGAGCAATATAGAAATAAATACTTAACTGGAACGGTTTACAAAGTGTGCCTGGTTTGAAAGCACATTTTGTAGACCGTTCCAATGAAGTATCTATTTCTATATCTCAATATTTTGGCTCTGCTGAAGAGCTGCAGGATGGTCATGGGACCAGAATCTGCTCCTCTCAGCTAGAGGGCAGACTTCTTTGAAACAGCTGGGAGAGGGGAAATTTACGTGCTTCAATCTCTCAAACTATAAATGTTTGAGAGATGGGATATAGCTCATTGTATTACTATTTTTAATGTCTACAATATTAATATTTGGTAAATAAAAGCAATACTATCCGTTTAACCAGAGAGGACTCTCTTGTCCTTAGGGTGTTAACATGCCACAACTTAGAGACATCACTTACTGAACATGCACAAAACAAGCAGGACTTCTTCCTCTATTTTCTGATAAATATGGCACCAATTTATAGACTAAAGAAGCAGTCAATTGCTGTAGATCGCATAGTAGGTTCCACTGGAATCTACTCACCCTGATAATTTGGCTCTTCAGAGAAATGGGTCAAACCCAGAGAGCTCCAATGTATAATATTTTGATACTTTGGGTGAATAAAATATCAAAAGTAAAATCTCCATAGCTATTTTTGTATTTAAATCCTATCCCAATTCCAACTGATATTTATATATTTTCTCCAATTTGCACCCATTTTTAATGTTGCTCAAATAAATCCCCAAAAATGTCTGGGATTGTTTTAATTTAAATTAATCTGGAAACGGGGACCACTACTTATACTTAACATAGGATATAACATTTATACTTAACAAAGTTTCTCGCACTGAGCTGTGATGAAAATGAATCATCCATAAGCTGCTGTTTGAGTAGAACTACCATCATCCTCAGCTGGCCAATAGCCATAGGTCTGCAGGTTACCCACTCTTGGCAGAGCCAACCCAGTTTTTGAAAAAAATAGCATGTTTGTGGTTTTTTTTTTAATATATATATCTGTTTAATATTTAATAATCGTACGGTTTTGACATGTTTTAATATCTGTAAACTATTTTTCTGTTTAGCATTCACCTCTTCTAACTGAGACAGCATTAACCCTTTGAGTGCCAGAGCAGTATCAATGCGTTGGATATCCTATGGGCACCTGAAGGGTTAATGAAAGCTAATAATATTACTCTTGTAGTGTCCAAAAACACGTAGAACTGGGTCCAGAAAGGAAATGGTACCTTGTGCAGTGTTCCTTTCACTGCGTAGTATAATTATTGTTTACTGGTTTATGAGTGCCAGGATTGCTTTTCTGTAACAATCATCTATTGTGGGTGCTTGCCAACAGTCCAAGCTGGCAGGTAACACCATGGTTCATACCCTCTCTTCCAGTCGGGAAGTTCTAGTTGAAAAAAAGCGGAGATTGTTTGGCTTCACTTGATGTGATGAAATTTCACAGATTGTTCTGCCAAACTAACCCTGTCAGCTGGAGATTATAATCCAGAACTGTTTTTGTAGACTTATTTTGTAAATGTGCTGAGTGTTTGTAGTGTTAATCTTAAAGGAAATAATCAGGAGACTTTGTTAAATTGACATCTGAGATATATAAAGGTTAAAGATGGGGAGTAGTGTAGATTCTGTAACAGCCCGGACACTGCTAAAGATCATACTAATCCACTGGTTTTTGCCAACGAGACAATGCAGTCAGGTCTTCAGGAATATTACCTGGGCATTCTCAGGGTTTGACCCTGAGACTCAGGGTTTTGACCAAGTCTCAGGGTGAAGGGCCAGATTCTCAGGGTAAGAGAGTCTAGTGCTACCTATTATATATTTTGCTCCCATTTATTGCTTATTTAGTCCCCAGCTTGCTACTTGTTCGAGAAAGGCAGAGGGAGAAGTCCTGCTTGTCTTGCTTGTTTGTTCATGCAGCGTCGCTCTGCCATCCCAGAACTGCATGTGATAGGAAAATAAGTGCTGTGGTCCTTAATGGCCCCCTCCACCGAATTGGGTGGTCAATAACAGATTAAAGAGATAAGATTTCCCTCCAGGGGAGGAGTTTGTGTCCTGCAATCCTGTATGCAACAATCATGTCTGCCTTCCTGGACATGACATCCATGAATGATTTACCTCTTGAATAATAGTGCAAGGGAAAAATAAGAGGGGGCCATTAGAATTTTCTGGCCGTAGTAAGCTAAGTGGTTATGAGGAGTTACTTAGCTTCCTAAAGCTAATTTTAAATCCTGCCTTTGTAGCCAGTCATTAAGAAACTGCATATAGCCCTTAGCACTTATTTTCCGGGCAGTTTGATTAAAACAATTTGATAAATTAGCCAGTGAAATTCCACCTACAGAAGCAACAGTACAGTGCCCAAGTCAAAGCTATTTAATAAGTGGATCAGCAAAATCCAGCCCCTTATATTCCTCCTTCTCCTTTTATCTGCAGGCATTCCAATAAAAAGCTGCAGCTAGTGAGCATTAAACATGAGCTTTGAGCACAAACTGGGGAATTTTATTCATACTGCTAATCTCTTCTTATTTTTAAGTAGAGGTTAAGAGTTGTTTTTTTTTTTTTAAGGGATAATAAAGAGTTACAGGCCTGCCATTTCATAAAAATACTTAAAGGGATAGTAATGTCTTTATTAAAGTGCAACTCCGAGTCTTCTATATATTTTTATAACAGGGAGCACTATGTTTAATTACTTACAGTTCAAAAGCTATTCAAGCTGAAAGGATCTCTCTCCTGCCACTTTCCCTGCGTCATGCTTCCTCTAATTGTGGTCCGGATAGAGAGAGGTGAGGGACAATCTTCAGTAAGCAAAAGGAAAATCCTGCCCTCCTTTGTCAAGCAGGGCACGGTTTTCCTTATACTTACTGTGTGAAGATTGTCCCTTGCTGCATCAGTCTGGTCCCATGACTGGATTACAGATCTAATGGGAGGCGGCCAGAAGGGGCGGGAGGGGGATCCTTTCAGCTTGAATATCTATTGAACTACAGAACTGTAAGAATGAAACATAGCGCTACATGTTATAAAAAAACATACAGAAGACTTGGATATGCACTTTAATAAATACATTACTGTCCCTTTAAAGAGAAACAATAGCCAAGGAATATGTGACTTTTACTTTGTTTAATACAGGGACTTAACAAGATAGGTGTCCTTCAAACAGCAGTCAGTTACATTTATATACTATTTTAGTTGCTTTTCATCTCTCATGTAGTCCACTGCTATACTGTACCGTAAAATCTCAGGTATAATACGCACCTGTGTATAATGTACAGGTGCATGTTATACCCAAGATTTTCGGGGAAAACAAGAGTGCCTATGTATAATACGCACCCTTGTTTTCCCCTGCCAGAAAAAAAAATCCCATTGCTACCGGTTTCCTCCCTCCTTCCCGGCTTACCCATCTCCTCTGCTGAAGTGCCTCCTCTTGCTTAAGCCTGACAGGGTGCCAGTGGGCGGCATGCTTGCATCCGCCTCCCGCTTCCAGCATGGCTCTGTCAGGACCTCTCATTTGCAGCCAATGGGTAATGTCTTGCGAGGACTGCAAGGTTCTCTCAGGGCAGTACCATAAATCCTAAGCGCATAGCTATGCACTTAGGATTTTTGGTATTGCCCTGCGAGGACCTTGCAGTCCTCGCAAGACATTACCCATTGGCTGCAACAGAGAGGTCCTGACAGGGCCATGCTGGAAGCGGGCAGTGGATGCATGCATGCCGCCCGCTGGCACCCTGTCAGGCTTAAGCAAGAGGAGGCACTTCAGCAGAGGAGATGGGTATGCTGGGAGGGAGGGTGGAAACCGGTGGCAATGGGATTTTTTGTTTTATAAAATTAATGTCTCGAGTGTAATTCGCACCCCCCACTTCACATAAGGTGAAGAGGGGCAAAACTGTGCGTATTATACGCAAGATTTTACGATATGTTTCAGTTTACAGTCTGATAAAGAGCAGTGCCCGGTACGAGTTAGTCTTGTGTACTGAAGCCCAATGTTTGTTGTGAGGCAGATTTCATAGAAATCACTATATACAGGAAACTGCAAATATAATGCACTAAAATGAGAAACACACCTGAATGCTGTATGAAGGACACTAACCTAAGTCAAATCATCTGTTAAACAAACTGAGTCAGTTCTTCTAGGGTACAGTTGCTCTTTGATTTTGTAACATATCTTTATTATTATTCTTTATTTATATAGCGCCAACTTATTCCACAGCGCTTTACAGTAGGGAATAGACATACAGAGATATTAAATAGTACAATCAAATATGGAGAACAGAAGGATCAGAGGGCCCTGCTCGTGAGAGCTTACAGTCTAGAGGAAGGTAGGTCTGACACAGAGGAGTAAGTGCTATTGGGTGTGTCTCCTGCCACATGAACTACTGGTCAGTGAGTGGGAAAGAGAAGTGCTATTGAGTGTAGTGGTCAAGGGAAGGGGTGGAGGTAGTTGATAGGCGTCCCTGAAGAGGTGAGTTTTCAGGGAACGTCTGAAGATCTGAAGGCTGGGGAGAATCTGATTGGGCGGGGGAGGGAATTCCAGAGCTGAGGTGCAGCACGGGAGAAGTCCTGTAGGTGGGAGTGGGAGGATGTGATAAGAGCTGTGGAGAGGAGAAGGTCATGTGCAGAGTGCAGATGGCGAGTGGGAGTGTATTTGGAAATGAGAGATGAAATATAGGGGGCAAGCGGTGTTAGTGAGGGCTCTGTAAGTTAGAACCAGCATTTTGAATGCAATTCTATATGCTAATGGGAGCCAGTGTAGGAATTGACAGGGGTGAGTAGCGGTGTTAGAGGAGTGATGTTAGTGAAGCAATGACCCTTTACTAGCAATGCAGTTTGACACCTATGTTATATTCCCTTGTGTTTAAAGAAGCAGCAATCTTTTTTTACAGAAATATATTTCTTACAAAGCCTTACCTGATGAGTAAACACAAGGTACTACCACTGCTGGGAAATGTTTCATCAAAATTCATTACAGGTCAGACTTATCTATTTTACATTAAACTGCAATTTTCTATTTCGGTCCTCAGTTGGTGCTGTTTCTATTATTTACCATAGAACCATAGTCAATGACTCAACCTCTTCCATAGACTTTATAATAAAAATATAATTAACTTTTTTGGACACTAGTTGGCGATGTTCAGACATGGATACGATAGTTCATCCTCTTGTGCTCCTGGAGAGGGCTTACGTTCTGTGATCAGGAGTATGTAAATTATGTAACTCATGTCATAATGGGGTCGGGCTTAATCCTGTAGGTGGGGCTTTTCAGCTTTGTACTTGTAAAGTGGGTGGGAAGTGGGCGGAACAAGGTGGTAAGGAAGAGTAGTGGGCAGAGTTTGACAGAAAACTCACCACCGCCTGAGAAAAAGCCGATGTCCCCAGAGACTTGTTAATTAACTCTTCAGGGCAGATCTGGAAAGTTCCCAAGTGTGGGGATTTTTCGAAAAGTTTGATATAAAAAATATTTTAAGCTATAAGTTTGTTTTATATTTTTCTTTACTCATGTTATAATTGAGAATATTCTGAAAATATGTGCTGTTGGGGAGACTTGAAGACAAGTTTGAGTGCTTCTGATCTAGATGACCAAGCAGTATTATGAAGCAATTAGAGTCAAGGAAGAATGCAAACAGGCCTGCTGCAAATAGTACACAGAGTCCACTGAATGCAATGAACTCATGGTTGGTAGAAGTGTAGTTAGGATCATTCCTGTGCTTTACATAAGGTGACCAGATCTCCTCTGTAATGCAGGTCACGTATGAAAATGCAGTTCGGCAGCACTGCACAGAATCCCTGCGGTGGAGGCTTTTCATAAGTATTCTGCATTAAAATGCAGATCAGTTCACATTAGCTTTCCAACTGTAGCGAGTGTTATTGTATCTCTGAGTGCCAGAGGGGTATCCAACGCATTGCTTCACTCTTCTGGCATTCAAAGGGTAAAGTGATTCTCCTCTTTCTGCATGTAACTAAAGTGGTGTCATTCTGGGGCAAACCATCTGCACAATAGGGGACAATTAAGCATTCCCTAAACCTCATTAATTTAAACTGGGCTTTTAACCCCTTGAATCTGAGAGATATCAATATGTTGTCTTGCAGTGTGTTGGAGAGCTCTTTGGGATTCAAGGGATTAAAAGCGCCAGGCATTGCTTTGAAATACATTGCAAATTTCTCTTGCTTGCAGACGGTTAACTCTTTGCAGAGGCATAGCTAGATATCACCGGGCTCTGGTGTGAAAATTGCCATGTGACCCCCAGACCCCACCGTGCAACTCCACCCCAGAAATGCCACTTATACATTGTCCACCTCCACATTGTACACTACATTGTACGCCCCATTGTCCACCTCCGCATTGTACGTCCCATTGTCCACCTCCACATTGTTCGCCCCATTGTTTACCTCCACATTGTAAGCCCCATTGTCCACCTCTGAGTTGTACGCCCCATTGTCCACCTCCACATTGTACGCCCCATTGTCCACCTCTGAGTTGTATGCCCCATTGTCCACCTCCACATTGTACGCCCCATTGTCCACTTCTGAGTTATACGCTCCATTGTCCACCTCCACATTGTACTCCCCATTGTCCACCTCCGCGTTGTACGCTCCATTGTCCATTTAAAATTGCCTCCATTGTCCACTTCCACATTGCCCCCACTGTCCACTCCATTGCCCTGACTGTCCACTTCATTGCCCCCACTGTTCACTATACTACTTCATTGCCCTTACTGTCCACTCCACTTCATTACCCCCACTGTCTACTCCACTACTTCATTGCCCCCACTGTCCACTCTACTACTTCACTGCCTCCACTGTCCACTCCACTACTTCATTGCCCCCACTGTCCACTCTACTACTTCATTGCCCTCACTGTCCACTTCACTTCATTGCCCCCACTGTCCACTCCACTACTTCATTGCCCCCACTGTCCACTCTACTACTTCACTGCCTCCACTGTCCACTCTACTACTTCATTGCCCTCACTGTCTACTTCACTTCATTGCCCCCACTGTCCACTCCACTACTTCATTGCCCCCACTGTCCACTCTACTACTTCACTGCCTCCACTGTCCACTATACTACTTCATTGCCCCCACTGTCCACTCCACTTCATTGCCCCCGCTGTCCACTCCACTGCCCCCACTGCCTTCCTCCAGTTCCCTATACTTTCAACTCTGTCACCGTCGCTGTGCAGACAGAGCAGCACTGTACTCGTGTGCTCTGTCTGTTTCCTATGCCCGGTTCATGCTCAGTCAAGGAACTTGCTTCATTGAATTCACTGGCTGCGCATGCGTGCACACAGAGGAAAAGGCAGAGGCAGAAGGTGGAAGAATTCCTGCCGTGGTGTCAGCAGGGGTTGACCAGGCGGCCGGGCCCCCTGGAGTGACAGGCCTGGTCACAGTGACAACCCCTGCGACCACGGTAGTTACGCCACTGACTCAAAGGGCTAAATCAACAGAATCTTTAAAGAAACAGCTAATTTTGCCCACCAGTCAAGGTGAAAAATGTGAGATTATGCCTCCTACATAATTATATCAGATTTAGATATTCAGATATTTAACCTCTTCGATGCCAGAGAAATCTCAGACACATTAGTTTCAAGGTCTGTTGCATATCCTCTGTTATTTTTTACTCATGAGGCTCCTTTATTTTTGTCTATGAATTACTATGAGTATCCAAAAAACATTTTTGTAGAGATGATCCTCATTTATTTCTTTGAATACTTTTTTGTCAATAATCCTTTTACACATTGACATTTATTTAATAGCACCAGTGCAGTGGAATGTTATGGGTAAGCTTGTCAAGTGCTGTCCGCCTCATTTCCACCACGAGCTAAATTTGATGAATGAATTATGGATGCTCCAGCCGGCCAGAGCAGAGATGGCTGCTAACAGATATGTGCCTTTTCTAGACTCTGAAAGGGGATGCTCAAGAACAGTACACTTTTAATAACTGTTCCATTGTGTCTGGGGGTGACAGTGGAAACCTTCATCCAGCCTAACACAACAGACCATCAATAAGAGATGCTTTACTGCTTCAAAAGACATGTGATATATAGTTTAGTCTTTGGCCTTTAATGAATGTTGAAATGAAGAAGGTAATGGTTATATAAGAAGTCAGAGGTCTTCACACTGCCTTGTAAAGTCTATTGGAGGTTTTGACTATGCATTGTGAAGATAGAAATATGATAAGAGTATATTGCACATTCTAAACACAGAAAACATTAAATTTTGGTAGGAAAGAAATGTAGATTAAAGTGGACCTGTCACTTAAAATAAATGTAGTTCATTTTAAAGTCAATGCCTTTACGATTGTGGGGAATATAATGTAACATTTATTTGTTGTTAGTTTCTGTGCTGTACCAATATTACCAAATACTGTGGTATGAATGAATCTAGGCAGAGCCCATACGTTTGAAGCCTTTGTAATAGCACAGCAAGTGGTAAGTATTGCCTCAAACAGAACTAAGTAGCATACTGTGCATACCCGGTAACTTTCTTTCCTGGAGTCACCTCTGGTGCCGCTGGGGAGGTATTATTATTGTGAATCATGGCAAAAAGGGGCGGAACTTTCCAGGGGCATCACAAAAGTGGGTGGGAAATGGGAGGAACTGGGTAGTGAAGAAGGAAAAAGTGGGAGGAACTGCATGGGAAGGAGCATAAGTGGGCTTTGCAATTTGTTGCGTACCCCTCTGTCACTCAAAGGGTTAAACACTCAAAAGACAAGTAGGACTTCTGCCACTGGTTTTCTGATAGAAATGTCAGTAATTTGGACATTAAATAAGCAATAAATTGGCACAAATCAGCTAGTAGGAAACACTGGACTCTGCCACTCTGACAATTTGGTACTTCACCCTGAGACCCTGAGATTTGGCTCAAAGCCTTAGAGGTCCCAGGTATGCATATTTATAAAGATGCCCTTAGAAATCAGACTGGATGTTATCTCCTGTTGCCATGATGTAATGAAAATTCTTAAAAAAAGACTAAAAATGCTTTTTTATAAACCACCACCTGCCTCCCCCCTTTGGCCCATATTTATAAAACAAACTGGAGTTATTCTGAAGTAAACCAACTGCCCCATAGGGGACACATTTCCTGTTAGATTAAATTAGGTTTTAACCCCTTGAATACTAGGGGTTACATTGGAGACCTCTCTAGTATTCAAGGGGTTAAAAAGCTATATTAAAGTACATGGCAATTTAGGAAATTTTATGTATTGCCTATGATGCGCTTAGTTTACTCCAGAATAACTCAAGTTTGCTTTTATAAATATGGGCCATTGGGTCTTATGTATAAAGGCAAAATAGTACAATGCAAGGGCATGATCTCTCCTTCCTCGCTCAGGGACAGACTAGGAAGTGAATTGTCCACACATTCATTCCTACTACTCCATCAGCATACCTGGGAACGCTCTGAATTTTCCCTGGAGACACTGGTTCTGAGAGTGCATTACCAGGTCTCTGGGGACGAGTCTGATTCTCAGGATCTGGGGAGTTTTCTTTAAAACTCTGCCCTTTTCTGCTTCTTCCCACCCAGTTCCTCCCACTTTTCCTCATTCCCCATCCAGTTCCTCCCACTTCCCGCCCACTTGGGTGATGCCCCAGAAAGCCACATCCCCACCTGCGGATAAACGCCTCACCCTTTTGACATGGTTTGTGGCAATTATACTCTTCATTGCCATCAAATTAAATTTACCAGGTATGTCCATCAGTGACAAGTGAGTGTGTGAATATAGCTTTGCGAATTGCCTAGGAATGAATGCAACAGCTGCAAAACACAACAGTATTCCTCTCAGATGTTCTAATGTGAAGAGTAGCTTTGGGAGGCATTGTTACTCCTTCTAAGGCCTATATCACTTCTTTTCCTCACATCATAAGATGGATTCAGCATTGTATTGATAATACATGTACTTATATAGAACTCTTAAACTCAAGAGTGCTTTCATCGTAGCGGTAAAAGCCTGGCAGCAGAATGTCAGTATATTATATGTGAATGACTTTTGATGGAAAAGAGAACAAGTGTTTTTTTTTTTTTTCTTTTCAAAACACAGGCACAGGAAGGTGACATTACTAAGTTGCTGTCATATATACTGAAGGATACCTCCTAACTCAAACATTTTCATTGATAAGTTGATACAGAATAGATAATTGCCTCTGTATGGATACTTGGTACATACATGGTACAGCATTGACACAAAGAGCCGTATGTTCAAAGGGATAACGACAAAAAATTGTCGTATGAAAGACCAAAATAAGTCATTGTATGCATGAATTACATATTTTCTATAGAGTATACGACAAAAAACTAGTAATGTCCGTTGTGTAGGACACAACTCCAGAATTGACAGACAAAGGGGTGGGGCAAGGGCGTGGCTAAACTATTCTCCAGTGTCATATAGAGGAAACGAAAATTTGTCGTAACTAAAGACAAAAAAATGTCTTTCAAAAGACAAAATTTGTACTTAAAGAAAAAAGTGGAGGAAATGTGTTCTGAATGTGAGAATTTTTGTCTTTAGTTAAGACATTTTTTGTCGTTAGTTAAGACATTTTTAAAGACATTTTTATTGTTAAGACATTTTTTAAGACATTTTTGTCATTAGTTAAGACATTTTTTACGACAATTTCAGTCAGGACAAACGACATATTTTCAATCACCACCGACACTCTCTGAAAATATTAATGATCCCAATGACACTTTACTTTGAAAATTTGTTACAAACGACAAAAGCTATTTCGCTACCTCTTTGAACATATGGCCCAAAGGGGAGCAATTCATGGATAAACCAATTGCATCACAGGGGGAAAATAAAAATTTCCCACATTCCTTTTGAGCTTAATAGGGTTTTAAGCCTTGAATGCTAAGGAGGTCTCCAACGCAGTAATAAACTTGTTTCCTTTGTGTATAAAATATCACAGTTGTGAAGTAGCAAAATCTCAGTGCCAAGATCTTCATATTCAGATCTACTGCATATTAACATCAGCCTGTCACCGTGCACATCAACAGATTAAAGGGATAGTAATACTTAAAATGTAAAAAAAAAAAATATGTTGTAGGGTTTATCCTCCTGAGTAAAACATGGGTAATCCCACTGCTGAAAGGTGTTTTATTCAAAAGTTATTGGAGCTTAAACTTGAGTTTTCTAGGTGTAGTATCATAGCGGCCTGAAATTGTACAGTGGCGCTGTTGCTACACCATCCTATGGACAGCTCTGGTCGGTTGACCATAAATCTCCATAGGATGGTGTAGCAACAGCGCCACTCTACAATTTCAGGCCACTGTGATACTACACCTAGAAAATTCAAGTTTACTTTTGCATAAAACACCTTTCAGCAGTGGGAGGACTCTTGTTTTACTCAGGGGATAAACCTTACAACATATTTTGTGTTATATTTTAAGTATTACTATCCCTTTAACCACAAATTGCTCTTTAACCCTATCTGCACTTAGACTTAGAGCCATATGTTCAAAGAAGTAGCGAAATCGCTTTTGTCATTTATAATGACTTTTCAAAGTGCAGTGTCGTTGGGATCATTAATATTTTCAGAGAGTGTCTGTTATGATTGGAAATATGTCATTTGTCCTGACTGAAACTGTCATATGTAACGACAAAAAAATATCTTAACTAAAGACAAAAATTCTCACATTCACTTTACATTTCCTCCACTTTTTTCTTAACGTACAAATTTTGTCTTTTGAAAGACATTTTTTTATCATTAGTTACAACAAATTTTCTTTTCCTGTATACGACACTGGAGAATAGTTTAGCCACACCCTTGACCTGCCCCCTTGCCCGTCAATTCTGGAGTTGTGTCGTACATAATGGACATTACTAGTTTTTTGTTGTATACTCTATAGAAAATATGTCGTTCATGCATTCAATTACTTATTTTTGTCGTTCATACAACTTTTTTTTGTCATTATACCTTTGAACATATGGCCCTTAGGCATAGAAAATATACACTGGAACTTCTGGGAAGATACTATAGTGCATAGCTATGTTACTGTCTTATTCTGAGCACTTAACCCTTTGAGTGCCAGAGGGGTTTGGAACCCATTGCTTTGCAATGCTTTAGTGTACATCTTTGACACTGAAGCGATTAATGCACACTGACTCACAAGCTCCACCAACTTCAAGACTTTAATGTGAACAAGTTCTGAACACCTCCCCTATAGCAGTAAAATGAACTAACTCATTAACGACCCATGATGTGCCAGAACCATCATCAGTAAACTTCCTATAAGGACCCATGATGGTCCTGGCATGTCATGGGTTAAATGATAGCTGCATGCCAGGGGGGACAGTACCCACTTAAAACTGCCCATTTTGTAGGTATGACTGACCAGTCATACCTTTCATGCACTCTCCATAAAAACGTAACCCATTGTGCCCAAATGATCCTAAGAGAAAAAAATCAAAATTGTGTTTTTTTACATTTTTTTTACAGTTTTCTTTCATTTTAATTAAATAACTGGTGGACTATCCATATAAGTGTGGTATCAAAAGAAAGCGCTGATTGTGTGCGAAAAAATGGTATAGAATTTATGTAGCTGAAAAAAAAGCCTTAGAGGGTGACGAACTGCCTTTGTGTCTGATATGTGCATCTCTCTTCCTTACTATTGAAGTAAGTGAGAGAGAAGCAGAAAGCAGACAGATATTAACCCCTTAATGACCCATGACGTACTGGGGCCGTCATGGGTAGAAGTGACTCAAGGACCCATGACGGTCCTGGTACATCATGGGTTAAACTCTCCCATCACAGCCGCACGGAGCAATGGGAGAGCATAGGCTGGCTGTAACTAAGTGCTCCAGTACCGGGGCACCTAGTAACAGCCAGTAGAAACATTGTTGCAACATGTGATCGCTTGATGAGCGAATCACATGTTGCAAAAGCCGAATGACAGGGACAGTATTTGTAAATAATGTCCCTGTCACATCTCTCTGCCTCCATCCATCTTAGACACTTCTGAGGTGGAGAGAGACAGAGAGACATCATGTTCCAGTGTTCCAGAGCTGTTCCAGAGATTAAAATTGTTTAAAAAAGATTTTTAACCCCAAATGAACCCCTTAATCACTGTCACTGCAGTGATCAATAAAATCCACCCCTGATCACTTTAAAATTAATCAATTGTTTATTTTTTTAAAGTTTGCATTATAAGCTAGTTTAGATAGGTAGTTGGTTAGGTAGGTACAGGGAATACATGGGTTAGGGTAAGGCTTAGGAATAGATTTAGGTTTAGGAGAGTAGTGTAGGGAAAAAAACAAAACAAAATGTATCATTGGAATAGTTACCATTTGGGTTTAGAGTTAGGTATAGTACTTATATAGTAATAGTTATTACTATGCCTTTTTTGGTATCTGACTCAGAAGCCACAGACACTGCGTCAGATTTTGATATAACGAAATTTTCAGAGTAAGTCAGCTCTAGTAGAGGTGACGCTGGCCCTTCTGTGAAAAAAAGAGGCACTGCTCCAAGAGCTGCCCCAGCAACTGCCCCAATAGCTGCACCAGTAACTGCCAAAAGAACTGCCAAAAGACTTTCCCAAAGAGCTGCCCAAAGAAATGCCCGAAGTGCTACCCAAAGAAATGCCCCAAGACCTGCCCAAAGAAATGCCATAAGACCTGCCACTCCTCTTGATCCAAATGAATGGGTATCACCAACCCACAAATCCCAGAATTCACCGGCAGCCCAGGAATTCAAACTGATGTGGAAGGATTTACCCATGATCAGTTTTTTTCTCTAAGTCTTTGTCTTCCTATCATTATTAGCAATCCATAGTTAGTTTTCTCCAAAAAAGTGTTGTAGGAGCACTATCTTTATACTAAATTTCTACCTGATAACGTCTTGCCCCTTGAATCCGTTCTGCGCATGACCGCTATGGAGCCGTTCAGCTCCATTGTACCTCCCTCCGTCTTGCTCATCACTCATACGTCATTGTCCTCAGTAACACGTCAGGTCATTTAAGTCTAGTGGAAACAGACTGGTGGTTTATATTTAGCGTGTGCTTCACACTCAATCAACTAATGCAGCCATACATCATTATGAGAAAGTGTAGGGCATGGTACAAAAAAGTTGCTATCTATATGATGCAGACTGCAGTACACAATTCATTTTTACTTTTCAAACTGACAACCCCCAATCCAAAATGTACTTTTTTACAGTATCAGCTACAACTTATTTCCCTATTTTTGTTTTAAGGTACGCCAGAAATCATTCCAGTAAGACCCGGGATAGTACATTTTATTTATAAAATCCCCCCAACTCCCCAAAAGAAAAAACCACAGAAGCGCTGCAGGGTTTGCTACAGCAAGGGGATACGGACAGACACCACCACTTACTGTCCTGATTGCCTTTCCAAACCTGGCCTCTGCATTGGTGACTGCTTCAAGGAATTCCATTCAGGCACAATGCAGATAATGGAAACACAAATGTTCCCTACTGGGCCCAGTAGCTCCCCCAAACCCTGACAAACCTATGCATATGGGGCATTGCTGTTCTCAGATTATGTAACTCACCACTAATGTAAAGCACTTAAAAAATCTGCAAATATCATCTGATTGAAATTCAGATCAACACTAAAATATAAGTGTGAAAAACTATTGTTTTTCTTTCTTACTGCAGGTTTTGGTAGGGATTGATGATAGTGTGGCAGCAAAAAAATGTACTTAATGCAAATAGAATGAAAGCCAGGGTTGTCTATTCTTCTACAACTTATACATTTGGGAGTAAAATTAATTGCAGCATTGCCAAACAGCCGAAATGAGACAAGGCACCTGCTGTAAAAATGGCATGTCTGTAAAAGGAAACTAACATGTTCCAACTGGGCCCAGTAACGCCCCCAAACCCTGACAAACCTATGCATATGGGGTATTATCTTACTCAGAAGAAGGAGCTAAACACTAATCAATGCAGTTTTTAAAATCTACACCTATCCTGTGCTTCAAATTCACATCAACATTGAAATCTAAGTGTGAAAAATGCTGAATTATTTACTTTGGTCAAGTTTTACGAGAGATTGGTGGTTAAATGGCCGTGTAAAAAAATTTGAAAACACACCTAAAATGAAAGCTAGGGGTGTCTACTTTCCAAAAATATATACTCTTGGGGGGAAATCTTAGAGTGGAGCATTGCTACACAGCCCCAAATGAGAAATGGCACCAGTGATTCAAACTGTGAAAATTCAAAGTGTGAAACTGGAAACACGCATGTTCTAATTTGGGCCTCGTAGCTCCCACAAACCATGAGAAACCTATGCATATTGGGTATTGTCTTACTCAGAAGAAGGAGCTGAACACTAATAAATGCAGTTTTTAAAATCTACACCTATCGTGCTTGAAATTCAGATCAACATTGAAATCTAAGTGTGAAAAACGCTGATTTTTTTTACTTTCGTCAAGTTTTACGAGGGATTTATGGTAAAATGGCTGCGTAAAAATGTGAAAACATAAATAAAATGAAAGCCTGGGGTGTCTACTTTCCAAAATATACACTTTTGGGGGGAAACTTAGAGTGGAGTGCTGTTATACAGCCCTAAATGAGACATGGCACCAGTGATGCAAGCTGTAAACATTCAAAGTGTGAAACTGGAAACGCGCATGTTCTAATTTGGGCCTTGTAGCTCCCCCAAACCTTGAGAAACCTATGCATATGGGGTATTGCGATACTCAGAAGAAGGAGCTGAACACTAAACAATGCATTTTTAAAAATCATCACCTATCATGTGCTTGAAATTCACATCAACATTGAAGTCGATGTGTGAAAAACGCTGATTTTTTTACTTATGTCAAGATTTACGAGGGATTGGTGATAAAATGGATGCTTAAAAATTTAAAAACATATATAAAATAAAAGCCTGGGGTGTCTACTTTCCAAAAATATACACTTTTGGGGGGAATCTTAGAGTGGAGCACTGTTATACAGCCCCAAATGAGACATGGTACCAATGACACAAGCTGTGAAAATTCAAAATGTGAAACTGGAAACGCACATGTTCCAATTAGGGCCCCATAGCTCTCCCAAACCTTGAGAAACCTATGCATATGGGGTATTCCCATACTCAGAAGAAAGAGCTGAACACTAAACAATGGATATTTTTAAATTTTCAACTATCATGTGCTTGATATCAACAGTAATATTGAAATGTAAGTGTGAAAACTGCAAAAAAACAAAATATTACTACAATTTTGAAAAATATTTATGGAAAAATAGCTGCATAAAAAACTCCATAATTCTCCTGATTATTTACCTTATGTTGTCTACTTTTCAGAAACATATACCTTTGTGGGACATTCTTGGTTCTGGCACCGTCAATAAATCTATGTTGCTCACATGCCAATTGTTGGAAATAATGGCATCCATCTTGTAATATTTACCTTGTAAATGTGAGGAAGTGATTGAAATACTAGGCATATGGGGTATTCTTATGTTCAGGAGAAGCAAATGAATATATTTAGGGGTATTTTTTGTAATGAACTAATAATATGTAAATCCGGACAGGAGAATGTAAGCAAAATGTTGGGTTTTTTTTTTTTTTTTTTGCTCTTTTTTTCTATTTTAATCAAATTAAACGATGAGGTATTCATATAATTGTGGTATCAAAAGAAAGCCCTACTTGTGCTTAAAAAAACAGTATATAATTTGTGTGGGTGCACAAAAGGAATTCAAGAGAAAATATGGTTGAACAAAGACATAGTCAAAAAAGTAAAAAATTGCTCCGGTCCTTAAGTCAAATCAAACTCAGATTTTCCTGGTTCTTAAGGGGTAAAACCCCTTCACTGCTGTTGCTGGAGGCTGGTTGGATGCAGGTCCATTTCTGACCTGCTACGAGACACTTTCACGCACTCTCCATAAAAATGTAACCCATTGTGCCCAAGTGATCCCAAGAGAAAAAATAAAAATTGTATTTTTTACTTTTTTTACCGTTTTCTTTAATTTTAATTAAATAAATGGTGGGCTATCCATATAAGTGTGGTATCAAAAGAAAGCCCTGATTGTGTGTGAAAAAATAGTATAGAATTTATGTGACTGAAATAAAAGCCTTAGAGGGAAAACACTGTTGAACAAAGACCTAGTCAAAAATGTCAGAATTGCCCGAGAGCTTCCCGATCCTTAACCCCTTAAGGAGAGGCTGCGCACACACACGGCCGTCACTTGAGGACCAGGGACCTTTTTTTTTTTTTGAATCCGATTCCGGACTCCCAGAATGGCGTGCAGCCACATGGGGAGCCCGGAATTCCATGATGGTCATTAAGGGTATAACAACCCATGACGGTCCAGGACAATTCAATTCTTTTTCAAATAGCTATACTATGGAGAACAGTAATATTAAAGTATTACTATCCCTTTAAGGAGTTAACGGGTTCATATATGGCTTTAAACCATGGGCATCCAAGTTTTTTTTTTCCATTCAGGGTCACATGATCAGAAAGCCATAAATGTTAGGGCTGTATTATTTTTACTGATAATAATGGTGAATTATAGCCTGTCAGCTATTCAAAAATATGTATTTATTTATTTGTTGATTCAGTCAGTGACAATACTGATATATAACAGACATCTATTCTTGACCTATACAATACTGGCAGGCATGGGGTCAGCTCTTATTGACATACTTGTTCATGTGTGCTACTTAATTAGGTTAATAAATATTATCTTTTTTGAATTTCGGGTGTGCTTCAGCCTGGAGTCAGACAGTGCGTGTTTGGACTATGGGCAGTACGTTGGAGGGTAGTTCAAGAGTAATTGAATGATAAAGTATCCCCCTCCTGCCCCTTTTACTGATGTAACACTGCTCACCTCAGAACAGAAAGGTGGTGTCCAGATGGCTTGCAGAGAGGGGCAAATTTAATTTAACATAAGGGAAAAACCTGTCAAGGAAGACTGTCCCTTGCTGTGAGCTGTCTGGTCCCAGGACCAGATTCTACTTCTGTGGGGAGGTGACTTACACTAGGTAAAAGAAGTGGGAGGGGGAAACTTTATCATTCAATTACTCTTGAACTACAACTTGAAATAACACTCTCAATGGCCCAAATACTATGAAGATTAATTAGAGCTGCTTTTATTTTGAAACATTACTATCCCTTTAAGATGAGGCCCACTGAAACTGGAGGCTCCCAGTGGATGGCCAGCATGCCCATGCATTAAAATGCCCCTAGGTAATTCATGTAAAACTGGAACAACTGGAAACCTAAGGTGATACCTCTGAAGCAGAAGACCTCAGGGTATGCCCTTGCATTAAAATGCCCCTGATCTTCACTATCATCTATTCAAGAGCGATGATAATAGATCTCTCACAATTGAAATCCGTCTCTTCTAAACACATTTAGCAGCAACGTCTTTGCTTGCAGAGCTAAAACATTACTCATGAGAGCTTCTATTTAATGCACAAGATGCTGTCCTCCTGAATTATCCACACACCACAGCATCCATTATAACAGGACAAGTATAGGAAACTCCCAAGGCACTGCTAATATATATTACCCATCAGCATTCCCTGCTCACACTGGTGAGATCTAATTACCTGGTTCAGGTAGAATCACCCAGCAGCTTAATACCACACATTTTAATTATCACTTTCCCCTAGCAACTCTTCCTTTCGCAGGCAACCTCTGCATATCATGTTTTTAGAATGGCTTCTTTTCTCATAAGGACATGGAATGACACAAGAACTGAAAAATTGATTTCTAAGTTCAGTTTGTGCTGAGCGCAGTCAGAACCAGAGCATTGAATCAGCAACCTTATCTTGCTCTCCATAAGGTCTGGTACTATTCTCTTCTGCTCTTCCTTTGCTAGTGAAATGTGAGAGAACATAAAGGGGCAAATACCTGCCTTTACCTACTCAGCAGGTGCAGAGACAGCTACAAAGTGCTTTCTCTTGTTTTGTAGCTGTGCTTGCCAAGCACAGGACCGGGCTGGCAGCTTTAGACTGAGGGATACATTTATCTTACTGACCTCATTATCCTTCTATCAACAAGTCCTTCAATCACCCACTGTAAAATTAGGCAGGACTTACTAGTTCACAGTGTATTGTAGTTTAACCCTTTGTATGCTAAAGATAGACCCCTCTAGCATCCATGGGGTTAAAAGTCCTGTTTAAAACAATTAGAATTTTGATTAACCCCCATGGGTTAGGTGATTTGGCCAATTTTCTTTGTGTGTCAGCCAAACAGAAATTGATAATATAAGGTAGAAATAAATTGATGGAGCTTGCAATTGGTATTAAATAAATAATAAATATTGTCTAAAGGCAGGAAGAATTCTGGGTCAAACCACAAAAAAGGGTGGGGGTAGAAAAAAGGTCACAACATTCCCGTTGATTAAAATGAGGCTTTTTAACACCATGAATGCTGGAGAGGACTCCCATACATTGCTTTTCAATGCATTTTGGAGCTCCCTAGCATTCAAGGAGTTAAGGGGATAGTAATGTTTCACAAAAAAAGCAACTCCGATTAATCTTCATAGTATGTGGGCTGTGTCAGAGTTGTAGTTCAAGAGTAATTAAGCCCCCTCCCCTCAGATGTGGAGTCTGGTTTTGAGACCAGACAGCTCACAGCAAGGAACAATCTTCTTACTGTGAGCATAAGGAAAACCCTGCCGCACTTGACAAAGGAGTGCTCCATATGCTCACTGAAGATTGTCCCTCGATGCGATCTATCCAGAGAGCAGTGTTACATCAGTAAAAGGTGCGGGAGGGCGGTATATTATCATTCAATTACTGTTGCACTATAACTCTGACAGTATTGAAATAATACTCTCTATGGCCCAAATAATATGAAGATTAATCTGAGCTGCTTTTTTTGTAAAACATTACTATCCTTTTAAAACCACCATTTGAATACAGGGGAATTATTATTTCTCCACTGTGCAGCTGTTTCCCCCCCAGAATTGATCCACTTGTCTTTATCTGTAAGGACCTTTGGGTGAGATTTATAAAACTGGAGGGACATGTGCCAAGGTTCGATAAGGACTTAAGATGGAGATGTTGTGTCAGAGCATCAATATGAACTAAGATGTATTCACCATCCTATCCCTGTCAGACTTCCACCAATCCGACGTTATCGCCATTAAACGTCCTACCTTCGACAGGTTTATGATTCTGTACGTAATACATTGATAATGTCTCATTTGTGTATGGAAATGCAGATTAATGAGTAGCATTGTAGTATTCATGTTAGGGTGACCACATGTCCCGGAATGCCCGGGACTGTCCCTTATTGGGGGTCTGTGTCCCGCATCCCAGGTCACCCCCCACCGGGACAGCAAAGAGTCCTGGAATTGAGCAAAATGCACCAGTGCAGCCAGCCAATGAAATGTATTTGCTATACGGTCCTCAGAAGACCATATAGCAAATACATTTCATTGGATGGCCGGACTGGTACGTGCGAGACAGCTGGTATGGAGCAGGTATGCTGGTGTTGCAAGTGAGACCCGCAGCTGAGGCTCCTGCCGGTGCTGACCATCTTTCTGAGGCTGACACAGAGTAAGAGTTCCCACTGGGAATTCTTACTCTGTGTCAGCCTCAGAAAGATGATCAGCTCTGACGGGAGCCTCAGCCGCGGGACTATGGTGACCAAATGTCCCGGAATGGCAGAATGGAAATGTGGTCACCCTAATTCGTGTGTGCGTTTATATGTTAATGTATTCACAGTCCCAACATCACCTACCTGAGGATGGTGACATTGAGATCTTCCTGCAGCTCTCTTTTCTGTAGAACAGAGACAATATATGCCTTCTCTTAACCCTTCCAGGGCCATAAGGATGTACACTGGGTACCTCTCTGGCAATGCAAGGGGTAAAAGAAAGTTGTGGTAAAAGCTGAAGACGAGAGGCTAGATAGTGGACTCGGTAACATGACCAATTCACAATTGGGAGCCTCGGTAAGACAGGAATTCCACTTTATGAGATAGTAATGTCTCAGGATAAATGAAGGCTTGATCATTTCTTACAGTTAGTAATAACGCTCTTCATTGTTGCCAATTCTTATATTGGTCTAGTTGATGTGTCATTTTATCATAACATTTTCCCCTCCTTCCACTGTGTACCTGGCGATGTGAGAGGAGGTACCTTTGCCAAGCAGTACAACAGCATAAACACGTTCTCCTTCCCTAAAATTCACAAAAAATTCTCACTGGAAAAAGTTCAGTGAATTTTCCCTGAATATTCTCAGATAGACATATTTATAAACTTAACTTAACTACTTTATAACTATGACACTTCATTCATCCTCAAACATATAAAAAGAATGTTTTTCATGCATCTCCCCTTTGTTTTCTAATGTATACCTTTCTTTCATTCACTTTTTGCTTTCTCTAATTTAACCCCTTGAATGTTAGGACCTCCTCAAAAATTGCAAAGCAATGCATGGGAGATATATCTAGCATCTAAAGAGTTCATTCTGTGACTCACTTTGGTCCCTTGCAGTGCCTTCTATTTTGTATTTTAGCACAAAAAGCTCTTAAATTGTTGTTCCCTGGCAGTCATCATCACACACAGAGCTCGCTCAGTCTGGTGAATAGTTCACTGCACACAGCCTTCATTTTACTTCTTTCTAAATAGAGGAATGTTCCAGGTTTATATAAAGCACCTTCCTGCACCACAATTACACAAACTCTTAATGGCAGCACAGTTCATTTTTTTTTTTATCTTCACACATCCAGTTGATGGAGTGTTCATTTTTCAGAATAGGTTTCAATCAAGAATGTTGATGAAAATCTCTATTTTGCTTACATGGTACTGAGAATCGGGCTTGATTAACACATTAAATCAGAAAAGCACCTAAAGTAGGAGATGATTTCTCATGTGATGTTACAGTTGGCAAGCAAGACAAGCGTGATAAATAACAACAGCATCACATGGCCATAAAGGATCTCACTAGATGAACCCTAGAACTCAACACTAACGTACACATGATGACCCTCATATTCTCCCAATAGTACAGGGACACACAAAGTAATATTTTGGTTTGATCTAAAACTGTTTCTCAACTCCTGTCCTCATGATCCACTAACAGGCCAGGATTTGATGATTTCCTTATTAGAGCACAGGTGAGTTAATCAATGTGAATGCGCCTCTGATCACCACACCTGTACAGAGAAATCCCTAAGTCATGGCCTGTTAGTGGGTCCTGAGGACAGGAGTTGAGAAACACTGACCTAAAAGGATGGTACAGGGCAGGTATGATTAACACAGAACTTTTGCCAATATGTGACAAATCATACTTCACTGATTACTATAGAACAGAGTATCTATTTCCCAGGATGCCCCAGGCCCATATGGTATATGGAAAGGGAAAGACAAAAATGATATCAAGGAAGACCCACCCATGGACTTCCAAATCTGTTATAGTAAATAAGGTCACTGAAGCCAGGGGTGAACACTATAAAAACATGGAAACAACACAGCAGGTTTTGGTTAAAGGAACTGACATCATGTAACCTGCCTCCTTTAGTCCCTTTTAATGGGCAAAGCCTTACAAGACTCTTGTTAAAACACAGGTAGGCCTATGTAGAAATAAACATTTGAGCTAACATCAGAGCAACAAATTGCTTTTCTACTCTTCCTGATACCTGTCTACTAAGCATGTTATGTGAAGATGTGTCCCCTCTTTGCTACTTGTGCAAGGGGTGGACAGTGTGAATGTATCATAGCATTCCTCTTCTCCCTGTTTATTGCCATGTACTAACACAGCAGATTCTTACTTCTTATTTTGTTATAGGGTAGGCATTAGGGCATATTTACATTAAAGTCATGAGCTGGCAGATTTGGGTGCAATGTGTGCATAAGCCCAGGTACAGGCACTGTGAATGAGATGCATTGGTGGAGTCAAACATTCCCCTCATTTTCTCAAATCAGCCTTCATGACTGTCCAGCAATTAAGGGGGTATATGGGTAATCTCACCTAAGTTATAAAATTATGGGCTGAACTTTTAACCGTGACAAATAAAACATGGAATGCACCAGTGATATGGCTGTGGTGTGCGGATGTGTTTTTTCCTGCACCATTATTCCCCTCATGTTAATGGTACAGAATACAATATTGTCTGGCATTCATCAAGCTAAAGAGGTGCATTTCTGAAGCAGTCTAACTGCTTCATGGTGGGGAAGGTTCCCATTTATTTAAATTGACATTTTTACTCCTTGAATGTTAGAGAGGTGTCCAGCTCATTGCATTACAATCTCTAGTATACAGTGGTATAAAGGCTCCATTTAAATCATTAGGAATTTATATCATTGTCATTTCAGCTCTATGGTGCAGTTGGTTTGCTCTATAATTGCACATTGATGAATGAGGCCCATTATGTGTAAAAGTTACTTCAAACATACTGCTATGATTCATTAAATGTCATCTTGGCCCTTAAAGGGATAGTAATACTTCGTTTTAACTTTATTTTATTTTGTAGGCATTAAAAAAAGCATGAAGAATGATATAAGTCTTATCCCTCAAACCTTTATGGTTTAAGAGATATTCACAAGCAAAGTTTCCCCTCCCCGCCCCTTTTACCTAGTGTAAACAATCTCTTCTCAGATGTGGAATGCAGTCTATAGACCAGACAGATAACAGAAGGGGACAATCTTCTTCCTATGAAAACAATGAAATCCCTGCCCCCCTTGACAAGTTTTTCAGGTTTTTCCCTTATCTTAATTGAAGATTGTCCCTCTCTGCAGTCTACCTGGGCACCTCCCTTCTGATCTGGCTGAACAGTGTTACATCAGTAAAAGGGGCGGGAGGGGGACACTTTGTCATTGAATTACTCTGGAGCTACAACTCTGACAGAATTGAAATAACACTCTCCAATGTCCAAATACTAAGATGATTAAATAGAACTGCTTTTATTATGAAAATGACTATCCCTTTAACTTGTGAAATAGGGGATTAGCACTTTTTTGTTACTTATCCTCTACTGTATGTCACACTATTTACCAATATACTTACATACCTAGAAAGAAAATTGTATTTTTTTTTTTATTTGCGGAAATTCCCACTCAACCAACTTCTAGGTGTATGAACCAATATTTTCCTTTGGGAAACTAGTATGTATAATCCTGGTGTGAATAGTATGCAGGTAATATATGAGAAAAGCTAGTTTTCAAACATAGTGCCCCATTGATGCTAGTTCTCTCATTCATTTTCTTAAATACAAACTCTAATTTACAATGTAGTTACTAAGAGGATTTTACTCAGTGTAGACACAATGTTGAGTAAGAAATAAGGTTCAAATAACATCTAAAAGATGGAGTGCAAAATTATATATACACTGGCATTAACATGGCTTGCAGGGGAATATTTGAAAGCCTGTCCCTATTCAGGAGTATGGTGGTCCTTTGTCAATCAGATTGATCAGTTTAACATATATTTATTATTTATTTAGCTCGTTTTACCTATATATTTGTCTACAACATATTCACAAAGGGCCTCCTTATGCATGACAGGGACAAGCTGACAAATACCCCCCTGCAAGCCATATTAATGCTGATGTGAGACCAAACGTGGTGAGGTTAACCCAGTGAGAACTTGACATATAGATATCCCTTTTGAATGGTGTTAAAGCTCTCCTTCTTTTACAATTGTTACTTGCACCTTTTACTTCATTTTGTGGGCCCTGGACAAAGGTCATTCTGTGTGAAGCCAAGTGGGTATACAGAGGAGCAGCTTTACCATCTATTGATGAAATGACAGCACCCATTTGGGAGAGGGTGAAAAATGTCTCCCATGCACTGTTTTTGTCTGATATATATATATATATATATATATATATATATGTATATAACAGACCATTTGATAATGTGAGTACCCAATCAGAATGATTGAAGTGGGTTGAACATTATATTATAACAGACAAACTACTCTATGCGGCGCCTATTTTTTATTTTCCTGTAATGCATTAAGAAGAGCTGGGAGGAGAGGCTCTATGTCAGATAAATTTAGGATAACCTATGTAGTGTGATACACTCTACAATCCCTATGTTATTCTTTGAAGCATATGCATTAAGCCAGTGATTCTCAACTAGGGTGTCATGATACTTTGGCATGCTGTGGATACCAACTTAGGGTGCCCTATTTTTTCTATGAAGACTTTGACAAAAAATGTAAAGTTGAGCTTGTAGTGTATATCTATGAAATTATTATGCACAGAATGTTCTTTTTGTAAATTTTACTGTGAGACCTAAGAATAACTATTCATTAATGTACTTTACTCTTGATTAAATCATTGAAAACGTACTTATAAAATGCTAGGGAAACTTTGAAAATTCCAGATTGCATGGTAACAGTGAGTTGAGCAAAACAAGATTGAAGACCCCTACAGTGAGGTCTCTCAATTTGGGAACTTCTTAGTGCATAGCCTCCATAGAATAACATAAGAAATGAAGAGTTTGTCTCACTTTTCTGTCACTTGGTTCATGCCCAATCACACCAACTTTACAATGGTGAACAAATAAATCCCTAATTATTTAAATGGGGCTTTTAACCCCATGAATCATAGTGAGCTCTCCAATACATTGCTATGTTTGAATAATTTAGTAGCCATATAAATACCCTCTTTTTATAATTCGGCAATATACAAGAAGAAAACCTATTTGGAGACAGATAATTTTTATTGACATGTGTTGAAAATATGAGTAACATTTCAAGAAAGGGTAGTGATTCATTGCTTTGACTGTAGCTTTGATGGTTGAGGTCAGTACAGTAAGATTTCGGTAGTACAAGAGTATCCCTTTCATATTTTCATTTTTAACTGTGCCCATGTTGTAACATCAGAGCTTTGGGCTTCCTAGTTTTTCCACTATTGTGACTTTCTCCCGTAAGTGCAGGTAGTTCTCCTCCAAGTTACTCTATTTTCTTTGTGCAGAAGACCCACATGGGAATAGAATGATGCAGTGATTATCCATGATTATCTTTGAATTGATAGGAACCCCAAAGAGTAGGCTGTACTCCTGGAGGTTCACTTATTACAGGCTGATTTGAAAGAGACCAGAATATACAGCAATTTTCATTTCTCATATTTGTCATTGAATAAGGGTATGCCACTGGCAAAGATCACTAATACCTTCTGATAATAACACACACACGCACACACCTACTTTAATCTATGTTGAAAATCCTAATGGCCACTATGAATCAGTAATGACAGGATTGGTTCTCCAAATGAATATTTCATTAGTACTGGATATCATGTCCATGGAGGCAAACATATTTTTTACAGACTTCAGGATTCTACAGTCCTCCTACAAGCAGTGTGGGGTCCTTGAGTACTGCTACAAAGAATATTATCTTCTACCATGGACATGTTATTTATTAGAAGTTAAAAATTAATTTTGGAAAACCACACCTTGTAGAATTGATTCATAAAGGCCATTGGAATTTTCTGCCCAGATTAAGAGGGAGCTTAACCCTTTGAGTACCAGAGGGGTATGCAACGCATTGCAAAGTTAATATTAGCAGCTATTACAACGAGCAAGCCCAGGCTATGTTAGGGGATTAAACACATGTACACACAATGTGTATGCAGACCTTTTTTGACCCCAGTGGAGTTATAAGAAGTCCTACTAAGACAAGTTTCATAAGCTTGTATTGGCATACCATATTGCTAGGGTATGATACCCCAGGAAAGATTTAAGCAATTACTGAATCACAGTTTGAGAGCCTTCTATAATTTATTCTGCATTCTCAGATACTTAATAAATTAACTGCTAGAAAATAATGAATTTAAACATTTATCTGTAGAAAAATCAGATATACTTTTAACATATAAGTCCCATATTCATCTAATAGCAGGAAGAGCAGCGTATCCAATATACCACAATCATAAATGAATGATCATATTTCACTGTCTAGCAAATGAAAGGGAGGGAATATAAAAATTTGGTCTAAATGTGTTAATTCCCACAACAGACACATACATATGCCTACACCAGATGTAAATACTTGTGTCTGCCCCATAGATTTATATGGAACCTGTCAGGCGGAACCTGACAGATGGAAATGGTCAATCTATATGTAATCACTCATAGATTACAGAGCAAGTATTTGGTATAAACACCGGTCTTTGATGAATTTATGAATGACTGAATGATCAAGGAGACCACTCTAATATCGAAGGGCTTAAAATATGCTTGTGAATCACATATCCACCATGACCAAAAATAAGGATCACACAGGGGTTTTATAACATGCCAGAAATGCTCGACCAAATAGTAAAATCTGCTTCAGCACCAGACATGAATGCAGTAATTCATTTATTATGGATCAATGTATCGGCATAGTGCAATGTGCCTTCATCAGGACAAAACATTGTAATATCCTGAAGAGGCACCCAGTAAGCATTTTATTGAGCTGTGCACTCATGGCCCATTCAAGCTAGAAACAATAGATCCACTGGTATCTCCCTGCTTCCGAAGTCTAGGGAACAAAATACACCTTAAATTGTGTTTTTTGAGACAATCGGGATTATTGAGAGAAATGCAACATGCTTCAATTGAAGACTATTGCAAAATGTGTATTGCAATAATAATAATAATAACTGTACAGTCACGTAAATGTAATTATAAACATTCAACCTTGTATTTAATGGCTGTATAGAAAGAAAAAGTATTCCCCAGTTTCCTATTACAAACACCTGCTACGTTGCTTTTGCAGATGGAAGTCACAAACATTGAACACTACAACTGTTCATGTGAGAAAGGGAAAAACATGGTTTAATTTGTGGGCATATATATATATATATATATATATATATATATATATATATATATATATATATATATATATTTATGTTTACACTTCCCTTGTATTCATTGTACTCCATGTTTCTATTGAAACCACCCTCCACCCACTGACCCTTTGTAAAAATGTGCATTCCCATTTTGTATTTTGTCCCCAAAGAACTGTATAAAATGTCCATGATGTCTTGAAATAAAGTCAGTTGTTATTCTACCCCAAGACACTGGTGTTGTCTGATGCCTGGGGTAAAGCTTGCTGTATCCAGAGTGTGTTCACCCTACACTGAGTCTTGCTTAAGTGATTGGGTGAATGGCGATATGATCCTGTTTCCTGACTGGAGGAGATCCTGACTGTCCTGGGTTAAGGAAGCACAGTTTTGGCGGAGCTACTCAGTCTGAGTACAGGTATCCGTCACAGTGAGATACTATTTTTTTTTTATTCAACTTGTTTATCATAGCTAACTGAATCAAGCCTTCCTCTCTCTGAGGACCAGAGGGAAGTGCAACACATTATTTTGTAATCAGTGTTTCCGAAAAATGAAGAGTAATTAAAACTGAGGGAAGCATGCGTTTCTCTTATCCCAATGCAGCTCTGCATAAAACATCCTCTTTGACTCTTTCAGGAAACACTGTTTTCAGTGTGTTACATGATGGTCAAGGGGTTAAAGTCTAAATACTTTGCCAGTTAACAAAATTATAAATCAGGGTCCCCATTTCATCCCTTTAACCTTTTGAATGCCAGAAAGGTATCCAGTGCATTGCAACTCAATGCATTGGATTCCACTTTGGCACTCAAAGGATTAAAAGAGAATTCATATAAAAATAACACAGTGATGCATGGGAACCTTTGCAATAGGAACCCTGCAGCAGGCAGTTTTCATGTGCTTCCTCTTTTATAAAGATGATCTGGCAACTCTGTTGTACAATTTTCCCTCTCTTATTGGTCATTAACCTAGTAAAGTGTTCCTGTGTGTTGGTTTATAGCTTACTAGTGTAAAAGCCCGTGTACACGGGCCAAGGTCCGGGCGATGTTAACCCTTTGAGTGCGAGAGGGGTACGCAAAGCATTGCTTTGCAATGAGTTGCGTACCCCTCTGGCACTCAAAGGGTTAAGAGGCCGGTCCTGCTCTGCGTCTTGCCGCCGACACAGTCATGCTCTGTAGAGACTGCTGGAAAGCACAGAATGCTCCCAGCACAGAACTCCCAGCATTCTGTGCTCCCAACATTCTTTCTGTGCTTCCAGCATTCTGTGCGTTCGGGCAGTCTCTGCTGTGCATGACAGCTACTTATTTCACTTTTTTTTACAGTTATTAATAATTGGAATAGTGCAGTTGGTATGCTCTATATTTGCTCATCTTTGTATAACGTATATTGGCCCAGATTTATAAAAGCTAACTGGAGTTATTCTGAAGTAAGCCAACTACAACATTGGGGACAAATAACATTTCCTAGTCTTCCCTAGGTTCTCTCACAGTCATCTTATAAAAATAGAGATCATGACTAAGGATAGTAGTACTACTGGGACATGGCAGAGAAACCTTAATTATACTTAGGTTTTCAAATAAAATAATCATTTTATGAATCATATGCAGTAAAAACATATTTTCTGTGGTGATGTAGATTTACGTGTTAGACATATATTAAAGGGGATGTATCACCTCATAAATTTTTTACCATAGGTTTTGTTAATAAAGTAGTATTGGGAAAGCTGTTTTTTTTCTAAATGTAAGTACTTTTAAAGATATTGTTTCTTCAAGCTTTGCTGGTCAGGGTAATGTAGCACACTGAATCACCGGCAAAGCTCTTGCTCACTTCCTAATTGTCTTCCCACCTCCCTCCCAGCTGCCCCAGGGAGAGCATACACTCTTCCCTTCTGTGTGGTGTGAATGGCTTATATCATTATATCAAGCTCCGGTTAGCATTATGCTGAAGTTGTAACCTCCGTATAATGCTAACCGGAGCTTGATATAACGATAGAAGCTACGCACACCACACCGAAGGGAAGTGTGAACGCACTCACTGGGGCAGCTGGGAGGGAGGTGGGAGGAGAAGTAGAGCTGTTCTGAAGATTCCGAGTGCCCATTATGCAGAAGTGCACAGCAGAGAAGATACAATATCTTTAAAAGTACTTACATTTAGGAAAAAAACCCAGCTTTCCTAATACTACTTTATTAACAAAACGTGTGGTAAAAAAAATGTTATGAGGTGATACATCCCCTTTAAGTTGTATTCAATTCTTATTTAAATGTTCCTGACAGTAAAAAAAAATAATTCCTATTCAATTAAATTGGGCTTTTACCTAGGGATAAGCAAAAAGTCAGAAACATTTGCTGCAGGAATTTTTGTGGAAAGCCAACAATTTCCTGCTTTTTCAATGAAGATCCCCACCCATAAAAATACATAAAAGTGTACCATTTTGCGACAGCCAATAAATTTCCGGCGAGAACTTTCTTTTTTTACCTGTGTTTTCTATGACTGCAAGAGTTCTCGTTGTCAAATTACTTCTTCTGAGGGCTGAAGTGGAGAAATAAACAGCTGAAAGTAATAGGTGTGAGTCCACAGCAACATATTCCTTGAAACAATTGTTAGGAGGCTGAGTGCCTATGTTCTTTGACCACAACAATAACTTCCTGCTTAAGTAATATTGGCACAGGCATCCTTGAGAAATAACTGTGGCTTGGGATACTCCAGCAGGGTGCAATACATAACATCATTTCTTTAAAGCCTCTGTGTCACATATATCGACACTCTGTCTGTGACCTCTTGTTGCCACTCCGATCCACCGCTCTGTCCATGGCCTCTTCCAGAGTGTAACGTTGGGCAGCAATGCGTCTAGCAGCGGATCACGTGATCCCTGTTGCTAGGCATGCCGCTTCTCCTCTTCGGGGTTGCAGCTATATTAGGCAGGTCCTTGAATGGGTCAGACACATTAGTATAGCATCCTTACCCTGTGCTATTACCTGTGTTCTGAACCTTATTACTTGATTCCTTGTATATGACCTGGGTTCCCTTCTTGACCACGATCCTGCCTAGTTCCTATTATTTATCCTGTGTATGACCCGGCTTGCCTCTTGTGACCTCGATCCAGCTTTCTGATTCTGTACCAGCTTTTGAACTACAGTGTATGACCCGGATTGCTTTTGGACTACCCGTCAGTCTCCTCTTTACTCCTTTGTTTCCTGTGCACCCTGCAGCATCTCTCAAGTGCCGGTCTGAGTGAGTATTTGTTGTTCCTGTTGGAGTGAGTTTTCTCCCTGGTGGATAGGGGTAGTATAACTTTCTTATTGGGGGTCATCTGGGGTCTTCTTTGGCTCAACTTGACGGGGCCAATCTAGGTCTGCGGCTAGCACCTTTACACGGCTAGGCTGCAGCACAATTCCCTGTAGGCAACCTCCTTTCCCAAGCTGTGTAGCCTAGTGATGTCCCCTATCATCTTGCGCTAATATCTCTTGTTGGAGGAGTCTGATCTTCATCATCCATATTCACTTGGCTGCTTACCCCATATTTAGTTTATACCTACTTCTGGTTTGTATACCTGTGATAGGCACGTCACACTCTGTTTTCAACAAAAGAAATGGGCAGCATGTCAACAGACAACCGATAACAAAATATTTAGCTTTTGGATCGTAAGTAAAGTATCTCCATACTGTAGACTTAATTGACTGAGAGGTTCCTGAGGAGCTACTGCTACTGAGGCTAGATGTTGCAATTTTACTAGTTGGTGACAAACTTGCTGCACTTCCAACAGCAGCAGAAGCATTCATCATAGATAGGGTAGTAGATGTTGATGACTTTTGTTGCAGACTACTTTGTGTATGTGCCTGGGTGGGTGTTGGAATTAGAAGTGGTGATGGTGCTGATGATATCTGCATTTTCTGTAATTTTTACTTGGCCAGAGTAACACTTTCCACTTGATTTCTCAAACAGTTTATGAACAGGCACAGCACTCCTTTTTAGTGGTGGAAGATTGAGTCTTTGCCTTTCAGCTACACTTCTGGACATTCTCTCTCTCACTCTCAACTTCATCTTTATCTGAAGAAGAGAATGATGCTGGAGAGATATATTCTAGATCAACATCATCATCAATAATTAGGTCATCCTCAGCATCACCCTCATCAATTCTTCCTCACTACTTTTATGCTCTCTAGGCTTTTCGAAGTAGCAAACAATGTCTTTCTACTTTTCCCCTTTCAGTGATTTTCACAGTGTTCGCTACTACTTTCCCAAGAGGTGTTTTTGTGCTTGTTTGTCTCACTGTCAGATGCAGCAGTTGGGCGAGGTGGTACACCTTCTTCCACTATGCAATCAACACTAGAAAGTGACGTTGTTGTCTTCAGTGTTTTTTGATGTTTTATTAATAGTACTGGTAGTGGTGGTGGAACTGTTGGTGGGATTTTGACAATCTGCATCCTCATCTGGAGGAGAGCGATCCCCATTATTTATTGCACATGCTGCAGTAACCATGGCTACAGTCAGTTTTTGGACTACCACTTTACTTACACATCCCTGCACTGTGTTAGTCCATTCATCCTCCCCCTACCCCTTGTGCGTTTGCTGAACATTACTCAATTCAATAGACCCAACAGACCCAATCTTGTATGTGAGGTCTTGCCCTGGCCCTCTACAAAATACTCTATTGTTTCTGGTGTCAGTCTTCCTCAGTCACAGCTCATGTCAGGGTCCCTCTCTCTGTCAAAAATCAAAAAACATTTTTAAATTAACTGTCTCCCCGTATCCCTATCACTGTCAACAAAAAACAAAAAAACACACTCTCTGTTTAACTGCTTCTTTCCCCATACTCCACCAACACAGAGATAACAGCCAGATCAGGAAGGAACTTGGATCATGGCTTCCTGTATCTTGTCAGTCAGTAACACAGATTTTTGGGGTATTTGGGGTAATTTTCCTTAACTCCCTTCTCATAATCCCAGGCTCCCCTAGCACAGAGATTACAGCCAGATCAAGAAGTGTCTTCCCAGTCAGTTATAGAAACATGTGGGGTATTTGGTGTGTATTCCTTTTTCTCCCTTCTCCCAACTTCAGACTGGCCTAGAGATAACAACTAGATCAGAAAGGAACTTGGATCACGGCTGCCTCTGTCTTTCCAATCAGTCCCATGGAACTTGGGGGTATTTGGATCAACTTCCTTTCTCCCTTCCTGTCCCCCAGACTCCTCTAATACAGAAAACAAATGTCCTGTCTACAGTACTCCCTAAATTAAACTTCAACTCCACTTTATTAGCAGGTCTTATCTAGCTCAAAATTGTGCTGCTTTCTCTTTTACTAACAAATATAGAATGGCATGCTGTGGGAATCTGACACCCCTTTTATACTATGCCCCTGAGAAAAGAAGGGAACCTTGCCACATGGTGGGAGAAATCAGTCTTCCCATTGATTTCAGTGCAGAGAATAGGCACCTTTTTACAAAAAAATTCCCGCTTTGAGGCAAAAAGCTTTGCCCATCCCTTCTTTTAACCTCTTGAAATCTAGAGAGTTCTCTAAAAGCATTTTGGGGGCAAACCCACTGTATCGTAGGGAGTAAATACAATTGTCATTTGAGTTAATAAGGGCTTTAGACCCCTTGAATGCTAGAGAGTTCCCAACACATTGCTAAGCAATGCATTTAAGACCCCATGTATTTATAGCGTTAAAAGCCCCATTTAAGGGGATAGTAATGTTTCAAAATAAAAGCAGCTCCAATTAATCTTCATAGTATTTGGGCCATGGAGAGTGTTATTTCAATGCTGTCAGAGCTGTAGTTCAAGAGTAATTGAATTATAAAGTTTCCCCTCCCGCCCTTTTACCTAGTGTAAGCCGCCTCCCCTCAGATGTGGAATCTGGTCCACAGACCATATAGCTCACAGCAAGGGACAATCTTCTTACTGTGAGAAGAATGAAAACCATGCCCCCTTGACAGATTTTTCAGGTTTTTCCCTTATCCTATTTGAAGATTGTCCTTCTCTGCAAGCCATCTGGGCACCACCTTTCTGTTCTGAGGTGAGCAGTGTTACATCAGTAAAAGGGGCAGGAGGGGGATACTTTATCATTAATTTATTCTTGAACTACATCTTGGACAGTATTGAAATAACACACTCCGTGGTCCAAATACTATAAAGATTAATTGGAGCTGCTTTCATTTTGAAACATTACTATCCCTTTAAAGCAGAGTGTCTTGGGGGAATTTTATTTGTCCCTAGGGTTGAAAGATCAGCCATTTAAAAGAGGGCATATGAAAAATGCATGCTGCAGGCAGCAGTGATTACTTCTGGACTGCAGTGGTTCCCATGTATCAATGAACCTTTATCCATATGTTTCCCTTTTTAAAGCAGCCCTGTAATATGGTCTATGAGCAGATGGTATGCCGCAGAATTGCTCATGTTTTTCTTTCTGCAGATGGCCCTTTGTATGCCATACCGCCGTTTAGCCACACAAAATACACCTAGTAAGGAAACCACTTGAATCCAAGTTCACACTGGTGTTTTTTATGATAGGCTGAAATTGCATATCAAATGGCAGTGAAAAGTGACATGCATGCAATTATCATGCAATTATTTAATACAATTTAAATCTTATGCATCTCTACCCATAATGTTTTTTTTTTTCATTTAACAGTTGAGTATAGTACAGTAATTGAGTTACAGTGTGATATTTGGTGCAATGCCTTTGAAATCAATACAGATCACATATAATTGCGATAAAGCACTGTTTGACCAAATAATACAGCAAGACGTGTTACCTTGTGACTTTCACTGTGTTTTTCATCAGTGTGAACTGTCCAATACAACACATTAGTGCCAGTTTCCTGCATTTTTTTCATGTGTTCAAATTGTTGCGACTCATTCACCAGGCATTAGGCTGTGTGGCTAAATAGACATCAAAATTTAAATGGAGATTTTAACCCACTGAATGCCAGAGAGGCCTCCAGCACACTGAAAATCAATACTTTGGAGACGCCTCTAGCATGCAAGGGGTTACAACTCCCTTTTAAATGAATAGGACTTTTCATTTCCCATTGTCCGGTTTGATTAACCGTCTGAGTGCCAGAGGGGTATGCAATGCATTGTAAAGCAATGTGTTTCGTACGCCTCTATCACTCAAAGGGTTAATGTGTCCCTAAGTTTTACAAAGCAACACAAAGCCCAAACAACATGGCATGGTTTTTCCGGCATTTCAACATTTTCACTAAGGGTTAAAATTTTCACTAATATGGCTCTTTCCTTATTTGAAAACTTTTTTAAGGCTCATTTATGATATTTGGATAAAATAGGTATATCATACTCAAATGTCAGAAAACAAAAGCACTGTTTGTGGATTTGCAGCCATGCCACTACAGACTGGTTGACAGATGGGGTCGTTAAAATCATTTAAAATATTCTTTCAGTTCCCACAATTCTTTTAGAGCAGACGATGAGATAGGAAGCCAATGAGCTGTTAGCTGGAAAATCCTGTGAGTGACAGCTGTGCTGACTGTGCAGTGATAGTTATATAGTTATATCACAATCCCCACCACCCCCAGCAGCAAGAGTGGAGACATACAAATGAAATACGGCCTGGGGATGAAGCAAATACTTTGTGAATTTTACAAAACCAGGGTTTCAGCAGTTAAAAACAAACATGTGAACACATTACTGAAAGACAACAGTAACATCTTCTTGAGATATGCTGTATTTGCAGGCAGGGACGGAAACAGAAGTTAGGCTCAGGTCTCCAAAAATAATATTACAAAGAAAACTGTAACATCTTCTGTCTTGAGATATGCTGCATTTGCAGGCAGGGATGAAAGTGAGGTGCAGGTATCCACCACATTGGGAAGCACCCCGAACATCCAAGGGGTTAATTACACAATAAAATGTGGTATGGTGGGATGATTTTGCACCTAGCTGTAGACTCCTTCTCTTTTGGAATTGTGATCTCCCTTTGATGGGATCTGACCATCACTATTAGATGGTGAGTCTTTTCAAAATCAGTCTAGTAAGTGTTTCAGAGTCCTTTGCAGCAGTGCTTTTCCAAATACCAACTCTAGTATACACATATGTAGATATATACATTACGCCAAGAGCATTATAGTTGGTGGGATATACTTTCTTGTGAGGTTTTGAGTTTGTCGGATTGTTTTTTGTTTGTGAGCTGTTGCTTTTGTAGGCTTTGGTTAGTGACCATTTCATGGAATGTAAAAAATAAAAAACACACAAGGGGGCTCCAATAGTGCCTGATCACTGAGAATAATATTATTACAATTGTATAGATGTAAATGTACTCACATTTCACATATGCTGTGTGATAAACGTATGTTACACACAGCTAATAAACATACAGAGAAGATATTACTGTCTCTGTTCGGTACCATTCGATCCTCCTCCTCTGCTTAGAACACAATTAACTGATAATCCAACTGCAGATAAGCTTAATAATTACTTCAGATTTCTTCTATTAAAACTTTAAAAACCACTGCGTAATTCTCTTACGCGTTTTGCAGCAACAATGCTGCTTTATCAAAGAAAGTGGTTGTAATGTAACACAGAATCAAACAAAAAGTGTACCAAACAGAGTACCGAACAAAGATGGTAATATCTTCTCTGTATGTTTATTAGCTTTGTGTAACATACATTTACTACACAGCATATGTGAAATGTGAGTACATTTACATCTATACAATTGTAATATTATTATTCTCAGTGATCAAGCACTATTGGCACCACCTTGTGTGTTTTTTATGTTCTTTGGCCTCGAGAGTGGGGTTCTACTGGGGAGAGCAGCTTACATTTGGTCTGTGAGTGTTACGGTTCCCCAGAGATGATCAGGAGTCAGTATGGTATAGTAAAATGCAATTTATTAAATAACAACAAGGTAGCAAACAGAGGAAAATAGCAGGTACAAGCAAAGGGTCACAGCCAGCCAGTGCTACTACCAGAAATAGTAAACTGCAGCTGAGGACCACTCTACTAGAGACTAGGCTGAAGCCACTGGTAGTCTTTGCTGGAACCAGGAGCTGGAACAGGAACAGAACAGGAACCGGAGCTCAAAGTCTTGATCTGAGGTAGCGAGAAAATCTGACTCATGCCTGCAGTCAGAATGGAGGGTATCTCTGACTCATGCCTGCAGTCAGTACAAGGAAGTGATACTTGACTTACGCCTGCAGTCAGTATCAAAGCTAGTCTGCCAGAGCCCCAGGCCCGCGCCAGATAGGGTGTCTGCGAGGTACAGGGGAAAACCAAAAGAATAGCCAGACAGAGCCACAGGTCAGCACCAGAGAGGGTAGTCAGACAATCCAGGTCATACACAGTTCAGGTAGTCAGCCAGAGCCACAGGTCTGCACCAGGTTGAGTGTCCACTATAAGGATAAGACAAAGGAATAGTCAGACAGAGCCACAGGTCAGCACCAGATTGGATGGAAGATAAGCCAGGTCATACACAGAGCCCAAGGTAATAGAACTGCTTTGAACAACAACGCAAGGGCAACTGAGTCAGACTCAGGCTGCCCTTTAAACCCCTCCTCAGGAAGTAGGTAGGAGGAGCTGGATCAGAGGAAGGAAGTAGGTAGGAGAAGACTACAGGAAGCATGGCATAAAACAGGCCTGCTTCACTCTGAAGCCTCGTACCTGCAGATGAAGCGTGGAATGATGCCGAGCATCGCTGGAAACAAGGTAAGCTGTGACAGTGAGACACTAGGCGCTGCATAGGGGAGCAGTTTACAGTCCTCAAACTTACACTGCTGGTCTGTACGTATGTATAATTCCTGCCAATATTCCAAGTGAGTACCAGTTCATGGTGGTTATGTGGTGTACAATTGAATAGAGGATATTGCAAAAGAGGTGCCTTCTTCTTTTTTGTGTTTTTTGCATTTCATGGAATGGCCATACAAAATGGTACTTTCAAACACTCACAAAATGCAACTTTAAACATAAACCCATTGAGTGCCAGAGGTGTACGCAGCGCAATGTGCTGCGTACCTCTCTGGCACTCAAAGGGTTAATAGTCTTTCAATGAAGCACCTCCCAACAGTGACAGTACCTTGTTTAACTCAGCTGGAAATCCCTGCAAGATGTCTCTCTTTTTCATAAGAAATGTTACTGTCCCTTTACCTAAGATGGTTAACTCATCCCATGTGGTAAGATTATGACAGCAAAAATAATGACTCATACAGATCAACACCGCCGCCTGGTGGATTAAATTGGCTCTTGTATGGCTTTAAATGTGTTGAGGTTGGGGATATGTTTTAGTGAAACAAAATAGTTTGACATAGAGAACCTTTGAAACAATACTGCAGGGTTTGTAAATTGCTGGTCCTCAAGCTGTTGGCGACTACAATGGCTGGTTGGGGATGATAGGAATTGTAGACCCCAAGAGGTGGAGATAAAGCAGTTCACTACAATCCCCTACATGTTTCTTCTGAAAAATTGTTGGACCTTTTTTACAGTGCACCACTGAGAATACATCCCATGTAGTATGAAGGGAACCTAAACTTGTAGTCTCTTTGGCTGGATCAGATGGCATTTATTACTTAGAGCAGCACATGCTTAACAAATGCATATTTACACATAACACAAGATAGCAGACATAATATTGTGCAAAAACAGTGAAAACTGATATAAAATTAATTGGGAAATGATTTACAGTTCCAAACATATAGGAAGATAAATACCTTGTAATAATAAACTTCCGTTGATCTTATTCTGGGTAGAAATTCCTCCCACTCTACTTCTTCCTTCCTAAGAAGACTTCAGTGGGAGGAGTTTGGGGTGTTGAGTCTGGCAGCAAAGAATATTACCCCCTCTTTGGAGGTGGTGTCCAATATAAATTCAAGGTTAATACAGGGGTGTGGTACAATTCAGCTGTTTTGTCTGTATGCGTGCTTTTTTATAGGCATCTGGCATCACCAATATAAATTATGCAGCAATGAGTTAGAGACATTTTTAGCATCCAAGGAGGCTAAAATCTATGAAGGTCTTTGGTACATGACAATTTATATTCTATGGCAAATACCATTATGGTATTTCTAACAGGGAGGCCATTATGGGGTTACCCATGTTTGGGACCTGGCTAAGCAGGGTGCCTACCTCTCTGTTCAGCCACAGAGGGCCCTGATTCCTGTGTGTTTGTGAGTGAGAGGGGGCCCTGCGTCAAAAGGGGACTCCAGCCGCCCACACTGGCCCAAGGGGATTCTGGTGATAGTGGAGATGACTTTCCAGTGATATCACTTCTTCAGTTCCTATGTTGTTCAGTGGAGCCTATGCACTAAGATTTCTTAAACTTTGGAAATCTTAGTGAATAGGCTTCATAAATTAACATAGGAACTGGAGAAGTGATAAACTGGAGAAATCATCTCCATTTGATCACCTCTTAGTCAATCTTCCTCCAGCTCTTTTTAGTACATCAGCTTCCATGACACTCAACAGCTCAAGGTGGTGGTGGTGGTGAGGATTTATTTAAAGTAAACCAAGCATGTACTGCTTCAGTGGCTCATCTTCAGCCCTGTAGCTTATATTTCAAGGGTAGTAGCAGAATGGTACTACTCACATGTTTTGTCATGGCAGCATTATCTTCCTTTATAGTAAGACGTCTACTTTTATTTGGGGTTGAGGAAATTTAAGGTAATGGTGTTACCTAAACCATTTCCGTTCTGACTTTTCAAATTTGAGCTTCAGCAGTGCAAACATATTTTTCTCTGTCGTCCAATACAGGTTACTGGTAACTTTGGGTAGGAAATGTGCCCCTTTAACTAGGCAGGAACAATGCTAGAAATGACTGCAGGGCGTAGAGCCTACCTTCCCTCCTTGGCTGCAGCTAGCCAACCAGCTCCAGAAAGATTTGTTTCTTGGTGAAGATAACGCAGGCAAGAGAACAGTTCTGCTATAGTTTTAGAAACTTTTTATTTTTCTCTTAGATATGGAATACCACCATTAGGCAGATTACCATAACTGACAATGCCCTTAGATGTGGCTAGCTCAGTATCCAGGTGCTTTTTGTGGACCTTAAGACCTGAGGGGGAAAATCTTGATTCCAAGTGCTTCCCCAGGAGTTACCCACTGAGGTTACTTCTTACTACATGGTAATCTGAAGATAGAAGATCTGCAGGAAAGGTGAGCAACCCTTTGAGTGCTGCAGGTCCACTTGTCCCATAGTGCCCCTCCGCACAGGGGTTATTCCTGGGAGTTCTTATTGCACACTCTTGCACTCACTGGGTCTTTCTGTTATGTCTGTCAGTGTTTGGAGCAACTTTATGTTGTAAATTAACCCTTTAAATGCTGGTTGGCATCTTTTGGAGTGGTTATTGGTACTTTTCCTACTGGGTTCATTGTTTTCTGGGTCTGATTACATGTTCTAGTGATGTTTCATGTATTTTTATTTCTCAGTTCTAACTTTGACAAAACTGAGTTCCCGCGCTTTACCGCATAGACACCACTCAACCTAGCGACTTCAGAGATGGCTCATTTTAATTGTCTGACCTTGCTCTATCATCCGGTTCACATTGCAAGTGTGTTGGGGGGCTCAGGGGACTTCAGACACTGTTGGGGTACTTTTTCTGGGAAAACTACATTTACCATGAGCGCTTGCTTCGTGCACTTGTTTCTGATTGGCTCCCGCCGCAGCAGCCATCTTGTGAGCATTACAGAATGAGTATCCTATGCAGGGCTTGGACTCTCCTTTGCAGAATAACCCTTTGCCTGCCAGATAAGTGTATTTTAGCGATTTCTAGGGTGAAATTTTAATCTTATACACTGTACATTGGATGATTAATTATTCTGAACGTTGTTGACACTGTGAGAATGTCTACTCCATTGGAGCTTGGGGCCAGGCCTAAGACTAAGGATGATGGGGGTCTCTGTATCCCCCATTGTACATTGCTCCTCATGTCATACAGGGTTGCCTAGAGAATTCTCAGGTCATTTATGCCCAGCATGTTCTGATATTCCTGAGTCTATCCCAGGGACCTCCAGGCATGCATTAGAGCCAGTTTGGTTGCAAGAGTTCAAGGCTGCTACCAGGAACCTCAGGTCTACGTTGCAACTCTTTCCATCCTAGTTACAGGGGATCTTCCATTCCTGTCAGACCCCTTCCTCAGTCAGATCTTCCCTGCCCAAACCGCAAGGAGTACATTTCAGATTCTTCTGAAGAGGAACTGTTGGTGGATTCAGATGTTGAGGAATGTTCTGCTGTGGGCTCCTCTCAATTTTTTGGGGATGCCTTGAGGTTGATCCAGAACCCTCAGCTGAGGGCCTGATCAGGACTGTCTTTAACACGCTAAACATTCCCCCAGTTCAGGAGGTTTCCTCAGATCCCTCTGATGTATTCCAGGAGCCTATAAAACCCCATACTTGTTTTCCACCTAACCTCACTCTGGACCGCCTAGTGGCTGATGAGCGGAAATCTCTGGACAGAAAGCCTTCTGTCTCCAAGAAGTTTGCTAACCTTTACCCCTTTTCTGAGGCAGCACTTGCTCAATGGGTTCATCCCACTAAGGTGGACGATCCTGTCTCAAGGCTATCTAAGTCTACCGCCTTACCAGTTTCTGATGTGTCCTCTCTCAAGGACTGGACTGACAAGAAGCTTGAGGTTTCCCTCAAGTCCATTTTTGCCACTGCTGGTACTGCCATGCGTCAAGCATTTGCTGCGGCATGGGTTAACCAGGCCATTACGGTCTGGACTGAACAACTCACCCTAGCTGTACGTCGGGGTGATTCATCTTCGGATATGTTACGGCTTCTTGCCAACATATCTGAGGCCCAGTACTATGTTTCTGCTGACTTATTTGATGCTATCCGTCTGGTGGCAAGGGTTTCCACCATGTCTGTGTTTGGCAGGCGAGCTCTTTGGCTCAAGATCTGGGCTGCTGACACCGCTTCTAAGAAAGCCTTGCTGTCCTTGCCTTTTTAGGGTGTATCCTTATTTGGGCCAGATCTTAAGGATCTGATCAGTGAGGCCACTGGGGGTAAGAGTACTCATCTTCCCTTGGTCCCCAGGAAGAAACCTCCTCTCACACGTAACAGGTTTTCATCCCTTTCAGACTGAGACACGTCCAGCGAACCAGGCGGTTCCCTCAGCTCCATGTGCCTCCTCCAAGCCCAAACAGCAATGGAAGCCCAAAGTCTCCTCCAAGCCCAAGGATTCCAAGACTTCTTCGGCATGACTCGCCGAACCCAGGTCCCCATTCAGCTGTGGGTGGTCGTCTTCATCACTATCACAGCATTTGGGAGGATTCAGTGGTGGACCCGTGTGTTTTACAAGTAGTGGCGGAAGGGTACAGGATCCCTTTCGCCTCTCTTCCTCCTTTTTGCTTTTTCCCCTCTCATAAGCCCCAGGGCGTGGAAAAACGCCATCTCTTCAATGCCGCTATCCGGTCTCTTTTGGACAAAGATGTTATGGAACCTGTTCCAGTTCAGGACAGAGGTACGAGTTTTTACTCAAACCTCTTCATAGTGTCCAAGAAGGACGGCGGTTTTCGTCCAATTTTGGACTTGAAGGATCTCAATTGCTTTGTGATCTGGTCTCATTATCACCAGGAATCCCTAAGGATGGTGATTGCTGCTATGATTCTGGGGGAATTTCTTGCTTCTCTGGACCTTCAGGACGCATATTTACATATCGCCATTCATCCAGAGAGCCGGCAGTATCTCAGATTTGCCTGTGACCAAGAGCATTTTCAGTTCTCAGCTCTTCCCTTTGGTCTCACTACAGCGCCTCAGGTCTTCAACCGTGTCCTGGGAGCCATAGTGTCCGTCCTCCACCAGGACGGCATCAGAGTTACTGCAGAACTTCTTCGTTAGCATCATGGGTGGATCATCAACTTGGACAAGTCGGATCTTGTCCCATCCCAACGTCTGGTCTTCCTGGGCCTTTTCTTCGACACTCAGCAGAGCATGGTGTTTCTCACGGAGGATGTGGCACACCAGAATGCACACAGGGTTTTCGGCTGTTCTAGCCCAAGATCCAGTTCCAGCCAAGAAGCTATCCTCTCTGGTGGGGAAATTCATCTCCACCATGGCAGCAGTCCCCTTTGCCATGGCTCACACCAGGGAGCTCCAGCGGTTTGTGATCCAGGTATGGATGGGTCAGCCAGACCTTCTGCAGACGTCAGTATCCTTCCCTCTTCATATGGAACTGAGTTTGTCGTGGTAGCTCGACCTCTCCAATCTCCTAAAGGACAAGTCCTTCCTGATATCCTACTGGACCACTGTGATGACGGATGCCAGCCTCTCCGGCTGGGGAGTGGTCCTGGTTCACAGAGAAAACATTACCGTCTCTGTTTTTTACTAATATTTTCTCTGTATGCCCATTGAGCTGTGTGTAACATAGTTTACTACATAGCACATGTTAAATGTGAGTAGATTCGCTTTTATAGATTTTATTATATTATTGTTTTCAATGATCAGGCACTATTGGCGCCCCCTTGTGTTTTCTCAGCTGGAAACTTCTGCCAAATGCAAAAGCTTCCATTCAGCAGTAAAAAATATGTAAAAAATAAGATATGTGATTCTTACCCACACTTTTATGGTGTTTTTAAAGTCCTGGATGTCAGATTATTTTAAGGGACTCCAGTTCAGGATCAGCAGGAATTGTGTGTGGGTGTTATTTTTCTTCTTCTTTTCTGCTTTTGAGCCACAGGGCACTTGTGTAACTGAAGAAGCTGCTATAGATTATTCTTTGGTTTCTGGTTACCTGCTTGCAATTAGCAATTAACCTGCAATCAATCCTAGACTATCATCTGTATTTAAAGACTTCCTGATTCCCAGCATTCCTTGCTATATCAGTTAATTCCAGAGATCTTACGTATCTGTTCCTATGTTTATGTTTCATCTGATATACCTGTTAGTGACCTGAACCCTACTCATGACCTTGCTTATTGTCTCTTATTTCAATTACCAACTCAGCCTACAACATTCTCTCCCTGTTACTGAGGTAGCTTCCAGTTATGATCTTGCTCCAACATTAAGCTTTTAATTGACCTTGCTCTTTAATAAGGACCAGTCTCAGACCTGTCACATTGTTACAGACTTGCATTCTGGTTTTGATCATACTAAAATTATTGACTACACCACATCTTACATTGCTTCTGTCACTTCTCTGGCCATCTTTATCACCTCTTCCTACTGTGTAATATGTCCTAGTCTGCCAGTTACCCACAGGCCTCCATAATAATCCTCTTTTTCATCATCCATTACTATCATCATCTGTTTCAATAAACCCAGAGAGTTAACTCATGCTGGCTATTTGAATTAAGCAAAAGGTCCACAACTTCACGGATCGATCCAGTGGACCATGGAAAAATTCAGGTTCTGCCCTCCATGATTCAAAACAATTCATGGAGAATGGGAGGGGATTGATCAGCAAAGGGAAGAATGGGACAAAGGGGGGAGTTGGAGAATGGGAGAAGAAGAGAGCTGCATAGTGAGAGAGAGGGAAATGGTGATTTCCACAATTCCTTCCTTATAAGAAGTAGCAAACCACTGAAGCAGTTCTTCCTTTTTATGGCAAATAGTAACCCAGACAGAAACCTTTTTCAAATTATACTGGGTGTGCAAACCTGAACGTTTTGTCTTTTTTGCAATAATGCAGTAACTTTGAATGCCGTCTGATTGGATGAAAAGTATGTTTGCATATTTATTTTAATATAAGAACAAAGATTGTACTTAGCACTTTACGGTTTACATGTAGTGTACAGTGGATACATTAAGTGCAGTAGTTAAGTAGTTATTCAGATGATTATCATAAGGGGTACTCTAGGCATACATTAGAATAGGAGGTCCCTGCCCCTACAGCTTACAATCTAAATATAGGATCAGTGACATATAGACACAATAAAGTAGAGGAGGAAGTGCAATGTATGACAGTTGTGATACATCAATAGAGGATAAAGGAGGAGACATCCACTATGTGTAGATCGTAGAGGACATGCAGGTTTATGGCAGGATATCAAAGATGAATCATAGGATGGGGACGAGTGTTAGAGTGCGTTGATGGTAATGAGGAGGATGTTGAACGTTATACATTGCTTTATGGGTAGCCATGACAACTATTTAAAATGTGTATGGATAAGTACTGTTCTGGAGGAGAGGAAGAGTATTCCGGTGACAGTTAAGATATGGGTCGCAGGCAGACCAGTAAGTAAAGAATTGTAATAGTCCAGACAGGAAAGGAAGAAAACAGTGCATGAGAGTGTTTGATGGAAAGTGGATTTTTGCTATATTTCAAAGAAAGAAGCAACAAGCTGAGTAATGTGGGTGGAAAAAGAAGTCCAAAGTTACCCCTATGGCAAACCTGTTTTGGGTCTTCGAAGACAGCATTTTTATTTGTATACATACTGAACTTACATAATATTTTCAGTCATCCCAGTAGTATGCTTAGTCAACAGATTGAAATCATGGTTCATATCACACTGAATCTGCAGGGACAAACCCATCAAATTCCAGTTCAAATGAAAGCCATCTGTTCAGGGGGAAGGGGGTTTCATCTGCATTTTGCAGAGCTCTGAAAACTTCAGAGAGCCTAAAATCTTCACTCTTTGAGAGACTTGGTGGTGATACAAAGTAGTTTTAATTATTCCAGTTTAGGTGTAGGCTGTACCAGTCAAATGCAGAGACTCATCTTGCCATTCCAAAAAGATGATGCTCAAGATTCCATGGCTTGGGCTTTGCAATTAGTTGAGCATCACAGCCTGCCCCTGAGCGACCTGCTACTGCTTAACATTTGATTTTTTTCCAAAAATTTATTGTAAATATTCAGACAAAATACAGAATGAGAACATGTGAGGTACAATAACATTCCGGAAAGCAGATATCAGTAAATAAACACTCACAGAATAACACTAGCATAGCAAAGATTTAAACCAAAGCTACTGCTTAACATTTGATAATCCCAATTGGACCTCCACTGTAGAACCAATCCACTTGTTTATCATTGACAGAGCTCTATAGTCAATTATACAGTAGAGTTTCACTGTGTCAGGGTCTCTGGCAAAACTCTCCGTGCAGCTGTAGGCTGCTGGAGTTTGAAGAGTGGGGTGCAGTGCTGACATGTGTAAACTATCTCTGGTGGTCCCTTGCCACAGCCAAAGCCGAGCTAAAGATGCTGGTCATGAAGCAAGATATCTGACCCCAGTTCAGCCGGGGCTGTGAACAGGATGAGACCACCAGAGTACGAACACACTCAGACGGACGAGAGGAACTTGGAGTCTTGCTATGTCTGTCAGTTGTTCGCCCCGACATGCATGCTCTCTTGATGAAAAGTTGGAGCTTGGCATTATGCATGGTTAGTCGGATGTTCATCCTGGCATAGTGCTCTCTTGATGGAGCTTGATGGTGTGTACAGTTTGTAGGATGTTTGACCGATGTACGGATGCTGACTCCAGCAAAGATGGAGCTGACTGTGTGCACAGTTTATCGGTTGCTTGCTCTGGTGAACATGCACACTGTCAGGTCGCCAACTGCAGCTAGATGGTGTGATCAGTTGTCAAATACAGGAAAATGTGTTCAGGCCGAGGCTGGAAATCGGGAAATCAATCAGGTACGCTGCGCAGGGGAGCAGGCAAAGATAAAGTCAATATCCATGCAAAGGATGTCTAAAGTATGCAGTACGAGGGTCAGGCAGGAGATGTAGTCAAAAACAGGTAGTGGAACAACTCTGGAATTCTCAGTATTCTTTTGAAAATGGTAGCTTGAAGAACGGGCACTGAGTAAAGGTCAGCTGGGTTTAAAAAGGGAAGTCCACCAGTCAGAACACAGGGGAGGAATGGACCAAGAATCAGGGGACATAACACATTGGTAGCACACACATCAAGAAATAGAGCAAAATTTTTTTATCTTTGAAATGCCTCTGACTACTTTTTTCAGGTAGGATCTATATCTAACTATATTTAACCATTTCAATATCAAAATAGACCTTATCCTGAAAGATTGCAGTAGAGCTAAATTACAAGTATTCTCCAGTGAAACTGCCTCACCTACAGCTCTAGTCCAAGCTCCTACTACATTTGAATTTGAACCCATGCTGTTAGGCTAGAGGAAATTATGCTTTTACTGCAAGACTGTGCACTGTTCTGTTTGCCCATGCAAGTTCATGTCTATTTCCTTTTTAAGAAACAAACGGACACTGCTCCATTGTGGGAGGCTGAAATCCTTTTATTTTAAAGGATGGTCATTGACAGATTTTGGTCAGGTCACCTTTCTAACTGACAGTGAAAATGGGAATTTTTTTTGTTTCAAAGTTTGCCTCAAAGGAGACACTTGACCACACTCCCCAATGTTCACCCAGTCGAGATAGAGGACAATTACCTTTCTGTATTGGAGCCCTGCCCAGTCATTCATGATACTGGTTTCTATAACATAATCATATATCAAGAACACTTTGAAAAATTTTTATTTTTCATTTGTGATCATTTTCCTTATTAAAACACAGATAGACGGCTATACCATTAATCTTATAGTGGACCAGTCACCTGGATTCAAGTTTTCAAATTTGAAAACTTAATTTAAAACTACCTATGTGTCATGTTAGCCAGGTGACCAGTAATTGTACAGTTAAGGAGATAGTCATACTTGGTACCATATGCTAATGTATGTTAATTGCAGTACCCAAGTGGTACCAGTGATGCTTCATATGCTAATTAAGATTTTCATTGAGATTTAAAATGCTAATTAAGCCCTTTCAGTGATGTTTCAAATGTTAAGGGAGGATTTTGGTTACTTTTCATATGCTAATTAAGCTTCACCAGAACATTCGCTTTAACTTTTACCAGAAATAAAAATGTGCTGGACTTTTGTTTAACATGATACATAGGCAATTTTCAATTCTTTTTTTAAGATAGGTAAGGTGACAGGACCACTTGATCCATCTTATTTTAAAAAAAAATGTTAAGCATGATTTTAAACACTCTCCATGAATCAGGAGTCTGATAGCAATTTGCCTGTCTCACAGGTGAATCTAAGATATCAAGAATATTGTTTAGCGCTCAACAGAAAAGAGGAATATTAGCTACTACCTCATCATCCTTATAAAGGACCAAGTGAATAATATGTTTTGACGATACACATCCATTGTATGAGATCAACTGTTATTTCTGGATAAAAAGGGTGACCCAATGCAATCTTGCTTTTTCTGTTGGCAGCTGAATAAGGTTCCAGTTAACAACTTTTACCCTCTACTGCTTATCACAGTATTAATGGACAAACTCCAAAGACATACATTTTTCACAAAAATTGATCTGCAGAAAACATATCATCTTACCTGATATTTTTGGGTTGTCCTGAGGTCATACACCTAAAACCAGTCCTGTAGGTGGAAATCCCCACATGTATTGTCTCTAATAATTGTGTTGTGGTTTGAATGGCTCATTAACCTCTTTAATTCTTGTATTTTTGGTTGTCTATAATGATTTTTTGGGGGTGACTTTTAAAACCTGAGCTTTGACTTTGGCGGTGAATATTAGCTATGTGTAGTGATGAGCGAGCATGCTCGGCCGAAGCTCGGTTCGGCTCGAGCATCGCTCTGCTCGGCACATGGCGGTACTCGTACGAGTACCGCATGTGCTCGCCCGCCATGTTCGGGTCTCCTCCCCGCACGTTTCGCGGCTGCTGCGCAGCCAATAAACGTGCAGGGAGGCTCTGACATCAGTGTAATGCCAGCAGCCATGTTGGCTGCTGGCATTACACTGATTGGCTGGCCAGAACCCGTGATCGGGTGCTGTATAGCACCTGACCAGCGAGTTCGGCTCAGTCTTAGCCAGGGAGAGATGAGGATAGGAAGGGAAAGTCAGTGTAGGGAGAAGAAAAGTGTTGTTGAAAAAAAAAAAGACCCAAAAGTCCTTTTTAGGACTACTGTGTGTGGGGGCAGCAGTTTATTTTGTTTGGGGGGGCAGAGATATAAAAAAAAAAACTTCACATATTCTGTTCACTGTGCCTAGCCGCAGATTAGCAGCACATTCTGTTTAGTGTGCAAAGTTGCAGATTAGAGCACATTCTGTTCAGTGTGCAAAGTTGCAGATTAGCAGCACATTCTTTTTAGTGTGCAAAGTTGCAGATTAGAGCACATTCTGTTCAGTGTGCAAAGTTGCAGATTAGCAGCACATTCTTTTTAGTGTGCAAAGTTTCAGATTAGCAGCACATTCTGTTTAGTGTGCAAAGTTTCAGATTAGCAGAACATTCTGTTTAGTGTGCAAAGTGTAAAATATCAAAGTCACATATTCCATTCACTGTGCGTAGCCGCAGTTAAGAAGCACATTCTGTTTAGTGTGCAAAGTTGCATATTAGGAGAACATTCTGTTAACTGTGCAAACTGTAAAATATCAAAGTCACATATTCCATTCACTGTGCGTAGCCGCAGTTAAGAAGCACATTCTGTTTAGTGTGCAAAGTTGCATATTAGGAGAACATTCTGTTAACTGTTCAAACTGTAAAATATCAAAGTCACATATTCCATTCACTGTGCTGAGCCGCAGTTAAGAAGCACATTCTGTTTAGTGTGCAAAGTTGCATATTAGGAGAACATTCTGTTAACTGTGCAAACTGTAAAATATCAAAGTCACATATTCCATTCACTGTGCGTAGCCGCAGTTAAGAAGCACATTCTGTTTAGTGTGCAAACTTGCATATTAGGAGAACATTCTGTTAACTGTTCAAACTGTAAAATATCAAAGTCACATATTCCATTCACTGTGCGTAGCCGCAGTTAAGAAGCACATTCTGTTTAGTGTGCAAACTTGCATATTAGGAGAACATTCTGTTAACTGTTCAAACTGTAAAATATCAAAGTCACATATTCCATTCACTGTGCTGAGCCGCAGTTAAGAAGCACATTCTGTTTAGTGTGCAAAGTTGCATATTAGGAGAACATTCTGTTAACTGTGCAAACTGTAAAATATCAAAGTCACATATTCCATTCACTGTGCGTAGCCGCAGTTAAGAAGCACATTCTGTTTAGTGTGCAAAGTTGCATATTAGGAGAACATTCTGTTAACTGTTCAAACTGTAAAATATCAAAGTCACATATTCCATTCACTGTGCGTAGCCGCAGTTAAGAAGCACATTCTGTTTAGTGTGCAAAGTTGCATATTAGGAGAACATTCTGTTAACTGTGCAAACTGTAAAATATCAAAGTCACATATTCCATTCACTGTGCCGAGCCGCAGTTAAGAAGCACATTCTGTTTAGTGTGCAAAGTTGCATATTAGGAGAACATTCTGTTTACTGTGCAAAGTTGCAGATTTGCAGCACATATTCCGTGTAATATGAAGAAGGCGGGTAAAAAGGGACGGGGAAGTGGACGTGATCCTGATAGTTCAGGGCGCGGGTCAGGACGCGTAGAAACTGTGCCTGGTGCCAGAGCACAAGACAGAAAGACATCCACCATACCTAGCTTCATGCCTCAGTTTACAGGGCGTCGCAGGACATCACTCTCGAGGTCCGACCACTGCGAACAGGTGGTCGGTTGGATGTCAGCTGATACTGCTTCCAGTCGGTTAAGCACCACCCTGTCTTCCACCAAGTCCACTCTCAGTAGCCAAGAGTCTGGTCAACATAATCCTCACCCTGATCATCCTTCCTTCCACCATAGAGGATCTGGTCAAAGAAGTGATCCCACACTGGGATATAGTGAGGAGCTCGTCTCATCACCAATCCTTAATTTGAACCTCTCTCCAAGCACGCTTGCAGAGGAACATGACATCTTGTGCCCTGATTCACAACCTCTAGAGGGTACCCAATCACAAGAAGATGACAGAGGTGAACGGCATTTAAGGTCAAAGGAAGTGGATGATGATGGTGATGAGACACAGTTGCCATTAAATCAACCACTATTACTGTCTCAAGACCTTGATGAGGAGGATGATATACAGTTGTCAATGACTGAGTATGTGGTGGGATCAAGACATGAGGAGGATGATCAGAGTGAGGAAGTGGAGGAGGACTTGGTGGACGATGAGGTGACTGACCCCACCTGGGAAGGTGTAGAGCCGAGCGATGACAGCAGTCCTGAGGGTGAGCCATCTGCAGCACCGCAACAGGCTGGAAGAGGCAGTGGTGTGGCTACAGAAAGAAGGCGGACCGCACCAAACCGGCCCGCAAATGTTCCACGGAGCACCCCCTTGCGTAAATCTACCTTGCCAAGGGGTAGGTGTTCCGCGGTATGGCGTTTTTTTAAGGAAAGTGCGGACGACAAAAGAATTGTAGTTTGCAACCTGTGCCACACCAGAATGAGCCGAGGCATGAACACTAGCAACCTCACCACCACCAGCATGATCCGACACATGGCATCCAAGCACCGTACTAAGTGGGAGGAACGCCCGGATCGCCCATCTGTGTCTGCAGGCCACACCACTGCCTCCTCTTCCCCTGTTTTCGGTGCCGGCCAATCGCCTGTCGAAGGTGCAGGCCCGCATACCTCCCGCCCTACACCTGTACCATCTGAAGCACCATCAGCGACCACATCCACTTCCCTGTCCCAGCACAGCGTCCAAATGTCGTTACCCCAGGCATTTGAGCGCAAGCGAAAATACCCAGCCACCCACCCACAGGCCATAGCACTAACCTCACACCTTTCCAAATTACTGGCCATCGAAATGCTGCCACTTAGGCTTGTGGAGACTGAGTCCTTCCGCAGCCTGATGGCAGCAGCTGTCCCTCGGTACGCAGTCCCAAGCCGCCACTACTTTTCCCGGTGTGCCGTCCCCGCCTTACACCACCATGTGTCCCGTAACATCACCCGTGCCCTGACCAACGCAGTTACTGGGAAGGTCCACTTAACGACTGACACATGGACAAGTGCTTGTGACCAGGGACGCTACATTTCCCTGACGGCACACTGGGTGAATGTCATGGAGGCTGGGAGCGACTCGGACCCTGGGATGGCACAGGTGCTACCCACGCCGAGGATTGCGGGCCCTACCTCCATCAGGGTTTCCGCCAGCACCTACGTTATTGGCTCCTCCTCCTCCGTTTCCACCTCCGAATTCTCTGCGCGCAGCGCCACTCACCCATCAGCCGGTAGCTGGAAGCAGTGTAGCACTGCAGTGGGGAAGCGTCAACAGGCCGTGCTGAAGCTGATCTGCCTTGGGGACAAACAGCACACGGCCTCAGAGCTGTTGCAGGGGATTAGTCACCAGACCGAGCAGTGGCTCTCTCCACTCAACCTGCAACCAGGCATGGTTGTGTGTGATAATGGGCGTAACTTGGTGGCGGCTTTGGAGCTCGGCAAGCTCACACACGTACCATGCCTAGCGCATGTATTTAATTTAGTGGTTCAGCGATTTCTAAAAACCTACCCCAATTTGCATGATCTCTTGACCAAGGTGCGCCGCGTGTGTGCACATTTCCGTAAGTCATCTACAGCTTCAGCCGGCCTGTTGAAGCTGCAGCAGCGCTTACAATTGCCAGCTCACCGGCTGCTGTGTGACGTGAGCACGCGCTGGAACTCCACCTTCCACATGTTGGCCCGGCTTTGTGAGCAGCAGAGGGCAGTAGTGGAGTACCAGCTGTTACACGGTCGTCGCCTCTCCGTTCAACTTCCTGTAATCAGAAGTGAGGAGTGGGAATGGATGTCAGACCTCTGTGAGGTTTTACGCAATTTTGAGGAATCGACACAGATGGTGAGCAGCGATAACGCTATTATCAGTGTAACCATCCCACTTCTGTGTCTACTGAAACGCTCGCTGCTCACAATTAAAACCGACGCTTTGCATGTGGAAGAGGTGGAAATGCGGGAGGAAGAGCTTACACAAGGTGATAGCCAGAGCACCCTCACTTCGTCTTCTCAGCGACAATTGGAGGAGGCGGAGGAGGAGGAGGAGGAGGAGGAAGACACGGTTGCCTCCGCTACAGAGGGTAGCCATGGAACTTTAGTTCCATCTCTTCAGCGTGGGTGGGCAGAAGAGGAGGAAGAGGATGAGGAGATTGAGAGTCATCCTCCTGGTGAGGACAGCAAAATCTTGCCTGTTGGTACTCTGGCACACATGGCTGACTTTATGTTAGGCTGCCTTTCCCGTGACCCGCGCGTTACACGCATTTTAGACAACACGGATTACTGTGTGTTCACCCTTCTGGACCCCCGCTACAAAGAGAATTTCTCATCTCTCATTCCTCCGGTGGAGAGGACAAGCAAAATGGTGCAATACCAGAAGGTTCTTGTCGAAAAATTGCTCCAAAATTTTCCATCTGACAACGCTGGCGGCAGAGTACGTGCTACCTTGGCCAACCGAGAAGGGGAGAAAAGGGGAGCACACAGCAGTTCCGACAAAGGCAGGCAACACTCTCCAAGGCGTGGGACACCTTAATGACACCCCGCCAGCACCCTCACCCTGATGCGCAGCCTAGTGTCACAAGGAGGGAAAAGTTTTGGAAGATGGTGAAGGAGTACGTAGCAGACCGTGTCAGCGTCCTCAATGATCCCTCTGTGCCTTACAACTACTGGGTGTCCAAGCTGGACACGTGGTATGAACTGGCACTCTACGCCTTGGAGGTGCTGGCCTGCCCTGCCGCCAGCGTTCTGTCTGAGCGGGTATTTAGTGCTGCTGGTGGCATCATAACAGATAAGCGTATCCGCCTTTCCACCGAAAATGCTGATAGGTTGACACTTATAAAAATGAACAAGGCCTGGATTTCCCCTGACTTCTCCACTCCACTGGAGGAAAGCCCCGGGGGAACATAAAGTCACTTTATATATGTTATTTACAATGATGGGAATACTCTGTATTCCCATTCACCCCTTCCACCCAAAAAACGGGTATATGGTTGACTCTCTTCCATATGCCCAGTGATATAATTTTTATATAGGGCCAGCTCACCAGCGGGCCCAGTGATATAATTTTTATATAGGGCCAGCTCACCAGCGGGCGTAGTTTGACAATTTTTGTATAGGTCAGCTCACCAGCGGGCCTTCTCATATAATGTTTTATTGGGTCAGCTCTCTAGCGGGCCCTCTCATATAATGTTATATAGCGTCAGCTCACTAGCGGGCCTTCGCATATAATGTTTAGGATGGTCAGCTCCGCAGCAGACCCTCACCCATAATGTTTTAGATGGTCGGCTCAGCGCACGTTTCCCTCTTAATCATGGCCCCAGTTCAGAAAAATCGAGGAAATTTTTGGGAGAATTTGCCTCTGCGCACGTTTCCCTCTTAATCATGGCCTCAGTTCAGAAAAATCGAGGAAATTTTTGGGAGAATTTGCCTCTGCGCACGTTTCCCTCTTAATCATGGCCTCAGTTCAGAAAAATCGAGGAAATTTTTGGGAGAATTTGCCTCTGCGCACGTTTCCCTCTTAATCATGGCCTCAGTTCAGAAAAATCGAGGAAATTTTTGGGAGAATTTGCCTCTGCGCACGTTTCCCTCTTAATCATGGCCCCAGTTCAGAAAAATCGATGAAATTTTATGCAGAATTTGCAGATGATATACAAGTAAATATACAGCAAATACTGTTTGGTAACAATTTTTCGCCTAAAGTCGTTTTTATCTGCCTTTTTGTGTGTTTTACGGTCAGTCTGTAAAAATGGCGTACTACGGGCGAAAGATCGTTCCCAGCAGCGATGTTGGAGTTCAGGATGCATCCAGACATCCTCCCTATGCTGTCCCTGAACCATTTCTGTGGTGTTTCCATCATTTTCTGCCCTTTTCCTATGGACCAGGCACCCTCCCCTCATCAGAGCAGGGGGTGCCTGGTGTAATGCTCGAGTCCTCCCATTGACTTCAATGGGGCTCGGGTGCTCGGCCGAGCACTCGAGCCTCCGGGGGCGCTCGGTCAGAGCACCCGAACATCCGAGCATTGGGGTGCTCGATCATCACTAGCTATGTGCTTTAAGATTGTGTTCAAAGCATTATACACAAATCCCTTAGCTATGGTTTGTGCAGATGACCCCAATCCAACAGCCATAGGTGGGAGTCAAATTATCTTCCACTTATCCTATTTGTGTTCATGTGGTAATGATCTGTGATTATTCCACTGAAAATAGACCAGCCTGTAAATAATAATAATAATACATTTAATAGTAGTGCTTAAAGATAACTTTAAATAAATATGTTTTGCTAGTTTTAATAGTGTAACTGCCAGTCTCACTCTTTAAACACAATCCTGTTACATCCTTCTACTCCTTCCCATGATGTCCACTCTGTAATGGACCACAGTCCGTTACTGGAAGCCCTCTCTGAGCATATAGATTTGCAGCCCATTATCACAGGCTATGGATAACTTTGAGACATTATAACAGAGGAAGGCTCTGCCAAAAAGACTAAAACCAAAACCTGGCTTACTCTAAAGGGACTGGGTAATACATTGTCCTGTATTAATTCTGGGCCTACAATCCTGCGTGGGCAGTTAGGGGTTACTTTTTTGTGTTTGTGCCATGATACTTCAGAGGTGTGTGGTATCACTGTCTGTGTGATGGGATTAGTCTGGGGTTCTGACTGCATCTAACACCTGGTTCCATTGTACTGTGGTGGTGATTATATTAATCATACTGCCTTTGTTCAGGTGTGTACAGTAACCCCTGGGGGTCCCATGGTATTGCAAGCCCTTCCCCAACAGTCCATTGTGTCATGTCTCTACCATTTGCTGTTTTCTATTGTATCTGTTGAATTGCATTACGTTGCCATTTGTTGCCATGTTGGGAAATTCCCAAAATGCTGTATGAAAACCCCTGTGTTGTTGAATAAAGAGTTAGTCATTTGTAACTAAGAAGGAGTAAAGGGTTCTTATTCTGAATGGTCTAAAGGAGCCCCTTTGCTCCCCATTCAGGCAGCTGATGTATCCAGCTTTTCAGCTTGTGTTTCCGCCTTTTGCCAGTGACGGGTTCCAGCGCTTCAGGAGTTCCAGCCTTTCATCTTGCTTCACCAGCCAGGCTACCCACTTGTAGCCACATCCAGGAGGGAGAGACCCAGAGGGACGGTCTAAGTCAGCCCAGGGACTTAGGCTCCCGTTACACACTCCATCTGCAGTGAGGAGCTAAGATGGTTGACTGACTGGTTGCCATGTCATTGAGTCATTTTACAGAGTCCTGAGAAGTTTCCCTGATAGGGTTAGCATGGCAGCCCTAGCTCTGCCTGTTGGACCTGATGTAAGAGAAAGGGAAGCATTGGGGAGAACATAACTCTGTTTCAAGGAGTGTTCGCGACTTCAAATGTTCTATAAAAAATAAAAAAAAATTGCTGTTTCTTTAAAATTACTTTTATCTATACCCCAGTGACAATTTGCCAATGTCTTCTCTGTCCCTATCTACAGCCAGTCAAAATGGGCTAAAATATACTCATTGATGTTAAAGCACTAAGATCAGCAGGAGGGAGCAATTCTTGCACAAACTAAATGCACCTTAGAGGGCAACTAAGAATTCCCTTCTCCCACTGATTTTAATAGGGTTTCAACCTCTTGAAAGCATTGTACTAGAAAAGTCTAAAGGGTTAAAACACCACTTTAAATCAATGGCAGTTTTACTTGTCTCCTATGGTGCATTTGGTTTGGCCCATTATGGCTCCAGTTCTTGTTAGAACATCACTGACACTGTGTTTGTCTGTAATGCCAGAAGGTTCCTCAGTTAATTTATTTGCAATACATCATTATCATCATAATAATGTCAAAGTATTTTACCAGGAAGGATACACTGAGATTGTCTCTCATTTTCAAGTATGTCCTGGGGTATAGATATTGGACTAGATTCTATTGCAGGAGATAAATGTTAACACCCATTTTATCAAACATTTTACTATTGAAGTCTATGGGGAGACCTGGAAATAAAAGCAGTGATAATATTAGCACCTGCATAGAATCCAGTCCATTATGGGTAGTTTACTAGTCAGTAAATAATATTTTATCTATAGTAAAGAGATAGTTATTAGGGTGGCTAATAACAGTTTAGCATCAAAAGGTTTATTATCCACCCTAATATCTATCTCCCCAATATATAGGAGAGGCATTGACATTCTCTGTAGAATCCAAGCTTTGCCTTAACCCTTCCAGTGCCACAAGGCTGTCCAATGCTTTTTAGTCTACCCCATGTCATTAAAGGAACACTTTCTAATAATAAACCACCACTTTCTTTATAATGGCCACAAAATCTGATTGACCACTATGAATTTCAAACTGGAGTAGGCATTGTGCAGGAGCTTGCGTAATGTTACCATAGGCAGTGAGCGGATCCTGAAGTCCTGTGGTCCTGTTAGAATCTATCATGTCCTCCTCCATGGATATGACATATGGCTGGATTGAAGATGTCATCTCTTAACAAAAGTACAAGGGCAAAATTTATGGCAGCCATTAGGATTGTACGGCCATAGCAAGATAATTGGAGGTTATGATTAGATGTTAGTGTTTGTTTAAAAGGATAATAGCCCCACTGTACCCCCTAGTGGAAATATAAAATATACATGTATTTTCATTTTATTATTATTTGTGGCCCTAAAGCAAGAGCTACATTCTGTTTGCTTCTGTGTATAGTACCAAAGTATTGTTTGCTCCTTGGCATATATAAGAGGCATAATGTACATATAGGACAAGACCCTAAAATTAAAGAGTTACCATCACATCCAGATTTGAACAAGGGGTCCAGTATGATCGTTTTAACCCTTTGAGTGCTGGGGGGTATGCAACGCATTGTGTACCCCTCTGGCACTCAAAGGGTTAAACTGGAGCTTGGAATAGTAATGCATTGTTATGGGGGTGTGTGTCCAGACATGAAGTAATTCATTTGTATGTTCCCAGTGCATTGCTTGATGATACCTTGGAAACTGCTTTTGCATCAGAGGAGTTAGTAGAGTACTCTATGTTTTTGTAATAGGAAGAATCCCCTTCACATTTCTCTTCAGTACTGAGAAAAGTTTGCAACATCAAAGTGTATCCAACAGTGAAATCTATAATTTACTGTTTTGCATTGTGCACATGGCGTAGTCCTGTATTCAGCTTGGCATGATCCCGTAAACTACAAAGCTTTTCATTTCTATCCATCTATATTCTGACTTATAGGAGCATCAGATGTTGTTCATACATTAATATTCTGACATATAACAAAGGCTGGGAAAAAAACCATCATGCATCCCTAGCATGTTTGTATGTGCAAAGAAAGCATTCAGTCCATAAATCTTCAAGCATGTGAAGCAGCTGGTCCTTCACAGCAGTTTACTTGCATCAGTGTTTTGCAGGACATTTTAGCGTTTGTCCCCTGTGCATTTAAACAGTTCCACAAGATTAATTTGGTGCCACCTGACCCTATTTTTATAATTATAAGCTGAACATTGTTGCTGGCTGTCTAATAACAGCAATGAGCTTGTTCAAGGACAAGTCAAGGACAATGTAAAATGTAGTGTGATAAATCAAGGATAGTACTGAGCATCAAGAAGTATATTTATGCAGAGACATAATTTATATTTTATAAAATAATTACAGACTGGAAATTCAAGAATTGCATGTGTAGGCTGCTTTGAAACACAATACATTACATTTTCCAACATTTTTTTTCTGCCAAACATTATTTTTATTCAAAAATTGCTCTCAGTATCTTCTATTTATTCTTGGCATCACAGAAATTGCTACTTGTTAATACTTTAGACTTAATTGGTTATGAAAATGAATGCATTTAATATGTTTACATCAACACTCCCTCTGCCTGTAATTGCCCTGGGTTCCTCTTGCAAGCAGATTGCTGGGCCTGCTTCATGAGGGGAAGGATGCAAAACATTGTGTGTAAGCCTATATCCTTAACCCTCATCCCTTTGACTGGATATTACAATATGTACTCCAAGTGCCCATGAGAACAACTGGCTTTCTAGTGATGGGAGAAGCTGATAAAATAATGGTTTTTCCTCTTGTTGATGACAAATAGAATTATGGAACATTTGTCTTATGGTGGAGAGTATTAGGGGAAAGGGATCCGATCAGGAATATGTCTCCACCTTGCTTATACACACATATCAGAAAGTCCTTTTCTTGGTTTCCCTGGTGTGTTACTTGTTACTGTAGCTTATGCTTTCCAGGAAAAGCCATGTGACTGATAAATATCCAAGAATATTGATTAATGATCATATGTGAGTAGTCAGTGTGAGTAGTCACTGTGAGTAGCGTATGTGATACACTGCCTCACTCTACCACTTATTAATGTTGGCCTAAAATACTTTGAAGAGCATGTTATAATATTCACAAATTATATGTAAAAATGTCCATAACATGGTCAAACTTAAGTTAAAAGAAATTGTGTTGTTTTTCATCATGCTTTGGGAAAAATTATATTTTAATTTTTGTGAATATTGCTGATAACATAGCTACTTGTTATTTAGTATTAGGGCTTGTTCACACGGGCAATTGCTGTGCCACATCAATTCCATTTCAATGCACAGTCTCCCAGTAAAAACAGCGCATTCTTTCAGATGTCATCATTCACACAGTTATTGACATGATACATATGATCACCATGGATCCAGCTTGCTGCAACTGTCCAGTGACTGGAGATGGTTGCCAGCACGTTACAGCAGTGAAGATCATGGCTTATTGCAATGATCCAGTCACTGGCTGGCCCCATAGGTGTCAACTAATCAAGTATGACTGATGCTTATTCGGGCTCGCCGTTTTCAGGTTTGAGCCACCCCTTCAGTCATCTTGCAGGGGTACACAGTCAGTGGGGAAACTATTCATTGTAGAGCCTCAGTACAAACATTATTTGGCCCCCCAGGACACAAATATTCTCCCAGTGGTATAACTATAATCTACTGGGCCCCATTGGATGCTGGACCGCATTACACGTGCACCATCTATACTTGCATCCATGACCACAGTGCATAGAACATGGGTGATATGAACCTGAACACTGTGGTATCATCTGCATGAGCAAATCATTCTTCTAAATGTGTTGGATCAAATATTTTGACTCACTTAGTTTGTGACTGTAAACGAGACCTACTGGTGAGTGAAATGTGTTATGTCTAATATTAGGAGGACTAGCATTTTTCCCTTATGACTGGTAGTTTTTCTTTTACTGATGAACCTTAGTGTTACTTTTACACAAAATGTCCATGAGCCATATGAATACTTCAGAGCTCTCCGGTATATTAATTCTCAATGTAATATCAACATTTCTGACATCTAAGAGGTAAAAAATAACTCTCTTCCATGCCACAGGGAACAGCACGGATTCTGCCTCTCTAAGGGTTAGCATAACGCAAACCCCATGTGTTTAAATGTGGTAAAAAGAAGCGTAATAAATGTATAAATCTTGGCGGTTCCAAGAGCCTTCTGTTTTAACCTCTGGATGTTAGAGACATCTCCAAAGCATTGTGAAGCAATTCAAAGAAGAGACAAGTTTCTCAGGACAGGATTTACAATATAGGTGCCCCAGGCAATGTGCTCTTAGCCCTGATCATGGCCATACCTCCTCCTCACATAACCCTTCCCACAGTCTCGTTTACTGTTCCTTGACGTAGAAAATAACCCTTAGCTTATAACATACAAGCACAAAAAAAGCTTTTAATCTATTGGTTGCTGAATTGCTTCTCAGTGTGTTGGAGACCTCTGTCATATCTAAGGTGTTAATTAATAGGCAATAAAAGGGTATATAAAATGGTTCAAGGACAATGAGATTGCACTAGCTACACTTTCAACTCAGAATGTGGGTGTGGCTTGCACACGCCCCTCAAAATCTGGAGCTCTAGGCAGTTGTCTACTCTGCTTCATGGGAAATCCTGCTCTGATGTTTCTTTTAAATAAAGTGTTAACCTGCAGGCATTTACATAAAATCCTTACTACTATCGCTAGAAATGCAACCAATGATATATAGGTTGCAGGGCTTTCTCTGCTGAGAAAAACAAGGCAATACCCTTTTCTTGGGGGCTTCATTATAAAGTTATTACAGCTCAAACTGTTGTTGTTTTCTGTATGAAATGATTTATAACATATCACTTGATATCTATATAGTTGTATTGCATCCTATAGGAGAGGGGAGCCTCTGGCTATATTTCCCATTAAAAGTGATAGTAACAGCTCCATCACTTTATTTTGAGTGCCCTATAATTTATGTATTTTTTTATAATAACATTTTACTGATTCTTTAAGCAAATATATAAAATCATTTTGCTCCATTATTTATATATATATATATGTATTAATTTATTTACATTATTGTCAAGGTTGTTCACTTAGGAACATGTATTTTCCTTCTTCTTGTAGGTTTGCCTGGCACGTTAGCAGATTTAGAAAAGAGAAGGCAAATTTTTGGACAAAACTTTATACCTCCGAAGAAGCCAAAAACTTTCTTACAACTAGTATGGGAAGCTCTTCAAGATGTAACACTGATTATCCTGGAAATTGCAGCTATTATATCCCTTGGGCTCTCATTTTATCGACCGCCTGGAGGAGAAAACGAAGGTAAACTTTAAATGCTGATGTTATCTTAAATAAACAGTAATGGTTTACTTTAATGTTTCATATATATATATATATACTAGCAGTTTGGGACGGCGTTGCCCGTCATGTTATGCAGGAATTGTTTCTTTTTTTTTAAATAAATGTTATGATAGTGAATTATAGCGTAGGGTGTACGTGTCAGAAAGGTACACACAGTGATAGACAGAGACACATGCAACACACACATATACACACACATGCACTGACAACACAAACAGTGACACACAGCTGCAAATCAGAACATAAATACATACAGTGTGAGCAGTGTAAGTAACATACCTCCCAACATTTCATATGGCCAAAGAGGGACACTTGTGTTTTCGGTGGTGTTACTGGGGGCGTGGCTGGTGGTGTATTTTAGAGAATTTTTAACCCTTTGAGTGCCAGGGGGTAAGCAATGCATTGCATCCCCTCTGGCATTGAAATGGTTAAGTTACTCTTTCTGTAAGTGAATGATTTAGAAGAAGATGAAAGTATTTTTTTTACACAGACTAATTTAACAGATATATACAGAAGTTTATTCCCACATTACTGTGGGTTTTATTGATGTGGAGCAATCTGATACACTGGTATATACACCACACAATGTGATCTCCTAAATAGAGGAGCAGAGGGATTTGGGTGTCAAACAGGGACTGTCCCTCCTATACTGTATAGTGCCAGTCCTTATACACAGACACATGCAGACTGTATACTATACAGCAGAGGTTCTCAGCCCATGCCCTCAGTGGCCACTAACAGGCCAGGACTTAGGAATTTCACTGCTAGAACACAAGTGTGTTGATCAGAGGCTCAGTCATATTGATTAACTCACCTGTGCTCTTAAAAGGAAATTCTAAAATCCTGGCCTGTTAATAGCCACTGAGGGCACAGATTGAGAACCACTGCTATACAGTGCCAGACCATTGTACAGAATTTTTAACCCTTTGAGTGCCAGGGGGTAAGCAATGCATTGCATCTCCTCTGGCACTGAAATGGTTAAGTTACTCTTTCTGTAAGTGAATGATTTAGAAGAAGATGAAAGTATTTTTTTACACAGACTAATTTAACAGGTATATACAGAAGTTTATACCCACATTACCGTGGGTTTTACTGATGTGGAGCAATCTGATACACTTGTACATTAGGCTGACCAGACCTCACCTTTAACCAGTGACACATATGAAAAATGCATACTGCAGGGCTGCTTTGATTTTGGTGCACTCCTGAAATATGCTTATTTCCTATGTGTCCCCGGTTAAAGGTGAGGTCTGGTCAGCCTACTGTATATACACCACACCGTGTGATCTCCTAAATAGAGGAGCAGAGGGATTTGGGTGTCAAACAGGGACTGTCCCTCCTATACTGTATAGTGCCAGTCCTTATACACAGACTGTATACTATACAATGCCAGACCATATATAAATAGTTTGTCATACATGCTATACAGTGAGCTATGTACAGCATGGAGATGATTGCAGGAACTGGCACCTCTACTTACAGACAGACTGACAAACAACCTGCTCTCTTTCTCTCTCTTTGTGCAATATATAAATACAGTCACATCCATGTCTCTGCCATTTACCAGCTCAGCTGAAGCCTTGCTCTGCACTGCCTGATCACCTCTCTGCCGTTGTTTCCACTTTCTCAGCAAGCCAGTATCCTCCTGCTGATTGTTTAGAAATCAGCTCACTTGTAGTAATTAGCAGAGCTGTGTAGGCTCAAAGACAGGGAATGAAGAAGCTGCATAATACAGATTGGACCATGGCCTTCCAGCTGTAGCTTGAACATTGTTCCCATCATCCTCAGCGTGCATGTGTGTATATGTGTGTATGTGTCTGCTAGTGTGTGTGTGGGAGGGCATGTGCATGTGTCTGTGGTGTAGGAGTGTGTGGCAGCCATTTTTTTTTTTCAGCCTTAGATAGTGGTGGGCGGGCTGGATAGTGGGGGCAGGCCAAAAATCACACTCCCACAGAATCACCCAATGGCAGCAGTAATCCTTTTTACTGCCGCCCCTGGGTGTGTTTTGCCAGGCACAAAGTCTTCTTTTATATATATAGATATATATAGTTACTGGTAACTTTGGGTAGGCGATCAGCCCATTTAAATAGGCAGGAACAATTCTGAGAAGTGACTGCTGGGTGGAGCCTACCTCCTCTCCTTATGTTGCATCTAGCCAATCCCCAACCAGTAAGATTTGAATACTAACTACTGACTAGGTAGTAAGTAGGTAAAGGAAGACTCCTGTGAGCATGAACCCGAAAGGACCCCGACGTTCTGCCACAGGAGAGCCAAGCATGGTCCCTTGACAGGGTGGGAGACCAGTAACCTGTATGGACTAAAAGAAAAGGATTTAACAGGTAAGACTAAAATCCTATTTTCTCTGTCATCCAATATGGGTTACTGGTAACTTTGGCCTACGTCCTCTCCTTAGGTTGCATCTAGTCAATCCCCAACCAGTAAGATTTGTTCCTTGGTCAAGACACAAGCAAGAGAGCAGTTCTGCTATAATTTTAGCTTTTTTATTATTTTTCTGTTAGATATGGGATACCACCATTAGGCAGATTACCATCACTGACAATTCCCATCACCCAAATGTGGATAGCTTAGTTTACCAGGTACTTTTGTGGACCTAAGCCCTGAGGGGGAAATCTTGGCTGCAAGTTCTTTCCTCAGGAGTTGCTCACTGAAGCTTCTTCTTAATCTATGGCAATCTGAAGACAGAAGATCTGCTGAAAAAGGTGAGCACCCTTTGAGTGCTGAGGTCCACATGTCCCATGCTTCCCCTCTACACAGGGGTCTCAATTGGAGTTCCTATTACATACTCCTACACTCATTGGGTTTATCTGTATGTCTGTGAGGTGTTTGGAGCAAGTTTCTGTGCGCATTTACCGCGTAGACGCCATTGCTTCATCCACTTCTATGGGACGTTACAGTTTGGGACATGTCTCTGCAACCACTGCACATAGAGAGGTCAGATACAGCTCATTTTGTTGGTTTACCCTTACTCTGTTATCCGGTCAACGTTCTGGCACTGTTGGGGGTACTCCTTCAGCGAAACTACGATTTCCATGAGCGCTCGCTTTGCGCGCTCGTCTCTGATTGGCTCCCGCAGCGGCAGCCATTTTGTGTCTTCATAGATCGAGTATCCTACGCAGGGCTTGGACTCTTCTTCTCTCCTCAGCAATTTAACCCTTCGCCTACCAGATAAGTCTAATTTAGCATTTCTGGGGTGACTTTTATTATCATACACACTGTTTTGTGGGTGTGTTGATACTTTGACCATTTGACTCTGTGAGAATGTCTACTCCGTTAGACCTTGGGGCTAAAACCTAAGACTAAGGACACTGGGGTATCTGTGTCCCCCATTGCTCATTGCTCCTCATGTCACTCAGGGTTACCTAGAGAATACTCAGGTCATGTTTGCCCAGTATGCGCTGCTGCCCTGAATCCCCTGCAGGGATCTCCAGCCATGCACTAGAGCCAGTTTTGATGCAAGAGTATAAGGCTACTACTAGGGACCTCAGGTCCACCTTACAACTCCCTCCAACAACTCTTCAGGGGGCCTTCCACTCGTGGCAGACCCCGCCCCTATCAGATCTTCCCTGCCTAAACCGCCGGGTGTACCTGATGTGTCTGATTTCTCTGAGGAGGAATTATAGGTGGACTCTAATGATGATGACTGTTCAGCTGTTCCTTCATCTCAGTTTTTTTGGGGACCCCTTTGAAGTTGACCCCATTCCCTCAGCTGAGGGCCTGATCAGGGCTGTGTTGACCACCCTAAACATTCCCTTGGTGCAGGAGGTTTCTTATGACCCCTCTGATGTGTTCCAGGAGCCTGTTAGGCCCTTTACCTGTTTTCCACCTAACCCCACCCTTAACCAGTTGGTGTCAGGGGAGTGGAAGTTTCCGGACACAAAGCCATCTGTCTCTAGGAAGCTTGTTAAACTTTACCCATTCTCTGAGATGGCCCTTACGCAATGGGTCCACCCCCCAAAGTGGACCCCCTCTTTCCAGGCTTTCTAAGTCTACTGCCTTGCCTGTGGCTGATGTATCTGCTCTGAAGACAAGAAGCTTGAGACCTCTCTCAAGGCTATTTTTGCAATGGCTGGTTCTGCACTCTGCATTGCATTCCCTGTGGCGTGGGTGAATAGGGCTGTGGCTGTTTGACTGAACAGCTCACTACAGCTGTTCGTCAGGGAGCTTCTACTGCTGACATGTTGCGGCTTCTCGCTAACATCTCTGAGGCTAAGCATTATGTTTCTGCTGCCCTGTTTGACTCTGTCCGTATGGTGGCCAGGGCATCAACCATGTCTGTGGTAGCCAGATGGGCTCTTTGGCTCAAGATTTGGTCTGCAGACACTGCCTCCAAGAGGGCTCTTTTGGCCTTGCTCTTTCAGGGCACCTCACAGTTTGGGCCTGATCTTAAAGATCTGATCAGTGAAGCCATTGGAGGGAAGAGTATTCACCTGCCAGTGGTCCAGAGGAAGGAAGCGCCTGTCAAAAGGAAGCAACTTTTGTGTCCCTTTCAGGCAGACTCGCGCCAGGCGACCCAGATGGTCCCTCAAACTCCGCGCTTCTCATCCAAGCCTAAGCAGCAATGGAGGCCCAAGTCCTCTGTGAAGCCCAGGGCTTTCAGACCTTCTTCTGCATTACTCGCCGAACCCGGGTCCCCACCCGCAGGTAGGTGGCCGCTTGCGCCACTACCTCTCGGCTTGGGAGGCCTCTGTGGAGGACTCATGGGTTTTACAGGTGGTGGCTACAGGGTACAGGATTCCCTTTACCTCCCTTCCTCCTTCCTGGACCTTCTCTTCTTGTTCTCAGTTGGGAGTGGAAAAGAGCTGCCTTTTCGAGGAGGCCATTCAGGCCCTTCTGGACAAGGTGGTCCTGGAACCAGTTCCTCTTCAGGAGAGGGGCTTGGGATTCTACTCCAGCCTTTTTCTGGTTTCCAGAAAGGACGGCAGATGTTGTCCCATTTTGGATCTGAAAGATCTCAACTCCTTTGTGGTCCGGTCCCAATACCACTAGAAGTCACTGCGCACAGTGATAGCAGCTATGCCCCCTGGGGAATTTCTGGCCTCTCTGGATCTTCAAGATGCCTATCTGCACTTCACCATTCATCCAGAGAGTCGGCAGTATCTCCGCTTTGCCTGCAACCGAGGCCATTTCCAGTTTTCTACCTTCCACTTTGGCCTGACCACGGCTCCCCAAGTCTTCAACAGAGTCCGTTAGCAATGGCTCTTATAAAGGAACGTCAGAGGTTTCTAATCCTGGCATGCAGGGGTCAGCCGTACCTCCTGGAATGATCCCTATCTCTTCCTCTTCACGTGGAGCAGAGCCACTCGTGGCGGCTCAACCTGAACAATCTCCTGAAAGGCAGACACTTCCTGGTGCCTTTCTGGATGAGAGTCACCATGGATGCCAGCCTCTCCGCATGGGGAGCGTTACTAGGGCACTTGAGTGTTCAAGGCCGGTGGTCCCAGGAGGAGTCTCTCCTTCCCATCAATATCTTGGAGCTTCGCGAGATATTTCATGCCCTCCATCACTCGATACAGCAACTGGAGGATTGCCCTGTCAGGGTACAGTCGGAAAACACCACAGCAGTAGCCTACATCAACAAACAAGGCAGCAGAAGTTTTGCAGCTTGGCTAGAGGTCAAGGCTATTTTATCATGGGCAGAGCAGCATGTCCCTGCCATTTCCACAGTTCGTATTCTTGGTGTAGACAATGTTCTCGAAGACTTCCTCAGTCGATACATGGTGGACAGAGGAGAGTGGGAACTGCATCCTGAGGTGTTCAACCTCATTATCCAGCAGTGGGGTCTTCCATGCATCAACCTGATGGCGACCCGGCACAACAGGAAGATTCCAACATTCTGCACTCGTTGGGCAGATCCCCTGGCTCTGGCAGTGGATGCCTTGTCGATCCTGTGGTTATTTCCTCTGCCTTACCTATTTCCTCCAATTCCCCTGTTGAACAGGGTGCTATGGAAACTGAGACTGGAACGCTGTCCAGTCATTTTGATTGCTCTGTATTGGCCTCGACAAGCTCGGTTTCCGGAGCGTCTGGACTTCTCAGTGGCGGAACCTCTTCGACTTCCCTCCCGTCCGGATCTTCTTCTGCAAGGGTACCTCTGGAAGGAAGATGTTCGTCGATTGGCTTTGACGGTATGGAGGTTGAATCCTCAAGTTTGTAGAAGAAGGGTTTTTCTTATGGTGTGGTGGCTACTATGCTTAGCGCTCATAAGTCTGTTTCCTCTAAGGCCTACCATAGAGTTTGGTCTACCTTTCTATCTTGGTGTGCTGACAAAGGCCTGTCTCAGGATTTTGACCTTCCTATAGTATTTTCCTTCCTCCAGTATGGTGTGGATAAGGGTCTTAGTCTGATTTCCCTTAAGGTTCAGACTTCTGCGCTCTCTGTCTTCTTTCAGAGGTGTCTTGCTATCATTCCTGATGTCAAGGTTTTCTTCCAGAGTGTTGCTCATACCCATCCGGTGTTTAAGTCCCCTGTTCCTCAGTGGGACTTTAACTTGGTTTTGGGAGTGCTTCAGCATCCTCCTTTTGAGTCTTTGGCTACCATTTCTCTATGTATGCTAATGTGGAAGATGGCTTTTCTCCTGGCGATAGTTTCTGTTCGCCGAGTCGCAGAGCTGCATGCCCTGTCTTGTTGTTACAGTTTAGTACACTCAGAAACGGAAGGTTTTGGTAAAACACAGCTGTATAAGCACACAATGAATAACAGTAACCCTCGAGGGTCCAGCATACAGATAAATGGAAAGCTGACACAGGACAGGTTACAATGATATGATTAACCCACACGGGTCCAGTATGTAAGATCAATATACAGTACTGACACAGGTCAGGTACATTTTGTATGATACAGTGTGAATATGACAGAATGATACTTATTAGGCCAGGAACAGTAGTTGGCCCTAATAGTGGAAGGCCCCAAAGTAGCTCTCTACGCAGAGAGTAACAATAGCGACTAGAATCACAAGGGACAGGTGAAGCCAGGAAAGGACTGGCTTCAAGGCACCATAGGAAGGTGGCTACCAGAGATATAGAGAATGCCCACCGGAGACTGCAAGGTTTTTGTGACCCAGAGCACAGCACCGGATAGTGCAGCGTAACGCCAAACTTGATACAGCAACGGATAATGGCCCAAGTGCACGGCACCGTAAGGAGCAACGTACGCCAAACTGAGACTACTGTATATAGATACAAGTGCCTAGCACCGCCCCGCAAGGGGTTAATGAATGCTCCGGTCTGCAGCAACTACAGATGTGGAGGTAGCCTGAGGCGCCCAACAGTAACCCAACTTCAGGGACAGCAGTAACAGACCAAGCGATCGTGGTGCAACCGGTTATACTACCAGAATGGAGCAACAGGCACTATGAGAGAGCGGGTCACGGACAGAACTATCTGCACAGAACCGAGGAAACCGGAGGTCTGGTACAGACCACAGAGAACATGAGCAACTTGGGCCACACAGCAGGAGCAGGAACAATACAGGAGCAGGAACTTCAGCTAAGCCGAGTCGGTACACAGAGCAGGAACGTCAGCCAATCCGAGTCGGTACACAGAGCAGGAACGTCAGCCAAGCCGGGTCAGTACACGGAGCAGGATCGTCAGTCAAGCCGGGTCGGTACACGGAGCAGGAACGTCAGCCAAGCCGGGTCAATACACAGAGCAGGAACGTCAGCCAATCCGGGTCGGTATACAGAGCAGTAACTGTAAACAGGCAGAATAGTCAGGCAGTCCGGGTCATACACTGGTATCATACGAAAGTAACGGAACAAGTGCTTGGCAATGGAAACACCACGAAAGGGCAGAGCATAAGTGACAGCCCAGGGTATTTAAAGGCTGTCACTGGGAGGAGCAAAGACAGCGTAACCAATAAAAGATATCAGGAAGTAAACATGTCAGAATGTCGCCCGTATATCACGGGCACCGAGATACTTGTAGACCACCCTTTTTGTTTTTTCACAAGGACAAGGCAGTGCTTTGCACTTCTGAAGAGTTTCTCCTGAAGGTGGTGTCTGAGTTCCACATTAATCAGGAGATTGTGGTTCCTTTGTTCTGCCCTAACCCTACTTCCGATAAGGAGAAGGATCTTCATCTGTTGGATGTTGTTCGTTGTCCCAGGTTCTATGTGCATTGCATTGAGTCCTCGCAGCAGTCTGACACTCTTTTTGTCCTTCCTGAGGGTCCTAGGGCAGGGAGCCTGCTTCCAAGGTAACCATTGCTTCTTGGATCAAGTCCACAATTCGGAAGAAGCCCGTTCCCTTCAGGGTCACGGCTCATTCTGCGAGGTCTATTGGGGCTTCTTGGGCCTACAAGAATCAGGCCTCAGCTGATCAGTTGTGCAAGGCGGCCACTTGTTCGTCTGTGCGTACCTTTTCCAAACACTATCATATGGATGTGCTGGTATCAGCTGATGTCAGTTTTGGGAGGAAGATCCTGGAGGCAGCCTTGCCTGTCTAGGATCTCTTTTGTCCCTCAATACTCTTTTACATTTGAGCCCTGTTGGCTCTAGTTCAGTCTGCTGTGCAATGGTTCCTGGGTTTTTTTTCCCTCTGTTCAGTGTCCGTTGACACTTTGTGTTTATTGTTGAGCTATTCATGATCTGTAGGTTCATTGCTGCTCTGGTGACTTTGGGGGCCTGCGCCTGGTCCTTGCCTTTCTTCCGGCCCTGGGAAACTCAATGGTTGGACGTCCCAAAGTTACCAGTAACCTGTATTGGATGACAGAGAAAATAGGATTTTAGTCTTACCTGTTAAATCCTTTTCTTTTAGTCCATAGAGGTTACTGGTCTCCCACCCTGTCAAGGGACCATGCTTGGCTCTCCTGTGGCAGAACGTCGGGGTCCTTTCGGGTTCATGCTCACAGGAGTCTTCCTTTACCTACTTACTACCTAGTCAGTAGTTAGTATTCAAATCTTACTGGTTGGGGATTGGCTAGATGCAACTTAAGGAGAGGAGGTAGGCTCCACCCAGCAGTCACTTCTCAGAATTGTTCCTGCCTATTTAAATGGGCAGATCGCCTACCCAAAGTTACCAGTAACCTGTATGGACTAAGAGAAAAGAATTTAACATGTAAGACTAAAATATATATAGCACCATACATGTACACAGCTCTTTACAAAAGTTGTAATAGTATGATACATAAGTACAGAACTAGGTTAAAAGCATCAGGCTAAAGTGCTAAAGTACAGCAAAGGCAATCATACATTGGGAATAGGACCCTGCCACAAGGAGCTTACAATGTAATATAATATATATATATTCATTCAACCTGATGGATTTATTCCCTTTAATTAGAGCACTTATCTAGTTTCAGCAATTCCAGATCACGATTTCTGTCTAATTTCAGTGGTGAGGGTGCCCTCTGCCTGCACTCTGTGTAAGTGTTTGAGACTCAGATGTATTTGAATGGCAGTATAAAAGCTCTGTCTGTTTGTGCCATGCATTCTGTTCAGCTGAACAGCAGGAATAAGTGAAGAACAAATGAGACACACAGACACAAGGATTCTTATGACCCTTTGCAAATACAGTTGAATTTTAGAATATTTTTACAGACCACAGACTCAAATCACTGAAACTGAAGAAAGAGAATAATTGAAAAAGTTGATACAAATATACTACATATAATTAACCATTTAAGGGCCAGAGGGGTTTTCAGTGCATTTCAAAACAATGCGTTGCACACACTTGACTGCCAGAAGGGTGCTCAGTGAATGGCATTGCATACTCCTCTGGCATTCATAGAGTTATAGGATTAGAAATATAAAAGACAACTTGCAAACTGTGTTCCTTCTAAGGTGAGCACTGGTTAGTCACCCAACACTGAAACAGTTTATGCTGGGTTGCTTTGGAATACCAGATGCACAATGACGCCCTGCCCAGCCTTAATTACTCATTTAACACTTTCAGTGCTTGGTTGCCCTACGTTGCTGACCTTAGATGGAAAACCATTTGTACAATTTATTAATTTTACTTAAAGTGGATTTTTCACCTTAATTCAAGTTTACATATTTGAAAACTGCATTAAAAACTGTCCTTGTGTAATGTTAGCCAAAAGACCAGCACATGTATAGTTAAGGAGAAATTCATACTTGTTACTGTATGCTAATGTATTCTAATTGTGGTACCAGTGAAACATAATAAGCTAATTAAGGGTTTCTGTGAAGTTCCATATGCTAATGAAGCATTTTCATATGCTAATGTAGGTTTTAGTAATCTTCCTTATGCTAATGAGGCTCTGGGCAGTACCAAGACATCTTCACTTTCACTTTTCCCATAAATAAAAGTGTGAATATCTCTATACATCTGCTGGAATTTTGGTTAACATGACACATAGGCAGTTTTGAATGACATTTTCAAATATATAAAGAAAATTCAAGGTCCACTTTATTCAAGAAAGGTTAATATAAAAAGTTGCTTTAAAATAATTTAATAATACTGCTCATTTTATTGTTCTATGGAGCTAACAGTTTGTACACAGTTCTGTACAGATAATTTTTCATGTACAGTGAGTCCCTGCCCCATATAGCTTACCAGTTTTTGGTTCCTGAGGCAAAAGGAGATAATGTAAAATAAAAGGGAGAGACAATCAGCTTAGATTAAACAAAAACGAACTAAGCTCATTTGTTAAGGTACTATTGCCAATAAAGTCCCACAATGTTTCTAGGGGAGTCTAATATCTCTTCATCAAATGGATACAGACAGTAGTGATTCTATTTAAAAGAAACAATACTTCTCTCGCTTGTGGGTAAAAGTATGAAAAACTTACATCAGGGCTTAAAATTTGAAGTCCTTTGCTACTAGCCAGACCTGAAAAGTTACTCGCCTCTGCAAGCCATAATATACCCACCAGGGCTGAATTTCTACTCGCCAGGGCTAAATTTTCACTCGCCATTGGCTAGTGGCAAGTGGAAATTTTGAGCCCTGCTTACATAATATATGAGAAAACTAGAAACCTGTGTAGGAATGAGGATGATGTTTCCATGGTCTCCCTAGGCTTCAAAAATTATCCAAAACTACACTCCTCAAAATAATACAGAAGGGACACAGGTACCATGAAAACTTAAAAAAAGATACTGAAAGAAGCAATGGTCTGTACACATTTTTATTTTGCAAATATGAGTTGCTGTTTATAAAAAGACTTTTGTTAGTCATTGTAAAATTATTTTTATTATGTAATTCTGCATATCATTCATTTGAATATTATTCAAATTCCTTCATCTTGTGATATTGAAATATGTACTATAGATCAATTACATCAATATTACAAATAAACAATTCATCATGAGTATCTCAGCTTTTCTCAATAAAAAAATATGTTGTATCGTTTATAGACATTTTCAAATTCAATATAGTTGGTTTTAACTGAAGATCAAAATAGACTGCAAAGATGTGATATAGGATGCACAACCAAGATGAATGGTCACAGAAAAAAGAATGGATACCTTTTATTTTCATACATGATATAAGTAGAGTTAATAACATATGGAATTGGTTTGTTATGGGTGATTTTCAAAAGAAATAATCCCAAACTGTTATTAAAACCCAGAATCTCAAGATTTTGCACTTGAGATTCAAAAAATATTATTTATGGACTTGAATGTACATGTGGAATGATTTATGTAGGTAATACATCCCCTCCAGATAAACTAAGGGCGAGATGTTCAAAAAGTCGTCATAATGATAAAATTGGCGAATCATGAATTGGTGGTAAAAAAACGACAATATTTTCAGAAGTAAATCTATCACGTTTTGAAAATATGTCTAAAGAACTAAAAATGACATTAAGAAGATCTTGATGAATATTGCCTTTAAAAAATTCTGATGTTAAAAAATGTCTTTAATTTTGTATTTAAAATGAACATTTTCAAAAAACTAAGATATTTTTTGTCTTTAAAATTGACAAATTTTCATACAAAGACTTTTTATACCAGCTAACTCTATAGAATGGCTTCTCACTCAACAGTAATTTAATTTGTCTTCTCCAAGTTTAGACCATTTTTATTTTGTCGGGAAAAAATGAAGTTAATCAGACAAAAAAGTGTTGGTTAAAAGAATATTTTTTTCTGAAAATACCTTACAATATGAAGGTGGATTAAACCACGCCCACTTTTAAAGGGATAGTAATGTTTAATAATAAAAGCAGCTCTAATTAATCATCATAGTATTTGGACTTTGGAGAGTGTTATTTCAATTCTGTCAGAGTTGTAGTTCAAGAGTAATTCAATGACAAAGTATTCCCCTCCTGCCCCTTTTACTGATGTAATACTTTTCAGCCAGATCAGAAGGGAGGTGCCCCAGGTAGACTGCACAGAGGCACAATCTTCAATTAAGATAAGGGGAAAGCCTGAAAAACTTGTCAAGGGGGGCAGGGCCTTCATTGTTCTCATAGGAAGAAGCTTCTCCACTTCTGTTATCTGTCTGGTCTATGGACTGGATTCCACATCTGAGAAGAGATGGCTTACACTAGGTAAAAGGGGTGGGAGGGGGAACTTTGCTTGTGAATATCTCTCAAACCATAAAGGTTTGAGAGATAAGACTTATATCATTCTATATGTTTTTTAATGCCTACAAAATAAAATAAAGGTAAAGTTAAGTATTACTATCCCATTAAGACTGCTATTTCCCTTTGAATTGAATGCAAAATTGACGGTGACATGTCTGAGAACTGATGGATCATGGCGAAAGAATTTTTTTGTTCTGATTACAGACAATTTCAGTTACCTCCATTTTTTGAACATCTCGCCCTAAGTCTTAAGGAGAATAAAAGTGTGTTACAAATGATATGCAAGAAAATAATAGAGAAGGGATATAGATGCCATGAAATCTGAAGAAAAAAAGTTAAAAGAAACAACACATTGTAGCCATATTTATTTTGCAAAACATAATGCAGCCCCATTGAGATGGCTTGTTTTGGAAGAGGTTTCTACTGACTACAAAAGGCACATTTTTTATTTATTAATATGTCCTTGTTGCATTATATTAATTATGTAAACTCTGCGTATTACAGTTATTCTCTTCAGATTATTGTTTTGTCAAGTCTAGAAAGGCCATGGAAGCATCATCCTCATTCCTACACAGGTTTCTAGTTTTCTATAACATATTGCTGTATAGAATAAATGAATGCTGTCATTACTAGCACTCTATATTACTTATATTTGGGTGTATATGTTAACACATTAGGTTTATAATGTATCACTTTTTCACTAATTGGGAATTTGTTCCACTAACACTATATGGGAATAAACTTTAGATATTGTTTGTTCTAAACCTGCATAGCGGGAGACTTACTGTTTTTTAAAACTTTTATCTACTGTACTAGTTGAAGAGCCTGTTACACGGGCCACAGTGCCACTGCCAGTCGGTCGCGGGGCAGTCATGTGCAGTAGAGACTGCCCACGCCACGTCTGATACAGAGCTGGAAGCACACGCTGCAGTCTCTACTGCACATGGCTGCATCATTACACACGTTTTAGCGAATTATTATATGGGATATGACCAAATCAATACTGTTTGTAATTACTGGATTAAGGGAGGGTAGACAACCCCAGAAAAATGATGTGATTTCATTGATAATAGCACCTTATTAAACAGGGCTTAGTTCCCCTTTGTTTCACGTAAGTTGAGTATCTCCTCCTTGTTGTAGTGCTTGGATTAAAGGGAGTGTTGCAGACACTCTGGGAGTCCTGCAGACACACTTACTGAATGAGTAAGAATAGTGATGTGAGTGTTCTACAGTCTGCCTGAAGAAAGGAAGATAAAGTTAGTTTCCTGAAGTCACAAGGAGGTGTTGACACTGGGAATAAACCAGGCTTTCACAGCTAGTATCTTAACATCAAAGTCAGTTAGCTAACCAATTCAGACACTCCTTTTGAGTTAGGTTTTCAGATGTAGCTCTCAGATTGTGTATAATTATTTATGTGTGTCATCTGAAGAATATAAATAGTAAGGCTGATGTACTAGGAAGAACTGAAGAGCCAGCTTGTACTATATGGGACAAATGTACAAAATTCCTATTGACTTAAATGAGGCTTTTAAATCCTTGAATACTAGAAAGGTTTCAAACTCATTGTGAAGCAATACATTGAATCCCCATTGAAATAAATGTGAATGTTAACTTCTTCCCTATTGCTCAGTTGGTTTACTCCAAAAATGCATCACTGGTTCTTAGTTTTGTTGACTTGTTGTTCCTGAATGACAGGTATTCCTAGTTTGTATTATTATTAATAAAGTTCATTTCTAAATAATTTTATTTTGTATTGTAGATTTAAAAAAAAATATATATATATATATGTGCAGCAAATCCCATCTCTCAAACCTTTATGGTCTGAGAGATATTCAGCGCTAAAGTTGACCTCTCCCTCCCCTTCTCCTGATGTCAGTTGTAAAGCTGACAGCAGGAGATCCGAGACGGCCATCTCAAGGAGGCACTTCAGCAGAGCCAAAATAGTGTTACTTAAAAAGAACTACTTAATTGTAATGGTCTACAAAGTGTGCTTGAAAATCAGGCACACTTTTGTAGACCATTCTAATGAAGTCATTCTTTTTAAATAACTCTATTTCGGGCTCTGCTGAAGACCCGTCTGCTGGTCCCAGGGGATGGATCTCCTGCTGTCAGTAGAGTGCTGACATCAGGAGAAGCGGAAGGAGAGGGGAACTTTAGATGTGAATATCTCTTAAACCATAAAGGTTTGAGAGATGGGATTTACTGCACATATTTTTTTTAAATCTACAATACCACATAAAATTATTATTGGACATTAGTATCCCTTTAAGAATCCATTGCCTAACACTCAGAAACTGAGAGAATTTTCAAAGCAGCTGTTACAGGTAACAGCTTCTCTTCTGTTTCTAGTCCAGTGTAGACTATCTGCCAAAAAGCTGATTCTTGTAAACAGAAGAATCTCAGGGCAATATGTTTGTCTTGCAGAATACCTTGTGAATATTCTGTTTACTTGAAACAGCTGATAGGCAGATAGCCCACTTTTGAGACAGGAAAGATAATAACAGCTGTTTCATGTAAGGACAGAACCTGCAGAGAAGCTGTTACATGTAATGGCTGCTTTGCTGCTTGTCTTAATTTATGAATGAACAGTGAAGCTGGGCAGTGGATTCTTTAAGGGATTGTAATACTTAAATATTATTAATCCCCATATTGTAGCCATGGTAAAAAGAACTGAATTGTCCCCAGTGTCATCTCTCAAACCTTTATGGTTTGAGAGATAACCGAAGACAAAGTTCCCTCTCCCTCCCCCTTCCCTGAAGTCAGCGTTGTTCTGACTGCAGGGGAAGTCTGTCGTACAACAGGATTGAAGCTCTGCAGCTGAGCCGAGATCGCTTTAGTGAAGAATTATATCACTGAAACGGTCTTCTACATGTGCTTGCAAACCAAGCATACGTAGAAGACCGTTTCATTGAAATAATTATTTTTTACTAACGCAATTTTGGCTCTGCTGCAGAGCCGCCTGATGAAAATAAGAACGGATATCCCTGCAGTTAGCTATAGAGCTGACTTCAGGGAAGGGAGAGGGGGGACTTTGCGTTTGGTTATCTCTTAAACCATAAAGGTTTGAGAGATGACACTGGGGACAATTAAATTCTTTTTACCATGGCTACAATATGGGGATTAGTAATATTTAGGTATTACGATCCCTCTAAATAACCTTTTCACTGTCCTCATTATCACACCTTAGTACACCCCCACCCCAGTTCCAGGCACGTGCAAGGGAGGCTTGAGCACCTGCCCTTTTTGTCCAAAGTGCCCTCGTGCCCTTTTAACAACAAAAAAAATAATTATGAGAAGTGCCCTTTTTTCATTTGAGCCCCTGCCCCCCAAAATGTCTGTGCACGTCCCTGCCCAGTTCTTACATGTAACAGCTGCTTTGCTGCTTGTCTTAATTTCTAAATGAACTGCAAAGCTGGGGAGTGGATTCTTAATGTTTTAACCCTTTCATTGTCCTCATTAACACACCTTAGTGCATCCCCCCCAGTTCTTATTATTATATCAGCTTCTTTGTGTGGCTACAGTAATGCTGCCAGGATTCAGACAAAAGGTGAGTATAGTCCATATCTGGACTCCAGTCTGCTAACTGATTAGGCCTGGTCTACATAACACAATACTCCATAAATGTGCTTTGTGGATGAATTAAAGAAACATCTGCAATGCGTTGAACAACATTCTGGTATTCAAAGGGTTAAGACATCATTGATGTTAACCTTGATGTTTTGTAATGTGTAATAGGAACCATATGCAAAATTGCAGGGCATTCCATTTACATTTGTCTAACTTATAAAAAAAATTCCAATGTCCAGCAGTTCAGTGTTGGATACCAAATAATTTCAACTGAACTAAATGAAATAAAAATAAAATATAAGCGTAGTACAGAGCAGGTGGTGTACTAGTTGGTCCAGCAATCTGATTGGCTGTATGCCTCCCAGTTGCCCTGTAATTACTCTAATTGCTAGTGTTGTTATTCCGTAATATCTGTGTGTAAGTTGTCTGTTTGTGCGTTTGCTATTTCTTCTGGAGTCTAGTTCTGAATAAAGACTTTAATCTGTTTAATTGCTGCCTATCCTGCACACCGAAGCAAGTACAAATTATCTACAATGTTTGGTGTAAGATCCTATTAGAATTACTAATTCAGAAATTACGAGTATCTGCTATCACATAAGCTCATGAAAAGTCAGCAAGACATTTGGTGGCAAAGTTGCCTAGTTACACAAAACTCCTTTACAATTCTAGACAAGTGTTTTTTTTACTAATGACCTTAAGTTCAAATTTAATTCTGGGGTAAACCAAATGTACTATACAGGGGACAAATCAAAATTCCCATTGATTTAAATGGTACTTTTAACCCCTTGAGTGCCAGAAGCGTTTGAAAGGGATTCACTAAGCATTGATAAAGAAGTGATAAGTGAAGATGACTTCTCCAGTGATATCAGTTCATCAATTCTTATGTTATTCTATGGAGCCAATGCACTAAGATTTCTTCAACTTTGGAGATAAGCTCTATAGAATAACATAGGAATTGTAGAGGTGATATCACTGGAGAAGTCATCTCTACTTTATCACCTCTTTATCACGCCTTAGTGAACCTCCCCATTGCTTTGCAGTGTGTTTAATACCCCTCTGTTGCTCAAAGAGTTAATCCTCTGAGTGCTAGAGAGATCTCCAAAGCATTGCTCTGCAATGCGTTTCATAAATCGCTACCATTTGAGGGGTTAAAAGTCCTGTTTAATTCAATGATAATTTTGGAAATATGTATTTGTCCCCTTTAGTAAAGTTAGTTTGTAGCAGAATTACTCCCCCTATTAATTGAACAAAGAGCCGCTAATTTAATGTGTGCTATAAAAAGAAAATATATTGTATACGACTTTTGCTATAATAACCCAATGGTACTCCCATGGCTGGGATGTTTTTATTAAAAAGTTAGCACATCTCAATTTGTTTTATTTACATTAAACTGCAGTTTTCTGCTTTGGTCATCAGATGGTGCTGTTGCTACTGCTTACTACAGAGATCATAATAAATGGTTCATAGTTCAGTTATTTAGCAAATTACTTTTGGACAGTAGGTGTAGCTGTTGCTAACAGTTTAATTTAAAAAAAGTCTGCGTTGCAATAACTTTTGAATGTAATTATCCCAATAGTGGGAGCAGCCTTGTTTTACTCAATACTATTAATACACGTGTGTGTGTGTCTGTGTGTGTGTGTGTGTGTGTGTGTGTGTGTGTGTGTGTGTGTGTATGTGTGTGTGTGTGCATATATATATATTTTTTTTTTTTTTCATTAAAAATATGTATATTATTCCTTTAGATATTGCTGAGTGCCTGGTGATCTTTAGCAATTATGAAAATGCTGCTAATCTTATATTATAATTCGCCAGGATGTTTGTCAGAAGCCATCGTACTCATTAGAGATGGCTGCGAATTCAGACCGGTGTCCACTCTGCGCACCTTCCTGGGACTGCTGGGTCCCAGGAAGGTGCACAGAGAGGACCACGGTCTGAATTCGGGGCGCCCCACTCAGTATCAGCCGTGGCTCATTCCGTCAGTTAAGTAAGGAGCCACTAGTGTCAACCCGTGTATACGGGCTTTAAAACTAGTCTTACATATTTGAGCATTATTTCATTATTATATGATGAGCAGAAACCACGAAGGATTTTATCATTTAGTATTAGTCAAAATATATAGCAGCTGTGTTAATGTCATTTTCTCCAATGCATATAGTGCTGAGACTCCTAGATGTCTGTGTAAGAACAGATTGTACTACTAAGGACACTGGCATAATCTGTTCATTTCTTTTTCAGTGCCAGAAGCAGGTAAAATCCTTCTGATTGATTATCGAGAAGTCATTTGTATCTCAACTCCTGTTGATTTGTAAACCATTTCAAGGTGATATATTCACTTAGAGAAAAAAGTATGTCCATTACTAAGCAGTGGGTATCTTTTAAGACTATGTGGTTCAGCTGTGTACTTCCTAATTAATTTTCATTTGTTCACTGTTGTTCAGGTTATTTCAAGCCCTTTCAGCAGTAAATTAGTAAAAGCAGGATCTATGCAAGCTATCCCAGAGGATAGGAACTCATTGAGATAGGAAAGAGAATTAAAGCTGGTTGGTTGAACTCTCCGCCTGAAAGAACCACATTTAGCAAAGATTTAAATAAAACAAAGATTTGGGTTCACAAACCTTCAGATTTTATGTGGCATTTTTAAAGGAAACTAAGACAGTGAGTTGTTGCATGAAGATAATCCTTGGGATCCTTGGCTTCAATGACTAAGAAAGGATAGACAACTGTCGGAGTCCATCTGTTTGGAATAAAGACTTCCATTATCCCCACCAGCCAATGGCAGGTTGAGGATGATGAGAGTTGTGGTCCCAAAAGCTGGGGGTCCAATAATTGACTACCCATGGACTAAGTTATGAATGCTTTCTATCCTTTAATAAGTGTTTGACTGTGAAAGCAATGTCCAGTGCAACCCTCTTTGGGGAACAATATGTCCAAGTTAGCTTGGCTTTATTTGTCTTTTCAGTACAATTGTGGAGATGTAATTTGGTTCTCCCACCCTAGCCTATTCTTTGATGTGTTGTCCATAATGCATTGCTTAATAAAAAGACATTTACTGTTCTAATCTCAGTAAAGTGTGTGGAGGACACAGATAAGTCTGAGTGGTGCGGGTCTGGAAGGATTGAGAGAGGTGAGCTAATTCCAGATACACTTCATAGAAACATGGGTTTTGATGGCTGAAATATCTGTCTGTCCAGTCCCATATCTAATTAAAATACACAGAATTACATCTCAGAATAGACTTATATGTAATCCAGTGGGGAGATGCAAAAAAGTTTGGTTCAATGGCGATGTGTGTCTGGCTATGTGTGGAGATCACTTTGATATGGAGAATACGACACACTTCTCCATATGCCCTATAACAGCGGCAGATCTCCCTTAACTACTAGCATGCCAGAGAAGTGTGCACTGCAGTATGTGCATTGCACAGTAATGGGTTGTTCACCTTTCTGATACTCACAGAATTAACCCTTTAAGTTCCATAAGGATGAGTTGTACACCTCTTCAGCACTCTAAGGATTATAACATGCACAGTCACCTGATGATGATGCTTAGCAACTACAGGAAAACACAGAAGTGGCAGATCAGAAGTTACATGTAAAAAGTGATTGCCTGTTGTTTGGCTGATTCATGTAAACACAAGACTCAGCCGTGCTTCGCAAGGCATCCATTTGCCATGTGGTGTGGCTGAGTCTTATGTGTACATAAATCAGCTGATCAGCACGCAGTCCACTGTTTAAATCTAGTAACACTTGATCTGACCATTATGTGTTTTCAGCTGTTAAGTGGCCACAGTAGGGTAGTGTGTATGTTATAATTCACTGAGTGAAATGCACTGAGTGCAAGAAAGCTATGAAAAGCATTGATTTGCAATTCATTGCACTTTCCTCTGGCATGCAAATGGTTAGGGTATGTCTGCTGCTGTCTCTGCTCTCCAGTAGAAGCACACCAAACTGTCCTTTGTGGCTTCATAAAAAGCTATGGGAAGATCCCAAGTTTGCATCCTCAATAAGGCAAAATATTTTCTGTGAACTCCAACAACATAGCTACCAGTGCTTATTGCATAACTCTACTCATCTCACACTCCCTAAACCTCCTTGCCATCACTGGAACCTGGCCTACATCATCAGACAATGCCTCCACTTCTGCACTTTCATTTGATGGCTTACAGTTCACTTACAACCCTAGAGCTGGTAACAGAGTGGTGAGAAGTATGTATCATGTTATCCTCTAACTAAACATTTCAACTAATCACCTCTGTTCCCTCTCTCTCTCCTTCTCTGCCTTTGAAATGCACACACTTCATCTCTTCTCCCCCTCCCCTTGCTTGTCACTGGTCTTACTATCCATTTCATGTCACCTGACAATCCCACTCTCCTCTTGTGGAACATCACCTATACATAATAACATAGTAACATAGTAAATTAGGTTGAAAAAAGTTCAACCTTTGCCTCATAACCCACTGACATGAGAATTATATAGCTTTCCTGCTAACAAATAATTTAGATAACCCTAACACTCCCTCTGCCCTCATCTGATCTGATCTTTATAAAACTTTTTTCTGTCTCTAACTTCTCCAATTTTCCATTTTCTCTCTCTGAGCACCATCTCCTAGCTGGCAATCTCATTATACTCTGCAAATCCATCTCCATGTCAGTGATCAAGAGTTTGTGGAAAATCTGCACACCTTTGATTTTTAACAATTCTGCACATCATTGCAAACTCTCTTTAAGCCCATTTCTACACTTATTTGTCACAAACAGGCAACTGCTCTTTACAGCAGCATTCTTACTTTACAAGGCTGCACCTGCAACTCAGTGCCACCCCTGCAGAACCCTATTACAACCTTTGAACACAACTCGAACACGATACCTCCAAAGGGGGTCACACATTGCTGAAAGGCACAGGAGGGATTCATGCTCCTCAGCAGACTTTGTACACTACAAATTAATTCTCCGATCCTACAACTCTGCCCTCTCCCTGGACAAACAGTGATATTTTTCCTCCCTAATATCTAATCTGTCCTCTAACTCCAAATGCCTATTCTCAAATGTCATCCATTGCCACAAAAAAAAAAACTTCTGTTAACTTCTCTGTCCAAGATTTTGCCATCCATTTCAAGAACAAGAGCAACTCTATCAGACATGAAATTGAATCACTTTTGTTCCTACCCCATCCAGCCACCTTAGTCCTCAATGGTCTACCATATACACACACTTAATGCCTCTCACCTGTGACAGAGGAAGAGGTTTCCCTCCTTACACGCTTACACTCAACCACGTGCCTTCTTGACACAATCCCATCACAGCTGCTTTAAGAACCTTCTCTTATACTAACTAACCCTTACTCTCTTTTTCAATCTTTATCTGATAACTGGCACTTTTCCATCCTCTTTCATGCATGCACTAAACATACCCATCTTAAAGAAGTCCTTTCTGCACCCAAACTTACTATCCAACTGCAGGCCCATTTCTCTTCTCCCATTCACCTCCAAGCTCCTGGAATATCGTGTATACAACCTTCTTACAATATTTCCCTACTCTCATTCCCTGGTAGACCCCTTCAAACTGGATTCCACCATTATCCCTCCACTGCGAGTACCCTCACTAAAATAGCCAATGATTTATTCTCTACTAAGTCAAAAGGCCACTACTCCTTGCTCATTATCCTGGATCTGTCAGTTGCCTTTAATACACTGGGTCACTTGTTCCTTCTCCAAGCCCTCCACTCCCTATTCCTCTGTGATATCATCCTTTCTTGGTTGTCATCCTACCTCTCCAACCACTGCTTCATTTCCTACTCAGGCCCTGCAGAGTTTTGTCTAATCCAAACACCTCTCACAGTCCATAATAAACTCTGCCACCAGACTAATCTACCTCACACATCACTCTGCCATTCCCTACACTGGCTCCCATTAATCTTTAGAATTAAATTCAAAGTACTAGTGTTAATTTGCAGAGGCCTTTCTATCAACACACTCTTTTTAATTTATCTCTTGTTTCCAAATGTTTTCCCACTCACATCTCTTTCTCGTGCCTCCTCTGCACAGGAACTTCTTCTCTCTGCAGCTCATATCACGTTGCCCAGTTCCTGCCTACAGAACTTCTCCGATTCTGCAGCTGATCTCTAGAATTTAATTCCCTGTACCATCAGACTGTTCCCCAATCTGCAGGTCTTCAGATGCTCCCTGAACACTCACCTTTTCAGAGAAGCCTATCCATTTCCTCCATAACCATTATGAGCAAGGCCAGGTCAACAGCCTTCCAACTTTCATTCTTTTCCCTTCCTACATCACACTCCCACCTATAACTCCATCATGACCTAATTGTTCACACAGAGCTTTTGTCTCCCAAACAGACATGCTACCCGATTGGACCACTGCAATGAAAAGCACTTCTAACTCCCACCCACTGACATGTGGCAGGGGGCCCTTGCACCCCATAGCACTTACACTTTCTATGTCCCATCCTACCTTCCTCTAGACTGTAAGCTCTCACAAGAAGTGCCCTCTGATCCTTTTGTTTTCTATATTCAATTTGTACTGTTTTATATCTCTGTACATCAATTTTCTGTTGTACTCCAATGCGGTATAAGCTGGCTCTAAATAAATAATGGATAAAAATAATGACACCCACAGGAATACAAAAATGGCTTATAGGCTACATTTCAATATGCAGATGAACCACTGTCAAAGCATACACTGCACATCACATACCTATTGAAGACAATGGTGGCATTGATGGCAATCACTGGGAACGTGGGCAGTCTCCACTGCGCATGACTGCAGCACGGTCAGCAGTCTCTACTGCACATGACTGCAGCACGGTCAGCAGTCTCTACTGCACATGACTGCAGCACGGTCAGCAGTCTCTACTTCACATGACTGCGTCGTTACACCCGTTTTAGCAAATTATTATATAGGATTTTCATAATAAATGTTTACTGATTCTTAATAAATGTCAGCTGCAATATAACATGTTCTATTTCTTCCTGTTCAAAATGTGTTGCTATTTAATACTTCAGCTGTTTAACAAATTGGATCATTATTCACCTTTAATTGCTTTGTAAAGGGTAGTTTAAGGAATAAGTAGTTATTCTATGAAATAACTAGTTGAAGTGTGTACAGTTTGTAGGTGTTTTACCCTTTATGTAACCCTTTGAGTTCCAGAGAAGTATGCAATGCATTGCATGCCCCAGTGGCACACAGAGGATTAACTGAGCATGATACATAGTTTATGGAGTAACAAGTTATATGAAATAACAAGTTAAAGTGCAGAATTTTCTTTTAATTTCACGCTAATTAAAACAATCAGTTACTTCATGAAATACCTTAATTATACAGGAGTGTGGAAATGTAAAACAAAACCACTTGTCCAAGGGACTAAAACAGGAGCCCAGTCTACTTGTCCCTCATGACAATCTACTTGTCCTGATTCACAAAATAATAATGGGTGAGTGAGAAAAGTTAAATAAAACTTATTTTTTAAATTTCTCCCTTCAGTTGGGGGCTGGAAGAATCCCAAATTAGTCATGTCGTATCAACATATGGAATTACGACCTTCAAAAACTGTGGTCTTTCCAGAATTGTAACTAAAAGGCATAGCTGGAAACACCCTGGTTATATCCTGAGACTTGGGGTTCTCACCCAAGTCTCACAGAGATGGGTCAAAGTTTCAAGGTGAGAGAGTCCAGTGTTTCCTACCCCATGATCTGTTTCTTTAGTCTCTAAACTGGCATATTTTATACCTAGTAGTACATTCTGCTTGTTTTTCTGTTTTTACAAACAGTGATATCTTTTGGATTGTTGCTTGTTAAAAAGGTAGCTCCATAGAATTACATAGGAGATGTCATATCAATGGAGAAGTATTTATCTTTATCACCTCTTTATCAAATCTCCCCAAAAGGGCCACATTGTGAGCCCTTTCAAACCAACAGGAGAGCAGAAAGGGAGCAGAATGGAGACCCCACGTTCTCCCCCAAAGTATCTATTCTACATCAGTCCTGCTTTATACAGATCCTCATAGACCCGTAATATAGCGCTAGAAAACCATACACAGTGTGTCTCTGGAGAATGTGGCTGTGGTTGTATTCCAGCTGTGGGGGTTGATTTTCTGACCCCCCCCCCTCCAAAAAAAAAAAAACACCTGATAGATAGGAGCCATTTTGGGGCTGACCCTTGCACCCATGGGAGAAGACTTAATAAAACATGATAATTGTTATTTCAAGACTGTTTGAAGCACATCTGGTTTAGGAGAACTATAGACATACAGTGTCATTTAGAATCTCAGCTATCTGGTATGTGAAGGGTAATATTTCAAAGCTCAAAGGGACAGTTAATGTAGAAAAATCACAAGTATGATAAAAGGCAGTATTAACTCTTTGCTAGCAGCTAGAGTTTACTATGCAAGTGCATCTCAAATGTTAGCGTGGTGCACACCTGTTTCCGGCAGGTGGTGCTGCAGGCAAAGTTGGTTTGCATAACAGTGCACCTCGGATGCGGTAATAGAGTCAGGAGCTGTTTCCTCCCATGTGAGTAAATGAGAGACATACAGACATGGGCACACAGTGTGATCCTGCAATCAGTGGTCCACCGGCAAGTAATTTACATACTCCAGCAGGCACAGGCACCACTGTCCGTCCGGGTCTGTCTACTTGCCTGAAGCACAGTTAAATTTGAGAAATATTTACATTCCTGGTGCCTTGAACTACATGTCCCGAGCGTTGGGCGATATGAATTCCACAACCCTGTTATACTTTTAACTGTAATATATATACTAGATGAACAGCCCGTGTACACGGGCCACAGTGCCAGGCAGCAACGCCCGTGGTGCAGTCATGCACAGTAGAGACTGCCCGCGCCACAGCTGATAACGGAGTGGGGTGCTCCGAATTCAGACCATAGTCCTCTCTGTGGAGCGCCCCGCTCTGTTATCAGCCACGGCGTGGGCAGTCTGTAGGGGGCAGTCTGTACTTTGCATGACTGCAGCTCGCGTAGCCGTCTGTACTGCTCATGACAGCTTCTGACAAACATACATTAGCAAATTATTATATAGGATTTTCATAATAAATGTTTACTGATTCTTAATAAATGTCAGCTGCAATATAACATGTTCTATTTCTTCCTGTTCAAAATGTGTTGCTATTTAATACTTCAGCTGTTTAACAAATTGGATCATTATTCACCTTTAATTGCTTTGTAAAGGGTAGTTTAAGGAATAAGTAGTTATTCTATGAAATAACTAGTTGAAGTGTGTACAGTTTGTAGGTGTTTTACCCTTTATGTAACCCTTTGAGTTCCAGAGAAGTATGCAATGCATTGCATGCCCCAGTGGCACACAGAGGATTAACTGAGCATGATACATAGTTTATGGAGTAACAAGTTATATGAAATAACAAGTTAAAGTGCAGAATTTTCTTTTAATTTCACGCTAATTAAAACAATCAGTTACTTCATGAAATACCTTAATTATACAGGAGTGTGGAAATGTAAAACAAAACCACTTGTCCAAGGGACTAAAACAGGAGCCCAGTCTACTTGTCCCTCATGACAATCTACTTGTCCTGATTCACAAAATAATAATGGGTGAGTGAGAAAAGTTAAATAAAACTTATTTTTTAAATTTCTCCCTTCAGTTGGGGGCTGGAAGAATCCCAAATTAGTCATGTCGTATCAACATATGGAATTACGACCTTCAAAAACTGTGGTCTTTCCAGAATTGTAACTAAAAGGCATAGCTGGAAACACCCTGGTTATATCCTGAGACTTGGGGTTCTCACCCAAGTCTCACAGAGATGGGTCAAAGTTTCAAGGTGAGAGAGTCCAGTGTTTCCTACCCCATGATCTGTTTCTTTAGTCTCTAAACTGGCATATTTTATACCTAGTAGTACATTCTGCTTGTTTTTCTGTTTTTACAAACAGTGATATCTTTTGGATTGTTGCTTGTTAAAAAGGTAGCTCCATAGAATTACATAGGAGATGTCATATCAATGGAGAAGTATTTATCTTTATCACCTCTTTATCAAATCTCCCCAAAAGGGCCACATTGTGAGCCCTTTCAAACCAACAGGAGAGCAGAAAGGGAGCAGAATGGAGACCCCACGTTCTCCCCCAAAGTATCTATTCTACATCAGTCCTGCTTTATACAGATCCTCATAGACCCGTAATATAGCGCTAGAAAACCATACACAGTGTGTCTCTGGAGAATGTGGCTGTGGTTGTATTCCAGCTGTGGGGGTTGATTTTCTGACCCCCCCCCCTCCAAAAAAAAAAAAACACCTGATAGATAGGAGCCATTTTGGGGCTGACCCTTGCACCCATGGGAGAAGACTTAATAAAACATGATAATTGTTATTTCAAGACTGTTTGAAGCACATCTGGTTTAGGAGAACTATAGACATACAGTGTCATTTAGAATCTCAGCTATCTGGTATGTGAAGGGTAATATTTCAAAGCTCAAAGGGACAGTTAATGTAGAAAAATCACAAGTATGATAAAAGGCAGTATTAACTCTTTGCTAGCAGCTAGAGTTTACTATGCAAGTGCATCTCAAATGTTAGCGTGGTGCACACCTGTTTCCGGCAGGTGGTGCTGCAGGCAAAGTTGGTTTGCATAACAGTGCACCTCGGATGCGGTAATAGAGTCAGGAGCTGTTTCCTCCCATGTGAGTAAATGAGAGACATACAGACATGGGCACACAGTGTGATCCTGCAATCAGTGGTCCACCGGCAAGTAATTTACATACTCCAGCAGGCACAGGCACCACTGTCCGTCCGGGTCTGTCTACTTGCCTGAAGCACAGTTAAATTTGAGAAATATTTACATTCCTGGTGCCTTGAACTACATGTCCCGAGCGTTGGGCGATATGAATTCCACAACCCTGTTATACTTTTAACTGTAATATATATACTAGATGAACAGCCCGTGTACACGGGCCACAGTGCCAGGCAGCAACGCCCGTGGTGCAGTCATGCACAGTAGAGACTGCCCGCGCCACAGCTGATAACGGAGTGGGGTGCTCCGAATTCAGACCATAGTCCTCTCTGTGGAGCGCCCCGCTCTGTTATCAGCCACGGCGTGGGCAGTCTGTAGGGGGCAGTCTGTACTTTGCATGACTGCAGCTCGCGTAGCCGTCTGTACTGCTCATGACAGCTTCTGACAAACATACATTAGCAAATTATTATATAGGATTTTCATAATAAATGTTTACTGATTCTTAATAAATGTCAGCTGCAATATAACATGTTCTATTTCTTCCTGTTCAAAATGTGTTGCTATTTAATACTTCAGCTGTTTAACAAATTGGATCATTATTCACCTTTAATTGCTTTGTAAAGGGTAGTTTAAGGAATAAGTAGTTATTCTATGAAATAACTAGTTGAAGTGTGTACAGTTTGTAGGTGTTTTACCCTTTATGTAACCCTTTGAGTTCCAGAGAAGTATGCAATGCATTGCATGCCCCAGTGGCACACAGAGGATTAACTGAGCATGATACATAGTTTATGGAGTAACAAGTTATATGAAATAACAAGTTAAAGTGCAGAATTTTCTTTTAATTTCACGCTAATTAAAACAATCAGTTACTTCATGAAATACCTTAATTATACAGGAGTGTGGAAATGTAAAACAAAACCACTTGTCCAAGGGACTAAAACAGGAGCCCAGTCTACTTGTCCCTCATGACAATCTACTTGTCCTGATTCACAAAATAATAATGGGTGAGTGAGAAAAGTTAAATAAAACTTATTTTTTAAATTTCTCCCTTCAGTTGGGGGCTGGAAGAATCCCAAATTAGTCATGTCGTATCAACATATGGAATTACGACCTTCAAAAACTGTGGTCTTTCCAGAATTGTAACTAAAAGGCATAGCTGGAAACACCCTGGTTATATCCTGAGACTTGGGGTTCTCACCCAAGTCTCACAGAGATGGGTCAAAGTTTCAAGGTGAGAGAGTCCAGTGTTTCCTACCCCATGATCTGTTTCTTTAGTCTCTAAACTGGCATATTTTATACCTAGTAGTACATTCTGCTTGTTTTTCTGTTTTTACAAACAGTGATATCTTTTGGATTGTTGCTTGTTAAAAAGGTAGCTCCATAGAATTACATAGGAGATGTCATATCAATGGAGAAGTATTTATCTTTATCACCTCTTTATCAAATCTCCCCAAAAGGGCCACATTGTGAGCCCTTTCAAACCAACAGGAGAGCAGAAAGGGAGCAGAATGGAGACCCCACGTTCTCCCCCAAAGTATCTATTCTACATCAGTCCTGCTTTATACAGATCCTCATAGACCCGTAATATAGCGCTAGAAAACCATACACAGTGTGTCTCTGGAGAATGTGGCTGTGGTTGTATTCCAGCTGTGGGGGTTGATTTTCTGACCCCCCCCCCTCCAAAAAAAAAAAAACACCTGATAGATAGGAGCCATTTTGGGGCTGACCCTTGCACCCATGGGAGAAGACTTAATAAAACATGATAATTGTTATTTCAAGACTGTTTGAAGCACATCTGGTTTAGGAGAACTATAGACATACAGTGTCATTTAGAATCTCAGCTATCTGGTATGTGAAGGGTAATATTTCAAAGCTCAAAGGGACAGTTAATGTAGAAAAATCACAAGTATGATAAAAGGCAGTATTAACTCTTTGCTAGCAGCTAGAGTTTACTATGCAAGTGCATCTCAAATGTTAGCGTGGTGCACACCTGTTTCCGGCAGGTGGTGCTGCAGGCAAAGTTGGTTTGCATAACAGTGCACCTCGGATGCGGTAATAGAGTCAGGAGCTGTTTCCTCCCATGTGAGTAAATGAGAGACATACAGACATGGGCACACAGTGTGATCCTGCAATCAGTGGTCCACCGGCAAGTAATTTACATACTCCAGCAGGCACAGGCACCACTGTCCGTCCGGGTCTGTCTACTTGCCTGAAGCACAGTTAAATTTGAGAAATATTTACATTCCTGGTGCCTTGAACTACATGTCCCGAGCGTTGGGCGATATGAATTCCACAACCCTGTTATACTTTTAACTGTAATATATATACTAGATGAACAGCCCGTGTACACGGGCCACAGTGCCAGGCAGCAACGCCCGTGGTGCAGTCATGCACAGTAGAGACTGCCCGCGCCACAGCTGATAACGGAGTGGGGTGCTCCGAATTCAGACCATAGTCCTCTCTGTGGAGCGCCCCGCTCTGTTATCAGCCACGGCGTGGGCAGTCTGTAGGGGGCAGTCTGTACTTTGCATGACTGCAGCTCGCGTAGCCGTCTGTACTGCTCATGACAGCTTCTGACAAACATACATTAGCAAATTATTATATAGGAAGGATCTGTAACTTGAAGACACCTGTGCCAGTTTCAAGGAGTGATTCTGTTTTCAGACAGCAACAAAAAAACATGAGTACATTAAGTACAAGGGTAAAGGGAAGTGTTTTAGACCCGCCTGAAATTTTTCCAATGTCTCTGGCATCCTGATTTATTTCCCTGTTTTTTTTTGTTTTGAAAAAAGCTTTAATTCCAAAGCTTGAGATTAGAATGTGTGTGTTCCACGAGCTACTGTTTTATAAACAGTCTTCAATATAAAAGCTAAGATACCTATCACAGTGCCTGTGATTATCCTGTCACTCTCATCTGTGGCAGACTGTGATTTGTTCAGTTGGTTTGGCCCGCCCCTTGGTGACCTTAACAATCCCTCCCCGGATGCTCTCAGCTGCTTGCCCCACTGGCCTGCATCGTGCCCTGCCTGTGCTGTGTTAAAAGAAGGTTCTAAAGCTGGCTATAAGCACGGCCACCCTGTGTACCCCGGACTGCTGCACGGGCACGGAGCATGCTGGGCACACACACCTGACCCAAGCCCTCACCTCCTGCAACGTCTGCAGCTCCCAAGGACAGTGCATAGACATCATCAGTCATTCGAACCTTCTTTTAACACAGCACAGGCAGGGCACGATGCAGGCCAGTGGGGCAAGCAGCTGAAAGCATCCGGGGAGGGATCGTTACGGTCACCAATGGGCGGGCCAAACCAACTGAACAAATCACAGTCTGCCACAGATGAGAGTGACAGGATAATCACAGGCACTGTGATAATACCACGGTTTGAGATTAGAAAGTGGGTGGTCCATGAGCTGTTGTATCATAAACAATCTTCCATAAAAAAGCTTTAATACCACAGTTTGAGATTAGAAAGTGGGAGGTCCTTGAGCTGTTGTGCTGTAAACAGTCTTCAATATAAAGATACCAAGGCTTGAGTGAAGCTCAGTGAAGCTCATTTTCTAGGAATAACTGCATAAATCCTGGGAAAAACAGATGCACCATGGGGGACTGTTACAAATAGAAGTTTGGAATCTCAGAATAAAGACAAACACTGACGTGAAATGCAGTTTATTTAAACATGCAATGATTAAACAGGTTATGGCCAGAGTTCACACAAGTATGACAGCATACCAACTCTGTAAGATATTAAAAAGGGTGAGAGAGAGATCTGCCAGAGTTTCCTCCGTATGAGAGACACACGGCTCTGGTGTTTACAAAGGGTGAGAGATCTGCCAGAGTTTCCTCCGTATGAGACACACACGGCTCTGGTGTTATATATCTAGAGACATACAACAATTACACAAGTGACTTATCTAATTACTGGAGCTGAACATCAGTGTGGGAGAGCCTTTCCACGCTAAACTCCGTAGTATCGTTACACAGGTGAATAGCCCGACAGACCTGACGTCCCAAATGGCTAAACAGCAACACACAAGTTTGGATGAGGTACAGTCTACAGAGGTGAATAGCCCGACAGACCTGACGTCCCAAATGGCTAGACAGCAACACTGTACCTCTCCGACTTGAGATCAGATACACTCTTTCCTAGTCTCCAAAATGGCTCTAAACACTGTTGTCTTGATTACAGGTTAAAATACAGGCTACGCCCTAAGATGTCTAAAACTACGCATGCGTATGTGCTTGATTATATAACACTGAGTATAGGAGACATCTCCAGCTGACTCTCATAAACATCACGTGGCCTCACAGTGCCTGCCCCTCTGCTGTTGCTAAACTAATGCAGAGCATTAACCCCCAACTGACCGTGAGGAGAACACCAAAAACCATCCCTTACAGGGACCAATAGAAATTTTTATTTTTAACTGCATTATCGGAATCAAATAATAATTCCCATTGAATTAAATGAAGCATTTTAAACCCTTGAATGCTAGAGTGGTCTTCAGCACATTGTGCCAGTGCATTGCAGACCTTTCTACCAATATAAAAGCATCATGTAAACCCCATTGAGTGCCCTGTGATACCGGTGACCTCAGAATTGCTCCAGTTCACACAAGTCCATCTAATTCATTCCAGTGCTATGGTAGATCCCAACTTCTTCATCCAGAAGATGGCAAACAAAACAAATATTCTGTGACTCCAAGATTAATAAACATGTATGTATGTATGTATATATTTATATGGCGTCACACAGTGTATGCATCAGCTTACAACAGAAGTGTGTTACAATAAATAAAAGGGGATACAATAAGTGTCATATTCATAGAAACAATAGGAGAGAGGTCCCTGCTCCAAGGAGCTTACAGTCTAAATGGGTAATAGGAGACAGACAACAGGGTATGAGGGTGTCAAGTGCTGTGAGTTCAAGTGATGAGTTTGCCATAAGGTAGTGCATAGTATTGGTGCTCCAGAAGGTAACATTTGAAGGTAGGCTTAAAGACAGAGGGGGATTGTTCTAGTTGTAGGGAAAGAGGTATGGAGTTCTATAGGATAGGGAGACTGGAAAGTGAAAAAGGTTTGAGACGGGAAAGGGCAGAGGGTGTGAATGGTGTAACAAGAAGGGCGTTGTGTGCTGAGCGAAGCAGGTGCAGGGAACATAAGAGGAGATGAGGGAAGAGATGTAAGGAGGGGCAGCAGTGTGGAGAGCATTAAATATGAGAAGAAGGACTCTGTAAGTCATGAGTTGCTGAAAACATCTTCCAAAGTCAACCTACTTCTGCTCAAGATAACTATATTTTTTGTAACCATGTACAGGTGAATGCAGAGGTTTGGGCACCTCTGGTCCAATGACATCTTGTTGATTTTCTAAGGGAAAAGAAGTTATCACAAACTCTGCAGCGAACAAACCTAAATTTGACATAATTTTGCAAATTATAATGCATAGTTAGTATTATTGTGCTGGATGTAACCCTTTGAGTGCCAGAGAGGAACAGAATGTATTGCAAAGCAATGCATTCTGTGCCTCTCTGGCACTCAAAGGGTTAAGACATTGGAAAAAAAAAATACAACAGAAAATGTGGCATGTGCAAAACAAGTAATTTGGACAGGGGTGCCCAAATGTTTACCCTCATCTAGTAGAAACAAAGGCATCCTGTCCTCTCCTGTAAGGAGGAGTTCTGGAGTAAACCATTTGCACTATAGGTGAAGCTAAAAATTTCCATTGATTTTAATGGGGATTTTAACCCCTTGAATGCTAGAGATGTCTCCAATGCATTGAAAAGCATTCAGAGGGTTATAATCTCCATTTAAATCAATGGGAATTTTTAGTCCCCCCCCCTTTAGTGCAAGTGGTTTGCCTCAGAAATCATCTACTTTTCTTTTGAGTATACGTCCCTAAAACCCTTGGTGATGAATTCCGAAACTTACTGTAAAAAACTCTCTCTCCTGAAACTGAAACCTTTCCCCTAATTTTAATAATATTTGTGAAACTTTATATGATATCTGTGTCTGGAAATTGTAAATCAGATTTTTGTTAATAGAAAAATCTACTTTAGTAAAATGTTTTGCCTGACAAAATTCACTTAGGGTCGCAGTAATGTTTATGAGAAAGTGAACTTGCGTTAAAGAGTTAGTAACGTCCAAAAAAAGCCCACTATGGTTTGAGAGATACAGGCATTTAAAGTTCTATGTCTTCCACTGACAGCTGTAAAGCCTCTGTCAACCGACATGGATCTCCTGCTGATAGCTTTACAGCTGTCAGTATGAGACATCGAACTTTAAATGACTGTATCTCTCAAACCATAGTGGTTTGAGAGATACGGGTTTTTGCATTTAGCTCCGCTTTTTAAGCTCTTCTAAATGCAAAACACTTTTTTTGGACATTACTAACCCTTTAATGTTCAATATGGACAGAGAAACGTTTACTAACAAAAGCGCTAGCTATTATACCACTCTTCAGACCCAGATCTCTTGTGCAGCGAGACAGTATTTTTGGACACTTCGAAATATAGAGGAGCAAATGTATTAACCAAATGTAGACCAGTTCTGGGGTAAAACTACTACACTACAAATAAGAAATAAATAATCCATTTAATTTAAAGGAGCAGTAAACTTTTTTTTATGAAAAAAATGTATATTGTAGGGATTTTCCTACTGAGTAAAATAAGGACACTCCCACTGCGGAGAGATTTATATTTCCAGAGTTACTACAGTTTAAACCCATGCTTTTTTTACATTAGCAGTGCCCTCTAGTGGTCACATTCTAATTAGTTTTTCTTTTAGATTCTAATGGAGAGGACATACAGTTCTCTATAGAATGTGATAGAAACTGCCTGTCTCTTAGAACAGTCAGGAAGTAATGCACAGTAAATTCACTTCCTGATTATTTGAAATGCTATAAATTTTGAATAAAACATCTGACAGCAGTGGAAGTGACCTTGTTTATTCAGCAGGAAAAGCTCTATAGAACACATTATTCCATAAAAAAAAGTTTACTGCTCCTGCAAATGGTGTTATTAACCCCTTGTATGGTAGAGAGTGCAAAACAATGCACTGGAGACATCTAGCATTGATTGGGTTAAATTAAAATGTAAGTCACTCAGAATGTTTCTTCCCTATGATGAGAAATGTTCCACTTTTTTTACTCTTATGCCCTAGTGTATTTAAAGAGCGTAATGTATGAATGTGCTTCCACATTAATACAGACACAAAAAGTTTTACAACCAAAGTGTCTGCTTTGCACTTGCACTAAAGGGCAGACAGTGTGGAAGTAGAAAATCGTTACGGGGCATGCTGGGAAATAAGAGTCCAATTCTTCCATTTTCTTGTTCATTCTAACTGTGTCATTGGAACTTTAATTTGTTAAAGCTGTGAGCTGGCAGAGTTATGTGTATCGATATTTACTAAAGGTGACTACATGTACAGGTGCTAGATTTTCAAGCTTATGTATAAACACAGCTAATGGATTTGTGTATTTCCATCAATGTGTTTGCGTACTTTTACTCTGTTGTCTGTTAGTGTTTCTGACTAGACGTTTATCTCTACAAGACATTTATTTTAAGAACGCTTGTCAGGCACTTTGTAGATTAGTTAGATAGTGACTTTCTATGTCCTTTCTGGAAATTTTAGTCACTGTGGAAATCATTCTTGTGTTATGTCATATTACTGTTTTTGCTGTGCTTTGCAGTGTTCTGCACTTGAACAGGGTTCTTTGCTTGCACTATTAATAATTTAAGGGCCAATAGAGTGCACAAAGCATTCCAAAATCATTGCATTAAACATAAAGGTTAACCTTCTGAGCACCAAAGGAATATTCAGTGTACAGCCTAGTGATTTGTTTGGGCACTCCCTCAGTTCAGAATAGGTTGAATTCTAAATTGTATAGAATCATAGAATTTGAAGGCAGATAAGAATAATTCGGTCCATCTAGTCTGCCCATTTTCTTGCTGTAAAAGCCTCAATCCTTATTTGGTCCTTGGTCTTATCTTATGTTCAGGAAAGCCTTGTGCCTGTCCCATGCATGCTTAAATTCTGTCACTTTATTAACTTTTATCACTTCTGCTGGTAGGCTACTCCACTTATCTACTACCCTCTCAGTGAAGTAAAACTTTCTTACATTACATCTAAACTTGTGCCCCTCTATTTTTGACTATGGCCTCTTGTCCTAACATTTTTACTCTTTTGAAATGTACTTCCCTCCTGCTCTTTGTTGAATTCCTTCATTTATTTGAATGTTTCTTTCAATCACCTCTCTCTCTTCTTTCCTCCAAGCTATACATGTTCCAATCCTTTAATCTATCCTGATTTGTCTTGAGAGTGCCATTGAGATGTACAGTTCATTGCCCTGCAATGCATTGCACTGTGCACAACCCACCTGTAACACAAAGGGTTAAATATGTGATAACAGCGCAGAATGGGTGTTTTATTACTGATGTGTGTCTGTATTCACATCACAGTTTACCAACAGAAAGAACACTTTGGACTACTGAATCATGTTACATTTGTAGATTTAGGTTTTCCAGACCATAATAACATAAAAGAAAAGCTTACATCATAATTCCTAGATTCCATCTTTTTTTTAAAAGAAGTCTAACATAGAGGCACTCATGTAATGTTGCTATGACAACCCTGAAATTATTGTCTGCAGCCAATCAGAATTTAAGGATTAGTATATGGAAGATTAACCACAACTTCACCCATGCTAATCCCTATGCTCTCATTGGGCAACACTTTGGAATAAATTGTTTTAATTCCTCAGAAAATGCTGAGGAGACATAGTTCATGATAAAGGGCAACACAGCACAGAGACTAAAAAATGTTCTTGCAAATTATTTTATGTACATATCTCAAATACATGCCAAAGAACCTTCTAAAATGTAATTACTCTTATGGAAATAAGTGGCTCTTATTTTATTTTACAGAAGGAGACTGATGTTCTTAGAGGAACTGGAGCAGTTCTGTGGCAAACTAACATTACCACAGGGAACAAATAAACATTTAAATTGATTTAAATTGTGCTTTTAAACCCTTGAAAGCTAGATAGGTCTCCAATGCATTACAAAACAATGTGTTCTCGTGAACATTCTAGGGGTTGAAACCTCCATTTAACCCTATGAATGCTCCACTATGCATTTGTTAACCCTCTGGCACTCAAAGGGTTAAATCAATGGCATTGTGGAATTTGTTTTGTATTACATTATATCAATATACCTTTTTTCACAGTCCTTCACAGAAAGCTCCCTACAAAGAGATCCAGGCAACTACATTTCAGGGAAATAAAAGTAGAAAAAATAGGTGAAGATGCAAAAAAAATATAACAATAAACATTATGTGCAATTTGACTGCATGTAATAAGCATTTGTAGAATATGTTAAAACAAAGAGTTACTATCCCTTTAATACATATTTTATTTTGTAGAAATGTCTAATTATAAATTCTGAGTTTTCTTCTGACACGTGACAAGCCCAATTCATGGGCCTAGATGCACTAAAAGTCGATGTGGTATCGGTACGATATTGCTGATGTGTTCGAATCACTCCGACAATTCGATCTGCACACACATCAACATAGTCACCAAAATTGTCGAATGGAGGGAGGGGGTTGCAGAAGGTCCCTATTAGCATACAGGATTTTCGAAGTGTTGTCTGTGTTTCTGTCTCACACATCACCAACACTATGAAAATTTTGTACAGCATTCTCGGTGCTTCCCTACCCAGCCAGTAGAGGAATACAGAGAAGGCTTTCAGCACCATGGACAGCATTGAATGCCATAGGGCTGTGCATTGCTCACCCCGTGGCATTCAAAGGGTTAAAATAAACTGAAACAGTACTCCAAGCACTACACAATGTCCCCCCCCTTCGACATCCCCCACCCTTAGTATGTCGACATATATTGCATATATTTGACATACTAACTCCATTCGACTTCACCTGTTTCAGTTTATTTTAACCCTTTGAATGCCACAGGTGTGAGCAATGCACATCCCTATGGCATTCAATGCTGTCCATGGTGCTGAAAGCCTTCTCTGTATTCCCCTACTGGCTGGGTAGGGAAGCACAGAGAATGCTGTTCAGACTGTCATAGCTCTCCCTTCTGTTACTCGATAGGAAAGTACAGGGGAGATCCCAGCTACCACAGCCTGAGTTAGATGAAGTGGAGACTGTGAACTCCCACAGCAGAGGCTGCTATCAGAGTTTACTGAATGAGTCGAAGTGTCACATCATAATGTCAACACACCCCCTTGCATACAAATCTGTCTCATTATTCAGCATTTCCATATGGAAATTAGTCATTATGCTTCATTGCCATATGCAAATAAACCATTGTCAATGTGATGAATGAAAATTCGTAAACCTGTCGGATTGATATAGATGTGGGCATCTTTTTGTCGGAGTGCTGATGATGTAATGTCATAGATAGTTTGGTGAATACTGTGGATGTGCCTACAGACACTGTTCCGACAGAACATCGACATTCTTAGCCCTCTTCGACCTTTAGTGCATCCAGGCCCTAGTCTTTTATAATGTAACATTTTCAGATTGTGAAATGCTATTGTCCAACTCTAGAACTAAAGCACAGTATCACTGCTCTATAAAGGGCACATACCAAAGTATGTCTTTCTCTTAAAAAAACGAAAGGCAAGAGACAGCATAAAACAACACAGAAAATGACTTATACATTAGCCTACGGTAACATTTAAAACATTTCCAGCAAAGTAATATGAAAAAATCCAAATCGCTATCACTCAACTGTCACTGTATTAGCTAAATGTGCAGGTAGCCATTTTTTGTTTTATGTGTGCATCTTAAAGAAATAAAAAGCTTACGGTGCAAACCACTGAGGTAGATATCGACTGTTTAATTAAGTGCTTGTGGATTAGGTAACCTAAAGTTGCTATTCATTGCAACATTTCACTGACTGGTTATTGTGCATGGGGACTTGGTTTATAGCCAGGAGGTCTAACATTTTACAAAAGTAAGGGCTTGCTTTATTTGCCCATGTGTTCTCATTTTAGATTCACTGTGTAGGTGAAGTAAATGTTTTTGGAGCTAACAGCATTTAGTTATGTTTCTAAATGCAATGCAGATGCATCTTAAATAGGGTTTTCTTCTCCATTAAGGCTATGTTTCCAAAGGCAAGGTGCTGCCGCATTCCTGTTGTTACTAGTCATTACCTGCACATTTCTTTTGTGGTTCAGACATTTAAGCCTGGACCACGATGGCATCAACCATGCATGATCGGCTGACGCCTATATGTGTCAGCCATTTATTGGCGGTAATGATGAGCATCGAAAGGTCTAAGTCAGCCTTGTGAGTACTAAGCACAATGGGGGAGATTTATAAAAGGTGTTCTTTTAATTTTTGCAAACGGATCCTTAAAATGTCCTTATTCATTATTATGAGTGTTGATATTTATAACATATTCTAGGTACATTTCTAAATGTTTTGACCGTAAAGAATAAGAAGAGATCAGACGCAGCCTTAAATATTTGAAGAAAATGATGTAGCTCAATTTTTGAAAATAACTACAAAATTCACTGAGCCACTTTTTACAAATTTTTTTTTGTAAACTTTTACAAACTTCATTACTCCATTTTATTAAAAAAGCATACTACACAGCATTATGTCCTCCTAAATTGTCCTGATACTTTTATAACTAGCAGCAGCAATCGTACCACCATTATAACACTTCTTTTCCATTAACTTTTATAAATCTCTCCCTATGTCTCTTTCGTCCTCAGTGCAAATCACCTATACTGCAACTTACCAGCATTCTGATTTGAGTGCTTGGAAGTTGCAGCAAACAGTCAAAATGAGGTAATCATCTTCTTTGTGAATAACACCTAAGAGCAAATTTTTCCATCCTAAATGCATGCCAGAAAGGTAGCCATAACAGTGGGGGTTATGCACTAAGGCATGCTAAAGAGGTGATAAAGTGGAGATGACTTCACCATTGATATCACTTCTCCAATTCCTATGTTATTATATGGAGCCAAGCACTAACATCTCCAAAGTTGGCTCTATATAATAACATAGGAATTGGAGAAGTGATATCACTGAAGAAGTCATCTCTGCTTTATCAACTCTTTATTACGCCTTAGGGCAAATCCTCCATTGTGTTGCAATGCATAGGATTCCTCTCAGGCACTCAAATGTATTTTGCTATGGTTGCAGAATTTTCATAGCTATTTTAACAGAATGTGTTACATTTTAATTGAGACAGAATGCTCTCTTACAAATGAGTAAGAAAGAAGCTCAGAGGGATGATCCGGTACACACATGATGAAGTGCTCATAATGTGCCCAAAAGAAATCTGAAATGTTAATAAAACTTAAATATTTATGTTATTGGATTTGTCCTGCCAGGATAATGTTGCATGCATATGCACAATTTCCAGTTGTCCCAGATATGCAGGGTTTTATCAATAAACAACTGCGGAGCATTCTAACCGCATCATAGGGGAGACATACAATGTCTCATTGATTTAAGTGAGGTTTTTAACCCCTTGAATGCCAGAGAGGTCTCCAGCACATCACAAGCTTCAGAGACCTCTGTAGAATTTGTGGTTAAAACCTCATTAACAATCAATGGGAATTTTTTTAATTGGTTATAATGCAGTTGGGTTGCCTCAGAATTGCACCACAAATCCTTAGTACATCAGCTGCACTGTGTAATCCTGGAGAAGTCTATGTACACATTGCCCATTGTGATCCATGGTATGAAGGCAATGTAATCCCAACTGAGCTGTCACACTCCCAATGTCCGAGACTGGTTTTTGGCTTAATACCAACATAAATTAACCTCTTGTGATTACAAGCATAAATAAATTAACACCTTGTAAACAGGAGTTGCATTCTTATCACTCCTTTTACATGAATTAGCATTTTCCCTTCTGACTCCATTTTAGCTTTTAGCTCTAGTTTCTCTTCATGTTACAGGTAACGATCCAGGAGGAGATAGCAAAGAGACAGTTAGTGACCTAAACATAAGGGGCGAAAAAAGATCAAGACAAATGGTGTAATTGAAAACCAAGGGAATTTTTTCATTCACAAAAACACGAGGTGTAGAAGGAAAGGGGCAAGAGGCCAAGGGTTGTGTCCTGATGGAAATCATTTTAGAGTCAGAAGACAAGGGGGAGAAGGGCTGGGCCTTGTGGGACACCAACAGAAAGGTTGGTTACATTTGAAAGGAAGCAGGAGACATGTATAGAGCTCTGTCTATGTGATGGGGTTCTCAAATATTTTGATGTGGGGAAACCATTTTGTTTAAAATAGAATCTGTTTTGGAAACCCAGCAAAAACAGCATTTACCCCTTAGATGCTAGAAAGGACACCACTATACATTGGAGACCTCTGTAGCATGCAAGGTGTTAACATTGTTTCAGTGTCAAATATTTAACCCCTTAAGGACCACACGGGTATGCAGCCACGCTGCCATCCCAGAATTCCATGACATACCAGGACCGCCACTGGTCCTTAACCCCTTACGTCCAATGCCGTGCCAGGACCGTCACGGAAGTCCGGCACATCGTTTAATTCAGGGCTCCCCAAGTGGCTGCACGCTGATCAGGGAGCTCTGATTCGGATCTAAAAAAAAAAAAATGCCCAGTGGTCCTCAAGTGCGTGTGCACTCATCAGTTGTTAAGGGGTTAACATTTGGACGTTACGATCCTGTCACTTCACTGATCATTAAGGGGTTAAAATTCCAGTTGGTTCCAGTAACTTAAAGTGAAATTGTGACTTTGTAACAAATGTATGGTTTTGAAACTGCTGCAGTTTTTTTGATCATTGTTTTTTTATTTCAAACTATAGTTTGAGGCATTTTTCTTTATTTATATTTGTCAGTTTAGGTAAATAGGCTAGTACTTCCTGGTTTGTTGTACAGCTCTTAGAAGGAAAGCAAGAAAGTGGAGCATTCACTATTTTATAAAAGCCATAAATGTATGTGCCATTTGCAGTTGCTCACATTTTGATGCAAGAAACCTATTAATTCCTTGATACTGAATAACTAATGCTCCTAAACAAACAGCAAAGTTAGCAAACATTATTAATGGCAAACTTATCCAGGCATATGTGATTGTTTGCTAATTGCTTTGCTGAATTAGGTGTAATTGCTAATCCTCTCACAAAACGGTCTTTTTGAAACACTTTCGCTAAAAAAAATGAGCAAACGTTCGCTGATTGAGAAAAAATACATGCAATTCAGTAACATTTTGGTGATAATCATTTTGCCATTAAATGTACATTGTAAAGAGAGACTGTACACGTTTCTTGCTTTCCGCCCTTAGTACTGTCCAGAGTCAGAGAGTCTATCACCAAGGTAATCTATGCGTGCTGATAATGGACAGTACTAAGGGCGTAATGCAAGAAATGTGCACATGCGCAGAAGGCATTTTCCCTGTTCAGATAGACATTTTGCATGTTCTAATCCATGAAGATGTAGAACAAATGCTTCTTGAATTGCGCATAAACAATACCTTTTACGACAGCACTACACAGATAAAATTGCTCGCAATAGCACTTCCTGCATTACGCGCATTCGCTATTCTACTCAGACAGATTAGTTAATTTTGACCATGTCCCCCCAGAAAACAAATATGCTCAGCTGTTCAATAATGTTGGTTTTTCATGCGCAATTCAACAAAATCATGCACAAACCTATTCCGTAGTGGTTTTCACACTGGAAAAAGCACATGCACATGTTTTTTGCATTCCGTCCTGAAAGCCATATCAAGCACTTCATAAAACCCTGATTTGATCCCTGCTCTTGTCAGTGTTTTAAAGTAGAGAGTGGGGTTGGAAAGTAGAGTAAGTACTGAGGACCAAATCATGTTTTCAGAGGATCAGCTATACTTATGCCACAACAAGCCCTCTGTACATGGTGACACAATCCACCATGATGGAACTGTGGTAGGAAGATGCAGGGTGCACTACAATTTTTAAATTAACTTTTTGGTGGTAGAGGACAGCATGGGGCCTGTGGGCTGCATGTTTGGCATGCCTCGTATAGGGCATATATATTAAGACAAAAGTGAAGGAATTATGGGGAAAACTAATTGTACCATAGGAAGCAAGCAACAATTTCCTTTTCACTTTTTGAATTCTAGAAAGGTCTACAAAGTGTTGCATTAGTGTCATTATAGAGTGAAATTAGTTCTGTAAGTTTGGTATTTGTATGAAACATGGCATTTTGCACCAGCAAAAATTAAACATTTTGTTTCGCATTTTAACCAAGCAGAGAGATGGACATCAATAATTAAGAAAAAACAAAAACAAAAGAGCAGGTTCATTCACTTTTAGACATTAATCGAACAGGTTCCTGTTCATGCCGAAGATTGACTCTCTCACTCATCTGTTCATTTCTGTCTTTCCTGCTATCACCTCTATACACAAGCTACCCGTTGCTGCCTTCTCTCTACATGTTCACCACTGCATCTGCCTCTATACACAAGCTCCACACTGCCTTCCCCTCTATAACAACTTTCCTGCTGCCTCTACCGCTATACCCAAACTCTCTGCTGTATCCTCCTCTACATGTAAGTTCCATGCTGTATCCTCCTCTATATGTATGTTCCATGCTGTTGCCTTCTCAATAAACAAGCTGTCCACTGCTTCTTCTTTCCACATACACCAAGCTGCCTCTTCCTCTACTCACAACCTCCTTGCTGTTGCCTCCATCTCTGTACATAAGTTCCCTGTTATCGCCTCCTCTATGCACAAGCTCCCTGCTGGCTTCCCTATTTATACAAGCTCCCCAGCTGCCTCCTCCTCTATACTCAAGCTCCCTACTGCTTCCTTCTCTATACACAAGCTCCCTACTGCCTCCTCCTCTATACTCAAGCTCCCTACTGCCTCCTCCTCTATACACAAGCTCCCTATTGCCTCCTCCTCTATACTCAAGCTCCTTACTGCCTCCTTCTCAATACACAAGCTCCTAGCTGCTGCCTCCTCCTCAGCTGGATCCTCCACTGCCTCCTCTCTCCACATATCTGCCTCCTTTTCTCTCCCCATGCCCCTGTCACCTCCTCCCTATCCCCATGTCCCAATGTTCCCTTCCCCTCTGTCTCCAGCACCTTATTGCTCCCCATCTACCCCTGTCCCTCTTTGACCCTCCCACCTCCATGATTTTTCACAAATCAGTTAGAATGGACCTGTATTTTTCTCCACATTCTCCCAGTTGATCCTCTCGCTCTTTTTTCCCTGTGATGTAGTTTGTTCATCCCAAAATGATTATACTTCGTCTTTTTACATATGCCCCTAAATGTTGCTAGCCTACTAAGCACGTTGATAGGACTTTATAGTTCCATTTAAATAAATGGGACATTAGAGGCCATATGCACATGCAAAAAAGAGGAACAAACCAACTGCATCTTGAGGACACATAAAAAAAACTGATAATTTATATGGGGCTTTTAACCACTTGAAAGCTTGATAAGTTTGTATTGCACTGCAGTGGGTTAAAAAGATTTAAAAATCCCCTTGAAAATAACAGGACTTTTAATTTTCTCCATGGTGCAGGCAGTTTGCTCCCAAATCACTCCTCTTTTGTTTTGTGCATACAGCCCTAGGTGGGGTGGCTCTTCGCTCTCTGCGCTGTGAAGCGTAGCTGTACTTGACGCATAGATTAGCAAGTGACAAAATGCCGATTATAGTAGCAAAATGGTGAAATAAGAACATTACAGAAAGAAAATACAGATAACCGAATTACTGATACGTGTTAATTCTTTGAGTGCCAGAGAGTTATCCAACGCAATGTGTTGCATACCTCTCTGGCCCGCAGAGGGTTAATAGAAACATAAAGGTATGTTATGAAAGTGTTCATTTTCTATCACATTACAATAAATCATTAACCCTTTCCCTCAATCACTCTGGCTTTTATAGCAGTTCTTGCACATATTCCTTCCAGTTGCTCTTCATAAATGTGCCTAAATCCCCTCCTGAATGTAAGCTCATTGTGACAGACAATACATTTTCCACCATTTATGTTGGTATTATTTTCACTTTTATTGGATCTATCACCTTGAATTTTTTTTGAATATTTGAAAACTTTATTCAGAACTGCCTCTGAGTCATGTTAACCAAAATTCCAGCAGATGTATGGTTTAGATATTCACACGTTTATTTCTGAGAAAAGAGACAGCGAAGATTTCCTGGTATGGTACTGCACAGAGCATCATTAACATTAGAAACTTTATTGAAAACCTTCATTAGCAAACCTCACTGAACAGCTTAATTAGCATATGAAACCTCACTGGTACAGCATGGGTACCACAATTAGCATACATTAGCATACAGTAACAAGAATAAATATCTCCTTAGCTGGTCTTTTGGCTAACATGACGCATAGGCAGTTTTTACAGCAGTTTTCCTCATGCAAACTTGAATCAGGGTGAAATGTCCACTTTAAGGTGTTTTGTTCATTGTTTGCATTATGTAATGTAATTAGGTTTCGTTGACAAAATGTGACAAATGGCCATAAACAAAACAAAATGGTGCAATTCTGAGGCAAAGCAGCTGTACCACAGACGACTAATAAGCATTGCTTTTAACTATAAAGGAAATAAATGTCACATTTAAATTGATGGGAATTTGGGGATTTTTTTAAACTTGTTGCAGTTGGTTTGCGCGAGAATTCAACTCAACATTTCTGTACTGCATAGGGCCCTTTAATACGGGGGTCTGCAATATGAGGATCTTCAGCTGCTACCAACTACAGTTCCCATCATAGCCATGGCTGGTAGGGGATGATAGGCATTGTAGTGCAGCAACATCTGAAGTGACCCACATTGCCCACTTGTGTTTTAGCTCTTTGAATGCCAGAGTAAACACATTATGAAGAAATGCATTGTAAACCCCTCTGGCACTCAAAAGGTTAATGTCTTTGTAAAGCATTATAATTAGGAATCACTGGCAAACTGTTACTAAATCTTTAAAGGGGATTCTTTAATCTTGCCCTTGACTATTTACTACAGTAAACCATCCCTCCCCTTCTCATATTACGAGCCTTAAAATCTAATGGCAACCGCTAAATCCTCATTCCAGGGTGACCTTCAAAGGAGCGTACCTGATAATTTGGCAGCCTGCCCAAGCCTGGCTGGGAGATCAGATCACGGGGTATTACTGAACCAGGGAGAATGGGAGAAAGAGAGAGATAGCAATGTGTTTTGTAAGCAGATCAAGATTCATTAATGATTTCAGCCAGTTTATTTTTAACTTCACCTCTAGTGTATTGTTGCAGCACAAAGCTTTCCCTGGACCTCATTCAGCCTAGATATACTGCAGTGTGTTAGATGATGGCTGATTCTATGCATTTGTTGTGTAATGTATGGACCTGACACTATTTGTCTGTCTTTGCTTATGTGTTTTTTATCATGATTAAAGACATAGTCTAAAACCATCTGCAAAGAAATGTTATACCTGTAAATTTGGACTCTGAGGGCATTATTACTACAGTAACATCAGAAAGTGATATTTTAAAGTTGCCTGAAAACGCTGAAATATAAAATTAATGAAAGAGAAAACAGAAGTGAGAGAAGTATGATAAGTGTTCAGCAAAATGAACAAATGATCATTTAATCTGGGAATATTTTTTAGTTAGGAGCTGCTCCACCTTCACTTATTACCATCTCTCTTGCCATTATAGGGGAGACATTTCCATATCAGTCTGGCTCTGGCCATACAGGCAATCCAGCACAGAAATGTCAGGCAAATCTCCGCAAGTGACACAGCAACCCCAGACATACATATCAGCTTATTATGGGCTTTCCATTGAGGTGCAGATGATCTCTGTAGCACAGGTAGTGCTAGGGTGTCCATGTCTAGATTACCTTTCCAGACAAAAAGTAAAGAAGTTTAATAAGCGCTCATCAAAATTGAACAAACATGATAATTTTTTGTTTGTTGGTACCCAATCAGGAGCTGTTCAAGCTTGTTTTTCATTTTCCTTTTCCATTATTAAAGAAACATTTTCAGAATTGTGCCCACACAGGCAATCAAGCCCTAAATCTCAGTTAAATCTCCTCTCGACAAGAGAAGCAGCTACTTCAGACATACTTCTCAGCCTAGAATGTGTCTTGTTGGTGAAGTGTAGCTGATCACTTTATACACATGGAGAGAAAAGAGTCCACATCTACATGTCAATGATGAGACTCATACTAGGCCAAAACATATATCTGCCTTTGATGTTTGTGCAGAGATTTGACTTGACATTATTCGCTGGACTGCCTGGATGTGGCTGGGACAAGAGTGACTTGCATGATGGTGTTTGCCGACTGAATGTTACATAGTAATTTAGGTTGAAAAAAGACTTGCGTCCATCCAGTTCAACCCTTTTCCTATTCCTGTTTACCATCGCTGACCCAAAAGAAGGCATCTGACTCCAAATGGCAATCAGACTTCTCCCTGGATCAACAAGCCCTAACTAAATATTAATCCCAATACTAACGTACATAGCCCTCTATATTATGCTCTTTTAAATAAGTATCCAGGCCCCTTTTAAAGGCATCTAATGTATTTGATAGCACTACCTCCTCCGGAAGTGCATTCCATACCTTTATTGTCCTTACTGTAAAGAAACCCTTCCACTGTTGTAGATTAAATCTCCTTTCCTCAAGTCTAAGCGGGTGGCCCCTTGTCCTGTGTACTGTTCTGTTAATGAACAGGTCTTTTGAAAGCCCTTTATATGGGCCTTGAACATATTTATATAGTGTTATCATATCCCCTCTAAGACGCCGTTTCTCTAGTGTGTACAAGTTTAACTTTTCTAGCCTCTCTTCATAACTAAAACTTTCCATTCCCCTTACTAGTTTTGTAGCCCTCCTCTGCACTTTCTCTAGTTCCATAATGTCCTTCTTCAGAAAGGGCGCCCAGAATTGAACAGCATATTCTAGGTGGGGTCTTACCATGGACCTGTAAAGAGGCATAATTATATCTTCCTCCCTTGAGTCAATACCCCTTTTAATACATGCCAATATCTTATTGGCCTTTGCTGCTGCCAGCTGGCACTGCATGCTACAGCTAAGTCTATTGTCTACCATTACTCCCAAATCCTTTTCATTAGTAGATTTCCCCAGAGAAACACCATTTAAACTATATGTTGCATTTTTATTATTATACCCAAAATGCATAACTTTACACTTGTCTATATTGAATCTCATTTGCCTGCCCAGTTACTCAATTTGTCCAAATCCTCTTGTAATGAAGACACATCCAGTTCAGACTTTATTACCTTACTTAATTTTGTGTCATCGGCAAACACTGATACATGGCTTCCTATGCCCTCTGGGAGGTCATTAATAAACAAATTAAAAAGAAGAGGACCCAGGACAGATCCCTGAGGCACTCCACTTATCACGTTTATCCAACTGGAGAACTTGCCATTTACTACCACTCTTTGCATTCTATCTTTCAGCCAATTTCCAATCCACACACAAACATTTTCCTCTAGTCCTATTTCATTCAATTTGTACAGTAACCTCTTGTGCGGAACTGTATCAAATGCCTGGGCAAAGTCTAAATAGATCACGTCAACTGCCACTCCCTCATCTATATTATTACTTACTTTTTCATAAAATGCGATCAAGTTCGTTTGACAAGACCTATCTTTCACAAAGCCGTGTTGGGTATTGCTAATGATATTCCTGTTCCAGCAGAATTCTTGAATATATTCCCTTAGCAACCTTTCAAACAGCTTCCCTACCACAGATGTCAAAATGTATAAAAACTGGCACTCAAATATATCAGTTAAGTTTGTGTACAGTTCAGAGAATCTGGTACACGAGAAGTAAATGCTCTAAATAGAAAATGATTGAATTCTCTTGTGGTTTTTCAGGTTGTGGTGGAGCGGCAGCAGGTGCAGAAGATGAGGGAGAAGCAGAAGCTGGCTGGATTGAAGGAGCTGCAATCCTCTTGTCTGTTGTCTGTGTTGTACTTGTCACTGCCTTCAATGACTGGAGCAAAGAGAAGCAGTTCAGAGGCCTTCAAAGCCGCATTGAACAAGAGCAAAAATTCACAGTAGTTCGTGGAAGTCAGGTCATTCAGATCCCTGTGGCTGAACTTGTGGTGGGAGACATTGCACAAGTTAAATACGGTAAGTATCTCAACAAATAGATATTAGTATGTAAACTATCTAAATATAGTGAGATTGTAGTAGTGAAGAAAACATGTGTGTGTATAGTCCAGTTGTGACATATTTGTGTACCCGCATTGTTTCCAAGTTTCCTGCAGCCAGATCACTTTATCTCTGCAACATAAGTATGTTCTTAGGAGTGGGAGAGACTGCAGAACTCAATTGACTTGAAGATTTCTGAATCTTTATTGCTGCATAGGCTTAGTCAACAGGGAGTATATGAGGAAGGTCGAGATGTAGGACAGTGAAAAGAAAGAAGAAGAAAAGGAGGAGCTCATAGGGTTAAACCTTCTTGGGACTTATGTAGGTATATAAAATAAAATTATTATATTCACATGTGTAAATGGCCACAAGGATATTACTTGTGGCAAATAGGCAAGTGGGGGATATTACACTGCCTGCCACGCATATCAATGTCAAACTAGCTGCTCCTCTGAAATCAACCTTAAAAAGAAGAAAGGAAAACACATCACAAAAAGAAGAAGAACAAATGTGGGAGCGTCTTATAAACAGACAAACAATCTTCAAATAATCAACCTTTACTTACAATTAGCAGTTCTCCATGTTATATGCTATATAACTGTATATAACAACAGAGGATATCAACCTTCCCCTGTTCAGGCTCTCACGGCCTCCACTCCAAAGGGTTCCAGGAGACTCCAAATATGTTCCGAAAAAGATCAACAAGAAGGCGATCATCAAATAAAATCTATTTTATTTTATAAACATTTAAAAAGAAAACACCAACACGTTTCTTTTTTGATTATTTGAAGATTGTATACCTGTGTATAAGAAGCGCCTCCATTTGTCTTTGTTTTTTCCAGATGTAAGATAGAAACATTACATCGACTGAGCCTATGCAGCATTAAAGATTCATACAGACTTACAAAGTCCCATGAGTACTCCATTTTTTCTAACTATATGAAACAAAGTGGATTGCACCAGGGCCTAAAACAACTGTGAGTGTCAGGATTTCTGCATCTCTCTCACGTTCTCTCTTCTCGCTCTCTCTCTACACACACACACACCACAGAGCACATTTCTGTTAGTTCAATAGTCTGTTACTAGTAAAAAAAAAAATAAGCTGCAATTTCTCTGTGTTTAAGCATGGAATCATTACAATTATATACTAAAATGTGGGACAGATGTTTTGTTTTGTTTTTTTCTTTTGTGTAACAGGTGACCTTCTCCCTGCTGATGGCATATTTATTCAAGGAAATGATTTGAAAATTGACGAAAGCTCCTTAACTGGGGAATCTGATCAAGTCCGCAAGTCTGTGGATAAAGACCCAATGCTTCTGTCTGGTAAAGACTCTAAACGTTTTCTCATTTTACATAGGACAATATTCTCTTATGTAAGAAATTCTATCTAGCCCCTTTTACCAAGGGTACAAGTATCCTTTTGGGGGTAGGTTGTAACTAAGAAACACACAGATAAGGGATAATAATAAAGATGATTGTATTATGTACAGAATCAAAATACTGTTACAGTTTGAATGTTATTTACATGAATTGAGCAATATTGTAGATTACAGGTATGGAAAAGATGGAATTAAATTGGATACCAGTAAATTAAATGAAGCTCAACTGACTTTTCTCACCACACCCACTTGCAAATTTATGGTGGCCTCACACTAGATATTATTGATGGGTAGAAAGCTCAAGGAACAGATTTATCAGAAGCATTTTGTTTCTTATCTGAACTCTTTGTTTAGTTGACAAAAAGAAACAAAAAGACTCACTGCTTTCTTATTTAACTAAGAAGGAACCTTCTTAAACACCTAACCAAGGAAGGACATCCTGTAAAAACCCTTTGAAGCAACCCCCTGCAGTTTGGGACAGCTGAAATTTTCTTGAATTCTTAATTAAGCAAATAGAATTCCCACTGTTCTAAGCCATAACACAGATCTATACCTATGCATTTTATAGCTGTAAATAAATACTAATATACTAGTTGAAGAGCCCGTTACACGGGCCACAGTGCCACTGCCGCCCGGTCGCGGGGCAGTCATGAGCAGGAGAGACTGCCCGCACCGCGGCTGATACAGGGCTGGACGCTCCGGCGCAGGCAGTCTCTCCTGAGCATGACTGCAGCACGCTCATCAGTGTCTACTGCGCATGATGCAGCGTTACACATATTTTAGCAAATTATTATATAGGATATGCATATACATATATATATATATACACACACACACATACACACATACAGATGTCTATCCATATAGATATAGACATGTTTGCATACATAAACACACATATACACCTCCACAGTCAAACCCCTGTTATAAGTCATATTTGATCAACTTTCACTTACACTTATTACACACTGTTTAATAGTGGCTTAATATCAATTAGAGATGTAGATCAAGCAGACTAGTTTTGAATGTAAATCAATGCATTCATTTACAAACTCTAGTAAGTCAACAGATAATATTTATACTTACAAATAAATGCATAGGTTTGAGAAATGCTCTGCTAACTTTATTTAGAGTCAGGCTGTAGAATCAGGTCATCTGCTGCCTGGAGAAATGAAGATAGCTCCACTGCTGTATCCCTCCCCAACCAGGAATATTCCAGTAACCGAGTACTGAAAACCTCACAAAGCCGCTCACTCAACCATAAAATCTTTGAATAGCATGGTATTATGAAGCAAAAGAGAAGAGATGCTGAGAGTTAGGAAGCAGACCCAACATTCAGATATGAACAGAAGCAAAAAGACTTTTGTGTCCAGTGAATAATATAGGTTTCACATTTCATTAGGAAACATGTAAACTCTACAAGAATTTTGGAACTTGACTTTGTTGTTATAATGCATAATTTTATTCTATCACGGAAATCATATATGGCATGTCACACTGCAAATTATTTGTTACTTTTTCTTGCAAAATGAATCCAAGCTGTAGCTGAAAGGGATATTTCAATAAAAATGGATTTCTCAAATCAATATGTCTGATACACCTTTTATCTTATTCAGGTACGCATGTGATGGAGGGCTCAGGACGAATGCTTGTTACTGCTGTTGGTGTCAATTCTCAGACTGGAATCATCTTCACCTTGTTAGGAGCAAGTGAAGCTGAGGATGAAAAGAAGGACAAGAAAGGTGAGTGACTCCATGCAAGATCTGAAGAGAAGTTTTTACAAAGCAAAATATCAACATATGATATGATTATTCTTCAGTTGCCAGTCCCTTTCTTTCATTTGGTGGCTGGAGTGCCAGTGTCTAAAGTGCCATTGTCTAAAGTTGAAAATAAGAAGCTTCATGAATTAATGTGTCTCTGATTGTTTCTGTGTTGTAGTCCATTTAATAACATTTTTTGTCTTTATATATTATTGGATATCTTTTCCAAACAGGTACAAAGTATATTTATCTTACATATTCTTGGGAGCATTGTCATAACGGATATGTCTCCTCTTGTGTCACAGTTTTAGCAGTAGCCTGACAGTTCTCAAAAGAACAGGATCACAACACATGCAGAGGCACAAGAGTAATGGTCAACAAAGCATGTTCTCCAAGGCATATAATCACCTTACCTCCATTAGCAGGATGATATTTATGTATCCCTGCAACCATTATCCCATATACTGTGTATCACTGCATCGAACCTACCTGTTTATCACTGAACATTCTCCATTGTTAACATCCTATTTTTGTTTTGTTTTTAATCATCACCACACAGGCTTGAAAAAGGAGGATGGACCCCAGCCACAAGGTAGCGTAAGAACTATAACCCTGTAGGCTTAGATTAATTTCGTTTATATTTGAGACATTTTTGAGACACCTTCTTAGAAAAGGACACATGAAATATGCAAGACACTTTATTCATGTTCCCAATCTAAGAAGAATTATTTCGTACAAGTATCAGATACTAACCATAGAGCCTCAGACTGGAAACTTTAAGAATAGCAACCCTTTTATATTCCTGAAGGGTAACTATGTTTCTTGTACCTAGAGAAAATTTAAGACCAAATTAGAATACAGTTGAAAGGCAACAGTATGAAAATGAATCAAGGACTATCATGTTTTGGTTTTCTGGTATAGTTAATATTTAATATAGCTTGGTAGCAGATAATTACATTATTTAATGTTATTGATTGTGGATAAAGGGGAAGCTCCAATTACATGTCCAGCATATGGTCCATCTAATGATCCAGTGTTCAATCTTTATTTTATAAAACAAAATGATTGATCGTATAGTTCCTCATTAATTCATATGTATTATTTACTTTGTATTTTCTCCAATATTTGCATTTCTTTCCTTTTAGTTATTTTCATTCTCTTTATTTCTTCAAATTTATCACAGTTGACACCATCCATCCACCCTCTCACCCTCCTGCAGCTACAGATGGTGCCGCAGGGGCAAACGCCATTGATAATGCAAATGCCAGCTTAGTGAATGGTATGTTAAGAGTACCTAGCTTTTGTCTTTACATCATGCGCTGCACTCATTTGTTTAATAACGTACACATTTATAAGGACCTTACTCTTGTTCTTTCTGCAAACAACCTTTAGCCAGGATTTCCTGCCGGCTTTCAAATCATACTTTAAAGTGTCTGTAAAATGGCAGCTTGATGATGAGCATAACTAACTGTTCATTGTCTTTGAAATCGACTTCTGTTATCCAAAAACTGTATTTTTGAATGTTAAAAGGTCCAGTTATTGAAATAAGAGAGCATTACAACGAAATACTATAAAATAAAGCCAAATAAATACCCAGATCTGGTCTGGGTGCACTGACAATACAATATAGATGGCTAATTACATACAATAAGTGTATGCATATTTGAGCATCTTGTCACAATGGGCTATATGCAGAAGGCAAAAAATATGAGCACCAACTACTGTATTCAGTTGGGAACAAATAATAATTTCCCAAAGCCCCATATAGTTAAATGGGCCTTTTAACCCCTTGGTTTCTAGAGAGGTCTACAATGCATTGCAAAGCAGTGCATTCGGGGATCTCTCTAGTATTCAAGGTGTTAAAAGCCCCATTCATATAAAGTGTAATATTTATTTCCCCGCTGTGATTTAGTTGGTTTGTTCTAGCATTACTCATCTTTTCCTCTTTCTGCATGCAGACCAACATCTCTGTTATAAAAATATAATTTATTGGATTATTTTTTATTATATCATGAAATTATTACAATGGTGGAAGCAGTAATCCAGTGCTGTATTGCATACTGATTGCAGTGAATAATGGGCACTCATAATGGGTATAGGAACATGCACTGTAGTGCAAAAAATAAATGTGTTTCTGCCATAGCCTTTTGTAGATGTTTCTTATACTATAATATAAGAGAACATCTGAAAAACATTCTGTAATATTTGACTTGATAAGCATTTTATTTTAATGTCTTATTTGATGTCATATCTATAATGTGGCAAGATGGACTAAGCACTGAAAACCTGCCAGTTGCTTTGCTTTAGTCCCTTTAGGTGTAATATTATTACATCATTAATCAGTATGAAACATATAAACATGCATAATATCATGTGCAGTATTTGTGCCTTGTTGTATCAGTATGAAGCATGTCAAGGTACAATAGTATGTGTAAGTTAGTATGACGTAAATGAACATTGGTTTAATTTTCCCCTTCTCCACTTAAACTGACTCCATTATCTCGGAATTTAGATCAGCTCTCCAGTCATAAATGTCTTTATTTGTAGATGTATTCGCAACCCTTTCATTGCCACAGGGGTGTACAATGCACATCCCCATGGTACTGCAAGCTGTCCACAGGCTTCCTAGAGAGCCACAGGAAGATCCCAACATTGGCAATCTCAGATTGGCAATGTTAGGACTGGTAACTCCGACAGCAAAATCTGCTATTGGAGCTTAATGTATGAGGTGAATGCACCTACATGAATATGACAATGACTCATTAACCTGCATTTCCATATGCAAATGAGCCCTGGTTAAAGAAATTAGAGCAAAATCCTAAACCTGTCGAATGGCCGATTCATGGAGATGTTGGAGATTGTGGCAGATTGGTGGCGGATTCACATGGGTATGATGGAGAAGACATCTTAGTTCATACTATCACTATACCACCAACACAAATTCACCACCATCCTGCCTCTCTGGCACATTATTGCCCTTTCGGGCATGTGCATGGATTAGCGACAAGTTAAACTGTAATACATTTTAAATGAAGCATTTCCCAGCAGTTTGAATACCTTTGTTTTACTCAGCAAGAAAAGCTCTTCCCTACTTCTCTTTTCATAATAAAAGTTGTGCATTTTTGAATGAATACTGTATCCTAGTTATAAGTGTCTCTTAATTTGTTTAACAGAATGACTTCCCTAGATAGAAGTCCATACATCAGTGAGTAATATGTATTTATTTAAGAATAACTATATAGATGTATGTGACTGCTATAAGAAGTACACCTAGCTAAGGAAATAATTCTGTTAAACAGTGTAAGGTGGAGATGCACCAAGGCATGATTAAGAGGCAATAAAGTGGAAATTGCTTCTCCAGAGATATCACTTCCAAGTCTTGTGTTATTCTGTGGAGTCAATCACCCCCAAATTCCGCTTATTATTCCTAGAGTTCCTAGTTCCCCTTTAAGCACTCTGGGGGAGATGTACTAAGGCGTGTTAAAGCAGAGATGACTTCTCCAGTGATATCACTTCTCCAAGTCCTATATCATTCTATGGAGCCAATGCTCTAAGATTTCTTCTGCTTTGGAAATCTTAGTGCATAGGCTCTGTAAAATAAAATAGGAACTGGGGAAGTGATATCACTGTAGATGTCATCTTCACTTTATCAACTCTTTATCACACCTTAGTGCACAACCCCCTTTGTATTGTTAGCTCTGTGGCTTGAATTTGGCATCTACCCATCAGAAATTGAAGGCTAAACCATTAGACTGTCAGTGGGGTGTTCAGTAGCACAATACTAATTGATGACCAGAATATGTCCCACTCTTCTAACGTGTATTCTCCTTACAGCTAGTGGATTATAATGGCAAATTAATTTGTCGGACCAACATTTAGTAAAATGTACAAGATTTCACACATCACGGGTGTCTTTCATCGGGAGCTATCTGATGAAGAACCATGTGACATTTGAAAGCTTTTCCATTTTGTTAACTCTTGCTCCATAAAGGTACCATACCACTCATTATATCCAAGCTTTAACCCTCTGAGAGCCAGAGAGGTATCCACCGGATACCTCCCTGGTACTCAACTGGTTAAACTACACAACATAAAGAACCATCATAGTTATACCCCACTTCTATTTACTAACTGTAATCTTTCACCATAGGGCCTTATGTATAAAGTGCACCAATTCTGGAGCAATAAAAAATTCTAAATAATTTGGAGAATGCTGAAGAGGTCTGAAATGTAATTATATGCAATGCATTGGAAATCCTTATAACATTCAAGGGGTTAAAAATTCATTTAAATTGATTGGAATGTTTATTTGTCCCCTGTGCTGCAACAGAGTTGCCCCAGAATCAGGGCACTTTGTCTTTATACATAAAGCCCATAAAGTAATATACTAAAGTGGTGCTGCATGCATTTTTGATGTAGCGTAACCTTGCTCCTCTGTATCAAGTGCACGTGCATAACAAATGGGGTTTCTCTTGAGGTCATGCATCTAATTTGCATATTAATGAGGACATTGCACTAAATAAAAACAACAGCAAACAACACAGCTTGCAGCAAAGTCTTCCACCAGCTTTTTGGTGGAGTAGGTTTGGATGTGACATTTGTGCCAAGCATTGGGGAGATGTGTAGCACTATTTCCTATGTAATCTGCATATCAGCTTGATTTAAACCTGATAAATGTCATTATGTAACAATTTATAACATTTACACTTCTCATATTAGCTTAGGCATTTGCAGCATTCAAGGAGTTAAAATAAATTCATATTATTTTCTCTGCATATCTTGGATAACATTATCCAATTCCCGTCAGTAACTCTTCAATGTTTTTATCATATAAAATTTTTATCATTATGCATTAACCTCTTGAATACAAGAGATGTCTCACAACACATTGCAAAGCAATGCACTGAACATGTTTCTAGCAGTCAAGGGTTTAATGGGCTACACAAATTTACAAAGCAATCCAAATTTTCAAATACTTTTGTTACAATTTTGTAGTCTCTCTGTGAATACTGTGTGTACAATTGTAATTATAATCCCATTTTATATACATTGAAAATCAGTTGTAGAAATGGTAGGAAACAATAAACAAATCTGCCTAGAACTGAGCAGGTTGTGTATGTGTGAAGACATTAAGGGACGTGTTCAATAAGCTTAATATGTGCAAAGCTGGAGAAAACCATCTTCACCACAGGGGACAAGTAATATAATCCCCAAATTCCTAATGCCCAAAATCCCATTGATTTAAATTGGACTTTTAACCTTTTACGGTGTGATTAAGAGGTGATACAGTGGAGATGACTTTTCAGGTGTAATAAACTATCCAGTTCCTATGTTATTCTAGGAGACTAGTAGAGTAAAAAAGACACATTTATTGGCTGAGTGGCTTTGGGTGACTGAAGAAGAGTTCTAGTTTTCTTTAAAGCTTGCATCAAAACCACTCAGCCGATAAAGGTATCATTTTTACTGTGCTAGTTTCCTGCATTTTCAAAGGCTTACATGGTACTACACTTTATACATATGTTATTCTATGGAGCCTTTGCACTAAGATATTTCACGTTGGAGAAAGCTTAATGACTCCATAGAATAACGTAGGACTTGGAGAGTTCATCGCATTGTAGAAGTCTTCTCCACTTTATCATGTCTTTATCGCAATTAAAGGGATAGTAATGTTTCATAATAAAAGCAGCTCTAATTAATCATCATAGTATTTGGACTTTGGAGAGTGTTATTTCAATTCTGTCAGAGTTGTAGTTCAAGAGCAATTCAATGACAAAGTCTCCCCCTCCCGCCCCTTTTACTGATGTCACACTGTTCAGCCAGATCAGAAGGGAGGTGCCTAGGTAGACTGCAGATAGGGACAATCTTCAATTAAGATAAGGAAAAAACCTGAAAAACTTGTCAAGGGGGAAGGGCTTTCATTGTGTTTATAGAAAGAAGAGTGTCCCCTGCTGTTATCTGTCTGGTCTATGGACTGCATTCCACATCTGAGAAGAGATGGCTTACACTAGGTAAAAGGGGTGGGAGGGGGAAACTTTGCTTGTGAATATTTCTCAAACCATAAAGGTTTGAGAAATAAGACTTATATCGTTCTTCATGTTTTTTTTAATGCTTGAAAAATAAAGATAAAACGAAGTATTACTATCCCTTTAAGTCTTAAAAGTGGCATGGTAGTCAAGTCTGTTACAGAGGTAAGAGGTAGCTGAAATAAGCGATGGTGTAAGGAGAGGGATGACACCAAACACACAAATCAAAAGTACTATAATTATTGAAAGTCAGCAAGGTTCTCAGCATCCTTTCCTGCATCTGGTGTTACGTGTTCCCATTTCCTGAGCTCTCTATATGACCCAGAGTCAGTGCGCTATGATGGCATCTTGTCTCCAGTTCTGGGTCAAAGAGCAGAGTGTAATCCATGCTGTCTGTTACCAGAGAAGTCACAACTGTTTATAAGGTCCATCTCATTTCAGGATGCACATTTAATTAAATATTTACTTGTCTTTAAAGAAGAACCCTGAAACTGCCCAATCCTTCTTCTCTCTGTATTCTTCATCCCCCTTTTCGTCTTCTTCAAGTTCTATCTTCTTCCATCCCCTCCTTCCTCCTTTATTCAGCTCTTCCACCCTTACTCTTTTTTCCTTTGCTACTTCATCTTTCTTCTTCCCTCCTTCCCTCTTCCTCCTTCTTCTTCCACCCTTTATCTCCCTTCAACATTTTCCTCCCATCCTCCAGCTTCACCCAAACTTGTCACCGTCGGTTTCTCTTTCTTCTTCATCCCACCCTCCTCTTTATCTCTCCTACCCTCTTCTTCATCTCTCCTTCTTCTTTTTTTCCTTTATTTTCTTCCTTCACACACCTTCTTCCTTCCTCCATCATCCACCTTGCTTTCATTTAAGTTCCCACTTCCTTTTTTATGCCTACCTCCATCTTCTTTGAACTTTTATTCACATTCCTCCTTCACTCCACTTTCACTATACCACCCTTCAGATTTTCACTCCACTACATTGTCTTAATCCCTCCATGCTCTTCATGCCTAAATCCATCTTTTTCCCCCACTCCAGCCACACTTCTCCTTTATACCCATGTCTTTTTCATTCTTCCCTCTTCTTCATCCCTCCATCTTCCTCCTCCTATATCTACTCGTTTCCTTCTGTTTCCATCTTCTTAATTCCTCCATATTCTTCTTTTCTTCATCGTCTTCCTCCCACCTTCTTTATTTCCCTTGCCTGGGTAGTTAGTTGAAATATTTCATATGCATATATGTGTGTGTGTTTGTGCTTATACATACCCTTTTTAGGGGGGGATGGTGAAGATACATTCTTTTTCTTGCACCTGAGCTCTGCATAATCCAGTTAGCTTGATCTACAATTGTACCAGTTCTTCTGAGTACATCAGGGTGTGTGCCTGTAATGAGAAAAAAAGCCACTAGAGAAATATAGTAAACCTTATGTACTAAGCAAGGCTTGGCGGTAATGGAGAATGTGTACAACATTTCCCTGTGCATAATGTGGGGCTGGTGTACAGCCCCAAATTATGCACATGCTGGCATTAAAGCCCTATGCTGGAAAGGTGCATCCATCAGTATGTGCTGCAGCTACTGGTGTTAGAGGCTATCGCTAGTGGGTCTGTCCTAGCAAATTTGTACATTCACACCCCTCCGCATAACTGTAGTGTATTGGGGGGCACTTCCTTCCACTTAGAGGCAGGTTCATAAAGAGTTAACTATGTAAAGAACTTTGCAGTAACCAAAGTAACCTAATGAAACATCTTAAAACAGAAAAGCAGCAAGCATCTGTAAGAAGTTGATCTGCTGAAGCCTGATGCTTAAAGGCCCAAGAAATTGTGCATTGTGCATATATTAAGTGGACTGTAAGCTAGAAGATTAAAAACATGGATTTGAGAATACTGTCTTACTGTGTAAAACATTTAAGCCATCAAACTGTGGTAGCCTTAGAAGCAGGTATGCCCATCACAGGGCTTTCAAAAAAGATTAAAAATACATTGGAGATGTGACAAGTGTATCGTAAACTGGCCAGAGATCAACACGGGTAACCACGGGTATCAACTGTAACAGGAGCTCTTTCATGTCGGTTGGATTGAGATATAAGGAATGCCAAGATTAATTCTTCACTAACGTGAAATTCCAGTATTCCTATAAACTGTAAGTCTGTCAAGATATTCTATTCTGTTTAATGTTGATGAATGCTAAATTGTGATGTCTGCATGTGATAACATCAAGTTTTGACACTCTTCTTGATGAAAAAACTGCAGTAAAGAAAAAGGACACAAGTTCAAAAGGAACAGCTGTAAATTCCTCAGGAGCCAGGTGCAAATCCCTAAGGTTGTATGAATGTCTATATGTTGAATTGTACACACAAGAAAGTCATGCTCTTGCCAGTAGAGAGGCTGAATTTTATGTAGAGTGGCCATCCTCTATTCTTAAGCATTTACACCCATCCAGAGGGGCAATAGGTAAGGGAGCCATGGATGCTAATATCTTGACTGGTGGACTGTCGGATGACCGTAGAAGTGCAGCTAGTCATGATATCCTCAGTGGACAGGCACTGCAGGTAGCAGGGGGCCTTTAATCCTGCAAAGTCTATATCCAGTCTGTCATGCAATAGAAGTATGCCAGGGTGGTTCTGGTTTTGGTAAAGAATGAGCAGTGATAGTTATAGAACGCCTGGCCACCGTATTTGGGACTAAGGTCCCCCACTGTAGACGTAGTGATCTTGTTCCTCCCTGAGAAGGGAGTGGACAGAATAGAGCAATCTCTATAGAGACTGAAAGCTAGAACAAACGCTCTTATTGACAGTTTCGTTGACAGCCTGGGGTCTCTGGCCTTCAGTATGATTGAAACAACACTGCAGGAGAAGGACTTATTTTCCATAACATTGTGAGAAGCTAGAAGGAGAGCAACCAGATTGACATCCTTCTCCTCGATTGTATATTTCCTGATCTGAACTGGTATAGAATGCACCAGCATGATAGCAGGGAGCTGAAAGCCGGTAATACCTGTAGGAGGTATCACTATTAACAGATCCATCAGTGGGAAATGCAGCACTAGAGGGAATGTCTGACTTCAACCTGGTGTGAATTGAGAAATCAGAGGATACCAGAGCTGCCATGGAGGCCTGTATGCCAGCTATGTCAGCTGCACCCATCTGCAAGGCACTAGAACCAGGCACGCAAGAGAGGGGAGCAGAAAACAACAATCTAAAAAGTTCAGCCTTGCAGGCCACTGCTGAAAATTAGACAGCTCCGTCATAAGCTAAAAACTGTACATGTCTGGATTGTGGGTGGACTGGATGGCTCAAGCATGAGAGCCGGGGAACCTAGATAACAGTAGATCTCATCCTGACCAGAACAAAGGGTTTTGTTGTCAGGCAAACAGGCCACATACAAGACCCTAAAAGGCAAGTGAGAGAGGCAAATAAAATCGGGTAGGCAGCATCTAAAATGCAAAATGCATGACAATAAAATGCATGCTACTGGCCCATGTTGACCGCTTTTAAGTATGCCAAGAGGTGAAAATATTAACTTGGAGGGTTGACAGATGAGGTCCTTTCTAGGTGCCAAGTGGATGGGGGTGCAAATCAATACCTATGAATTGAACAGAGGGGCATATTAACTCCCAGAGAGGTGGAAAAGTTGGCCTTGAGGTGACAACTAAAGTAAGACAGAGCAACAGGAGGCCTAATGAATGGTTGTGACAGGTCATGCCATACTAAGTACCAGGGAGCAGATATATGAGGCTCTACATATGTGTAGGGCCGATGGGCATAAAACCTCAGACAGAGGATGGGTGTTGGCCTCACAATGATGGCTGAACTGTAGCCAAAGGTGCTGAAAAAATTAGCTATGAGTGGCCCGAGAACGAGGGCAGCCATGTTTGCCAGGTCCAGCAGGCTTACTAAGATTGACCATGGGCCAGAACTGAGCCCTAATGAGGGCTGGGTGAGGATGGCATCTTAAGGCAGAACAAAGGACATAGCCACCTGCAAATATGAAAGCCCCCCAAGTAATCATACGTAGCAGCCAGAGGTATTTTTGTTTTTATCCCCCCCTCCAAACAAGGGAGTAGCTGGAGCATAATGGAAAAATAGGGGCCAGGAAGGCAGAGGGTGTACCACTGTGCTATGAGAAACTGCCCCCCAGATATGAACAGTATTGTGAATTAAAACCCCCTGCCCACCTGGTAGCAGAAACAAACATCCCCCACCAACTAGGGGAGGGAGGACACTGTGCACGCTTCAGGAGAAGTGCTCAAATCAGTGTATGTCACGATGGGAAGGCCACACAAGGAAGCACATAAGTAAATTTAACTAAAGATACTGCACCATTAGATGAGTGCTGGAGCAGGCAGATGGACCACAGCCCGGGTGAACTGGAGCAGAAGGCAAGGAAATATGCTGGAAGCAATAAATTGGAGATTTTAAGCCCTCTGAACCCCCCCACAAATGCAGGCTAATTACATTTTTTCATATTAAGCATTACTATACCTATCCAAAAAACACAGAAGACCACACCAGCATGGAGTACAGAGTGCATAACTTGTATCAATGTAAAGTGCATAACCAGTATCAGTACTATCACAAAAGGTCAAGAAAAAAACGTATTTGAAGAGGCCCGGATCCCTAAAACACACACACAATAATATACACTGCATAACCAACATATAAATAAGAGAATGGTAAAAAGACCATATTGTCACAGCCATACAGGAACAGAGAAATATTTAGGTCATCATCACTACATCATGAGCAGGAGACTCCCAGCCAGGCCACCTGACACACATTTTGCATTTGCAGATTAACTCTTTCACATATTTGTTTTTATACCTCAGTAGTTTCTTCAATATTAATGCAATTTTGTTTAAGTTTTGGTCCAGTCACTTGCAAAACTGTGATCATTATATAGAATTCTATCTTGTATCTAATTAGTTAAATAAGGTATTTCACAGATACAGCTGTTACCTAAACTCGTATCTGTTTTAAAGAACTGAAACAGATCTGAAGATGGCAGGAGAGAACTGCTTTGAAAGGACATAGAGCTCAGCCAGCAGCGCTCTACTGCTCTCTTCAGGTATTTCCTGGAACATTAACTGCAGCCTGCAAAGCCTCTGATACAAGCTTTTATGTGCTTAAAGGGATAGTAACACTTCGTTTTAACTTTATTTTATTTTGTAGGCATTAAAAAAACATGAAGAATGATATAAGTCTTATCTCTCAAACCTTTATGGTTTATGAGATATTCACAAGCAAAGTTCCCCTCCCCACCCCTTTTTCCTAGTGTAAGCAATCTCTTCTCAGATGTGAGTCTGGTTGTATGACAGTACAGATAACAGAAGGGGACAATTTTCTTTGTATGAAAACAATGAAAGCCCTTCCCCCCTTGACAAGTTTTTCAGCTTTTTCCATTATCTTAATTGAAGATTGTCCCTCTCTGCAGTCTACCTGGGCATCTCCCTTCTGATCTGGCTGAACAGGGGGGGGATACTTTGTTTGTGAATATCTCTTAAACCATAAAGGTTTCAGAGATAAGACTTATATCATTCTTCATGTTTTTTTAATGCCTACAAAATAAAATAAAGTTAAAATGAAGTATTACTATCCCTTTAACAAAATGTCCAACACAAAACTTAATTTGCTTAAAATGTTAGGCTGAAGGAGGTTGGCGATTTGATCATAGAAAGAAAAGAATTAATGCCATATAACCCTACCCTTAAAATATATTTCACTCAAGGTGTCATTGATATTGTACAATGTCACACTTCATTTTTATTGTCTTGGAATTTATACATTTTTAATTATAGAACTGGCAAAGGTCCCAGTATTCCAAGTACAGTTCCTGGATTGGGATCCTGCTGGCCTTAGTTTAAAAAAAAAAAATTGTTAACGCTATATTTTATTTGCACTTCGTGCTTTTCATTAAAGGTTTAATAGGCCACGAGTTTCACGAGTGTTAATGCTACTTATTTATATGATTTAATGTAGTATGTATGTGCAGCTGTAAGATCCAGGTATGTTGAAAAGAAAAGTGGAAGAATTCTGGCGCAAACCAATTACACCATACAAAAAAAAAAAAAAAACATTCCCAAAATGTCCATTGATTTAAACTGGGTTTTTAACCCCTTGAATGCTGTAAAGGTCTCGCAATGGAGATAGACCTCTCTACATTTCAGTGTGTTAAAAGGCCCTTTTAAATCAGTGGAATTTTTAGTTCTTCCCATAGTGCAACTGGTTTGTTCCTAAATTTCTCTACTTTCTTTTATGAACAAACGACCCTAACACTGTAAAGGTAGAAAGGAGCACAAAGTATGACAGAGCAGCATTGGATTAGATACCATCCACAAGAATAAACTATTAAGTGTTATTTGTAGTGTTGAGCGAGCATGCTCGGCCGATGCTCGGATCGGCTCGAGCATCGCTCTGCTCGGCACATGGCGGTACTCGTACGAGTACCGCATGTGCTCGCCCGCCATGTTCGGGTCTCCTCCCCGCACGTTTTGCGGCTGCTGCGCAGCCAATAAACGTGCAGGGAGGCTCTGACATCGGTGTAATGCCAGCAGCCATGTTGGCTGCTGGCATTACACTGATTGGCTGGCCAGAACCCGTGGTCAGGTGCTGTATAGCACCTGACCATCGAGTTCGGCTCAGTCTGAGCCAGGGAGAGCTGAGGATAGGAAGGGAAAGGCAGTGTAGGGAGGAAAAAAAAAAATTGTGACAAAAAAGAACCAAAAGTCCTTTTTAGGACTACTGTGTGTGGGGGCAGCAGGTTATTTTGTGTGGGGGGAAAAAAACAAAAAAAAAAAAAAAAAATATTCTGTTTAGTGTGAAAAGTTGCAGATTAGAGCACATTCTGTTTAGTGTGCAAAGTTGCAGATTAGAGCACATTCTGTTTAGTGTGCAAAGTTGCAGATTAGCAGCACATTCTGTTTAGTGTGCAAACTAAAATATCAAAGTCACGTATTCCATTCAGTGTGCGTCGCCGCAGTTTAGCAGCACATTCTGAGTACTGTGCAGAGTTGCAGAATAGGAAGAAATACTGTTAAGTCTTCAAACTAAAATATCAAAGTCACATATTCCATTCAGTGTGCTTCGCCGCAGTTTAGCAGCACATTCTGTGTACTGTGCAGAGTTGCAGAATAGGAAGAAATACTGTTAAGTCTTCAAACTAAAATATCAAAGTCACATATTCCATTCAGTGTGCGTCGCCGCAGTTTAGCAGCACATTCTGTGTACTGTGCAGAGTTGCAGAATAGGAAGAAATACTGTAAAGTCTTCAAACTGTAAAATATCAGTCACATATTCCATTCAGTGTGCTTCGCCGCAGTTTAGCAGCACATTCTGTGTACTGTGCAGAGTTGCAGAATAGGAAGAAATACTGTTAAGTTTTCAAACTCAAATATTAAAGTCACATATTCCATTCTGTGTGTGTCACCGCAGTTTAGCAGCCTATTCTGTGTACTCTGCACAGTTGCAGAATAGGAAGAAATACTGTTAAGTCTTCAAACTAAAATATCAAAGTCACATATTCCATTCAGTGTGTTTCACCGCAGTTTAGCAGCCTTTTCTGTGTACTCTGCAGAGTTGCAGAATAATAAGAAATACTGTTAAGTTTTCAAACTAAAATATTAAAGTCACATATTCCATTCAGTGTGTTTCACCGCCGTTTAACAGCCTATTCTGTGTACTCTGTACAGTTGCAGAATAATAAGAAATACTGTTAAGTTTTCAAACTCAAATATTAAAGTCACATATTCCATTCAGTGTGTTTCACCGCCGTTTAACAGCCTATTCTGTGTACTCTGTACAGTTGCAGAATAATAAGAAATACTGTTAAGTTTTCAAACTCAAATATTAAAGTCACATATTCCATTCAGTGTGTTTCACCGCCGTTTAACAGCCTATTCTGTGTACTCTGTACAGTTGCAGAATAATAAGAAATACTGTTAAGTTTTCAAACTCAAATATTAAAGTCACATATTCCATTCAGTGTGTTTCACCGCCGTTTAACAGCCTATTCTGTGTACTCTGTACAGTTGCAGAATAATAAGAAATACTGTTAAGTTTTCAAACTCAAATATTAAAGTCACATATTCCATTCAGTGTGTTTCACCGCCGTTTAACAGCCTATTCTGTGTACTCTGTACAGTTGCAGAATAATAAGAAATACTGTTAAGTTTTCAAACTCAAATATTAAAGTCACATATTCCATTCAGTGTGTTTCACCGCCGTTTAACAGCCTATTCTGTGTACTCTGTACAGTTGCAGAATAATAAGAAATACTGTTAAGTTTTCAAACTCAAATATTAAAGTCACATATTCCATTCAGTGTGTTTCACCGCCGTTTAACAGCCTATTCTGTGTACTCTGTACAGTTGCAGAATAATAAGAAATACTGTTAAGTTTTCAAACTCAAATATTAAAGTCACATATTCCATTCAGTGTGTTTCACCGCAGTTTAGCAGCCTTTTCTGTGTACTCTGCAGAGTTGCAGAATAATAAGAAATACTGTTAAGTTTTCAAACTCAAATATTAAAGTCACATATTCCATTCAGTGTGTTTCACCGCCGTTTAACAGCCTATTCTGTGTACTCTGTACAGTTGCAGAATAATAAGAAATACTGTTAAGTTTTCAAACTCAAATATTAAAGTCACATATTCCATTCAGTGTGTTTCACCGCCGTTTAACAGCCTATTCTGTGTACTCTGTACAGTTGCAGAATAATAAGAAATACTGTTAAGTTTTCAAACTCAAATATTAAAGTCACATATTCCATTCAGTGTGTTTCACCGCAGTTTAGCAGCCTTTTCTGTGTACTCTGCAGAGTTGCAGAATAATAAGAAATACTGTTAAGTTTTCAAACTCAAATATTAAAGTCACATATTCCATTCAGTGTGTTTCACCGCCGTTTAACAGCCTATTCTGTGTACTCTGTACAGTTGCAGAATAATAAGAAATACTGTTAAGTTTTCAAACTCAAATATTAAAGTCACATATTCCATTCAGTGTGTTTCACCGCCGTTTAACAGCCTATTCTGTGTACTCTGTACAGTTGCAGAATAATAAGAAATACTGTTAAGTTTTCAAACTCAAATATTAAAGTCACATATTCCATTCAGTGTGTTTCACCGCCGTTTAACAGCCTATTCTGTGTACTCTGTACAGTTGCAGAATAATAAGAAATACTGTTAAGTTTTCAAACTCAAATATTAAAGTCACATATTCCATTCAGTGTGTTTCACCGCCGTTTAACAGCCTATTCTGTGTACTCTGTACAGTTGCAGAATAATAAGAAATACTGTTAAGTTTTCAAACTCAAATATTAAAGTCACATATTCCATTCAGTGTGTTTCACCGCCGTTTAACAGCCTATTCTGTGTACTCTGTACAGTTGCAGAATAATAAGAAATACTGTTAAGTTTTCAAACTCAAATATTAAAGTCACATATTCTGTGTAAGATGAAGAAGGCGGGTAAAAAGGGACGGGGAAGTGGACGTGATCCTGAAAGTTCAGGGCGCGGGTCAGGACGCGGAGAAACTGTGCCTGGTGCCAGAGCACAAGAAAGAAAGACATCCACCATACCTAGCTTCATGTGTAATTTTACAGGGCGTCGCAGGACATCACTCTCGAGGTCCGACCACTGCGAACAGGTGGTCGGTTGGATGACAGCTGATACTGCTTCCAGTCGGTTAAGCACCACCCTGTCTTCCACCAAGTCCACTCTCAGTAGCCAAGAGTCTGGTCAACATAATCCTCACTCTGATCATCCTTCCTCCCACCATACACGGTCTGGTCAAAGAAGTGATCCCACACTGGGATATAGTGAGGAGCTCGTCTCATCACCAATCCTTCATTTGACCCTCTCTCCAAGCACGCTTGCAGAGGAACATGACATCTTGTGCCCTGATTCACAACCTCTAGAGGCTACCCAATCTCAAGAAGATGACAGATGTGAACGGCATTTAAGGTCAAAGGAAGTAGTGGATGATGATGATGATGATGAGACACAGTTGCCATTAAATCAACCACTATTTCCGTCTCAAGACCTTGTTGAGGAGAATGTTATACAGTTGTCAATGACTGAGTATGTGGTGGGATCAAGACTTGAGGAGGATGATCAGAGTGAGGAAGTGGAGGAGGACTTGGTGGACGATGAGGTGACTGACCCCACCTGGGAAGGTGTAGAGCCGAGCGATGACAGCAGTCCTGAGGGTGAGCCATCTGCAGCACCGCAACAGGCTGGAAGAGGCAGTGGTGTGGCTACAGAAAGAAGGCGGACCGCACCAAACCGGCCCGCAAATGTTCCACGGAGCACCCCCTTGCGTAAATCTACCTTGCCAAGGGGTAGGTGTTCCGCGGTATGGCGTTTTTTTAAGGAAAGTGCGGACGACAAAAGAATTGTAGTTTGCAACCTGTGCCACACCAGAATGAGCCGAGGCATGAACACTAGAAACCTCACCACCACCAGCATGATCCGACACATGGCATCCAAGCACCGTAGTAAGTGGGAGGAACGCCTGGATCGCCCATCTGTGTCTGCAGGCCACACCACTGCCTCCTCTTCCCCTGTTTTCGGTGCCGGCCAATCGCCTGTTGAAGGCGCAGGCCCGCATACCTCCCGCCCTGCACCTGTAGCATCTGAAGCACCATCAGCGACCACATCCACTTCCCTGTCCCAGCACAGCGTCCAAATGTCGTTACCCCAGGCATTTGAGCGCAAGAGAAAGTACCCAGCCACCCACCCACAGGCCATAGCACTAACCTCACACCTTTCAAAATTACTGGCCATCGAAATGCTGCCATTTAGGCTTGTGGACACTGAGTCCTTCCGCAGCCTGATGGCAGCAGCTGTCCCTCGGTACGCGGTCCCCAGCCGCCACTACTTTTCCCGGTGTGCCATCCCCGCATTACACCACCATGTGTCCCGTAACATCACCCGTGCCCTGACCAACGCAGTTACTGGGAAGGTCCACTTAACGACTGACACATGGACAAGTGCTTGTGGCCAGGGACGCTACATTTCCCTGACGGCACACTGGGTGAATGTCGTGGAGGCTGGGAGCGACTCGGACCCTGGGATGGCACGGGTGCTACCCACGCCGAGGATTGCGGGCCCTACCTCCATCAGGGTTTCCACCAGCACCTACGTTATTGGCTCCTCCTCCTCCGTTTCCACCTCCGAATTCTCTACACACACCGCCACTCCCCCATCAGCCAGTAGCTGGAAGCAGTGTAGCACTGCAGTGGGGAAGCGTCAACAGGCCGTGCTGAAGCAGATCTGCCTTGGGGACAAACAGCACACGGCCTCAGAGCTGTTGCAGGGGATTAGTCACCAGACCGAGCAGTGGCTCTCGCCACTCAACCTGCAAGCAGGCATGGTTGTGTGTGATAATGGGCGTAACTTGGTGGCGGCTTTGGAGCTCGGCAAGCTCACACACGTACCATGCCTAGCGCATGTATTTAATTTAGTGGTGCAGCGATTTCTAAAAACCTACCCCAATGTGCATGATCTCTTGACCAAGGTGCGCCGCGTGTGTGCACATTTCCGTAAGTCATCAACAGCTTCAGCCGGCCTGTTGAAGCTGCAGCAGCGCTTACAATTGCCAGCTCACCGGCTGCTGTGTGACGTGAGCACGCGCTGGAACTCCACCTTCCACATGTTGGCCCGGCTTTGTGAGCAGCAGAGGGCAGTAGTGGAGTACCAGCTGTTACACGGTCGTCGCCTCTCCGTTCAACTTCCTGTAATCAGAAGTGAGGAGTGGGAATGGATGTCAGACCTCTGTGAGGTTTTACGCAATTTTGAGGAATCGACACAGATGGTGAGCGGCGATAACGCTATTATCAGTGTAACCATCCCACTTCTGTGTCTACTGAAACGCTCGCTGCTCACAATTAAAACCGACGCTTTGCATGTGGAAGAGGTGGAAATGGGGGAGGAAGAGCTTACACAAGGTGATAGCCAGAGCACCCTCACTTCGTCTTCTCAGCGACAATTGGAGGAGGCGGAGGAGGAGGAGGAGGAGGAGGAGGAAGACACGGTTGCCTCCGCTACAGAGGGTAGCCATGGAACTTTAGTTCCATCTCTTCAGCGTGGGTGGGCAGAAGAGGAGGAAGAGGATGAGGAGATTGAGAGTCATCCTCCTGGTGAGGACAGCGAAATCTTGCCTGTTGGTACTCTGGCACACATGGCTGACTTTATGTTAGGCTGCCTTTCCCGTGACCCACGCGTTACACGCATTTTAGACAACACGGATTACTGGGTGTTCACCCTTCTGGACCCCCGCTACAAAGAGAATTTCTCATCTCTCATTCCTCCGGTGGAGAGGACAAGCAAAATGTTGCAATACCAGAAGGTTCTTGTCGAAAAATTGCTCCAAAATTTTCCATCTGACAACGCTGGCGGCAGAGTACGTGCTACCTTGGCCAACCGAGAAGGGGAGAAAAGGGGAGCACACAGCAGTTCCGAGAAAGGCAGGGCAACACTCTCCAAGGCGTGGGACACCTTCATGACACCCCGCCAGCACCCTCACCCTGATGCGCAGCCTAGTGTCACAAGGAGGGAAAAGTTTTGGAAGATGGTGAAGGAGTACGTAGCAGACCGTGTCAGCGTCCTCAATGATCCCTCTGTGCCTTACAACTACTGGGTGTCCAAGCTGGACACGTGGTATGAACTGGCACTCTACGCCTTGGAGGTGCTGGCCTGCCCTGCCGCCAGCGTTCTGTCTGAGCGGGTATTTAGTGCTGCTGGTGGCATCATAACAGATAAGCGTATCCGCCTTTCCACCGACAATGCTGATAGGTTGACACTTATAAAAATGAACAAGGCCTGGATTTCCCCTGACTTCTCCACTCCACTGGAGGAAAGCCCCGGGGGAACATAAACTCACTTTATATATGTTATTTACAATGATGGGAATACTCTGTATTCCCATTCACCCCTTCCACCCAAAAAACGGGTATATGGTTGACTCTTAATCTTCTCATCCTCCTCCTCCTCTTCCATATGCCCTGGGATATAATTTTTATATAGGGCCAGCTCACCAGCGTGCCCTGGGATATAATTTTTATATAGGGCCAGCTCACCAGCGGGCCCTGTGATATAATTTTTATATAGGGCCAGCTCACCAGCGGGCCCTGTTTGCCAATTTTTATATAGGTCAGCTCACCAGCGGGCCTTCTCATATAATGTTTTATTGGGTCAGCTCTCTAGCGGGCCCTCTCATATAATGTTTTATAGCGTCAGCTCACTAGCGGGCCTTCGCATATAATGTTTAGGATGGTCAGCTCTGCAGCAGACCCTCACCCATAATGTTTTAGATGGTCAGCTCAGCGCACGTTTCCATCTTAATCATGGCCTCAGTTCTGAAAATCAAGGAAATTTTTGGGAGAATTTGCCTCTGCGCACGTTTCCCTCTTAATCATGGCCTCAGTTCTGAAAATCAAGGAAATTTTTGGGAGAATTTGCCTCTGCGCACGTTTCCCTCTTAATCATGGCCTCACTTCCGAAAATCAAGGAAATTTTTGGGATAATTTGCAGATGATATACAAGTAAATATACAGCAAATATTGTTTGGTAACAATTTTTCGCCTAAAGTCGTTTTTATTTTCCTTTTTGTGTGTTTTATGGTCAGTCTGTAAAAATGGCGTACTACGGGCGAAAGATCGTTCCCAGCAGCGATGTTGGAGTCCAAGGTGCATCCAGACATCCTCCCTATGCTGTCCCTGAACCATTTCTGTAGTGTTTCCATCTTTTTCTGCCCTTTTCCTATGGACCAGGCACCCTCCCCTCATCAGAGCAGGGGGTGCCTGGTGTAATGCTCGAGTCCTCCCATTGACTTCAATGGGGCTCGGATGCTCGGCCGAGCACTCGAGCCTCAGGGGGTGCTCGGTCATAGCACCCGAACATCCGAGCATTGGGGTGCTCGCTCATCACTAGTTATTTGCGCTCAGTGTGCACTTGTTACAACTTTTTTGTTCCAAATTTGTTTGTATGTTGTTTTGCTGCTGCACTATGCTATTGCCCACTACTGACAAATTTGACAGGCCAAGGAAAGGAAACTGAGTTTGTACACTAAGGATTTGAATTTGTCACTCCTGCTTATTCTTCACTATCTCACTTATAATGCAACATTTAAGTCAGTCCTTATTCATGTTCGCAACAATATGTCAGTTTATCGTGTAGGAAGCCACAAATTATATAGATCTTGGATCTGCCTGAAATTCAGCCTTTTTGTGACATCATCACAGTGACGTATTTAAGCTTTCTGCAGCCGTAGGCCACAGGCTTGGGGTTCTGCAGGCTTGGAGTTCTCTTTATCGTTCAGGGAGCCACTTTCAACATTGTTTTGAGGACAGATTGTTGGAGCATGTTTGAACGTAGTGCCCCGACTGATTAAGAAAATCCCAGAATTCACCACTCCACCATGCGGACTGTGATCCACATATTGAGTGCCACCTTGGATTTTCACATACAGGTCTCCTGTTCCTCACAAAATAAAAACATTGTGGACCAGTCAGGGGAGATTCTCTGAATTCCCTAACCAGCTCATGGCCACCTGGCCCAAAGAGGAATCACAGATTTCCTAATAAGACAATCTGCCCCTACACAGTTCTATACAAATACACTCTGAAATCCTCACTTTCTCATACTCCTATCTTGGACCATGAGAAATGTAATTTATGAAGAAAAACCATTTGGGAAAGCCTTGAGCTTCTGAGTTGCAAATTTTTGATACATGTAAAGAGACACAAAAAGAGAGAGGGCGCATACGCTCGAAAAATGTAGGCTATAAGTTCTGAATGTTTACACCTCCACTGAAACAGAAACACCTTCTAGTGAATGACATGCTCTTTCTCACATTTTTGGAGGCAAAAACCAGCCTCAGAGTATGGAAGCATTCACTGGATAACCTCCAGTGTCGGTATCAGTCAGATCTCGTATCCTCTCAGTCTCCACACCTCCTTCTTTGCATCCCATTCTTTCTTGGCTCCCTAAATATCCAGAAACTACCCTATATATGGGGTCTAATTGATATTATAAAAATATTTCAGGTCACCCTGTTCATTTGTACTTGTTTTCATATTGTAGTGGAATCTATACTTTATATACCTGTTGAAGTAGCTCTGCATTGATTCTGTTTTTGAAAATTTTTAAAACAGCATATTTTCTTCAGAAAATGGATTTGGACCCAAATCTGTAAAACCACACAATCTTGTGGCTCTTTCAATCTGATGTCTTAGACCTAGGCCAACTTACCGTAGGGCTTTAATACATAACTGATTTAGGGTCCCCACACTGATCTATGTACCCCACTGTATACCATTCCCAACAGTGCTATATCATCTTTCTCAATGGCCTGTGATTTCTGATAATGACATGCATTATTTAAATTATATTCAGCAAATCAATAAGAACATACTATATTACAGCAGATGCTGAATTGATAAACTCTATGAATAATCTTGGTTTAATATAATCAGTTTCATGCAGTGATTGATCTAATCAATGCAGGAAATTCACTAAGTGAAGATGACTTCTCCAGTTTATCACTTCTCCAGTTCCTATGTTATTCTATAGAGCCTATGCACTAAGATCTCCAAAGCTGAAGAAATCTTAGTGCATAGGCTCCACAGAATAACACAGGATTTGGAGAAGTGATAACATGGAGAAGCCATCTCTACTTTATCACCTCTTAGTGAATCTCCCCCCACCATGTATTTAGTGCCTATTTTAGTCCTTGCTCCTCAGCCATTACTAGAGCCATACTTAGAGAAAAGTTGTCAGTCAATGTTTATATTGTTTGATAATTGGACATTCCCATTTTGCTTAGATAAGTGTGCAGATAATTTAGAAACATCAGACTCTGATGAAGAACATTTGTCAGTAGGGCAAAAATGAACAACGCACAATGCACACATTGTGTTACCTTCGGAATTCAATTACCCTACCAACAGGGACCACAATGAATGTTGGGACACAGAACATGACTTTTAGCCCAAAGTTTATCTTGGGTTTTCTGTTCCCAAAACTCATGCTAAATATTTTGAGAAATGGGAATATCAAAGGAAAACAACTAATGCTTGGTGTTTGACACGTTGTCAAACACCGAGTGTGAGCTAAAACACAGTCACCCTCCCAAACACTAACCTTACTGTACCCCTAACAATAAAGTGTACCAATAATAGCCCTAATACTATGCTTCCAATACCCCTATAGAAGTATAACACTTCTCTGTCATCCACTAAAGATCTTTTTTAATATTCTATCTTGCTCCTTCTTCTGTCTTTTTTCTTCTCATCTTCTTATCTTCTTTCTTATAATCTGCCAAAATAGAATTCCACAATAAATAAAGAGAAAATCCATGTTCACAGAAGAAATGCCCCTAATGCCAGAGCTTTACGCTGCCATCGCTGCTTCCACTAGCAGCGGTGGTGGTAGGAGAGAAGGGTAAAAATCCCCCTCTTAGATACCTGTTGGCCGCTGCACGAGCCATTCTGTGTGAAAGTTGAATAGAGACTGGCTTTTATATGGCCAGTCTCTGTTCAAAATGGTTCCCAGCCTTCCATTGGCTGGGATGTGGGGTTAGGCACCTCCCAGCCAATCAGCTTCTAGCGGGAGGGATGAGGAAACCCTCTAGATGCTGATTGGATGTGAGGTGTGTAACCCCACATCCCCTCAAATGGAAGACTGAGAAACATTTTGAACAGAGACTGACCATGTAAAAGCCAGTCTCTTCAAATTTCACTCAGAATGGCTTGTGTAATCGCTCGAGAGGTCTCTATTGGGGGGATTTTAGCCCTCCTCCCCTGCTGCCACCACTGCAAGTGGTGGCAGCGATGGCAGCATAATGTTCTGGCATTAGAGGCATTTCTTCTGTGAACATGGATTTTCTTTTTATTTATTGTGGCATTCTGTTTTGGCAGATTACAAGAAACAAGATAAGAAGATAGAAGAAGACACAAGACAGAAGATTAAAGAGGAAGACTTGAACTGGATAACCAGGGTGCTGAAGACCCTGCTGAACAGCAGACTTACAGGTAGCTGTTTATTTTCAGGGGATGTTGTTCGTTTTAGTGTGAATAACCCTGTGAGCGCCACTGGGGTATGCAATACTCTGCAATGTGTTGCATAGCCCACTGGCAATCATAGGGATTATTTTTTTCACATTACACACATTTTTTCAGTACTTTAGATGTATTGAAATGGTGCTTAGGGCTCCATAGCAATACATCCACTGTTCATTTTTTTTTCTCTTCAATTCCAGCGTTGCTTGTTTAAAACATGCGTTAGGGGACTCTGACCCAAAACAGTTGGCTTAAATTTTTGGCAATAAAGTGGGGTAATTAAAACATGTTAACACCCAACACATGGAATTGAAACTGAAATTCAAAATCTCTTTTATTGCTTCCAATGGGGACAAAATTTAGCACCCAACTTGTTTTTTTTTTTTTGCAGTAATTTTTCGCAGCACAGGAAATTGAATGGCTTACTGTTGGCTGTTTGTTTTATTTTTAACGGGAACAATCGAGATCCTAGAGTATTGTGTATAGTAGTGGAGACCCCATCTCCAAACTGATACAGATATTCTGGAGAGAGTTCAGAGTATGGTTGATAAATTGTGAATAGTTTACAGGATAAAAATTGTAAGGAATCTGAAAATGTATAGCTTGGAGGAGCAAAGAGAGAGGGGATATGATAGAAACATTCAAATGCATAAAGGATTTCAACAGAGTACAGGACTGAAGTACATTTTAGGACAACAAGTCATGGGGGGATTATGCACAAAGTTGTGATATCACTTCTCCAATTCCTATGTTATTTTATGGAGCCTATGCTCTAAGATCTTCAAAACTGGAGAAATATTAGTGCACAGGCTCTATAGAATAACATACAATCTGGAGAAGTGATTTAACTGGAGAAGTCATCTCCTATTAATCACCTGTTTATAATGCCTTAGTGCATCTCCCAGATAGTCTAAAACTAGAGGGACAGAGGCTTAGATGTAATGTAAGAAAGTTTTACTTCACTGAGAAGTGGACTAGATTTACTAGCAGAAGTGGTAGAAATGTAAGCAAGCATGGGATGGGCATAAGGCAATCTTGAGTTTAAAGGAGCAGTAAACTTTTTTTATGAAAACATGTATTTTATAGAGCATTACCTGCTGAATAAAACAAGGTCACTCCCACTGCTGTCAGATGTTTTATTCAAAAATTATAGCAGTTTAAATAATCAGGAAGTGAATTTACTAGGTTTACTTCCTGATAGTTCTAACTGACAGGAAGTGACAGGCAGTTTATATCACATTCTATGGAGAACTGTATGTCTTTGACTTTTCTGACTTTCCTCTCCATTAGAATCTAACAGGAAATAGAATTTGACCGCTAGAGGTCACTGCTAATGTAAAAAAACATGGGTTTAAACTGTAATAACTCTGGAAATATAAACCTCTCGGCAGTGAGAGTACCCTTATTTTACTCAATAGGAAAATCCTTACAATATATATTTTTTAATAAAAAAAGTTTACTGCTCCTTTAAGACAAGGCCAAAGATCAAATACGATTTGAGGCCATTTATGACAAATTTTAGAACTTTAGTACCAAAGGAAGAGGCTAGCTAGAAGGCTAGGAGTACATTATATTTACATGGAAATCAATTCTACACATTTTTGTATAATAGTGTCCATTTTAAAGGCCTAACAGTAGCCTTGTTTTCTACCTAGTTCCTTTTTACTCAGCATTCATAGATTTACACTGAGATCTAATGGGATCATAATATAGAATGGCATATTTCATGAGGTTACATTTCATTATAGGCCCTACTGAATATTATTGCAGTAGGGTTTGTAATTGCATTCTATTAAAGTACTGAATCTTATTAATGTAATAAATATCAATATATTGTTTAGACAAGAACTGTATTGTTTCATATGTATAGTTTCACCAAGTGGAACAAATTATGAAAATGAACGGAAAGTGTCATCAATTGCACAGATACAGATTTCACACAGAGCGGATGGTAATTACATGTAATTGTGTATAAGAGGTGATTCTGCAGAATTTCAATGATACTTGTATTGTTGAACAATATAATGAACCAATACAACACTACTGTCTTAGCATTAGCTTTTATTATTATTATATAACAAATTGCCCCCCCCCCATATAGTCCATTAATATTTTAAAGGATAATGGGCTTTATGCAGCAAGCAAATGGCAATGTTGGCATAACTCTTTGAGTGCCAGAAGGGTCTGCAACGCATTGCAGTAAAAATACTTCCCATTGATTTAAAGGAAAACTAACACCACTTAATAATCCACTGTAACTCACTATCCTAGAAAATCCTACAAAATGTTGCCTTTGTTCTTGGTTCAAGAGATACCATTTTCAATCAGTCCTGGATGTCATATCCATGCACACCAACATGATAGTTCCTAACAGGACCACCGTCCTTAAACTCTGCTTACTGCAATTGGTAATCTTAAGGGGACACTATTGCCTAAAAACAACTTTGGTGATTTTGAAAGAGCTTTCTAAATCACCTGTATGTTTTATTGGAATTTTTATTTTGAAAACTAGGTTTTTACTTATTTATAGATTATACTAATTAAGACATGCCATGCAAGCATTCTTGTCTTAGCCCTTCACTCACTTCACTTCTCACACTCATTGACACCTAGGGCTGGATGTTCAAAAAGTAGTGGTAACTGAAATTAAAAAAAGTTCATATGCCATGATCTGTCAGTTCTCAGACATGTTACTGTCATCCAATTCCACCATCTCCGTCAAAGAGAAAAAGTGGGCCTGGTTTAATCTACCGTCATATTATAAGGTATTTTCAGGAAAAAAACAACATTTTTTTGTATGATTAACATCATTTTTCCCAGCAAAATAAAAATGGTCCAAACTTGGAGAAGACAAATTAAAGTTCTGTTAGCAGCAGTGAGAAGCAGTACCATACAGGTAACTGGTGAAAAAAAAGTATTTGTTTGTTTGAAAATGTTCTTTTCAAAGACAAAATCAAAGACTTTTTTAACATCATAATTTTTAAGGACAATGTTCATCAAAATCTTCTTACCGTCATTTTTAAGTCTTTATGAAACAATTTCAAACGTGACAGATTTACTTCTGAAAATATTATTCTTCTTTTACCACAACTCACGATCTGACAATTTTTTCATGATGCTGACTTTTTGAACATCTTGCCCTTAATCTCTTCATTACTGTACATTTCTCAACAGTGTCAGTGACTGGGGGAGGTAATGAAGAATGAGACAGGAAGTGCCAGCATGACATTCCTTCATTAACATCCTATAACATAAAGTGGTAGAATGCGTCGCTCACTGTTAGCGTAACCGCACATGCGCAGTAGAAACCCTCTACTGTGCATGTGTGGTTTTGCACCCAGGGAGCTCCCTGTTAAGGAGCAGCACGTTCGGTGAGTCTGTACTGCGCATGACTGCAGTCATGCGCAGTAGATACTCGCTGAATGCGCTGCCCCGCTCCGGAAGGCTCACGTCCTGTGTTTGCTCCCAGCTCCGGGGCAGCAGCCGGTGCCGCTGGTTGCACGTTAGCCCGTGTATACAGGCTTTCATACTAGTAATATATAAACCTTGATAATTCCAAACTAGTTTTCTAAAAGAAAAATTGCTAATTTTGAAAGCTGTTTCAAAAATCACCTTAGGTCTTTCAGTATCAACCTAGTTGTTTTAAGGTAATAGGGTCCCTTTAAGAGGGCACTGCCTGCTTCAATTAGAAAATACTTTCAACAACTGTCATGTCCACGCACATGGCATCCAGGACACACTGGAGATGTTATCTATTGAACAAAGGCACAAGAGCAGAATTCAGATGCCTTTAGGATTTTTCTGCCATAGAAAGATAAGTGACGTGTTATTATTAGGAAATGTCTGTTTGTGTTTAAATGGGTTTGGGAATTTTGGGAATTTTTATTTGTACCTTATAATAGAGTTGGTTTCCTCCAGAATAGCTAATCTCATATTTATCCTTATCTGCATACGGACGACAATACAGAAACCTTGAGATAACTGTATTGGTGAAGTCCTTTGATCTGTGTTTTGGAATTTGTGTTCTAAATGTTCTGATAATTTTTTTTTTTAAATAATCTTTATTTTGACATGGAAAATACAATACAACATTTCTTTGTACAGTAATGCTTTCCAATACAGAGTGCAATCATACATTTAAAACAATAACATTCTTAATACCTGCAACGCAGTGCACTTTGGCAGCACACAGGTACATTTGAACTTTATTGTATCATAACTTTATTGAACTCAACACTTGTACTTTATTTCACTGTATTAAAGTCTCTGTGGGCATTCGCCTGGGGGATTGGATGTGTGTGCGGGGGGTGGGATATGGGGCATGGGTTAGTGGGCCAAGGGGAGGTGACAGTGATATTGGGCCATTGGAGGGGATGCTAGTCCTCCTCTTCAGGGCTGTCCAAGATGTTATAGTCTCTTAGCAGACTGTGGATCAGTCTGCGACAGTCCTGTGTTGTCACCTGTTCTCTCCTCAGCACCAGACGATTCCTTGCAAACCACAGAGCGTCTTTCACACAGCACATGAATCGCCAGGCTTCCTGGATAGCACCATATGAGTGTGTCCCTTGAAATAGTCCATACAGTACCAAGTGGTACGACAAGTGTCTCTTTGGAACAGAATGTTCTAAATGTTCTGATAATGGTGTAGTGGAACCATTCTAGGGCAAAACAAGGGCACTATAGGGAAATGAACCCCTTAAACCGTTTATAGTAGATGAACCCTTAACTCTTTGGGTGCCAATGTGATGCAATGCGTTGGATACCCCTCTGGCACTCAAAGGCTTAAAGTGACATTTGTAGAGCAGAATACAGTTAAATACACTGATATGAAGTTATTGAGAAAACCCCGGGTGTTTGTTCTGTATATGTGTTAAGTGTACAGTACCTTACACTGAATATAAATGTATTTTTTGTCTTCTGTGTTATTTGATTCATCCAAGCTGTCTTGTGTCTGTGCTTGTTGTTTACGTTCTCCTTTTTGTTGTCTGTCAAATTCTCTCAACATTTAGGTAAAATGCAGGATGGAAATGTGGACAGCATCCAGAATAAAGGTAAAAACGTGTATCTGAAGCCTTTCTTGTTATATTAATGAAGTAATGCAGTGTGTGTGTATCCTATAACATAAAGTCCTAGAATGCGTCGCTCACTGTGTGCGTAACCACACATGCGCAGTAGGGACTCGCAGAACGGGCTGATCTGGAGCGGAGAGCTCCCGAAAGCTGACAGGCTGTCTGTGCTCCCGGCTCCGGGGCAGCAGCAGAGGTGGCTCCCCGCTCTGGACCAGCCCGTGTATATGGGCTTTGTAACTAGTATATATAGATATATATATATATATATATATAAATTCAAAAAGGTATAGTAATACTTAGTATATCTATCTATCTGTCTATCTATCTATCTATCTATCTATATCCCTTTGAGTGCCAGAGGGGTATGGAACGTATTGCAGAGCAATGCGTCCTGTACCCCTTTGGCACTCAAAGAGATATATATTGTGGGGCTTTATATGTTTACTAGTTGAAGAGCCCGTTACACAGGCCACAGTGCCACTGCCAGCCGGTCGCGGGGCAGTCATGCAGAGTAGAGACTGCCAGCGCCACGGCTAATACAGTGCCAGCCAGTCGCGGGGCAGTCATGCACAGTAGAGACTGCCCGCGCCGCGGCTGATACAGTTCCAGCCGGTCGCGGTACAGTCATGCTCAGTAGAGACTGCCTGCACCATGGCTGATACAGAGCTGGAAGCTCCTACGGAGCTTCCTGCTCTGTATCAGCCTCGTCACTGGCAGTCTTTACTACGCATCACTGTGTCGTTACACACGTCTTAGCGAATTATTATATAGGAGGACAGATGCACTGTTACTGTTGCTTTTGGTCAGTAAATTAATCTCTCCATTGACTGCAGTCGCAACAGTGCTGACATAACCAGAAAGGCAAGGATAAACACTACATTTATCTTCTCACAAAATTGTGATTTGCTCTATAATAACTGCTTACAAAATTAAAGTGGTGTAAACAAATTAGTCTAATTTTGTTTATAAAACTGGAAACCTCCAAATGTCTCCATGTGATAAATGCAGACCTTTTATTTTTACAATCAGTATGACTTTATAGAAGTGACTTTTTTTGTAAGAAAATCTAAATTTGGCACTACTGCCTAATCACTCAGTATTATATGTTATGTATTACTAGTGTAAAAGCCTGTGTACACGGGCCAAGGTCCGGGCGATGTTAACCCTCAGAGTGCCCAAGGGGTACGCAACGCATTGCAAAGAAATGCGTTGCGTACCCCTCTGGCACTCAAAGGGTTTAGAGGCTGGTTCTGCTCTGCGTTCTGCTGCCGACGCAGTATTGCACTGTATAGACTGCCCGAAAGCACAGAATGCTCCCAGCACAGAACTCCCAGCATTACGTGTTCCCAGCATTCCAAGCGTTGGAGCAGTCTCTACTGCTCATGACGGCTTCTGACAAACATTCTAGCGAATTATTATATAGGTTGTGTTGGGTCAATGTCAAGACTCATGTTCTACTGGCAGGCCATGTTTTAATGCTTCAGCATGTTGCTTTGCATGCAAGAGTTTAAAAAATGTCATCATTTGCCCAGGCAATGACTGGGCCTCTTTTTGAGGCACATCGGCTCAAGCAGGCGTAACTTTAAAGGGCAAATAAAATAAACTTAAGGGTGCTGAAGTAAAGAGTGAATCTGTAGGTCAGACCAAGTGAATTGCTGCATTAACAATCTCTCAGGAAGCAAGTGTCAAATTTGGAAACCTGACGCTTACTGCCTATGGATGCTACTGCCTTAGCCTCTGAAAACTGAACTGTGTGACTTCTTAGTCTTACATTGCAAGTTCATCCAGATGAGTCATTGGGGTCAGTTTTCTGAAGCATGTTTCTTCAGTCTAGCTGATTACAATGCAGCCCTCACTAAATCAGCAAGTCTGCTCTTACATGAGCAGACCAGAGGAAGAGGACCTGAAAGATGATAGTTCCCTTTTAAAAACAAGCCTGTTAGTGAAAATTAAATACTTGACTACTATTTCCTGTGATGGTCATTGCCCTGTGTTCTTTCTTTGTGTACAGATGATAAATATTGTTTCTGCAATGCATTCCTTTAGGGAAGTATCAAAGGGGAATCTACTGTTAAAAACATAATGCATGTAGACACAACATTTTATTGTCCAGATCACTCTTCCAGCTACATACATCAAAGGCTATATGACTGGAGGTGATACACAGACATCAGAAATAGATGAATAAGCCTTATTTACTGTAGCCCCAGACATGATCTGGATAATCAGATTGTGTACCTCCAGCTTTGTATTAGTGAATGCAGCAAAGAACAGAAAGAGGAGTTATTGCACATCATGGATGAAAAAGCATTTGTTTTCTGAAACACTCTTCGTAATTAAGAAAGCAGAGACTGTGGAGAGCACTATGCTATGATTACTTCCCAATTACATTGCTTCTTTTATTGATAAATTCCAATCAAGGCAGATATTATGTAGTTTCAGAAATGAAGAGTTTAGTTAGTGGGATATAGAATACATTACCTCCCAGCTCTTAAAGTGATAGTAATACATAACATTACATACATTTAATTCAGTAGATATTTAAAAAATAAATTAATTATGCTGTTTCCAATCTCCCAATCCTATATGGTTTGGGAGATATCAGTTTGCAAAGTTCCCCCAGTGTGTGTCTGGTTTGCAAGCACAAGTTGTACACCATTCAAATGAAGTATTTCTTGGTAACTGCCATGATCATGGCTCTACTGAAGAGCCGCAGGATGGTCTATGGGCTGGGATCTCCGTCTCTAAGTTAGAAAGCTGACGTCAGCACAAGGGTAGGGAGGGGGGAACTTTGCAGACTGATATCTCACAAACCATAAAGGTTTGGGAGATCAGATCGGAAAAGGCACAATTAATTTATTTTTTAAATATCTACAGAATTAAATGTATGTTATTTCATGTATTACTATCACTTTAACAGACCATGAATGGAGATTGAGGGTGTCACAGATCATGTATATTAAAAATAAAAACGTAATTAGTAGTAACCTGGAGATAGAGATTCTATGGATACCTTCTTTTCAGTATATTCAAAACACTATTAATGGAAGTAGGGAAAGTGAGTTATAAAAAGGCTAAGGGAAGTATGCCATGCATTTGGCATACATAATAAATAAAGCTAAATATCTTGGAAACCATTTTTCTGAAATGCAGAATGGCTGCTAGAACACACAGTTGATTTTGAAAGTTATTTGAAAATCACATGACTTGCTTTAAGGTGACAAGTTCACTTTAAGCCTTATGCTGTATTGAATATGGGAGGAAGCTCACAAAGTTAACTCACCATAATATTTACATATAATAAATGAGATACAGCAAGGAATAAGAGGGTTCTACGTACCCACAAATATTAGGCCGAAACCTACAGTGCATACACAAAGCAAAAAACTAACCTATGCTTCTCCATACAAGTTGTGCAAATGTGTGCCCTGCATATATTATACCATTGTTTTATTAAATGAGTGGTTTTGTTCTATAGAATTGCCAAAGTATGTTTTAAACTTGCCCACAACATCACGGTACCCCAATATCAGGCAAGTCCTATCTAATACACATATTAAACCCTGTCTAAATAAAAAACATTCCCTGAGGATTTCTTGTAAATGAACGCATTGGAAGTATATAGTCTACATATTAAGGGTACCTACACTAAAAACAAGTAACATACAGCTTTAAGAATTCAGTGAAGAATACTCACATGAAATCAAACTTTGCTGGCCTGCAGTGAGTGGGTACTAGCCCGAGAAGACTTTGAGTCCACAATCCTTTTATAGGCCTATTTCTCCAACCCCCCCACAGGCCATATGGGATTATGTTACAAGTAACATACAGCTTTTAGAATTCTGTGACGAAGACTCACCTGATATCAAACTTTGCTGGCCTGCAGTGAGTGGGTACTAGCCCAAAAAGATTGTGGGTCCACAAGCCTTTTTTATAGGCCTATTTCTCCAACCCCCACAGGCCACATGGGATTTGAATATTACTTTAATTACAAACAGACATGGCCTAAGGCCTATTAGAATATTACATTCTGACTGTCCCAATTTAGTGACAAAGTCCCAGCATTATTGGCAAAATTCAGGGCTCCCTTAGTTTCAACTGCACTAACCTTTATTTTGCTAGCTTACAATGGGCTGGGGGCCACAACTGCCAGCAAATCAGAGTAGGATGCAGTTATCTGCCATTCAGAAAATGGGAGTCATGTACCAGTTATAACTCAGACTGAAGCCTCTGATTGCCTGGCAGACAAAGAATCTGATTGTCACAGGGAAGGTGGTGTAGGCTGCTCCTAGCCTTCATCGTGTACTGGATAGGATGGGAGCATCACATAGAGAAAGGTTTGCTGTTCACAGCAATCTTTTTAAACCAGAAATGTTCATGTGAATAGTGAACAATTTTCTGTAGACTGAAACATCTCATGCAAGGTCTGTGGTTGTCTGCATATGTACTACAGTCTTAGGTCAGAATTCTTAAATATCATTGATATCAAAATTAACCCAGTGACCCACAGTGAATCTGATCTCAGAGCTTTTATTAAATTTTGCTATTGATTATAAGCTCTGAGATCAGATTCACTGCTGATTATATATTTATTAATTCTACCTCATTAAGGGGACTACCAAAATCATAGCTTACCTAGGGCAGCAATATCCCAGAGCCAGCCCTGAATATCTTCAGAAAAAAAGCAAAATTAAATGTTTTGCCTTAAATGATCTGTTGAAGATTAAATGGCTAAGTTAACATTTTTCTTCTGCCTTGACAGCCAAACAGCAGGATGGTGCAGCGGCAATGGAAATGCAGCCCTTGAAAAGTGCTGAAGGAGGGGATGGAGATGACAAGGACAAAAAGAAAGCTAATCCCCACAAGAAGGAAAAGTCTGTTCTGCAGGGCAAGCTGACCAAACTGGCGGTACAGATAGGGAAAGCAGGTATTTCAGATGTTTTGTGACTCCAGTTGCAGAGAAGAGTTTGACATTCATAGCGTTTAATCTGCTATTAATCCAAAAGATTTGCTTGTTTTACTCTTCCATTTACAGGAAGATGTTATAGCCTGATCTACTGTCCTTTCTGACAGCAAAAGCATTTAGGAAACTGCTAGTTCATTGTGAAATGTCAGTGCATGCACTAACACATAAAAGAATGTAATTGTAGGGATTTTCCTATGAACACTCCCACTGCCGAGAGATTTATATTTCCAGAGTTATTATAGTTTAAACCCGTGTTTTTTTACATTAGCAGTTCCCTCTAGTGGTCAAATTCTAATTAGATTTCCTGTTAGATTTTAATGGAGAGGAAAGTCAGAGACATACAGTTCTCCATAGAATGTGATAGAAACTGCCTGTCACTTCCTGTCGGTTAGGAAGTAAACACAGTAAATTCACTTCCAGATTATTTGAACTGCTATAAATTTTGAATAAAACATCTGACAGTGATGGTAGTGACCTTGTTTTATTCAGCAGGAAATGATCTACAAAATATGTGTTTTCATAAAAAAAAGTTTACTGCTCCTTTAAAGTGGACCTGTCCCTTTAGAAAAATGCTATGCCTATTAATTAATTAATTAAAAACCAAAAGAGTACTGTTTATTTTTTTTCTAAAATGCACTGTTTTCTTTATTTTCAATTTCTGACCATTTGTATGGTTGTCTGAAGTTGAATATAGTCAGGAACCCCAGTAGGGCGGAGATTCACTAAGTTGTGATAAAGAGGTGATAAAGTGGAGATGACTTCTCCAGTTTATCACTTCTCCATTTCCTATGTTATTCTATGGAGCCTATTCAATAAGATATGCAAAGTTGAAGACATTTTAGTGCAAAGGCTCCATAGAATAACACAGGCATTGGAGTGATAAACTGGAGAATTCATCTCTTTATCACCACTTAATGAATCTCCCTCATTGTGTCTCAATAAAGAACAAATAAAAGTGTTACTTAAAGTGATAGTAAAGTCTGTTTGTATGCAAATCTAATATTGTAGCTATTACAATAATAAACTAATCGATATAAGTTCCATATCTCTAACCTTTATGATTTGAGAGATATACAAAGATATAGTTCCCCCGTCCCTTCCCTTTTTGTGACGTGACCTGTAAAGCTGTCAGCAGGATAGTCTGGTCGCACGACCATACAGATGCTTTTCAGTAGAACCTAAATAGTGAGATCTAAAGCCAAATACTTAATTGGAACAATCTACAAAGTGTGCCTGGTTTACAAGCACACTTTGTAGACCATTCCCATAAAGTATTTGTTTCTATATCCAGAGCCTCCGTCTGGTCCTGGGACCAGGATATCCTGCAACCGGCTTTACAGGTCATGTCAGAGAAAGGGGAGGGAGGGGGAACTTTATATTCGTTTTGTATTTTATTGAGATACCTAATAATTCTGAGCATCCTTGACGTCAGACAAACATTCTAAAAGTCAACTTGCAAAATGAAAAATAAAGAAAACAGTACATCTTGGGAAAATATGGAACCATAAAATTAAGTAATCTTTTCATATTTAATAGGCAGCATTTTTCTAAAGTGATAGGTTCACTTTAACCCTTTGAGTGCCAGAGGGGTATCCAATGCATTGCAGAGCAAGGAGTTGGATACCTCTCTGGCACTCAAAGGGTTAAAGGGCAACTATTTTTTTACTGAGTCCAATGCTGTGAACAATTCATTTTGTCCCTACAGTGGAATCCGTGTACAAAGAAATATACATCAGTCTGGGGCGAATCACCTGCAACATAAAAAACACATTCTAATTTCTATTAGTTTAAAGCAGGATTTTCATTCAAATTCAAATGTCCCCCCAATCATTATTCACATATCATTGTTTGTATTATCCTGAATAAGTCCAGCATTATTGAGAAATCAACTTGTTCGAAACTCATTGGCAGGCATCAATGTAGACATCTTGCTGAAGAGGCATCTGTGTGTCTGGGCTGTTTTTCCCAGTCTCCTCTAGGATTGGTGAGCGGGAAGTTGCATAGTATCAAGGTACAGGAAGGCACTGAGGGTGCAGGCGCACAGATGCTCCTACAGCAAGACGCCTGCCAGTGAGTCACCAAACAAGTTAGATTTCTCAATAATGCAGGACTTATTGATATGCATATAGCTATGTGAATAATGATTTGGGGGACATTTTAATTTGAAAGTTCCGCTTTAAGAGGCAATTTTAACCCCTTGAATGTGGGAGTGTTGTTTAAAGCATTGGATTTAAAGGTTGAAAGGGAAAGTATCCTAAGAATAATCCCATACTTACCTTATTATGGCTAGAACATACTAATGGCTTCACTGAATTTGTTCCTTGCTTCTTGATTCATGAGATAACATCTTCAATCACACCTGGATGCCATGTCCATGGAGTCAGACTTAACGGTTGTTGGTGGAACCACATCACCAGACCTGGGAACTCTCCGGATTTGCCCTGGAGACTCCAGTTTTTACAGTGCATTACTGGATCTACAGGGACAGACACTAATTCTCTGTTTGTGTGGCGTTCTCATGAAACTCTGCCCATTTATGCTCCTTCCCACCCTGTTCCTCCCACCTCTCCTTCTTCACCACCCAGTTCCTATCACTTTCAGCACACTTTATGACATGGGCATTAAGCTCCGCCTCTACTTGCAAGTAAGTCCGACCCGTTTTTGGACACCAATCATGTCATTTATGTCCCCCAGCGGCACCCCAGGAGTCCCATCTGGGGACTTCAGAATACAAAGTTCCCTGGTGGGCACATCACTAAAACTCCACCCACTGATTATGCACTCCGCCTTTTTCAGTTTGAAAAAACAACCAGCAACTGTCATGTCCACCTCCATGGGTCTGACAATCCAGGACTTATTAAAGGAGCAGGAAACTTATTTTTATAAAATCCTACATGTTATAGGACTTTTCCTGCTTAATAAAACAAGGTCACTCCCACTGCTGTCAGATATTTTATTCAAAATTTATAACACCTCAAATAATCAGAAGGGAATTTACTGTGTTTACTTCCTGATAGTTCTAACTGACAGGAAGTGACAAGCAGTTTATATCACATTCTATGGAGAACTGAATGTTTCTGACTTTCCTCCCCATTAGAATCTAAAATAAAAGCTAATTAGAATTTGACCACTAGAGGGCACTGCTAATGTCAAAAAACATGGGTTTAAACTTTAGTAACTCTGGAAATATAAATCTCTCGGCAGCATACCTCTCAAGTGTCCCTCTTTAGGAGGGACAGTCCCTCTTTTAGACCTAAGTCCCTCTGTCCTTCTTTTCCATCCTGATGTCCCTCTTTTTAGGAGATCAGACTGTGTGGTGTGTATATAAGTGTATCACATTGCTCTAAATCAATAAAACTCATATTAATGTTTGTTTAAACATCAGTATGTGTGCTTATAAATTAGTCTGTGTAAATAAAATAATTTGGTCTTGTTAGAAGTCATTTTTTAGGTTACACAAGGATGTGTCAGTGGGTCATGAAATAACCTAAAAATTCTCAGTAATGCCCCTCCCACCAGCCACGCCCCCAATAACACCCCCTAAAACACAAGTGTCCCTCTTTGTCAATTTGAAATGTTGGGAGGTATGCTCGGCAGTGGGAGTACCATTATTTTACTCAATAGGAAAATCCCTACAATATATATTTTTTCATAAAAAATGTTTACTGCTCCTTTAAATATATTGTCTCTTGAACAGAAACACAAGGGCAAACTTCATAGAGGCTATTGGGATTTTCTGGCCATAGTAAGCTAAGTGTTAGTTATTATTAGGAAGTGTTACTTACTCTTTAAAAGTGCCTTTAAAATCAATGGGAATTTTTCAAATTTGTCTTTTTTCCTTTTGAAGCACTTGATGTGCCCCAGACTTCTGCACTTTTGTTGGCCCACTGTGTTTTGTATGTGCTCTCTATAAGTTTGTCCTTTGCCTTGCAGGTTTGGTTATGTCTGCAATTACAGTCATCATCTTGGTACTCTATTTTGCTATTGACACTTTTGTAGTCAACAAGAGGCCGTGGCTGCCAGAGTGCACTCCTATCTACATCCAGTACTTTGTTAAATTTTTCATTATCGGTGTCACTGTATTAGTGGTAGCTGTTCCTGAGGGACTTCCTCTTGCCGTCACAATTTCGCTGGCATACTCTGTAAAAGTAAGTAACATCAGCTTTCATTCTCCTATTAAATGCATAGCAAATGTAAGTTCATCTTTAATGAAAATAAAATGACTAGCCCTCTTTTAACCCTTTGAGTGCCAATGAGGTACCTAGTACATTGCAGCGCAATGCAATGGACACCTTTCCGGCACTCCGAGGGTTAATGTGCCAAGTAGCTTACTGAGGTTGACATGAATTCTAGCAATTCTAAAGCATTCCAACAGCACAGGAGTAAAATAAAAATGCCACACATTCTCATTGATTTAATTGAGTTGTTTAACCATTGCATTATACAGAAGTCTGCCCTCTGGCACTCAAAGGGTTAAATGCTTTTCTTCTGTGTATGCAAAGGAAACAACAATGACAGGCTATGGGCAAACAGGGGGAATCACAGAATTTCCTCCATCATCTACATGGCTTACTGAGGACTAAGTCCAAAAGGGACTGGATAACATTATAGTGAATAAAGTATCTGGGGCCGAATACAAGAAAGTGGAGCATTAGTTATTTTATTTGCTTCTCAGTGCTTTGATTTTAACCTCTTGAATGCCTCTCTAGCATTCAAGGGGTTAGAAGCCCATTTAAATTAATGGAATGTGGAGACTTATTTCTCCTGTAGTTTGGCTGGTTTGCCACAGATTTCTTGGTCTTTTCTTTTGAACATAAGGTCCTGTCTGTGAAACAAGCTCTCCCATAGATTGCATTAGGAAAAATGGACGCCAGTGGAAGCTCTTTGATTAAACATATTAGTATGAGCTGTATTAACATTTGATTGAAAAATCTTTCAGCATTTGTGTGCATTGCTTTACTCTGCAGAAAAAAACACTGTAACATATTTTTTCAATAAAATATGTTACTGTCCTTTAAAAGCAAGGTTTAAAAAAATTGGCTTTGCTAAATGCAATACTTTAGTTGTACAGAAATTCTGGAACTTCTAACCCAGTCCAACACTTATATGATGGTGGGGAGAAGTAGAAAAATAATTGATGGGAAAAAGACGGTTACCGTAGCCAGTGTATATGCTCCAAATAATAACAAAAAGCTTCTATACCAAGTTCTTTTCCCTTCTCCATTCAGTACATGTGATTTCAACACAAACTTACCTAACAACCTAGGTAAATCTAGAAACTTTCTCTCTTGTCCTCACCCCTCTTCCCTTTCATTTAACTTCAGGGAAAGATTAACTAAAGGTCAATGCTGTGACAACTATCCTGAAGTCTGAGAGCATTCTCTCTGCTGCCCCCACTTGGCCAGTAGGAGAGTGGAGAGAACGCTTTCAGCACCATGGACAGCATCACTCCCTTATCCCTTTGAGTCCCGTAGGGATGTGCATTGCTCACTCCTGTGGCACTCAAATGGTTAAAAATGTACTCCAAGAACTACACAATAATCCCCTCAGCTGTGTATCATATTTATTCCATACATATTGTTCACTCCAAAGGAAACAAGCCTGGGGGTCAGGCATGCATCCATGGGGATTTGTGGCTACCAGCTGTCACTCAGTCTTGTTCCCTTGTCCACTGGTAGCCACAGAACCCCATGTATACTGTCTCACCCCCCACCCCCCCTTGTTCCCTTGCCTACTGGTAGCCACAAATCCCCAAGGGGAATTGCCTGGGCAAGGGAACAAGGCTGGGGGTGTCAGGCAGTGTATGTGGGGCTAACACAAAATGGTGATGTTCCCCATACTGCCCCAAAGTATAGAAATATGACATTTTCCCATAGCCTGTCAGTGTTGCTTCCTTTGTACATACTGAAGCAAAGAATGTATTTAGGGTGTCAGCCATAGCCTCAGTAATCAATTCACCTGTCTGAGGACCAATATCAACCTTAACCTTTTTGTTATTAATATACTTATAGAATTGTTTAGGATTTTTCTTGCTCTCATTTGCAATATTTCTCTCATTTTCAATTTTAGCTAGCCTAATTGCTTCTTTGCAGATTTTATTACATTATTTATATTTTTTAAAAAATGCATCTGACCCTTCTGACTTAAGCCTGTTTCATTTTTGGTTTCACTTTACTCCTCTTGTGCTTATTCCCCAATGGTATATATTGATGTATATATTTGCCTTAGAGCATTTTAAACAAATTCCATGAATATTGTCCATTTTTATCTTTGAAGATTACATCCCACTGAATATCCTTTAATACTGCTTTTAGCTTTGTAAAATTAGCCTTTTTAAAATTTAAATTTAAATACAGGTTTGGCTCATAATTAACAATATAGCAATTATAAAGTTCTTGGTATGGCTAAACTTAAAGATTTAAAAATTATCCAGGTTCTTACTTCCGGACAGACAGCGGTTACATCTTGCACCGCAGTCTGTCAAGCTTCTCTGCTCCCCTCCCCACGTAGAGTCTTGATCAAACTTCCTCAGGTGACCCAGGATTTCTCCATGTAAGCTAGAGCGCTCTCATTGGCTAGAAAGCACTCCAGCTTACATGGAGAAATCGAGACGCTATATGGGGAGGGGAGCAGGGGAGTGACCTCCCTATTCCTCTGCCCCTCCCCTTACTATGTCTAACTGAAACCCATCTGGCTACTTACTCATTCTTTGTGCAGACTCCACCCCTAGAACTACCTACTACCACTTCTTTCTGCTCAGTCTCAAGATGGCCATCTCCCTCAAAGTTTCAACTTGTCTATCCAGATCTCTAATTCAAGCTTCCATTGATTCCAGGTGTGCAAACATACGGCAGCTTGTGCACTGAGTTAAACGGACAGTCATGCTACCACTCATATTATGCCAGTTACCACAAGTCAAAAGGCAGGCAGAAAATAATATCTGCACAATAAGGTTAATACATATGTTTCCCTGTGTAATCCCCTGTATTTGAATCCTCTCGTTTTTTAAATTCCAAAAACTTACCACACTTCAGCACTTACTTGAATCCCCTTGTTATTTCAATTCTTAACACTTACCACACTTCCACATTTAGACACTGATGCAAGATTCACATGTTCAAGTATTCACTGTTCCTCTGCGCTATATAGCAGAATGCCACCAATTACAAACCAGAAAACAACCACTGCCACCACAGCAGACTACAATCAATCCCGTGTACAACTGCAAAGGGAGGGATTTGTTTAACTTCTCCCTTAAAGGGATAGTAATACTTTGTTTTATCTTTATTTTATTTTGTAGACGTTAAAAAAAACATGAAGAACGATATAAGTCTTATCTCTCAAACCTTTATGGTTTGACAGATATTCACAAACAAAGTTTCCCCTCCCACCCCTTTTACCTAGTGTAAGCCATCTCTTCTCAGATGTGGAATGCAGTCCATAGCCCAGACAGATAACAGAAGGGGACAATCTTCTTCCTATGAGAACAATGAAAGCCCTGCCCCCCTTGACAAGCTTTTCAGGTTTTTCCCGTATCTTAATTGAAGATTGTCCCTCTCTGCAATCTACCTGGGCACCTCCCTTCGGCTCTGGCTGAGCAGTGTTACATCAGTAAAAGGGGCGGGAGGGGGACACTTTGTCATTGAATTACTCTTGAACTACAACTCTGACAGAATTGAAATAACACTCTCCAAAGTCCAAATACTATGATGATTAATTAGAGCTGCTTTTATTATGAAACATTACTATCCCTTTAACACACTGCACAACACAAAAATACACTTATTCAATTTTTCCAGCAAATATCCCAAACTTTAGCTTATTTCAGCTCACAGGTTACAGTTCACAGTTTACAGTTTGTGGGAAATTGTCTCTGTGAGGGACGTTTGAACTCTCTTCTTGTCATAGATGCTGAAAAAGCTATGAGGTCCCCTGACCAGCACTTTTACGAATACTCAAATAAATCCCATACCATTTTAGCCTGACAAATGAAATCTATCTTAAAATATAAAAATATTCCCTCTATCCATTCAGCCAATGCTACCCTCGCCCAGGACACCAAGCTAATTTTGAACAGTTTCTCTACTTTCTCTGCACTATCCTGCGACTCTCATGCCCCAGACATCATCCCTTCTAAAGAAGTCCCCTAGCTGCAGCAGAGTCCTCTCCCTCATCTTTCCCTAGACCAAAGGGAGGCCCTAAACACCACAATAAATTCCCTTGAGCTTGGTAATAGATTCTGTTCTCCAAGACTGTCGGATATACGCAAGGAAAGGGTGAACAGGAGAACCCCAAATATGTAAATACCTGACATAAATAAATAAAAATAGGTGGTTAAATTAATTTGAGATCTTTACACAAACATGGGATTGACACGCTACTTCACAGAACAGAATTTAATAAAATAATCCATTAGTTATATTTGTGACAAAATATGAATACATTTATTTAAATATAAAATAAAATATAATGTATATATAATGGTAATCAGTGTGATTGGAATATAAGTAATGACTTGGTGAAATATCTTCTAATATTACTAAGTATATACAAGATATATCTATAGAAATTGACATATGATAAACTATCAGCTAAGATCACATAGAAACATACCCAGCGTATATAGGATTAACCATTATATAGGTGTATTCAAAGGTATAATATGGCAATATTTGAACACAGCAGCATAGCAAGGGTTAATTGTTCCTTAAAATTTATTATAATAGAGTTGGCTGCAGTGTATATATAAATACCCACCCAAAAATCTGTATTAAGCTATGCTAATTTAGTTTCCATTGTGTAAACAGCAAGGGCATGAGGCTCCTAGAATCTGGAGAAAAACAGAGGAACTTTACTCTTCAACTGAAAGGTCCACCGTCACCCACATGCACACACACACACACACACACACACACACACACACACACACACACACACACACACACACACACACACACACACACACACACACACACACACACACACACTGACTATGGAGTTTAACACCATCTGGTTGAGTTCCCGAATCTTGGGAACAGCTGCAAAAATGTCCGCCACAATGTTGTCTACCCCTGGAATGTGAATGGTGGAGAGAGACAGCATTTGAACTTCCACCCAAGTGAGAATCAGCCAAACTTTTGACCTTGCTGCTGTGATCTTAGTACCTCCATGACAGTTGATATAGGCCAACTCCATCACATTATCGGACTGAATCCGCATCAACAACCCCTGGTGTCTCTGATCCATCTGAGGGCCCAATTTGGATTCCTAGCCTGTCAAGATGGCATCTGTTGTGATTTAGAATGACCAATGGCCAACCAAACCACAGACAAGACATGTGAATCCACCAGTGACAATCAAACTTCATCCAATCGGGTAGAGACATGACACGGGAGAGATGACACTGCTGCCCGGACTAATTCTTGAGAAACTCCAACTGCAGTTTCAGTGTGTGTAATTGGGAAAAAGGGACCTATTTCAAGGCAGAGACCAATACCCTAACACCTTCATATACTGCTGCACTGTTGTTGACGGGTGAAGTAAGCCAAGACAACAGCTGAATCTTGTCTCTGAAGAGTTTAAATTTCATGCTGAGAAAGAGAAGGATCTGGGATGGAACCAGAGGGGATTTCTTGAAACTGAGTACCTGTGTTTTTCCAGAATGGGCACACAAGTCTGAATCTGAAGGTGCAAAGCATCCATTGGAGGAACCTTTAACAAAAGGTCATCTAACTGGGGATTAAGAAAAATCCCCAGACACCGAATTATGGCAGCCAAGGCTGCCAAGACCTTTATAATAACCTGCAGCTCAGACACCAGCCCAAAAGGAAGGGCAGTGAACTGGAAATGATGGTCTTAAAAGGCAAACTGCAGGAATTGCTGATGGTCTGCATGGGTGGAAATATACAGATAGGTACCCTTAATGTCTAGGTAGGTTAAAAAGTCCACTGGACACATAGCAGTGATTATGGAGCACAAACACTTGATCTTGAACTGGGGCATAAGAATAAAATGGATGAGATGCTTCAAATCACGAATAGGACAGCATTTGTTCTCTTTTTGGGAACTATGAAAAGGTTGATGTGACGGTACCAGGATTTATAGGACCTTTTTGGGGGTCATCAGTTCCTGAACAGTTTCTGCTGCTGTCTCTCTTCCATGGCAGGCTGGAGCCCTGCTTCTTTCTGGTGGTCTGGAGATTCTGAAGTCTACCTTTAATTCTAGCTGTTTTGTAATATGGCGGCAGTCCTTTGGAAAAATATGACTATTCCATGGGTATTTGTCTTGGATACTAATGCAGAAGGAAGGAACAAATGGATGCAGCTTGCTGGTAGACATCAGAGCTATTGAATTTAGCTGCAGAACCCAAGGTGGGGTTTTCAGGGGCCACACACCAATAGATTGGTGAGACAAGTGAATTTGCTGTTGCAGTGGCTAGGGTGAGAATTCCCGGCCCAAATTTCCTCCGGAAATACAATCAAGACTTTTATTAAGGTGGATAGAACAGCCTTTATTTATTAAACACACTGTTTTTATACACTTCCAGACATTATTATTAAGACCAGAATCCAAATTAGGGCTCAGCACTTTTTTTGTCACAGTTGACCAATCGGGGAAGCCCTACACTTCCAGATACTCTTATCAAGATTGTAATGCGAATTATGGCTTGGAACAGTGTTCTCACAGATGACCAATCAGGGGACTGCTATTTAATATACACTCAGAGTGCCTCTTTTCAAGCCAGGCACAGCAGGGATCAATCAACATTTCAACCATTCCTTTGTTATATCAGCACATGGTGGAGGCAGTTACCTGAGCATACCACATCCACAGAGAAACATAGAAAAATAAACCAGACTGTATACGTAACACTGGGTAAATTGTAAGAGCCACATGGCAGCAGAGAACAGAGAGCTGGAATGAGTGTTAGAGGGGTAAGCAACGCATTGCTTTGTAATGCATTGCATACCCCTGTGGCACTAAAAGGGTTAAACTTTATTTACTGGGCACAATATGTTTAACCCTTTATAGTCTTTGGGGAATGTCACCACACTGCTCCCCTCTGAGTCCCCCACAGGTCCTCTAATTCACTACATCTGGTCACAGCTGGAATAGAATCCCATGATTTTTCCTAAGGAAGAATAGGTACCAAGACCTGCATGTCCACCAGGGAAGCAACCACATCTAAAAATAGATGGTTCCTCACCAAATTGCAAGGAACTCTGGACATTAAGAAGCAAGATGTAGGAAGGGATTTGAAGTCTATATGATACCCTTCACCTGCAAAACTCTCTGGTCCAGTATGGAGAGAGACCACTTTTTGCGAAAGAGACACAGACAGCCTCAGATTTTCTGACGTGAATCAGACCCCTGTGAGTCAGGCAGGGCTTTTAAGCAGGCATTTTACCTGTCCAAGTTTGTTTGGGTTTCAGGGGAGGATGTGTTTGGGCCACTATAGCAGTAGACATGATGGGTGCATACCCATACTGACATGGTTAACAAAAACTATGTGTCCATGAAAAAAAAAGGAATACTAACGGGTAACCTGAGGTAAGTGTGCACTCATATCCCTAATAGCATGAATAATAAACTTCTCCAGTTCTGGATCAAACCACAAATAAGAGAGACCCATGACTTCTTGGTAGACTGGACAACCGACCATATATATGGCCAAAGAGAAATATTTTGTTTTCAATCCATAGTGGTGGCTCTTTAGCCATTGTGTTCTTTCTCAGCTTCGGCACGAGATACAGAGTGCCGTCAAGCTGAGACACAAAGAGAAAGGAAGCTTACCAACACTGCAAGTGGTGTGGACCAGGAGGGAAGTGAAGGACCTCAGAGCATGAATTTCAGGGGGCAAGCAGTAGTTTTATGTTATGTAATTCCAGATGGAGAAGATCAGTGGTACTGGAGTACATGTGGTACATGTATTATCATACTACTTACAGTCACATTTCGCTCTGTCAATGACTGTTTAACCAGACCTATTTGTTACATATCTGGGTGTTAACTTTTGCAGTCTTCTCATGACACTTTGTGTATTATAGCAGCATAGTTAACCCTCTGAGTGCCCGAGGGGTTTCTTCCCCTTTGGGATTTGAATGGTTAAAGGTTAAAAAATATAAGGTTAATTTATATCACTTCTGAACAGAATTACGACAGTCTGAAATTCTGGATTCTAGTTATCCTTGCCATTATCAACAAGTTGTAGAAATATAATATACATTAGTTCAGTAGTTTTCAAGAAAAAAAATTCAAAAAAATATATTTTCCATTTTCAAAATATTACATAAAATGTATTAATGTATTAACGCATATTTTTACTCTTAGAACTTATATGGTACTATTTATATTCATATAAAGCGAAAAAGGTGCCCCTGTTCCTGGGTCACCTACTGTTAACATAATGGGAGAATCTATAAATATGACTCTATATATAAAAACAGCACTGCAATTGATTTTCTGGCCCTACTACTGCCTAACACCAATTTAGAAAGCTTCTTGTGACAAATTGCACTAAGAGGGGGGTGGGTCACTGGGTCGGTCTATGGGCATTTGGCGATGTTCACTATCTCTACAACTTGTTTAATGCCATGTATTAAACAAGGTTCAGAGGAGATGGTGTAACCGTACTCCATTTCCTACACATGCTATGAAGCAAGCATATGGAGCCTGCTGGCATTAAAGTCTTAATGATGGCAGAGTATGTCCACCAGTATGCAATACAGTGATCTTTGCTATAGAGCATACCCTGAAGTTCAGCCATTGGGATTGAAGGCTGTCATCAGTGAAGCTGCTCTGGCAGATTTATACATTCACCCCTACATTTCTTTATCCCTTTGAGCACCAGGGGGTATGCCCTGCATTGTTTTGCAAAGTATTGCATACCCCTCTGGCACTCAAAGGGTTATATACATAAATGCTCCTTATTCAAGGGCATGTGCCGAGCCAAAATTAGCTTGCATGGCTAACACTAATATAATATACTCTATGTTCCACTGAACGTATGGTGAATGATGTTATGCAGGGTGCAGTATAGCTGTTACACATTCACATGATATTTTTAATAATGAGTATTTTTAAGAAAATAACACAAAATTTGAGGGAAATGGGATTATATTTTAACAACAAAATTCATTTTTCACTGTGTGAGATAAATGGTTATTGTAAAGGGAGAAAGCTGTCAACATTAAATTTCATGTAGTAACTCTAAATGTGTAGAAAGTGAGAGGGAGGAAGTAAAATGCATTAATAGTCCATAGTCCTAATTCAAATATAGTATTAATAGATACAATCACTGTATCCCAACTTAACATTTACTCATATGTACAATGTGCAACTGGGAAATTACTCATAAATTGTCATAACTCTAGACTTTAGATACAGAGGTCTATGATGCTTTGTCGTTTGCTAGCTGCTAACACAGTATATGGTGTTGCAACCTCTAGCATTAAGCAGTGTCAAATAATCTAATGTTATCAACAACAGCCCCTGACTAGGAGTCATTCAGCTGTTTTTGCAACTGAGTGGCTAGAACATTATTAGTATGAAGGGCCTGGTGTTACAGCTTCATCTATCCCCATATTAATACAACCTTACATACCTTATACATTGCCAATATATTTTAGACAGCATTTTGCATTTAATAAATCCAAGTTTTAGTAAACCTGTTCTAAAGAAATAGATCTGATTTTCAAGAAGTCGGTTTATCACATCTATGCTTGTGTTACAGAAAATGATGAAAGATAACAACTTAGTAAGGCATTTGGATGCTTGTGAGACAATGGGGAATGCAACAGCAATCTGCTCAGACAAGACTGGTACATTGACAACCAACCGCATGACAGTAGTCCAAGCCTATGTGGGAGATGTCCACTACAAAGAAATTCCAGACCCAGATGCACTTCCAGCTAAAACATTAGATATTTTGGTTCATGCCATTGGCATCAACAGCGCATATACCTCGAAGGTCCTGGTAAGAAAAAGAGTACTTGCTTAACATCTTGTATTCGTGAATCTAACTCATAGCAAGTCAGTGTGTTGGAGACATAGCGATAAAAGAGTTGGTACTATGTTAGCCGTAGAAATACAGGAGGGAATTATAGTCAAGTTGATAATTTTATTGGTTGACTAAGCAGATTTAGACTGTCTTAGATGTCTTCCCCAGACATGTTGTGATAACGTGCCTGAGGAAGAGACCTAAGAGGTCTTGAAAGCATGCGTCCCATATCTGCTTAGTTAGCCGATAAAGGTATCAACTGGGCTATAATTGCCACTTGGAGATAGAACTGCACAGATCTTACACTTTTCTGAACTGTCTTTTCTTGGTGAGGCTTTTCTTATTTAGCCATTTATACTGCCTTGCTTTCATTTTAAATTGCACCCCTTGAATGTAAGAGACATCTTAAAGGGATAGTAATACTTCATTTTAACTTTATTTTATTTTGTAGGCATTAAAAAAACATGAAGAATGATATAAGTCTTATCTCTGAAACCTTTATGGTTTAAGAGATATTCACAAACAAAGTATCCCCCCCTGTTCAACCAGATCAGAAGGGAGATGCCCAGGTAGACTGCAGAGAGGGACAATCTTCAATTAAGATAATGGAAAAAGCTGAAAAACTTGTCAAGGGTGGAAGGGCTTTCATTGTTTTCATACAAAGAAAATTGTCCCCTTCTGTTATCTGTACTGTCATACAACCAGACTCACATCTGAGAAGAGATGGCTTACACTAGGAAAAAGGGGCGGGGAGGGGAACTTTGCTTGTGAATATTTCATAAACCATAAAGGTTTCAGAGATAAGACTTATATCATTCTTCATGTTTTTTTAATGCCTACAAAATAAAATAAAGTTAAAACGAAGTGTTACTATCCCTTTAAGTGCATTATAAGACAATGTATTGGAGATGTCTCTAGCATTGTAGGAGATAAAGGGATATTATCACCAACACAATTTAAATGATACATATCTGTATGTTTTCCTAGTCAGATTTTTGTTTAAAAATGTATTTGGTGTGTAAGTTCTAAGTCTTTAAAATAAAATGTGGAAAATGGCTAAAAAGGCACTGTCAGGTTTATAAGAGGAGAAAGGGAGAGGGAAAAAGAAAGCTAGAGGGTTTTGAAGTTCAGAAGTTGTCAAGACTACTTCTATAGAATGATATTGTAGTTGGAGAGTGTTTTCAGTAACATCTTAGTCCTATTTGGTCAATATCACCCTTGGATTCCTCTCTGACAAAAATCATATAATTACAAGTATCTATGACTTTTCTGGATTTCCCAGAATGCACTATTTCTGCTGCATCCAGACATTGTCTGAAGGAACACTCAGGAGCACTTTCATCAATCTCTTGCTAAGGTTAAACACAAGATGTAGAAAAACAATGCTAAAGAAGTATTGTCATATTTATAAAAAAAATATTTTGCAACTATTTGATAAATGTTATTTTTTAATTTATTAAAGAAAGTGTATGGCTTTTCATAATGTATTAATAAAGAATTCCAATAATACGTTAGAAAAAGGGGAAATATGAAAATGTAAAAGATGTGTTAACTACAGAATGCATTGCACAATTTATGGAATAAAACTATAGATTTCAATAACCGAAATGTATATAAAACTATACTGAACAATGGTAGTAAAAATTAATCTTATGTATTCCTGGACAGCTTCTACTGTCTCATACTGCAATAGACTGTCCACCGGTAAGACAGTATTAACAAATACTCTTGTAATCTTATTCCAGTTTCATTTATTTGAACTTCTAATAAGATTATATAAAAAAATATAAACAATCAACCTATTTTCCGTTACAAAATGTATGTTTGTGACACTTCCATTACAATTAGCACCTGAATTTTGTTGTCACTAATACTTTGTCATGTCTTATGTGTGGGGTATATTTACAAGAAAAGATACCACACATATTTTGGATTTTAAAACAGGCCACAGCTTTATTTAATCTATTAAAATATCTGTTAATATTAACCCAGCCTTTTAAGCCCATGCCAATCTTACAATGTGATAGGCCCCAACTTGCCTATCCTTCTTTCCTTGAGCCTTGAGCACATACTAATTATTTTCCGTACCGCACCCTATTAGCTGGTCAGTGCAGCTCAATGGGGCCGGTGTCTACACCCAAAACATCGTCCGGGTGTCCATTACCCTTAGGCTGCTGGCCTACCAATTTTCTTGTTCTTATCCACATTTATTTACCTTCTCCTATTGGCAAGGGCCCAAAGCGCCAACATGCTGTGACAGATTGATTATTACATACAATAACAACATCATGAAAAAATGAACAAAACAATCTGTTGTCAGATTTAACATTGGGGGGAGGGTGGGATGCTGTGAGATAATTTTTCAACAGGAAGTACCCTTACCGTCCCCTTCTATTTATAACTTTCTGTCTTACCCACTTCCTGTTCTTAAAGCACTAGTCTTGTTCTTAAAGCAACATTCCTTTTCTTGTTTCCCCCCAACTCAGACATGTCTCCCCTCTTTATTTCCAGGGGAGTTCTTTATTTAAAGATTTTTAACAAATATCACACTTACATTGATGTTGGAGATTCAGCGGTTTGTTCAACGCCCTGGTCCTTCAACATCTTCAGTACAACTAAAATCATAAAAATAATACAAAAAAAAACCTAATTCCATCCCCACCATCACCTCTTATAAGTAAAATTAAAAAAAGAAATCTTACTCCTGCTCAGGCTGGTGCCTGAGCCAGTTGTTTGAGCCTTTGCCCAAAGCTGTATGCGCAAAAAATTAACAAAGATTGGCTTTTATGTGGCCAGTCTCTGTTCAGAATAGTTCCCACGCTCCCACTGGATGGGATGTGGAGTTACACAGGGATTGGAGTAACCTCACCCCCTTCCAATCAGCATGTACCTGGGGGGGACACTGATGCATGTAATGTCTCCCCACCTGCTAGCCAATCTCTGTATATCTATTCACTGTTTTACAAAAGCCGTAGAATAAGTTGGCACTATATAAATAAAGGATAATAATAATAACTCAAGAACAATGGCTCTGAAAGTGTCGTGACTGGGGGACAGAGGATCAGAAAGCCAGGCTTTAACAAGGTAAGGCAATTAGGAACGCCTGCACCTGACAGAGGCTGATGCATTAAATACACACATATATTTATAGTCATTGCAGATATGCCATTTTTTGTTAGGGTAAAAGGGCAGTAAAGGCTTATTGTATTGCAAAATCATATATGTAATAATCATCAAATTATTGTTCTGTAATTCAGCATGTTCACATTGACAGGCTACATCAAAGAGCAAATCTCTCTGTATACCTTGTCCTGGCAATTCGTGTGTTTTATGTATTTTTATAGTTGTCAGGCCATTTTTTATTCTAGTAGCCTTTAAATAAACCCATTGGATGCTATCAATATCACCAATGCAGTAGTCTAAGTTTGTTCAAAATATCTCTAGCATCCAAAAGGTTAAAGGATTTATTACTCAGATTATAATAAAGTACTGCATGTATTCAAGCCAAAAACTCTTTTTTAAAAAATAAAAAAGTCTTAGTGTATCAGAATAACTGAAATGTCAAAGGGGTTTTTGTGACTTCGGAATCCTCATTGTTGCAGATTCAAGTGTGTGAGAGAAGGGCCAATATTTTTCCCTGTAGCTACAGTGACATCTATCAGTGACATGATCTCACTTGGTACAGATGGTATTATGCTGTGCTTGGTTCCAGGGTACAGAGAGTTAGTTGCACAGGGTACAATCCTGCATAATCAGTGCCTGATGTGTGACTATCTAGCAGCATGGCGAACACTGAACATATAATTAGGTGCATTGATTGGCAATACAACATACAATGGTGCCTGATTAGCTGCATGCTGTGCATTTAGATAGCTACATGGCAAACAATGGCGGTACACAGTCAACAACATATTTATCTGTGACCAGATAATGGAGTGGAGGAATAGCCTAGTAATAAGTGCCTCCAAATTTAACATAAGTCCTTACATCCTTCAAATTGCAGTCACTTATAACTGTATAGTTTTTATTTGCATTTGATCTCTGTTTTAGTCCACTGCAAGTGGTTTCAGTTTACAAATTAAATGGCAGTTATTCATTTGGCATAATTCCCCTTTCAAAAACAGGTTCAATATATAATGTATGTAATTCTCAATCTCAGACTCTAGATATAGAAATAGGATCTTTTGCCTATCTCTGCAACCGATCAGTCAAAACAATTTTTTATAACTGTTCCTGTCACTGTCTACATATCACAAACATGCTCCCTGCAACTATCCAGAGAACTGGCTAGCATCAACACTCCCTAAATCAAGCATTTTCAGCTCCCTCTCTTTGCCTTTTTGCTTCTGCACATTCATAGATAGTGCCAAATATCAGCAGGTTTCTCTCACCCAAGTACTACAGTGCTATTTTATTGCTGTTCAATACAGGATAGGCCTGTTAACTCAGAATCAGCATCTTGAAATAAAAGATTAAGCATGCAGTGGTTGTTGAAGCATCAACATGTGTCAGTATATGCTTGTCTCATTTGTTCTTGCAGCTGTAGGAGTGTGTGAAAGTAACAACATATTAGTTGAACCTGTCTCTTTGTCTTGAATGCATAATGTATTTATGTCTGCCTGTCACTCAGTCCCAAAACTCCTATCAAGCAACTCCAGGTTCCTCTCTTTGCCTGTCTGCTTACATTAGCTATCATCATGCTTTCTCTCTCTGTGTCCCAAATGCAGACCGATAATATGCAGTAAATTGATATTCCCTTTATATTTTAATAGAGAATACTTAGGGGAAGCTCTTTACATTGGAGGAGAATACATTGATTTTAGTACAGTGAGAAAAATAGAAAAATGCATTTTTTGCTGAAATTCCCACAAAAGGCCAGAAGTGGTGTTTTTCACATTTTGCTCTTGATGTGACAATCCTCCCCCCTACTAAGCATGCCAGAATATTTCAATATCCATAACAACTTATGCAATTTATTTGATCTACTTATTTCCCCATAAGAAGAACAATCTCATGATCTATAAGGATTTATTCATTCATGAAGTAAGAAGAAAGGAAACCTCCATGTCAAATGTTAAAAATAACCTTGCTCTTATCAAAAAAGGGTTGTTTTTGTAACAATTACACTCAGATGTTTTGTGGAGGACTCAGATCAAGCAAAAATAAATATGTACATCTAGAGCCTTCTGCATAAAGAAAAAGACAAATGAAAGAGAATTATGGAGAAAACTATCTGTACCATAAACTAGTATTTATTATTCCAAATAGTTCTTTAATTCCCTTATTATTTGAGCCTCAAACACCCGCTGGAAGGCTATTCCATGTCTCTGTTGCCTTTTCAGTAAAGAAGATTGTTTATTACATTTCCTCTTATGGGTCTACCCTCAAATTTTAGGACATGCCTACTTGTACTAGTATTCCTTAATTGTGAAAAATGAATTCCCCTGAATTTTATTAAATTCTTTTATAGTTTTGAATGTTTCCATCATACCTTATATGAAAGTCCTGGAGTCTTTCCAGGTAAGTTTTTTATTGAGCCCATGCACCATTTTAGTGGTCCTTCTTTGAATAGGTTTTAAAGGGATAGTAACGTTTCACAATATCAGCAGCTCCAATTAATCTTAATAGTATTTGGGCCATGGAGAGTGTTATTTCAATACTGTCAGAGTTGTAGTTCAAGAGTAATTGAATGATAAAGTATCCCCCTCCCGCCCCTTTTACTGATGTAACACTGCTCACTTCAGAGCAGCAAGACTGTACGGATGGATCGCAGAGAGGGACAATCTTTAGTGAGCATAAGGAAAAATCTGTCAAGGGGAGCAGGTTTTACTTATGCTTCCAGTGAGCAGATTGTCCCTTACTGAGAGCTGTCCGACCCAGGGACCAGATTCCACATCTGAGAGGAGGTGGCTTACACTAGGTAAAAGGGGTGGGAGGGGGAAACTTTATCATTCAAATACTCTTGAACTTCAACTCTGACAGTATTGAAATGACACTCTCCATGGCCCAAAAACTATGAAGATTAATTGGAGCTGCTGTTTTTGTGAAACATTACTATTTTAATTTATTGATGTCCTTCTTGATACATGGTCTCAAGAAATGAAAACCATACTCTAGGTGAAGTCAAAAAAGTGGTCTGTAAAGTAGTATTAGGACCTCTCTTTTTCTACTGCTAATACATCTTCCTGTACAACCTAACGACTTCATATTCAACTGCCAGAGAAGCCTTCAACACATTACATAGTAAAGGTTTGGAGGCCTCTGTCATTCAGGGTGTTAAAAGTTCCAGTTTGTTTTATCTCCACTGCTGTTTCTGGTTTGTTAAAATTCTAATGAAGTTTATAAATGGTTACCACTGAGTTTTATCAAACAGATTTCCAGGTCAATGGAGATATTTGTAGGTAAGAACCTCAATAAAATGATCACCTTCAGTGGAATCCAGGCCTTAATCCACCTATTATTACGTTTTTTTTCTTTTAGCCTCCAGAGAAGGAAGGAGGTCTTCCACGACAAGTTGGAAATAAAACAGAGTGCGGTTTGTTGGGCCTTATCTTGGACCTAAAGCGGGATTACCAGGTGGTGCGCAGTCAAATTCCAGAGGAGAAGCTATACAAAGTATACACATTTAATTCTGTAAGAAAATCCATGAGCACAGTGGTGAAACTTGAAGATGGCAGCTTCCGGATGTATAGCAAAGGTGCTTCTGAGATTGTTCTAAAGAAGTAAGTCCCATTACTTTTTACTGTTTAGATTGTCCTTATTACTCATTTTATAGGGTACAATAGAATCTAAAGCTGGCAACATAAAATGTTTTTATCCAGTACACATTTGCAGAAATTAAAAAAAATATGTTGAAAATATTTTATAGCACTGTTAAAGTTAGACTATGTGTGGGGTGCACAAGCATACATACATTCTTACATAAACACTCCCACTCTCTCCCATACGCATACACACACACTTTCATAAACACACTCAATCACAGGGAGCGGAGAATAATGAAGGCCAAGGGATGCTCAGCCTCCCCAAAATAATCAATCACAGCAGTATTTTATAGTGTTAGTAATATCCTATATTAACTCTTTCAGTGCCAGAGGGGTACGGAACGCATTGATTTGCAATGTGCTCCGTACCCCTCTGGCACTCAAAGGGTTAAAATAGTATTATTTATTTAAAAAAAAAAAAAAAAAAATATATATATATATATATATATATATATATATATATGTCAAAAGTTTTAGGACAACCCCCATTTTTCCAGTTTTTATTGAAATTTATGCAGTTTAATGTCTCAGTGTACTCTGAAAATAAAGCATAGAACAAAGAAACAATTGGACATTCAAAATATATCATGGAATCATTTCCCTTAACAAAATGTAATCTAAATTTTTGACTCATCAAAGTAGCCACCTTTTGCAGATGTAACAGCCGAACACACTCGTGACATTCTTTCCACAACGGAAATCAGATATTGTTCTGAAAGTTCTTCCCAACACTGTTGCAGAAGTTCCCACAAATGTGTCGCACTTATAGGTTGCTTTGCTTTCACCTTTCTGTCCAGTTCATCCAAACCAGCTCGATGGGGTTTCAAGGGATAGTAATGTTTCAGCTCCAATTAATCTTCATAGTATTTGGGCCATGGAGAGCGTTATTTCAATACTGTCAGAGTTGTAGTTCAAGAGTAATTGAATGATAAAATATCCCTCTCCTGTCCCTTTTACCTAGTATAAGCCACCTCCCCTCAGATGTGGAATATTGTCTTAAGACGAGACAGCTCACAGCAAGATACTTTATCATTCAATTACTCTTGAAGTACAACTCTGACAGTATTGAAATAACACTCTTCATGGCCAAGTACTATGAAGATTAATTGGAGCTGCTTTTATTTTGAAACATTACTATCCCTTTAAGTCTGGAGACTGTGCTGGCCATTCCATGATTTGAAGCCTACCTTCTTGTTCTTTTCTGGAGGTATCTTTTGGGTCATTATCTTGCTGTAGGATGAACCCCTGACCAACTAGGTGTGAACCGGAGGGTATTGCATGGCGTTGCAAAATGCTGTGTTAGATGTATTGGTTCAGGGTGCCACTCACTCTGTGCAAGTAGCCGACTCTGGATTCAACAAAAGAGCCCCAGACCATCACGCTTCCTCCTCCATGTTTGACAGGTGGGGTCACACACTGAGGAACCATCCTTTTGCCTACTGAACGGCATACAAAAACATTGCGTGATGAACCGAAGATCTCAAATTTTGATTCATCTGTCCATAAGAACTTCTTCCAGTCTTCAGTAGTCCACTGGCAGTGCTTCATGGCCCAGGCAAGCCTCTTTTTCTTATTATGCCATCTTAGCAATGGCTTTCTTACTGCCACTCAACCATTCAAACCTGCAGCTCAAAGTCTTCTCTTCACATTTGAAACTGACACTTGCTTACCTCAATCGGTGTTAAGCTGTGCTTGAAGCTGTTGTGCTGTGAGCTGCCTGTCAAGCAAGCTGTTGACTCTCAGAAACTTGTCATCTGATTCTGTTGTGATGTTGGGTCTGCCAGGCCTCTTCCTGTCAGAGTTTCCTCCAGTTTCCAAATGCCTTTTGATGGTGTTGGAAACTGTACTCACTGACACCTTGGCTTTCTTTGCAATTTCTCTAAAAGAAAGACCTACACTTTGAAGGGTTATAATGGTCTGTCTGTCTTCCTTTGTTAATTGCCTTTTTTGCCATTTTGACAGCAATATACTACTTCCTGCAGTACAATACTGTCCAAATATCGCTTAAGAGGGTGTAGTAACACGGTCTGTTCCAACACTGCTTTTATACGGACAGAGGGCTTATAAGTAATCAACAAAAGTTGGGACCTGTAGGCATTGTTAGCATGAACTTTCAAGGATTAATTTACTTACATTGGTGCAAAACAACTGTGAGTTGTTAACCCATTATTTCTTCCCTGAAAAGGCCTTTTTGTATAACTCTGACATGTACATTATTTTTCAGTTTTTATTAACCTAAATGTTTACCGCTTACCTTTGTTCCATTTCAGGTTATTCACTGGACTTGAACTCGTACATTTCAATAAAAACTGGAGAGAGAGAGGACTCATGTTGTCACCACTGAATTAAAAAACAAATAGGCAAATATTAACTTTAGAACTGAAGCTTTATGAATCCCTTGCATCCTGATCTGGCTTTTCTATTTACCAGTACCCTGTGATAAACTCAGTGGGGTCATCATGTAATGCTGATCCAGTCAAGGTCTCAGTAAGGCACTCAAGAATAGAAAAGCCGGATTAGGACGTGGGGGACTCCACAAGCTTAAATTCTAAAGTTGTTTTTTTTGTTTCTAAAAGAAAAGACCCAAGGGCTGAATTTTGTTGGTCAGTGGCCATATCTTGCTCTTCACGTGCCAGAGTAATGAGCAATGCATTGTGAACAACACAATGCAACACTCAAGGGGTTAAAATAAAGATGTCGAAATCCAGCCCTCAAACGCACATCATGGGACAAGATATATGAATATCTCTACTTCTGTACAAGTAGGTCTGTCAAAATCAGTGAGCACCTGATCAACTTAACTGTTATTAAGCAGCTGTGTTAGGTGACTGTGGAATAGAGTTGGATGCCTTTGGTTTAATTTTTTTTTATTGAAAATCACATATTAGGAAACAAGGAAGCTAACGGTACATGCATATTTCTGATCCAATTCTAACATCCCTTTGGTTTAAAACAATTATATTGTATTGGAGTTAATTCCTACTACCCTACTCATGTTTTCAGATGTTCTCGAATATTGAATGGGGCAGGAGAACCACGGATTTTTAAGCCTAGAGACCGGGATGAGATGGTAAAGAAAGTAATAGAACCTATGGCCTGTGATGGACTTAGAACAATCTGCATTGCTTACCGGGATTTTGGCGCAAGTCCAGAGCCAGACTGGGACAACGAGAATGATATTGTAACTGATCTGACCTGTATTGCTGTAGTTGGTATTGAAGATCCAGTCAGGCCAGAGGTACCATATGCTTGATAATTTACTCTATTGATGCATGTCTTGTTTGATAGCATGTTTTCTGTACCATTCATATGATATTTACACATCACTGATGTTAACACAGGATAAGATGCATATCATCCATTTAGCGACTATAAATACCTCTTGTGCTTTTATGGGATGTGTCTCTGTAAATTTGACACATATCTAGCATTCAAGGGGGTTAAACAAACCATTTAAATCAATAGTGACTTTGAGAGTTTTTATCTGTCCAATATGGAACAGTCTGTTTGTCCCAGGATTACTCCACTTCTCCTTAGTACATCAGCCTAAGCATGTCTAGAGTGGATTTGTACAGTGTCCATGGAAACCAGAGAAGTCAGCTGTATTCAAAAGTGTGAATGTGAGAGGCCAAGGTGTATAGCAAAATCCATGGACTACCAAAAATACTTAATTCAAATGGTTGTATACTACTATACTTAACAATACAAATAACCCTTTAACTATTAAAGGTACTAAAGGACCAAGGATGAGACCTGATTTTATTTTTACTGCCACGTCATCTAGAGGTGGACCAATTGAATCAGAGTTAGGTTCCTGACTCCACAGTGAGAATGATACTGCCTATGTTCAGAGCAATTAATCCTGGACATTTACTAACTTAACGAACAGCAAAAGTTTACCAGAAAAGGACCCTATGACCTAAAAATATATATGATGATGTTGAAAGAGATTTCAGTTTCCTATATGTTGTATTATCCATTTTTTTATTTAGAAAATAAAATTGTTTTTGAGTTATTTGGATACAAATTAAGGAATATTATGTAGGTGTTTCCTGTATTAGCCCTACATTACCTCACCAACTCACTAGCACTGGTCAGCAATGCACTTCTACTTCTCCTAGCACTGAAAGTTTTAAAGGGATAGTAATGTTTCATAATAAAAGCAGCTCTAATTAATCATCATACTATTTGGACTTTGCAGAGTGTTATTTCAATTCTGTCAGAGTTCTAGTTCAAGAGTAATTCAATGACAAAGTATCCCCCTCCCGACCCTTTTACTGATGTAACACTGCTCAGCCAGAGCAGAAGGGAGATGCCCAGGTAGACTTAAGAGAGGGACAATCTTCAATTAAGATAAGAGAACAACCTGAAAAACTTGTCATGGGGGCAGGGCTTTCATTGTTCTCATTTGAAGAAGATTGTCCCCTGCTGTTATCTGTCTGGTCTATGGACTGCATTCCACATCTGAGAAGAGGTGGCTTACACTAGGTAAAAGGGACGGGAGGGGAAACTTTGCTTGTGAATATCTCTCAAACCATAAAGGTTTGAGAGATAAGATTTATATCGTTCTTCATGTTTTTTTAATGCCTACAAAATAAAATAAAGATAAAACGAAGTATTACTATCCCTTTAAGTGACAGTAAGTGGGGAAGTTAATGTAAGGAAAATAGAATTGAATATGAGTTGTACTACAAGCATATAATTGAAACATTAAAAAAAAAAGGAGACAAAACAGATATAGTACAAAGAGAGAGGCCAGTTCAATATTTAACAAGAAGGAGGCACACTACATTTTGTTTGACATTTGTTACTTTTAAACTTAAAAATACCAAACTTTTTGTAATTTAATTAAAAATATAATAAAGAGAATATTGTAGATGACTGAGTACATGTTAAAAAATGAAGACAAAAGTGAACTAATTTGGCCCGCCAATGTTTAACACCAAGTAAACATACAATTTATGGGGTTGTTTCCCTAGCTCAGAGTAGTTAAAATGAACTTGCACTTTGTAACAAAGCAAGTAGGATTATTGTTGTTTGGCCAATTATTGAAACAGCCAGTTATTCATGCAAAAGTGTTACAATGTGGTCTGTACACCTTGATAACTATATAATTTAGAATAGATGCCGATTAATATATTTTCATATACCTAAAGTGGCATTATTACCACATTGACATTCCATTAAATATATGATTCCAGAGGTTTTCCAATTTATAAATTCCCTTGGAATATTTCTTTCATTCTCTGTTGTACCAAATATTAAGTAATTTTTCATATATGGACAATCCAAGTAGGTATTACACGGAAAAGATCCAGCAGTAGATGAAGAGAACTATATGGCTGTGTATAAGTTCTTCCATATTTTACTGTAGATTTCTGGGTTAAAACTTATTCTAGATCAGTGGCGAGATATAGGTAGTCCCAGTGTTTTTTTAAAACTTGAATAATTTGATTATGTTGGTCATAATAGATGCCAGTTAATCACAACAGTTCTGATAACTATTGTTTGTGAGTTTGCGGATTTGGTATCAGTGGATCTTTTTTTTATATATATATATATATATATATATATATATATATATATATATATATATATATATATATATATATATATATATACTAGTAGAAAAGCCTGTGTACACGGGACACAGTGCCGGGCAGTCGCAATGCAGTCATGCCCAGTAGAGACTGCCCACACCGCGGCTGATTCAGATCTGGATGCTCGGAGCTCCCCGCTCAGTATCAGCCTCACAGGCAGTCTCTACTGCGCATGATTGCAGCACTCACAGAAGTCTCTACTGTGTATGACTGCGTTGTTACAAACATTTTAACGAATTATTATATAGGATATATAGCCACAATGTAAAAAACATGTTTGGAGACATTTCACATCCTTTTTTAAATTCAGTAGATGTACATAACTTTCTTATCTTCATATATTGACCAACTGGAAAGCCTTGTATTGGTGTAGGATGAACACTCTCTGCTGACAATAAACTGTTGGTAGCTGTTTGCTCTCTATAGATGGTAGTCTCAATTTAATTTATGGTATTTTGGTGAATTTTAATATCAAAAAATGATAATTAATTTTGGTTGATCTCCAATGTTACTTTTATATTGTAATTATTTCTGTTTAATATATCAACATATAGATGGAATTTTTCTACTTTGATTAAATGGAATCTTATTAATTCACTGTTTATGACCACCACTCTTTGAATGTAAATAACTGTTGCTGTCAACATTTTTATGGAAGTTTGTGATTTTTATTTTGTCCTCAAAATGATACAGTATAATGTCCAAGCATTCTATCTTATCTGACTGTATATTACTAGTAAGATATAGACCTAAGTCATTTTTATTTATATAGATAACAAATTAGTTGAAGTCCAGCTTATGGTACCTTTCCAAGTGAAAATTAGCTTATCTATATAATGTTTGTAATAAACAATTTTAGCAGAAACTGGATTATTGTTATAGATGTATAGAGTCTCCTGGTTATCGATGTAGACATTGGCATATGATCCTGCGAAAGTGGGCCCCATTTCAAACTTCGAGCATTGGAGATAGAATTTATTCATTCATTAATTCATTTGTAAAGGAGAAATAATTATGGTTTAAGATAAAGTCAATGCATTTGATTAAAAATTGTACTTGTTTCTCTGGTATCGTATTATGAAATGATTCTAGTGTTGTTTCTGAAGCTTTGTGATATGGAATACTAGTGTACAGGTTTCCCACATCAAAAGGGGTACATAAATATTCTTTCACCATTTGATTTGCCACATTTGTTTAATACATGCATGGTATATTTAAGATCTGATTTGTATGGGTGACAGAAATTCATCAATATATTATGTTAAAAAACTAGTGAGAAATTAGATGCCAGAAACTACAGGGTGGCTTGGTGGATTAGTCAGTGATTTGTGAAATTTTAGTAAATAGTAAAAAAATTTCTACTGTTGGGCATTCATTAAATACAAATGTATTCCTTTCTGCTTATAATTGTATTCTGTAATGTTGGAAGAAGAAGGTTTCTGAGTTTCAGGATGTAGTCTTGGGTAGAAAGTTTTGTGTAAGTATTAACATCATTCAATAATCTATGTACGTGCATCAGAAAGGTAATCATTCAAATCCTGCATAGCCCTCCTCTTGTTTTCTTGTAAAGCTTTATAGCTAATTGTTCCTGAGGTTTGATATTGTTTTTCATGGCTGTTTTCTGGTCACATATTTTCTCTGGGTCTGTACTGGCTAACTGATTCAAACCTTGAATACATTCATTTTCAGCTTGATTGGGATGAAAATTAGATTGAGTTTTTTATACCATGTATGTAGTCATAACTATTTTTATTTGTATTTTCTATAACATTTCCAGATGATGTAAAGCATATATATATATGTGTGTGTGTATGTGTTTGAAAGCTTCTTCAAAACTACCAATGTTGTTTAGGTGATGGTGCCCCTTTAATGACAATTCCATGTCCCAACTAGTGATTTCAAATTAATCTGAAATGATATAAATATATAGGAGGAGTTGGGTAGCATTTACCATACTATAGTATCCTTTGGAATGTGTTAAGAGAAACCTGCTAGAATGGGCACAACTAAACATTTGACTTTAAAAAGACTAATTTGAAAATGCTAGAATAAAATACAGCACAAAAATTAGAATTTGTTCAAAATGTTTTTGGTTCAATATACTTATCAATATATACTACTGGCTAATAAATGCAAGAAGAACAAATTAAGACCAATTTAGTTTAACATTGAGGTTCTTTTGATGAACAGAGATGAGTAAGTGCACATGCACTTGTTTCTTTCAACATAGGTGATTGCTTGTCCAAACATCAGAGCCACTATTAGAATTTAGCAAATGATTAAGTGCACTATGAAGTTTGATTCAGATCAGGCACGTGCACACATAGACACCAAGGAGAGCTTGCACACCTGCCTTTTTTGTTCAAAGTGCCCTCGTGCCCTTTTTTAAATATATATTTTGAATAAATAATTATGAGAAGTCCCCTTTTTTCATTTGAGCCCTTGACCCCCCAAAATGTCTGTGCACATCCCTGATTCAGATGATATCACATCTTGACAAGTGTGGCATGGAGTCATGGAGTGGGAGGTGAAAAATATATATTCTGTATAATCCTCCTTTTTTTATATAATAATTTGCTAAAACTTGTGTAACAACACAGTCAAGAGCAGTAGAGATTGCTGCGCGTGCTGCAGTCATGCGCAGTAGAGACTGCCCGCTCCGCGGCTGATACAGAGCTGGATGCTCCGTATCAGCCGTGGAGCAGGCAGTCTCTACTGCTCATGACTGCTCCACGACCAGCTGGCACTGCATCAGCCACGGCGTGGGCAGTCTCTACTGCGCATGATTGCCCCGCGACCGGCTGGCAGTGGCACTGTGGACCGTGTAACGGACTCTTCAACTAGTTAAAACATATGTGGTAGAATTCACTTTAAAGCTTCTTGTCTTTCTCAATACACAGGTGCCAGAAGCCATACGGAAATGCCAGCGGGCTGGCATCACTGTTCGCATGGTGACTGGGGATAACATCAATACAGCCCGTGCCATTGCTATCAAGTGTGGAATTTTACATCCTGGAGAAGACTTTCTCTGCATTGAAGGAAAAGAGTTTAATAGAAGAATACGCAATGAAAAGGGGGAGGTACGTTTTTGATCATTGTTTTTAACTGACATCATAACCAAATCTATCAGTGATCTGTTGAGAGTATTTTAATCTTTTGGATGTACCAATATAGACAGGCTAATGAAATGAAATGAATTTGTTATTATATAAAAAAATTTAAAAAAGTATTGTGTATTTTTAACCCTTTGAGTGCCAGAGGGGTACAGAATGCATTGCTTTGCAATGTGTTCTGTACACATCTGGCACTCAAAGGGTTAATTGAAAATGTAGCTGATATACTGAGAAGATGTGGAGCAATTCTGGAGCAAACCAACTACATCATAAGGGCGTATTACGAGAGTTTGTAGCCTATGGGGTCTTTCCTTTGCTGCAGAATTGTTCCAGTTACATCTCAATGTATTCTTTCAGGTAAAACATTTTCTAAATAAATAAAATAAATAATTAGTTCTTAGTACATCAGCTTCACTGAGAGCTCCGACAGCTATTCGTCTTCATGCTTTCAATATTTACTTCTAGATTGAACAAGAACGGATTGATAAGATATGGCCCAAACTACGAGTCCTGGCTCGCTCTTCGCCTACTGATAAACATACACTGGTTAAAGGTACCTATGTCGAGACTTATAGCAAGACTCTGGGCAAAGAGTCCTTAACCCTTTGAGTGCATTGCAATGCGTTGTGTACCCCTCCGGCATTCAAAGGGTTAAGGTATTTATTAGTTATTCTAACAATATCACTCTCTTGAATTTGTGTTTATTTACCTAGAACTAGTGTAAAAGCCCGCGTACATGGGCCAAGGTCCGGGCGATGTTAACCCTTTGAGTGCCAGAGGGGTACGCAACACATTGCAAAGCAATGCGTTGCGTACCCCTCTGGCACTCAAAGGGTTAAGAGGCCGGTCCTGCTCTGAGCCCTGCCGCCGACACAGTCATGCACTGTAGAGACTGCCAGAAAGCACAGAATGCTCCCAGCACAGAACTCCCAGCATTCCACACAGAATGCTCCCAGCATAGAACTCCCAGCATTCCATGCGTTCGGGCAGTCTCTACTGAGCATGACAGCTTCTGACAAACATCCTAGCGAATTATTATATAAGATGCAACCAAGCTACTATTGTGGACAATGCCATCAACTCACCCTTGTAATGTAACAGAACATGTCACATACATGTTGGACAGATAAATAATAATATTTGTTTGCTGTGACCACATCAATAAAAAATTAATATTGATGTGGCAGTTCACCTCTTGACCACTAGAGGAGTCTGCAGTGCTTTACTGCTCACTGCAAAGCACTGGTTCTCACTGGTTGTATATTTTTATTATTGTATTTATAGCAAACAGATGCTCAATGCATCCAATGTGTTTGCAGATTTAGTCACTCATTACAATTGGTTGGGGATCTATTTCTGATTTAAACACAAATGGTGTAGAAACATCATTTTAGGAATGTCATTGTAGTGTGTTTCTATCACATATTCGCTGCCTTTAGTACTCTGTGTCCCAGAGAGGTCCGTCATGTATTGCTTTGCTGTTTTTTTTACATCAGCAGTTGTGCCTACATTTGTATCCCACATTCACTGACCTTAGCCCTCTGTGTCCAACAGAGGAGTTGTCAGTCTGTAGTCCCCCAGTGCTTTGCTTTAACCCTTTGAGTGCCAGAGGGGTACGGAATGCATTGCTAAGCAATGCATTCCGTACCCCACTGGCACTCAAAGGATTAAAGGTTTATTCTATAAGGCTCAGTGACGAGTCAACAGCTTTAATAGAAATGTTTGTTGCAAATCCAAAACATACATGAATATGTAATATAAATAAATTATTTTCTGTTTGATAGGTATTATAGACAGCACACAGCTGGAACAGAGGCAAGTGGTTGCAGTAACGGGGGATGGAACAAATGATGGTCCAGCACTGAAAAAAGCAGATGTGGGCTTTGCTATGGTATGTTGCTGATATTCCCAGCATTAAACATATAGGGCCTTATGTATAAAGGTAATTCTGCAGCACACCAACTGTACCACAGAGAGCAAATATGAATTGCCATGGGTATTTTAACCTATTGAATGCTACAGAGATCCCAGTGCATTGCACGCCAAAACCTCTGTTGCATTTAAGGGGGTTAAAAGGCCCATTAACATGAATGGGAACTTTGGGAATGTTTGTTTCTTCCTTGAGATGCATTTGGTTTGCTGCAGAATGACTCCACCTTGCTTTTATACATAAGATCCTTTCTATTAAAACAGAATGGTCATGGATATCAACATGGGTTGTGAAAAACACCATAATCAAAGGCTGATACCAGACAGAGAGCTTGATGAATGACGGGAGCCTAGTGGCAATGAGCGGTAAATCACATTAGTTACTTGCCATTACATCGCAGGATTCTAATTGTAAAAAGAAAGTGAAGGGATAGGATACAGAGAAAGAAGGAAAAGGGATTATGGAGGAAAGTAAGTGAGCCTTGTTGTGGGATGGTCACTCCATAAGGAAAGACCATACACACATGACAGTGCGGAACGAGACTATGGGCCCTATGTTCAAAGGTAACCTGGAGTAATTCTGGGGCAAACTAGCTGCACCACTGTAGACAAATATTCCCATTGATTGAAATGGGGCTTTTAATTACCTGAATGCTAAACAATGATAGAGGCCTTTAGCATTCAAGGGGGTAAAAGCTACATTTCAATCAATGGGACGTTTTGGAATATTAATTTGAACTCAATGGTGCAGTTGGTTTTCCCCATAATTACTCTTATTTCCTTTGAACATTAGTCCCTATGTAGAGTAAGGGGAGGCCAAGTGCTGGAATAAAAGTTTTGTTTCTTGTTATGCTAACAAGGTGCAGAAGAAACTGGAGTAACTTTACACCAGGGCTGTCCAAGTTCAGTCCTCAATGGCCACCAACAGTGCAGGATGTAAGGATTTCTCTGATTAAGCACAGATGAGTCAATCAGAATGAATGAGTCACTGATTAACTCACCTGTACTTAATCAGGGAAATCCTTATATCCTGGCCTGTTGGTGGCCCTTGCGCCCTGAACTTGGACAGCCTTGCTATACACCATTTTCTTGTAGATACTATATGGGGCAGGCATAAGGGGCTTGACTGCAGAGTCTATGGGCTAGATTTAAAGGCAGCCGTTAAACCAGCGGATAAGTAAAAAAGGCACATCGGCCGCAAATAACACATGATTTACAGCAGATTTAAAGGTAAGAGTACAAGAATAGCTATCGAGCGTAGGCACAACAAAAACACGTAACACAAAACCCAGCGTCGCCCCTGATTTCGCATCACCATGCATCCCAAACACACGTTAAAACACAACTTAAGTCAAAATGTAACATTACGGCTGGAGTTGGCTAGCAACCCTGATAGATGCACAAACAAAATCCCCACACGCAATATGCCACGTCCATGGTATGGTTGATGTTTGGGGCCATGTTGCTGCCAGTGCATTGCTGTGTCAAAGTTCCTGTGGGGTGAGACAGAATATCATCTGCAGTGTGGTTAGTGTGTTGGTACCAATTCACAGGACTGATGGGGGGACTTGCATGGATTGTTTGCATGCCTGTGTTATACTCGCAGGTAAAGTGTTCCTTGATGAGCCTGTCTCTGATCTGCACCCCTCTCAGGGTCTCCTCAACATGGCCGATGTCCATGGGCACTTCAGGTATGGGGGGTCCTGGATGTGATCCACCACCCTGGTGTCTACTGCGATGTTGTGCAGTATTGTACACGACATAAATATGTCACACACCTTTCCAGGTGAATACTGCAGTGCTCCCCACGAGTGGTCCAGACATCGAAATCGTGACTTGAGGAGGCCAAAGGTCCGCTCAGTGGCATTCCTCGTTCTGCCATGAGCCTGGTTGTACCTTTCCTGGGCATCTGTTTGAGGATTGGCCACAGGTGTCAGCAGCCAGGACTTGCAGCCATAGCCAGCATCACCTGTGGAATGTGAGTGACAGGGTGAGACAGGGAGCACATGTTGTGTGAATGATGTTTTGTGTGGTGGACGTACTAGCTGTGGGTCAGGATCATGCTGAGCAGCATTGTGTGTACACCTGTGGATATGGTGTGATTTTATATTGTGAACTCACCCAAAAGCCATCCCCCTGTACAAGTTCCATTCTCGAAATCTCTGTGGACTGAGGAGTTTTGGAGAATATAGGAATCATGTGAGCTGCCAGGTTACTTTGCACAGATATTCATAATCCTTATGTTGCTATCACACACCATCTGCACGTTCATGAAGTGGAAGTTCTTCCTGTTGATGAATAGCTGTGTGTCACGTGCTGGGGCTTTAATACGGACATGGGTACAATCTATATCACCCATGACCCTGGGCATGCCGCCTCTTGTGTAAAAGGCCTGCTTGAGGTGTATCCAGCCCATGTCGGTGGTGGGGAAATGTATATAAGTACTGGCCTTGCTTTTGAGGGCTTGCAAGACCTGGGCCAGCACTCTGGAGAATGTGGCCTGTGACATGCCAGATGCGTAACTCTCAGTGGACTGGAAGGCCCCACTTGCCATGAAGTGTATGGCACACAGTCGTTTTTGAAGGCCAGATAGGGCATGGTTGTGGATGTAGATGGGATCCATCTGATCCTTGATGTCCTCCTACAAGGCAATGATGCTGTCAGGCCTCAACCTGTAGCGATCATTCATCTTGTCATCGGTCCTTCCAAAGATAGTGACCCTTGGCCAGTATACCCTGGGCTTTGGTGGTCATCTATACATCATCTGCTGCTGTGGAGCATCCTGTTGCTGCAGCTGTGCATCTGCAGGCAGGTGCTGTCTTCCAGGTGGGGATGGGCTCCTGTGTGGCTGCTGAGCCAGAGCCTCTTCACTTGCAACATGTGAAGGATGTCGATCAGGTGTGCCTGGGGGTTGCTGGTGTTCCCTAGCTCTCTCCCTTGCACGCCTTCTCCACAGTCTTCTCAACAATGTGTAACCCAACATACTGATTGCGCTCTCTATCGCTCTCTCTCCCTCCCTGAGTGGAAAACAAGCCACAAGTGAGTGTGGTGAGTTGTTCCTTTAAGTACTTGATAGGGCATTGTGCAGGTGTGGTGATGAGGTGAGTGTAATCCAATGGGAAGTTGTTTACTGTCCATGTAAGTGTTTGCAGGTGTGTGTGTGTTATAAGATGTAGTGTGTTGTACTTGGTATGCCTTTGTCATTTGCAGGTGTGAAGTTGTGGGGTGCAGGTTGTGTGTGCATTGAGTGGTGATGTTGCACAGGTTAGCTTGTTTTGTATTAGCAGGTGTCCGTGTCGTGTGATAACCCCCATTGTTCTGTGCCATGTTGTGTTGGTGTTGTTTTGTAGGTTCTTGTCCCTGTGGTGTTGCTTGTTATTGTGTGTTCCATTGATTTGTGTTGTCTGTCCATGTTTTTGTGTTATTTTGCCATTGCACAGGTTAATTTTCCCATTTACATGCTTGTGTGGTAAGCATTTTGTGTGTTTTGCTGTGTAATGGTTGTTTTTTTTGCCCGGTAAGTGTCTAAAGGCTAAGGGAACTGGGTCTTAAGTTTTGTCCGTTAAGTGTATCTTTTTTTCAGCCGTTAACAGTACCACAAGCCCTTGAATGGCTCTGGGAAATCTTGTTCCACGTGTCTCAATGCACGTAAGTGTATCGCCCGTAATGATTATCAAACTGCCGTTAGCTGTTCTTTAGACTGATCTTTAAATTGCTACATGGAGCTTAATGGACCCATTAGTGCTTTTTTTTCTTTAATAACAGCTGCCTTTAAATCTACCCCTATGTGTCATGGGCTGCTGGTCAGGAAGGGGTGTTGACCACAGCAGCAAAGGTAAATAAATAAAGTGGAACCCAGAGAGCAAGAAAACCATCACACACACAATTAAAGGGAACACAAATGTATTATATATATTTGCATACAAGGAACATTCAATAGTAATGCATAATAAAACATTCAATAAAACAAAAAGAGCAGGGCCTCTGGGCATGGGGAACTGGGCCTCTGGGCATGGGGAAAAAGCTAGCTCAGAAGCACAGGAGGGAGGCATAGGAATGCAAGGGGTACAGCCGGCTCAGGAACTCAGGGTACAGCCAGCTCAGAAACACAGGGGTACAGCCAGCTCAGGTACTCAGGGGTACAGCCAGCTCAGGAACTCAGGGGTACAGCCAGCTCAGGAACAGGAGGGCAGCCAACTCAGGAACTCAGGGGTACAGCCAGCTCAGGAACACAGGGGTACAGCCAGCTCAGGAACTCAGGGGTACAACCAGCTCAGGAACTCAGGGGTACAGCCAGCTCAGGAACTCAGGGGTACAACCAGCTCAGGAACTGAGGGGTACAGCCAGCTCAGGAACTCAGGGGTAAAGCCAGCTCAGGAACACAGGGGTACAGCCAACTCAGGGGTACAGCCAGCTCAAGAACTCAGGGGTGCAGCCTGCTCATGGAACTCAGGGTGCAGCCGGCTCATGGAACTCAGGGGTACAGCCAGCTCAGGAACACAGGGGTACAGCCAGCTCAGGGACTCAGGGGTACAGCCAGCCAGGAACTCAGGGGTACGGCCAGCTCAGGAACTCAGGGGTACGGCCAGCTCAGGAACTCAGGAGTACAGCCAGCTCAGGAACTCAAGGGTATAGCCAGTTCAGGAACTCAGGGGTACAGCCAGCTCAGGAACTCAGGGGTACAGCCAGCTCAAGAACTCAGGGGTACAGCCGGCTCTGGAACTCAGGAGTACAGCCAGCTCAAGAACTCAGGGGTACAGCCGGCTCAGGAACTCAGGGTACAGCCAGCTCAGAAACACAGGGGTACAGCCAGCTCAGGTACTCAGGGGTACAGCCAGCTCAGGAACTCAGGGGTACAGCCAGCTCAGGAACAGGAGGGCAGCCAACTCAGGAACTCAGGGGTACAGCCAGCTCAGGAACACAGGGGTACAGCCAGCTCAGGAACTCAGGGGTACAACCAGCTCAGGAACTCAGGGGTACAGCCAGCTCAGGAACTCAGGGGTACAACCAGCTCAGGAACTGAGGGGTACAGCCAGCTCAGGAACTCAGGGGTAAAGCCAGCTCAGGAACACAGGGGTACAGCCAACTCAGGGGTACAGCCAGCTCAAGAACTCAGGGGTGCAGCCTGCTCATGGAACTCAGGGTGCAGCCGGCTCATGGAACTCAGGGGTACAGCCAGCTCAGGAACACAGGGGTACAGCCAGCTCAGGGACTCAGGGGTACAGCCAGCCAGGAACTCAGGGGTACGGCCAGCTCAGGAACTCAGGGGTACGGCCAGCTCAGGAACTCAGGAGTACAGCCAGCTCAGGAACTCAAGGGTATAGCCAGTTCAGGAACTCAGGGGTACAGCCAGCTCAGGAACTCAGGGGTACAGCCAGCTCAAGAACTCAGGGGTACAGCCGGCTCTGGAACTCAGGGGTACAGCCAGCTCAAGAACTCAGGGGTACAGCCGGCTCAGGAACTCAGGGTACAGCCAGCTCAGAAACACAGGGGTACAGCCAGCTCAGGTACTCAGGGGTACAGCCAGCTCAGGAACTCAGGGGTACAGCCAGCTCAGGAACAGGAGGGCAGCCAACTCAGGAACTCAGGGGTACAGCCAGCTCAGGAACACAGGGGTACAGCCAGCTCAGGAACTCAGGGGTACAACCAGCTCAGGAACTCAGGGGTACAGCCAGCTCAGGAACTCAGGGGTACAACCAGCTCAGGAACTGAGGGGTACAGCCAGCTCAGGAACTCAGGGGTAAAGCCAGCTCAGGAACACAGGGGTACAGCCAACTCAGGGGTACAGCCAGCTCAAGAACTCAGGGGTGCAGCCTGCTCATGGAACTCAGGGTGCAGCCGGCTCATGGAACTCAGGGGTACAGCCAGCTCAGGAACACAGGGGTACAGCCAGCTCAGGGACTCAGGGGTACAGCCAGCCAGGAACTCAGGGGTACGGCCAGCTCAGGAACTCAGGGGTACGGCCAGCTCAGGAACTCAGGAGTACAGCCAGCTCAGGAACTCAAGGGTATAGCCAGTTCAGGAACTCAGGGGTACAGCCAGCTCAGGAACTCAGGGGTACAGCCAGCTCAAGAACTCAGGGGTACAGCCGGCTCTGGAACTCAGGGGTACAGCCAGCTCAAGAACTCAGGGGTACAGCCGGCTCTGGAACTCAGGGGTACAGCCAGCTCAAGAACTCAGGGGTACAGCCGGCTCTGGAACTCAGGGGTACAGCCAGCTCAAGAACTCAGGGATACAGCCAGCTCAAGAACTCAGGGGTGCAGCCATCTCAAGAACTCAGGGGTGCAGCTGGCTCAAGGAACTCAGGGTGCAGCCGGCTCATGGAACTCTGAGTGCAGGGTCATAGGGAAAGAAACTAAACTGGGACTGATCTGAACTGATTAGTATAAACTGTATAATCTGGCCCAGAGCAAGTGGAGATACTGAACTAAACAGGGAGGAGGCGACCGCAAGGCAGGGCCAGCTAGGAACAGAATCAGGCCAGCTGGGAACAGAATCAGATATGTTTAGTCTGACTGCAGCAACCTACAACAGCACCACAGAGAGGTAGTGGCAGTGTGAGGTACTGCACCAGGCTGAGGAGAAGACAGAATCCTGACACAGGGCACCTGTATGCACTAAAGAGATTGTACGCCCTAGTGCGTACCCCCAACCCCAGCCGCTTGTATTGGCCTCTATTGACAGTGGAGTTGTGATGGTGGATTCTTACATTCCTCCAAAGAGGTGTACATGAAAGAGTAAGAGGTGATGTTAAAATGATCAGAACCATCACCAAATGATAGTTACCAGCAAAGCGATTGCTGGCCTCTGTTATATAGCTCTGAAATGGAAAGCTCTGTGAGGTCTTTCTATTATGTTGTAGTTCATTCCTCCATGAAATAGACCTTAATTATACAGGTTGTTGGTTAGAATAAAAGAGAAGAATGGGATTGCCACTGCTCACACAATACAGTATGTCTGAGGTGCTGAAGACATTAACCCCTTGAGGAACAAAGGAGTGTGTAAAGCTTTACAAAATTCTGGACCTCAAGGGGTTAAGTGCTGGACAAGGCATTGTGCAACTATAGTAACTTTAGCATGATTAAATTAAATTTTCAGTGAAAGCAGGCACATTTATTCCTGGCTTTTTTTCCATAAAAATTGTCTAAAGCTCTTTACTATGTTTCTCTGTTCTCTGTCTCTCTGTGCTTTCAGGGGATTGCTGGCACAGATGTTGCAAAAGAAGCCTCTGACATCATTCTCACAGATGACAACTTCAGCAGCATTGTGAAAGCTGTGATGTGGGGTCGCAATGTGTATGACAGTATCTCTAAGTTTTTGCAGTTTCAGCTAACTGTTAATGTGGTGGCTGTAATCGTAGCATTTACTGGGGCCTGCATCACACAGGTGAGACTTCCACCTGATTCAGTTCCTGGGTTATTGTGTGTTCATATTCAATAAGAGGTGCTATTCTGGAGCAAACCAACTGTACCATAGGGGAGAAATTCAAATTTCCAATGACTGAAATGATGCCTTTAACCCTCTTGCATGCTATAACAGACTCCAAATTGTCGCTTTACAATATATTGGAGACCTTTCTAGCATTATAGGGGGTTAAAGCCCAATGTAAATAAATAACAGTGGAGGGGAATTTGTATTTGTCCCTATGGTGCTGTTAGTCTGCTCCACAATCGCTTCTCTTTAGCTTATATAATTAAGCACTTAGGCCTCAATTCAATGAAGGATGGTAAAACCACTGTTAAGTCAAAATAGGACAACAATCGTTAGCCATGTGTGACTTATGTAGTATTCAATACGTAGTCGATCAGAATAGTTAATGAGCGTAGGTCCAGAACATTCATATCACTCCAAAACCTGCGTCACACCTTTTTTCATATACTTGTGAAAAAAAACAAAAAAATATTAAAATAAACTTAACAAAGGGCACATAATGACTTGCATGTATAATTGTACTGTACTGAAAAATTTTGAAAATGATCGGGAGAAAGTAAAATAAAACTTAACTTTTAATGCAGTTTGTAATAAGACAGACATGCTTAAAACTAATGTTTCCCCTTGTGTGTATAAGACTCACTAGATTATATCTCCTCCCAGCTATCTATGTATGATAGACATAGTAATCATCCTAACAGCAGGATTCCTATGAAACTAGTGTAGAATAATTTATTAACAAAAAGTGAGAGCAGTCTGCATAAATCAGTCAGAGTGCAATCACATAAAATAGTCCTGTAGTTCAACAAAGGACAGTAATAAATAAATTTGATCAATCATCATCGATAATCAGACTAACACTGTCAGAAATCCATCTACAAACAGTAACAGTTATTGCGGAGAAAATAAATCCGTTCTTCCTGCTGAACTAATATCATACTACCGAGCTGAAAGCTCAAGTATACCAATAGTAAGGTCAGATACACCACATTAGTGAGGATATCGGAGAAACACACACTAAACTCTTTTCAGTCATGGTGTGCTAACTTTCGCTGTATCACTTGTTTATTAAACTCAACAATTAACTGTCATATTAAAAGTTGTAACGCTTCATGTCATTTAACTAGACTGCAATTTACACTTACGTGCATTGAGGCGCATGGAACAAGATTCCCCAGAGCCATTCAAAGGCTTGTGGTGTATCTGACCTTACTATTAGGATACTTGAGCTTTCCGCTCGGTAGTATGATATTAGTTCAGCAGGAAGAACGGATTTCTTTTGTCCGCAAAAACTGTTACTGTTTGTAGATGGATTTCTGACAGTGGTAGTGTGATTATCCACGAAGATCGATTAAATGTATTTATTACTGTCCTTTGTTGAACTACAGGACTATTTTATGTGATTGCACTCTGATTGATTTATGCAGACTACTCTCAATTTTTGTAAATAAATTATTCTACACTAGTTTCATAGGAATCCTGCTGTTATGATGATTACTATGTCTAGCATACATAGAGAGCTGGGAGGAGATATAATCTAGTGAGTCTTATGCACTCAAGGGGAGACATTAGTTTTAAGTGTGTCTGTCTTATTAGAAACTATATTAAAAGTTACGTTTTATTTTACTTTCTCCCTATCATTTTCAAAAATTTTCAGTACAGTACTATTTTACATGCAAGTCATTATGTGCCCTTTGTTAAGTTTAATTTTTTGTTTTTTTCACAAGTATATAAATAAATAAGTAAACCGAGGAGCACAGCTGCTAGGCGTATTATCATAGCCTATATTAGCAAGCTGAGGTGACATAACTGTGTCTGTGCCCCAGTACAGTACAGTACTATTATACATACAAGTCATTCTGTGCCCTTTGTTAAGTTTAATTTTTTGTTTTTTTCACAAGTATATGAATAAATAGGTAAACCGAGGAGCAGAGCTGCTAGGCGTACTATCATAGCCTATATTAGCAAGCTGAGGTGACATAACTGTGTCTGTGCCCCAGTACAGTACAGTACTATTATACATACAAGTCATTCTGTGCCCTTTGTTAAGTTTAATTTTTTGTTTTTTTCACAAGTATATGAATAAATAGGTAAACCGAGGAGCACAGCTGCTAGGCGTACTATCATAGCCTATATTTGCAAGCTGAGATGACATAACTGTGTCTGTTCCTCAAATCTTTTTTCATTTGTTTCTCAGTATATGTCACACCTTTTTTCACCTCACTGTGTGTCCCAATCTGCGATAATGAACGTATGATACATTTAATGCAAAGGAAAAAAACAGTTAACGTTATCTGTTGACGTTGTCAACACATTTTCAAACTCACAGCCAATCACAACACACCAAAGTATCAAATACATTCCGATACACCTATAGCTACACCCCAAAATAACTGACATACCTTGTCTTTGTTTTGAGTTTTGGCGAACTGGACCACAGGGCCCAGGAGCGGAGGATAGCAAGAGAGAGAGAGAGAGAGATGAGCATTCATCTTGAGCAAGGTAGAAGGAGTTGGGAGTGGAGAAAGTTGGCACACCCATAGCAACACATAATACATCTTGGCACATATTTCATTCATGCATACAAACACAAACATGCACACACACATATCTTTTTTGTTTATACCACAATACATAACTTTTTCTTTTATTTTGACAGTGTGATTCACTGAGTGCAAAAGGAGTGACAGAGAGGAAGTCTGCGAGTTTCTACGAGGGCCTATGTGAGTGCCTGAGTGTGTCTGTGCATGATGTCAGGGAGAGGAAAGGAGGCGAGAGGGATGGGGGGAGGAGTAGAAGAAGAGGAGGAAGATCAGTAGAGCATCACCAGTCAGGGAGTGGGAGAGGGAGAACAGCTGAGTGGAGGGGGATGCGACTGAGCAGAGGCACACAGAGACCAGGAACAGTGAGACGAGGAGTAGATCCTGGGGAACACCACACACAGTCAGGGTCAGCACAGGCAGGGCATGAAAGCCACAGCACCGATACATCCCATGCCTGCAGCACAGCAGGAGGACAGTGAGGAGGAGGCATATGACATCCCCCCCCCCCAGTCACTTACCCCTTGAGGAGTCAGAAGAGGGGACAAGCAGGAGGACACCATCACCACCAACCCCCTCTGAGTATATGCTGCCACCACCACCACCCTCCGAACGTAGGCAGCCACCCCCCACCGTCACCAACTGCATGCCTCCTGGAAAGTGGATGCCTCACTCCACCTCGGGACACTTTTGGATGGCCCAAGCACGACCACCATTGGTATGACCCATGGCCACTGGATTATGAACCCTTGGGCCTAATCAAGGAGACACAGTGCCTTCAGCAGAAGGAGGAGTTCACACACCCTACCACATCTGCAACTAGAGGGCCAGCCATTCTTGGCAAGCTCGGAGTCGATACATGTGGTTGAGGCACAGGTATCCTCAGGTTCCACACATGCTGGGCCCCTGCCAACAGGGCCACAACACACCTCACCATCACCACCAGCAGAACCTGAACAGGAGGTGGAGGGAACCAATGGCCAGCAGGAGGAGGCAGGGGACATTGTGGATCCATCACCATCCCGTGATAGTCCAACATCTTGGGCCACATCCCCTTTACAAGTAGGCAAAGCATGGTTATGGAGACAGAGTGCCTGAGCATCTGATGGAGGCAGCTCATGGAGTCCAGGAGAGCCAACAGATACCTGAGGATGCCCAGGAGAACACAGGCACCCTCTGTGCCCTTGAATCCCAGAAGACAATTCTGATAATGGAGATCGAGCAATTCCGCACAGGAATAATATACATGATGGGCCAGATGCTTGTAGAAATGCGGGAACACAATCACAGGGAGAACCTCAAGTGTGACCCCTGCACCAACCCCAAGAATCCACAAAGTCACAAGACATCTACCGCTGCAGCCCCTTCAAAAGTCCCCCCCCCAAAAAATAAATAAAAAAGCCCCATTTCTGATGTTTCCCCCAAATAAAAAAGCACTTAATCCAATGTATGTCTTTCAATGTTTCTGGTTTCTAACAGGTTAAATGGTAGAGATGTCTCCGGTGCATTGCAAAGCAATCGAACACAACTCCTGCATATATTACTTGGTTTTAAGGTGTTGGAGCAGTGATGAAAAGATTTTACTAGGATTCATCAAACACCAGAATAATAACACCTATAACTTGAGACTTGTGAGTTTGATAAATTCAAAATTAATTTTCTGGATTTAACCATCATAGAAATGATGATAATATACTATCTAGTGATCTGTACCGCAAACTGACTGCAACAAATATCTTTTATCTCCCCTCGGTGGTCAAGTCTGTACCAGTGGGAGAATTCCTAAGAATAAAGAGGTCTATTTAACTATCAAATAGGTTCTGTGATAGGGGATACAGAACAAACTCAGTCAGGAAGGCGTATTCCAGACCACAGAATACTCTACACCAAAGTCTTTTGCAGGATAACAAATAAAAAGGGGTAGATAATGACATCAGATTAATTGTTACCCATTGTAACCAATGGAATCAGATTAATAACATCTTGAATAAATATCTCCCCATCCTACTTACTGTTCATGACTTGGCGAATAAACTAAGAGATAAAATTCAAACTTGATGCAGGCAATCACCTAATTTACAAGAGAGTTTGGTTCATAGCCATCTTATCATGACAAATCAGGTACAGTCAACTGTGGGCACTTATCAATGTGGCCAATGTCTGGTATGCCCACATATACTCAATTGTAAATCTATCAAGGACAGATTTGGTAAAACCATAAAATTCTGCATTTCTTTAACTGCTACACAAAGGCAGTTATTTATTTGGTATCATGCTCTTGTGAGATGTATTACATGGGTATGACCAAAAGATCTCTCAGGTAACATGCTAGGGAACATCTATCCAATATTTAAAATGAACGTAAGGACATACAAGCAAAGAAAAAACTTATATCGGTATCCAAACATTGTTTTGTCAGTTTATGGTGATGTTTCCTCCTCATTCATGATTTCTGGACTAGGACAAATTGTCTTGGATATAAGAGGTGGAGACATAAAAGAGAAATATTCTCAGGGAGAATGTAAGTGGATATTTCTCATTAAATCAATGCTTCCAAATGGCCTTAATGAAGGCATGAGACTCTCTGAACATATTTAAATAATCCATCCCATGATATTTTCACTTTTGAGGGTGCTCGTTGTGAAATCCGATACACGTGCTGTATATGATAATACATCTATGCTATACTGTCACTTGTCTAAACTTTGGTGTATGCAATTATAATATCCGGTAACACCACAGTCAGTGTTATGATGGCTTTGAACTACAGTGTAACATCCTAGATTATGATCCATTTCAAGAAGCAGCACTGCAGTCTCCTTTATGGGGCTGTAGTGAGCTATATTTTGCCATGTCATCTAGTCATTCACGTTTTGTCAGTATTTACTAATTGTCACAATTAATATAGAATTTTTGTGGCTCACTGTTTACTGTTCATGCAGTAAGAGTTAACTTTGTATCAGTCTCTTTGATATTTCTAATTACCCTTACTGACCAATAGATGTGTAGGGTTAGTACCAAATTATGTATATAACCGGCACATTAGAGGCAGCCAATATCCTTTGAGAAAGCAGTAGAGAAACGTACTCCAAGATCATCCCTGATGGGTCCTATTAGGTCCCACTTAATCCTTTTTCATGTTGGTCACTGTGCTGCTATTTTGAGGCTAATGATTATCTACTCTCTAATTTAAAACAGTTTTTATGCGGTTCTGAGTTGTTTGGTCCGTTACGAAATGATTTTTGAGGACTTAGCTTAGATTATTTTTGCTTATTTTTCTACTCGTTCTCCTTGTAATTAATCTGTTTTTGAACTGCGTGAGATGTGCCCTTTTTATATGCGGTTTTGATATTCAGGTCCATTACCAAATGATTTTTGAGGACACTGCTTAGATCTTCTCTGCATTTATCATCTTACTGTAATTTGATAATTATTTGCCGGCATCTTGCTATGTGGCCTGCCCATTTCCTTTTCAGGCACTTTACTCTTGCAATAATGTCATAGACTTCTGTTTGCTGACGAATCCATGCACACATTTTTCTGTCTGTTTTTGTTATGTTTGGAATTTGCCTCACCACACTTATATGTGTAACCTTAAGTGTTTGTGTGGTTTTCAGTGTCCATGTTTCACAGCCACATAGAAGGACTGGGAGGACAAATTGGTCAAAAACATTTTGCTTGAGGCAGAGTGGTAAATTTGTCTTAAAGACAATACTACTAAGTTTTCTAAATGCTTGCCATTTCAATTTTATTTGTCGTTCAATTTCCATCATGGTGTTTCCATCTGTTAATATTTCCTGTCCAAGGTAAACATACTTCTTCTAGTTCTTGTCCATATATAGTGATTTTACTTGGTATGGAAAATCTATTAAACATGATTTGTGTTTAGCTGATATTCATCTTCAGACCAGAATTTTTGCTTTCCTGTTGTAACTCTTCTTGCAGTTCTTCAGGACTACTGACAAAGAAAATTATATTGTCTACAAAACCAAAGTGATGTAGGTAGTCTCCATTGACCTTAAGTCCTGTTTTGTCCCAATTTAGTTTGCGGAAATGTTTTTCCAGACAAGAAGAAAATAGTCTTGGGGAGATTGTGTCTCATCTTTTTCTATGCTAATCTGAACTTTATCATTGTTGATGTGACGGACACCCTGTGAACGAACCGCACAGACAAAGGGAATAACACTGAACCCCCTCCTAACCAAACTGAGGAGCAGAAGGTCAGACTCCTCCAATAAGGGATAGGGGAGCAAGAAGCTAGAGAGCGACGCTGGGGTACATGGCTAGAGAACGGTGGTTGCCTAAAGGGAGTCATACTGCAGCCCTAAGCTGTATAAAGGTGCTAGCCGCAAAGTTGAGCCAAAGGAGTCCCGAGATAACTCCCCCTAGACAAACTATACTGCCGCTATCCCCAGGGAGAAAACACACTCCAACAGGAAACTCACTCAGATGGTCAGGGGGGTAGTGGAGAAGTCCTCCTTCAGGAAAAACAATAGTCAGCCAGGCCAGGTCATACATAGGGAGGTCAGTAACAGAAGCACTATCAGCAGGCAAAAGATTAGTCCAATTCCAGGCCGGGTCATACACAGAGATGTCAGCAACGGAATACGAACAGCAGGCAAAGAGTAGTCCAATTCCAGGCCGGGTCATACATAGGGAGGTCAGTAACAGAAGCACTATCAGCAGACAAAAGATTAGTCCAATTCCAGGCCGGGTCATACACAGAGAGGTCAGCAACGGAATACGAACAGCAGGCAAAGAGTAGTCCAATTCCAGGCCGGGTCATACACAAGGAGATCTGCAAGGCACAAAGAGCAGAGAGATAAGCAGGGTCAAGATGAATCCAGGGTCATACACAGGACAGGAGATCAAGGGAGGTCAGGCAGGCAAGGTCAGAAGGCAAGGAAATCAGCAAACAATACAGCAACATTGGGATCACTATACTAACGCTTCCCAGTGCAGAACTTACCCCCTAAAGAGGAGGAAAAGACAGGAAGAGGCTAGGCTGGAGGGCCAGAACTGGTAGTGCCAGCCGCGCACCAGAAGAACCGGAGGACATAGTGGGCACTGCGCATGCGCCGAGACAAGCTGGTAACCCCTGCACATGTGCTGGCAAAAAGATATGGCACGTCATAGAGCCGTGCCGCCAATATAGAGGAAGAGGCCGGAGACAGAGGAGTTTGGAGCAAGACAAGAGACGGGCAAAAAACTGGAAACCCGTCGGATGCATGACATTTGACCTGTATTGATACAGTTGCATTTTCATATAATGACTAAAGGATATTGATGTAAGCTTTGCCTGTTCCTTGGTTGATCAGGTCATCGATTATTGCTTGCTTTTTCTCTGAATCAACGGCCTTTTCATAGTCAATGAAGGCTATTCATAATAGAAGGTTGTATTCATTATGCCTGTGTGTGCAACAAGTCCATTGTACTGAAACCGTACTTAAAGCCTACTTGTTCTTTAGGTTGTGCCAGGTTAAGTATTGTGTCCATTCTTCTTGATAGTACCTTTTTGAAAAACTTGCAGACCACTGGCAAAAGGCTTATTGGTCTGTAATTTTTTAGATCTGCCTTATTTTCTTTTTTGTGCAGTAGGATGACTATGTTTTTTCCATGTTTCTGGCACTTCGCCGCTAGTAGGCATTTTGAAAATGGTTTTGCTAGGGCTTTGTATAAGGATTGACCGCCAGCTTATAACATTTCAATATTAACTTTATCAGGTCCAGCTGCTTTCCCATTTTTCATTGAATTTATTGCAGCTTCTACTTATTCTACCAAATCTTCTGGTACACCTTCAGCCTCTGGCATTTCATTCAGTTGTTATTCTTCCAATCATTTAGTATCTGTTGTCAGATTCCTCTCAGTCTCTGAAGAGAGAGTTGCCTAGAGGCTAGGGAGCGCTGAACAGAGTGCAATACTAGCGAATGTGTGGGGGGGCCTGAGGAGTCCTTGCTGTGGCCTAAGCCAGGTAAAGTTGCTGTCCACAAGGCTAGATGTCCAACCCTAGAAGAGCTGGGAGTCAGACCCGGACAGACAACCGCAGGTGACGTTGGTAAGCAACTCCAAGGAAGAGCAGAACAGGCGAACTCCAGAATGCAGAGGCATGAGTAGAACTGAGGGATGGAGCTGCTGTCAGATGCAAACAGTAAAGAGTCTGTAGGAGGTGGAGGAGTGGAGCTATTGGGAAGAGACCTAAACGGGGGAGGGGGGTCAGGGGATCAGATCCAATCAATGTGTGACTCCAAGAGTTCTACCAGTTTCTTATCAAACTGCAGATGTTTTCTCCTAAGCTTGTATCCTTTACTTTTTTTAAAGGGATAGTAATGCTCTATGTGTAATATATATATATATATATATATATATATATATATATATATATATATATATTATGGTTTATTCTCCTCAGTAAAATGAGAGTACTCCCACTACTGAGAGATGTTTTATTCAGCCTTAACCCTTTGAGTGCCACAGGGGTATGCAACACATTGTAAAGCAATGCGTTGCGTACCTCTCTGGCACTCAAAGGGTTAACGTGATTTTTTTATGTGCTGGATCTCAATGGTGTGAAGTTTTACGGTGGTGTTGTTGCTACATCATCTTACATTAAACTTAAATCTTACATTTAAGTTTGAGCTGAATAACTTTTTAATAAAACACCTCTCAACAGTGGGAGTACCATTGTTTTACTCAGGAAGATAAATTCTACTATAAATATATATATTATTTTTTATGTAGTTTATTTTTTTAACATATTAAGTGTTTCTGTCCCTTTCAGTAACCTTTTGTGGGCCACAGTATCAAAGGCTTTTGAAAAACCCAAGTACACCCCATCCACAGCCGTACCTTTGTGTAATTACTACATACCCTATGATCAAGCAAATTTGTTTGACATAATCTGTTTCTCCAAAAACATGCTGACTTTTACTTATATTGCTGCTAGACACACAATTCTGGACACTATACTTTCATAACACTTCTATTAACTCTCCAACGATTTGAGTCATTCTGACAGCTATATAATTTATATGCTAAGACCTTGTACCCTTCTTTGAATTGGTACTATATCGTCTTTCCTTCAGTACATCATACCAAACCTAATGAGAGTTAATTAATATACATAAGGGATAGCAGCCTTGCAGCTATGTTTCTTAAAGGGATAGTAATGTTTCATAATAAAAGCAGCTCTAATTAATCATCATAGTATTTGGACTTTGGAGAGTGTTATTTCAATTCTGTCAGAGTTGTAGTTCAAGAGTAATTCAATGACAAAGTATCCCCTCCTGCCCCTTTTACTGATATAACACTGCTCAGCCAGAGCAGATGGGAGGTGCCCAGGTAGATTGCACAGAGGGTCAGTCTTCAGTTAAGATAAGGGAAAAACCTGAAAAGCTTGTCAAGAGGAGCAGGGATTTCATTGTTTTCATAGGAATAAGAGTGTCCCCTTCTGTTATCTGTCTGGTCTATGGACTGCATTCCTCATCTGAGAAGAGATTGCTTACACTAGGTAAAAGGGGCGGGAGGGGGAAACTTTGCTTGTGAATATCTCTTAAACCATAAAGGTTTGAGAGATAAGACTTATATCATTCTTCATGTTTTTTTTAATGCCTCCAAAATAAAATAAAGTTAAAACGAAGTATTACTATCCCTTTAAGTTGCTTTGGGTGTATACCATCAGATCCATGTGATATGCTGTATTCACCTTAACCTTTTTCATTCTCATTTTGACTTTGTGCTGTGCAACATCAGTATACAGTATACACACCCTGTCAGAAACAAGTAAACCATACAATGATATATCTAATGTAAGAAAATGTAAATGTGAGCATTAAAGAATGAAAAAGTAAATATGTAAATAAAATAATATACCCCTTCTCTTCTTTCAGTCTAATAGGTTTCCTACATTTAAACTCTATAATTGTCTATATGATTTTTTTGTGGTGTGCTGTCAGGTATTCTATGAATTATTTGCAAGCATATTGACCTTTATAACTGTATATACTATATATATATATATATATATATATATATATATATAATACTTTTTTCTGTGTATATATTATGTCTCTATTTTGTGTAAATATGTTACTTCTTACTGTAAAAGCTGTTCCAGACATACTAGAGAAATCTCAATGTATTCTTTATGGTAAAACAATTTATAAATAAATAAATATTTCTCAACATTAGTCCTCTGGAAACACCAACAGTACAGATTTAAGGATATCCCGGCTTAGTCACAGTTGACTAGTCAGTGGCACAGTTATTGTGATTGAGTTGTTTGTGCTTAATTTAGGATATCTTGAAAATCTGATCCGTTGGTGTAACCTGAGAATTGGAGCTAAGAATCAATATCTTTTGAAATCTTTAGCCACTCTGTATAGGAGAAATGTTCAAGATATAATAGAGAAACGTTGACCCATTATTTAAACTTTTTCACTCCATTCAAACACCTAAGACTGTTTGAAACCTGTATAGGTATGTATGTATGTAACAGACACAAGTTTTAAAGTGAAAATATAGTTTTATTGCTGTATTTTGATGTTTAAAGTTAAATTGTGTTATTTTGTTACTGATCAGATGTATTTGCATGCCTTATCTTGGCATACAAATATAGTTTGTACATGATGGTAGTCTTTGTTATAATTAATATGCCTTTCCTTAGGGAGCTGATAGAGATACTAATGATATGAATACTTGTCAACCCTTTGGATTGCAATATGTTTGATATCTGTCTGGCATTCAAAGGGTTAATGCAAACCAAACCTTTTCTGTCGTGTTACTTAGCCAATACTCTGTCTTCTTTTGCAAGGACTCTCCACTGAAAGCAGTACAGATGCTGTGGGTTAACCTTATCATGGACACATTTGCGTCTCTTGCTCTGGCAACGGAGCCCCCCACAGAGTCACTTCTCTTACGTAAACCCTATGGAAGGAACAAGCCTCTGATTTCACGGACTATGATGAAAAATATCCTGGGTCATGCTGTGTACCAGCTCACGCTTATATTTACTTTGCTCTTTGTTGGTAAGACTTATTAAAATAATAATATGGGAAATCTAGTCTAACCTAACTAAAGTAACTGTATAATATAAATAGCTCTTGAATGATTACACAATTTCACAGAAACTGCTACAAAAGTGTACTTTACTAAACCCACACAAACTTAACTCTGACTGTGGTCAACTGTTTTAGGAGAAGAGCTGTTTAATATCGACAGTGGAAGAAATGCACCTCTACATTCCCCTCCTTCTGAGCACTATACGATCATCTTCAACACATTTGTCATGATGCAACTCTTCAATGAGATCAATGCACGCAAGATCCATGGAGAGCGCAATGTATTTGATGGCATATTTCGGAATCCTATCTTTTGCACTATTGTGCTGGGCACATTTGCTATCCAGGTACTGCCCATGTGTAAATAACAGCCATTTTTTACTACATTTAAGCTTTTAAACTAAGTTTTACAGTCAGGTGTTTATAAAAACGGATTCAATTATTGAAGATAGCATCACAGATTAGATCACGTTGAGGGACTTGGGAGGGCCAAGGGATACAAGTGGGAAATTTGTAGGTGGGAAGGGAGGGAAAAACTTGAAGGTAATGTGGAGGACAGTGAGGTGGAAGACATTAACAAATAGTATATGAAATGTAATACAATATAAAATGTAATCTTTGGCATAATTAGGTTGCTTAGTTGGTACTTATTCAATCAAGGTTGCATGCTACTCAAAGGCTTCCCAAATTGAGTTATATGTGAATTATTATTAAGAAGAGCATTAAGATACATTGTTGACCTCAAATTGTATTTTGCAAAAGAGTAAAAGGAGGTGTTAATTTGTTTCCACTTGGCCATGATCAAGTGTCTGACACTGGTTAGGAGTAATGTTACTAATTGTTTCACTTGTTTGGAAGCATTGAAGATGGCTGATTAAGATCCAGAAGGAATGATTCTGCTGTTTAGGTCCCATCAATTTACCAAAAAAAGGTCATAATTTTCTTCCAAAATATTTGTGCTTTTCTACAGTATTAGGTCCTGATTCAATTCAGGCCGATAAGACATTCGGTAGGGCAATATTGGCTAACTTTCTGTTAGCAAAAAGTGCAAGAGGAGCAATTCAATTGCCTTACCAGCTGACACCACAACAGGCATTGGGCCAAAGAAACTGACTTATGGCCAAAGGTATGTTGTGTGTTTTTGGTTCCCAAAACTCACACTAAATAGTGTGAGTAATGGGAACATCAACGGCAAAGGGCTAACGATTTGTGCCTGACACACTGTCAAGCACAGATTGTAAATTGCAACACTACTACCTCTAACACTAACCTAACACCCAGATCTGTGTTGCACTTAGCTGTCATACACTGTCAGTCTTCTGCTATCAGCTTCCATCTTCTTTCTACGCTTTTCCTCTCTCCATCTTCTGTCTTCTTCTGTACTATCTTCTTCTCTTCTGTGTTACAATCACATTCCTGTAAAAAGAAAGAAAAAATGAAACATTAAATATGTGCCACAAACATGCCTTAGACATATGTGCATAGTTTAAACAATGCACATATGTCTGAGTTGAAATAGTTGATTCCCCCACAACGAAAAAACAGATGTGCAATAGTTTTCGCATAACATAGAAATGTCAGATATGCAGAGAAATATTAACATTAAAGCATAATATTTTTTCTGATCAAAAACAAACCTATATGTGGTCTCCGCGGCTGTCGGCAGCAGTGACGGACGCAGGAAGAGGAAAAGACAGAGCCCACCTTAGGTTCCTTACAGGCCGATGCCCGTTCCAGTGTGAGGGAATTTTGAACAGAGACTGCCTTTTTATATGTCCAATATCTGTTCAAAATGTCTCCCATCCATTGGCTGGGATGTGTGCTTACGCACCTCCCAGCTAATCAGCTTCTTGCAGATTCCATCAGTCCCCCGCTAAAAGCAGATTGGCTGGGATGTGCATAAGCACACATCCCAGCAAATGAAGGCAGTCTCTGTTCAAAATTCCCTCACACTGGAACAGGCATATTCCCGTGAGGTACCTAAGGGGAGGTCTCTGTCTTTTCCTCTTCCTGCTGCTGCCACAGTCAATGTCAGTGACAGAGAACACATATAGGTTTTTTAAAATCAGAAATATATTTTGTTTTAAAGATAATATTTCTTTGCATATCTGACATATCTATATTATGCTAAAACTATTGCAAATCTGTTTTTTCGTTGTAAGGAAAATCAGCTGTTTCGACTCGAACATATGTGCCTTGTTTAACCATTTGAGTGCTCTGCGTATCCCTCTGGCACTCAAGGGGCTAAACTATGCACACATGTCCGAGTTATGTTTGTGGCACATATTTAATGTTTCTTTTTTTATTTCCAGAAATGTGATTGTGTACACTGAAGAGAAGAAGACAGAAAGGAAGAAGACAAGATGGAGAGAAAGAAGAAGGAAGATAGAAGAAGAAGATGAACATTAGGTTACCAGGGTGCTGAAGACCCAGTTGGACATCAGTATTACTGTTAAATGTTTCTTTTCAGGGGCTGTTTTTTTTAACTTAGTTGGATTAACCCTGTGAGTGCCAGTGGGTTAAGCTAATTCTACTAACATTTGACACATTTCGGGTGTGCTTTGAATGTATTGATATGGGACTTAGGGCCTCGTATTAATTCATCCACTGGTGACTGGATGCAGATTTTCACACGTAGTGTGTCCCTTAACGCATCTTACTACTAACACATTGAATTGCAAAGTCCAATGTTTGGTGATGTGTTTCTTTGGGGTCAAATGGAAGATACACTTTTCTCCTTAGGTGTCTTTTTTTTTGCTGATATTGTATCATAGCACAGGTTTTTTTTGGGCATCAGGGGAATTCAATTGAGGCCATGATAAGACTGTATTGGTACAAATTTATACCAAATCTAGTAGTAATTATTTTTAATAGGGGCGGGGTGGAGGGGGAGAGTTTCATTGGTGAGTCATTGATTAGGGATAGCTGGCAACTTCTCCTGACTGTCACAGTAATGAAAGAAAACTCAGGACAAGTACTACAAGGTAACACCAACTTTATTAGGCAGCAACAATGAAATAGAAATATCACAACAAACAGTATAAAGGAAAAAAGCACAACAGAGCAAGAGACAACTACCAGAAATAGAAGACTGCTTCCATGTGATTATCTTGAGATAGGTCCCAGTGATGGGACAAGAAGTAGTCTGCAACGCCACAGGTCCGCACCTGGGAGAAGCCAGACAAAATAGGAAGGCCACCAGGAGTAAGTCTGCCAGAGCCACAAGCCCACACCAGGTGGGGTATCTAACTTCACGAAAGGCCTCCCAAGAGGATAGTCAACCAGAGCCACAGGTTTGCACCAGATAGGATGTCCACTGAAGAGTTGGTATGCTGGATACGCAGTGGACAGAGCCCCAGGTCAACACCAGAATGGGTAGTCAGACAAGCCAGAAGTCAATCACGGAACAGGTAGTCAGCCAGAGCTGCAGGTCTGCACCAGAATGGTTCTCCAACTAAGCCAAGGGTCATACACAGAGCAGATAGTCAGACAGAGCCACAGGTCAGCACCAGGTCAGGTAGTCAGACAAGCCAGAAAATACACGGAACACCAAGAAATGGAACTACACTGGACACCAACAAAAGGGCTCAGGATGCGTCTGGAGCCGCTGGAAGATTAATGCGGTCGGCTCGAGCAGCCGCAGCACAGGTAACCTGAAACTGACCTATGTAACATACAACAACTGCACCTTAGGGGACACATACAAATTTACATGGATTTTAATGGAGCTTTTAACCTTTTTGGAGACCCTCTAGTGTTCAAGAATTTAAAATACACTGGAAATTTCTAGTTTTCTCTTATAGGGCAGTTGGCTTGCTGCAGACTTAACTCAGTGCTTCTGTTCCGTGTCCTAAACATATATAGTGCTAATCAACACTATAGCTTGATTAGGGCAGTGATTTTATATATATATATATATATATATATATATATATATATATATATATAATGATATATTTGTATTTACTGTCCCGTTAGCAGGGGCAGCTTTCTAGCCATGCCAAATTACTGTACAAATCTAAAAACTATAGTGCTACACATAAAATATGTAAAAGTGGTGTTTTATTCAATTCACACAAATACGCATACTGATTGCACTTACAGTCTACAGACAGATAGCTCGCATTTCACCTTCCTAGGGTACCAAAACATGAAATCGCTCCTCCACTGGATATCAGCACCTGTTGGACACTTTCCTCCAATGTGTCTCATATATGCAGCCTCGTAATGCCTTTGCCAGTTTTTTTCCTCACTTGTTCTTTTCCATCCAACTGATGAAAATAATAGAGAAGCAAAACTGGACGTTGTAGATGAGGGAGCTCAGAGGAGGGTGTACCCTAAACGCAAGATCAGAAGTGCCGTCTGCCGTCTGAATGACCAATAGCCACCCCATTAGTATCGCGGCCCACTCAGCCCGCTTTCTTGAGGGTTAAACTTAGAGTCCTCTGCTGTTCACTCTTATACATACACACAGTCACATTATTTGAAAAATGGTACATCATTTTAAAACAATGAGAAAAAAAAAGTGATACATACAAGTTATATGAAAAACAACCCGTACATAACCCAATCTGCACCATTACAACATATGGATATAACGATATTGATCCTCATCTGCAATCTAAAAAAATATTATTAATTTAGTATGGAGAAATAATTATTTGAAGGGAAAGTATCAAAAGCATCCCATACTTATAATATTAATCCAATCCAGTTACACTCCAATACCTTGTTACCAGTCACATGAACATCATGTAACCATTATATAAAATCCAAATACGAACACCTTTTATGTATATATAAGTAAGGCTATATATAAGTAATATATATAAGTAAGGATCTTCACTACTGGGACACACCAATTCTATTGAACTCCTAATACTGCTAAAAAGCTATAAAAACAAAATTGGAATAGTATAATGGAGAGGGTAACTACAATCAAGTATAGTCCCAGTCCAATATTCACCAATTTTTTTCTTTTGTTTGTCTTTTGTGCCATTATAAAAGCATAAAAGGTTATATATATATTAAAAAATACCATTATAGAGATAAAAGGATAAATATACAAAAATATAAAAAAAATGCGTACAACCATGCATGAGTTATTCAATAAAAGTTGCAAGGGTTCAGTGTGTACAGGTGTATATCACAGCCATTTAGTTTATCTTGTATATATGGAAGATAAGGGTCATTAAGATCTACTGATTTTTCTGCTTTTAAATGTCTGTATATTCTTACCATTGCCTACATAGTCTTTTGAAGAAGAAGGTGTTGCTTCAAAACGCATCACTATTCGCATATTATTGGCATTTTATATTATTGGTATATATATATATTTTTTTTATTTTTATTTTTTTTTTTAAACATTAAATCATTCAATTACAAGTGGATCCAGATTTTTATTCCTCACGGGAGGTGATAGCCGTAGCGTGGCTGCTCCGATACCCTGCTTGAATTTGCCGGTTGTTCTCACAACCGGTCATCAACAAGTTAATTTTGTACCTGGTTGATTCTCTACATCTACAGTTGGTATGTATATTGGAGGTTTGCGCTCCTTCTGGCTTTGTTGTTTTATGTTTTCATCAAGGGTCCTCCTTGTATATTGGGAAGCGGCATCTACCATCTATTGAAGATTGAATGAGTGGGGGCAGTCTGGAGTCCCTCCTCTGTTTTACTGATCACTCATAGTGGTTATAAATATTGTGAGTACTGTTGTATACTGGGGAAGGTCTACTTATAAGAGATTATTGCACTGGCAAGCACCCCTTTTTCTTTTCTTTGTCGTTCTGCTGAAAGTAGCTTGGTAGCAATGCTGGGTTGTTGACCACAAGGTCGAGTATCTGGCCCCATTTGAGCCACAGTCAAATCAGGTTGAGCTCACTTGCCAGTGGATGGGTGTCCGAGGCAACTAAGACTAAGGAGGAGATCCTGGGCAAATTGAAAAGGCAGGAATCGTGGTCATCAAAAATCCAAAAATCAGGGCAGGATGAATCAGGTTCTGGAGTAACGTAATTAACTGAATTTTGATACACAGGATAACTCTCAGGAATAGATCAGCCAGAACAGAGAAGTAAACAATTTGCACAGCCAAATGCAAAAAGGAAACTGGCCTCTTAAAAAGGCAGGTGCATACCAAGATACAATGAAAAGGACATTAGGATGTGCCATAAAAATACATAAAAGTATCCCATTCGCACACACACAGGCACATGACAGAGTCAGAGTTAGAAACTTTACAAGAAGAAGACTATCAGGGTGAGTGAACTATGAATGAAGCTTGCCTTATAGATCATAATAGCAATGTCACTCAATGAACAGAGATGTGAGATTTGAATTAGAAAAAACAATTCGTTATTTTCTAATACTCAGTAAAGAGAATTATGGGGAAAGTTAGATTCAATAATATTTAACAACTGTGTGCCCTTACACACCCCAAAGAGAACATTAAGAGCATACAGTCTGGGACAATTTCAGTGATAATTACTGCTTCTGTTCCTTGGCCTGTTACTGCAGATATTGAGACAGCACGCTCTGGTTTAACTAGATAGAAGTCAACATGTGTGCAAGCTTAATCCTTTGAATGCCAGGGAGGTATACAACACATTGTGTCGCAATGCACTGGATACATCGTTGGCACTCAACAGATTAAGTAGAAGGAGAGAAGAGCTTACCCAGCATAAAATAAAATAGAACATTATGTATGCGGTCCTTCCTAACTATTTAAGGACTAGGGGGTTATTTAATGCATTGTTCTTAAATGCATTTCATACCTCTGGTCCTTGAATGTTTAAAATGGAACAACTTCTTTGGATACATAACAGGTCCTTTAAAAATAACAAGTTTTGGTACCAGTGTAGAGCTGCTTATGACTGTTATGTTTAGCATGTTATTTCAGTTGTAAAGGGACCTTAACAGTTATTATGAAAACAATATCATTTGTAGGATCCAGATGAGTAAACAGTGGTACTACCACTGATGGGAGAATGAACAGAGCTCTCAATGGAATGCATAAATTGGAAATGACTACAAACAATGTTGTGTTCAATTATAAAAATACACTTTTGTTTTGTAATAATGTTTGAATGAAGCATCTGCTTTAATGGGATTACATTGTTCATAATTAGTGTTTCAATGATTTCATTGCTGTGTTCTTTGTTATTGCAGTATACCGTGATTGATCTTAAGAAACGATTAATTTTTCTTCCCCAGATAGTGATTGTGCAGTTTGGTGGAAAGCCATTCAGTTGTTCCCCCTTACAACTTGACCAGTGGATGTGGTGCATATTCCTTGGCATTGGAGAACTAGTATGGGGCCAGGTATGTGTTATTAAATATACTAATGGTGATTTAGCAATGCAAACTATAGACCTTATTCACAGAAGAAAAAAGGAGAAATTCCCCTGCTATGGATAATTGGGAACCTGCTATTCTGATCCAGTGAAAGCTCATGAACTGCATCCTGACATTTGCTTAGTCCTTCTCACACCAGTTGCTGGATGTGAGAGGGTCTAAAACCTGCAGTGGTACTGTGGATGGTGTCAGTTCATGGTAGGTGCCTTCAATGGGCAGAATGGGAATGGTTAGTAAATTATCTTCCTCCTGTACTTTGCAAAGAGATATATGGGTTAGTATGATCAGTGCTGCCTTATTGCCCTTAATATCACTGAAACCATTATGGATAGCTCCTTTCCTAGACACCAAAAGTAAAAGCACGCAAATCATAAATGTTTTTGAGGCTGCTGAAAGTGATACGTTAGAAATCCCTAATGCACTCAAATGTACATAATTGTTATTGTGCAGTTAATGCTTTAACCCTCTGTGTGCTAAAGTGGTAGCCAACGCATTCAAAGGGTTGAAATCAAACAACCACATACTGCTTGTCTACCCCTTGGAGGAAAATAGGTAGTGCAATGCATCAGTAGAAAGAAGTAACAGTAAAAGAGTATACATGGTCAGAGAAGTCAGTTGCAAAAGGTAAGGGAGGCATTACCCACCTTTCTTTGTCTCTCGTCCTTCATCCACTACTTTCAACCTTCGTAGTAAACCTGATGCTGTTTTCAGTCATAGCCACCTTGGTCTTTCAACATACACATATCCCTGTCTCTCTTACTCAGGGGTGGGCAACCTGAGGCCCCACAGCTGTAGATCAATTACAGCTACTAGTCCCATCTTAAGATGCCCAGTGTTCAGCTGTGGTTAACTGGAATTGAAGTCCATCTACAGCCTTTCACTCCTCCGTACCCTTCAGTCTAATCCTCAGTCTTGCCATGACACAGTTCATTGATTACCTGTACCTCTCCTTTCCCATCACCATGATTTTATCTCTGTTCTGTTGCCTGCCTTTCTCTCCTATTATTTGGTTCCCTGTATCTATCTCCCATCACCTGCCTTTCTTCATTTTTTTCTCATCTCCTTGTCACATGCCTCTCTTGTCTGGTTCCCTGTCTCTGTCTTTTGTCATCCTACATCTCTTCTTATTTATCACAGTTACCTGCCTGTCATCCCCTCTTTCAAACTATCCCATACTTCTCTCCTCTCCCATTCACTGCATTTGGGGTGTGTGCATGTGTATTCCACCATATGTAGACAACCACACCCTATTTTTTTGGCTCCCTGCGTATGCACACTCACTCAGTAACACAGAGATTTTGGTCTGAGACAAAGAACAAAAGCAGGTGATCATAGTGCTATAAATAGGATATAATCGTAACACACATAAAAAACAGAAAACTGCTATAATCACTGTAATCACTTATAACAAATAACACAGTTGGAAGAATTGTAGCAGTGCTCAGGAACTTGTATTGCTTGTATAAGCAGTCCAAAATAAACTATCCATATACACAGGAGAATATTGTGTACAGGTGCTTGAACAACCCAGATGTTTCTCCTTGATATCTGAACACAGACTGGCTTTCATATGATTTCTCATTCTATTTAGCGTGGGGAACAAAAACACACAATGAATGTTGGGCCGCAAGTCATGTTCTGTGGGCCAATGCTTGTAGTGGTTCCCATTGGTAGGGCAATTGAATTTCGTCGGTACCACTGTGTGTACCGTCTGGTGTTCATTTTTGCCGTACTGAAAATTTTAACATAGTCTATGGAATTGGGCCCCTGGTGTCCAGAGCATTATTATATGTATTCTAAAGTAGAGATGAAACACTGGCTGTAGTTCTCCATAGAATGTGATATCAACAACCATACCACTATAAATTCTGAATAAAAAACTGCCCACAGTTTAAATCATCAGGAAAATCCCTACAATATATGGTTTTTTCATAAAAAGTTTACTACTGATATTACATAACTTTGTAGTAAAAGAGACCATTCAAAGATTGTGAACAGCTCAGCCTGTTATTCACTAATTTCCAAGTGTTACTCATCATCTAAAAAATGTTCATTGGTGCATCCCCCAAGAGGAGGCCATTTATTTTATTAATTATCCTCTTCTCTGCTTCAGGGTCCACAATTATATGCTTTTTCAATACGTTGTAGACATGTCCGAAAAGTATAATTTAATAATGCATAAGTCACTGTATCTGTATATTGGTTTGTCCAGTTCTAGACCCCTTGAGAATCAGAATTTTGTAATGCACGCAGCAGTCACTGAAGGACCAGGGACTTTTTTTTTTTTTTTTTGCGAGTACAATTCCGGACTCCCTGAATGGCGTGCAGCCGCGCAGGGAGCCCGGAATTCCATGATGGTCCAGGACCGTCATGGGTCCTTAAGGGGTTAATATGCAGTGTATATCTATTTACATATACCAAGCGGTCCCAGGAAGGTGCGCAGAGAGGACTCCAGTCTGAATTCTGAGCGCCCTGCTCCGTATTAGCTGCGGCGCGTTCGGTCAGTCAGTACTGCGCATGACTGCAGAGCAGGCAGGCTCTACTGCGCTTGACTGCAGCGTGAGCAGCAGTCTCTACTGCATATGGCTGCATCGTGACAAACTTTTTAGCAAATTATTATATAGGATTAGCTAAAACAGCAACTGTAGCCTGTTGTAGAAAGGGATAATCTCACCCCATCTTAGTGCATTATCTTAGAATAGGCAGTGTTTTGTTTTTTGTTTTTTTTAAATATAAATTTTTATTGGTTTTCATCTCCAAAACAATGTAAACAGCATGTTTGTACATGACAAAACATATTCCTCATTATATAAAGAGGAAAAATTAGGAAATTCGAGCATGAAGAACACTTTATAATGCATATAATTGGATAGTCTGCAAATTAGGACTCAAAAGAGAGAAATTTGGAGTAACCAAAGGGAAGAAGGAGGTAAGAATTGGAAAAGAGTAAGAGGGAGGGAATAAGAGAAGAATTAAAAGTGAAACATAAAGAAGAAAAAAGTGATAAAAAAGGAAATAAAGGGAATGAGTAAAGAAATTAGAGTGAAAAATCTCATGGGCTCTCCATGATATTCAAGGAGTTCTTAAAAATTGAAACTCTAAATACTATGACTAGAATAGGAAGTGGTTTTTAACTGTTTTAATGATCAATTGTTACAGGTTATTGCCAGTATTCCAACTAGCAGGTTAAAATTCCTAAAAGGAGCTGGTCACCTCACGCAGAAGGAAGAGATCCCTGAGGAGGAATTGAATGAAGATGTGGAAGAAATAGACCATGCTGAAAGGGAACTGAGGCGTGGACAGATACTTTGGTTCCGAGGGCTGAACAGAATACAGACACAGGTATGCAAAAGGCAAAGCAAACATTTAAGGTTTGGAGTAATCTTTTCTTGTTGGTGTCTACACAGTATTCACAGTCTGCTTGAGAACAATCAGAGCTATTTTTCTAGAATATGGATTTTAAAAAGAGATGGAAGATGTAGAGGAAAAAGCTTGGAAGTATCAAAGTGTGTATAAGAGGCAAAAAAAAAAAGATTGTGATACTTAGCATTTATGCCTGAACAATTACAATTTCCATTCAAGAGTCAATACCTGTTTTCTTTTGGGAATGCTTTACCCTTGATTTCTGACAACTCAAGCAGGCCAATTGGCTGTTCACCAAGAAATATGTTTAAAATTAACAAATGCAAGTAATGCCAGAATTGAAGGAGCAGTAATGTTTCATTCTGGAAAAAATATATTTTAAAGCTTTTCCATACACTCATGGATTGGAGATGTTGCATTCAAAAGTTAATACTGCATTTCTTTTAATTTCTTTAACCCCTTAACGACCCTTGATGGTCATAGTACGTCATGGGTCGATCTGAGTTAACGACCCATGACGTACTATGGACCATATGTTCAAAGGGATAACGACAAAAAATTTTCGTATGAAAGACAAAAATAAGTCATTGAATGTATGAACGACATATTTTCTATAGCGTATACGGCAAAAAACTAGTAATGTCCGTTGTGTACGACACAACTCCAGAATTGATGGGCAAAGGGGCATGGCTGACCTATTCTCCAGTGTCGTATAGAGAAAACGAAAATTTGTCATAATTAAAGACAAAAAAATGTCTTTCAAAAGACAAAATTTGTACGTTAAGAAAAAAGTGGAGGGAATGTGTTCTGAATGTGAGAATTTTAGTCTTTAGTTAAGACATTTTTGTCTTTAGGTAAGACTTTTTTTGTCGTTCCATACGACAATTTCGGTCAGGACAAACGACATATTTCCCATCACAACCGACACTCTCTGAAAATATTAATAATCACAATAACACTGTATTATGAAAAGTGGTTACAAACGACAAAAGCTATTTTGCTACTTCTTTGAACATATGGCCCTATGACCGTCATGGAATTCCGGGCTCCCCCCGCGGCTACACGCCATTCAGGGAGTACGGAACCGGAATTTGAAAAAAAAAAATGCTCTGTGGTCCTTAAGTGACCAAGACGTGCCGATCAGCCGGTCGTTAAGGGGTTAACCCTTTGAGTGCCAGAGTGGTATGGAATGTACTGCAAAGCAATGCATTCCATACCACTCTGGCACTCAAGGGGTTAATAAACTTAAAAAGTCATTGTTATTTTCACTTTCTGTGTAGAGCATATCTCAAGCTCTCCCACTGAGAACAATAGAAATGAATTGTCTTCTACATCCAATTGGCATGTTGTTGAAAGTTTGATGTAGAAAACAAACAAAAAATCAGGTAATAACTTTTGAATGATGCACTTGTCAGCAGTTGGAGTACCCGTGTTTTCAATCAACAGGGAAAACCTACAATATATACATTTCATAATAAAGCTTTAACCTTTATAATATCAGTTAGGATTTAGGTACTTGCATGACACTTGAGAAAATTAAAATAAATTTTGCACTCAATCCATGTGCTCATGTAAATTATTCCATACAATACAATATTATAAAATAAATAATTGAATTACTTTTTATCTACCCCTGAATAAAACTTTAGTGTAAGATACACAGAGCAGAATGGCATACTTAGTAAGTCATATCATTCACTGTGCTAACTTGTTTTCTAGAAGAGTTTTACAGAAGTAGCACCTCTTTATTTTGATGTTATTTATTCTGCGAGGGCACAATTAATAAAGTCACATTACTTATATTTTAATAATATTTTTTTGTATTTAAACCTTTTTTCTAATTTTATAAAGGCATGTTCTAGGCTACCTGTTTTTTTCCCTAGAGGGAGAACATGGTCTTCTACAAGAAAGCAGGGATAGTGGTACAATGCACTGTTATCCCTGTTGCCTGAATATACTGGTGGGAAGTAGATTATGGAGCTCTTTCCTTCCACTCACCGCTTACTCACAGCATGCTGCAGAATGCTCAGCGATCTGTCTATTGCATGTCCATATATGAATCCATTAGTTGATCCATGTTTCTATTAAGAGTACTAGTGGTGTAAGAAAAGAGCTCTTGGTCTATTGAAAAATTAAGGGGACCCCTTAGATGTGTGCCATGACATTTAAGGGACTCAAATAAGGTGACACACAGGATATATACAGCTTTCTGTGATTAAGGGGTGGCTGAAAGGTTAGAACTCAATGAGCTCATTCAGTCATTTCAGGCAGCAGGAATAGTGGTACCAGGTAGCAGGCATACAGTACATTATACCACTATCCTTGTGTCTTGTCAGGGACTGGTTCTCACTCTAGGGAGACAACAAGGTAGCTTATATTTTGCAGTTACAAAACTGAAAAAAGGTTAAACATTAAAAAAATGGGGGGAACTATCTCTTTAAGTAAAGTTTTTAAAGGAGCACCTTTTACCCGTCGGATGCTAGCAATATCTCCAACACTTTGCTTTTCTGTGCATTTGAAACATCTCTAGTAGCCAAGGAGTTAAAGGGTTAGTAATACTTAATTTTTCCAAAGCTGCATCTTGTAGCCCTTAAAAAAAGAAATGAAATGCCCCCAGTGCCATCTCTCAAACCTTTATGGTTTGAGAGATAATCGCTGTCAAAGTTCCCCACTCCCTGACGTCAGCTTTCTAGCTGACTGCAGGGGAATCCGGTCCCGGGACCAGCGGAGGCTCTTCAGCAGAGCCGAGATTGCGTTAATGGAAAAGAAATTGGTTTACAAGCACACGTAGAAGACCGTTTCAGTGAAGGATTTCTTTTTCATTAACGTGATCTCGGCTCTGCTGCAGAGTCGTCAGCTGGTCCCAGGACCGGATTCCCCTACAGTCAGCTAGAGTGCTGACTTCAGGGCGGGGGTAACTTTGGCAGCGATTATCTCTCAAACCATAAAGGTTTGAGAGATGGCACTTGGGGCATTTAATTTCTTTTTTAAGGGCTACAAGATGCAGCGTTGGAAAAATTAAGTATTACTATCCCTTTAAAAAAGTGTAATAATATAAGACACAGTTAGCACTCTGAATGCCCATCCCTTAATCTTTATTAAAACATCTAAAACAGTTGGTACTCTGCATAGCGGTCAGTTATTTTTCAGGAAATATTATTTGGTGTACATTTTTATTAAAGCAGAACTACCACCCCTTACAAACATGGCCCCAAATAATGACCCATCTGGCGACTACCTGCTCAGTAGCACTAGTCACCAGAATTATTACCGCGTTAATGGGAATTCCTACTGTTCCCGGGACTGACAGCCAGGAAACAGTGCAAACATCTTTCCATAGTGACATCTGCGTGCCTGTGCTGTCAGTCCCAGCCTGCTCTAGAGGCGTTGCTAGGAGCCGTTCGGCTCCAAAGGGACTGACAGTGCAGATGCGCAGACATCACTATGGAAAGATGTCTGCGCTGTTTCCTGCCTGTCAGTCCGGGAGCAGTGTATAGTTCTCATTAACGTGGTAATAATTCTGGCGACTAGTGCTACTGAGCAGCTAGTCACCAGATGGGTAGCCTTGTTTGTAAGGGGTGGTATTTCCATTTTAACTGTAATTATAAATGAGATAACTAAAGCAATACCCTTTGAGTGTCAAAGAGTTATCCAACACATTGCAATACCTCTCTGGCACTCTAAGGGTTGTCAAACATAATGATGACCATTTTGTGGCTGTCAGCCTGTAGTTAAAATACAATGCTCATCCATCCAACCTCTGGCCTTCTGAGGATGCCTGTAGTCAAAGGACAGCTGGATGAGCCACATTTTGTTTCCCCCCTGCACCCATGTCAAAGATCCTACGGGCAGCAATGGGATTCATTTCATCCGTAATTTCTCATCATATTGCTGTTATCTTGTTTTATGTGTATTTTTGTGTCTCTTGTTGTGAGTATTGTGATTTTATTATTATTTTACCATTTGTTATGTGGAGTCTTTTTTTTTTTTTTTTTGTCCTGAACAAACTTGTCTCATTCTTTCCTCCGTTGCAGATTGAAGTAGTGAATACTTTCAAGAGTGGCGCTTCCTTTCAGGGTGCTCTGAGGAGACAGTCCTCTACCACAAGCCAGAACCAGGATGTAACCAATATTTCTAGCCCTAGTCACGTATCGTTATCCAATGCTCTTTCCTCTCCTACCAGCACATCAGCTGCAGCAGCAGGGCGTGAGTGTGTGTATTCTTAATGCCTCAGATCCACAGAAATGCCAACTCGCCAAAGGGTTTCTCAGGACCAAACTTCTGCTCATAACTTTCACTCTACTGTGGGGAATTCAGTGCAGACATTAAGAGTCTTATGTGTAAAGACAAAGTGGAGCAATTCTGACACAAACCAGCTGTACCATAGGGTCAAATAACTAAAATCCCTTAGATCTAAAAGGGACTGGAGACCAGTAAATAATTTCAGAGGTTAAAGCGGAACTACCACCTCCACTACAGTTGCCCTGCAATACTTAGGCAGGTGGCAACTAGCTTACTAATCATTATTTTACCTCTCAAAAGTGCTCATGAATAAAGTTATATAAAGTAAGCTAGTCGCCACCTGCCTACGTATTGCTGGGTGACTTTAGTGGAGGTGGTAGTTCCGCTTTAAAGGATCAGCAAACTTTTTAATGACAACAGTATATTTTATGGGGCTTTACTGCTGAGCAAAACAAGGGTATGACTACTGCTGGGAGATTTTTCATTCAAAAGTTATTACAGCTCAAACATTATAAAACTGTTTGCAGCTGCGCCAAATGGTGTCTAAATGACCCACATTTTATAATGCAATCTATGGTAGAACCTGAGTCATAGGCTTATTATACTAAGTGTTAGAAACAACATCATCTGGTGATCATAATACAAAGTTGTAGTTTAACCCATAAAGACAGTGATTCTAAGCTCTGGTCTTCAGAGCACAGGTGGAGTAATCATGATAACTGAGTCACTGATTACTGTGCCACTGTGTCCTGAAGGGGTACGGAACACTTTGCAAAGCAATATCTCTGATGGCGATAGGATGCTATTCATTTCGCGTCTTTTGACCACATTATCTTTGTGGACTGGAGGCCACACAATGGGGGGGGGGGTTCTGTCTAGGCATCTTTGCCCTTCTTTCCCTGTATTTCCTCTGTTATTTGGCAGTTGTGAGGTACTCCTCTTGCATTGATACTCCTGTTGTTTGCACCATATACCGGTGTCTGATGCAACTGCTTTTTAGGATCAGGAGAAAATAAGCCACTGTGCCCAGTCTTCATTGCAGATGTGGTGGCTAAAGTTAGGTGGCAAAGCCTTCTGGAGGGTGCTTATTTATGTGACTTCCAGGATTCAAAAAGCTAATACTTCTATCTGTTATGCAGCCTTAGATCTGGTTATTTTTTTCTTGGTAAGTCACCCTTATTTTGTAGTGATGGCATGCTAATCCCTAGGGATGACAATCCCGTTGACTGATCATTCTTTTCAGAATCCCTTATTTCCTTACCATTCATGGGTAATCATCTGTTTGACCCAAAATTTAATAAGATCATTAGCCAGGCTACTGGGGGCCAGACCTCCTTTTCTTCTCTCAGTTCACAAATAAGTGTCTTGCCTTTTCATTCCCCCCACTGTTAGGCTCCTTCCCCTTCATCAAGCCAATCCAATTCTTAGGAATTAGACCAGACAGCAGTGTAATCAACCTCCTGCGATGTTCCTTCTCATCTCAGACAAGGGTGGATCTGCACAGGTGGCGTCTGCTAACCCACCAGATACTGTATCAACTGTTTATCATAGTTGAAAATTTCATAGTGACAGTGAACTCCAGTCTGTCAGGTTGGGGGCTATGCAAGCAGGAGGCACAAGACATTTGGTCCAGCCACAAAAACCAACATTAGCTCATCGTGCTGGAGTTTTCAATGATTCGTTTGGCTCTTCAGCATTAGTTCCAGTAGCTCCACAGCCTCCCAGGTTTGGATTCTGTCATAGAGTGCAACTTCAGTGACCTATGTCAACCTACAAGGAGGGACCAGAATTGTGGCCATGTGTTCTGAGGTTCACGTTTCTCTTGGGAGAAAGCTCATGTTCCAGCCCTCTCGGCTATTCATATAACTGGGGAATACAATGAGGTTTAGTCTGTCTCAGTCATCAATTCCTGAATCCCAGGCAGTAGGAACTAAAGCAGTCCATTTTCAACTTCCTAACTCAGAAGTGGGGACTGCCTATTGTGGACCTTTTGGCTTCTCAGATGAACCACTAGGTTCCTCAGTTTTGCTCCAGGTCCCAGGAAACTCTGGCCTTCAAAATACATGTGATGAGCTTTCAGTGTTATTTCCCGCTCTATCTTACATGCAGAAAGCCTCAGTCTTCGGTAGAGGCTGGATAGAGGGAGGGGAGCAGAGGAAGAGTGACAGACTGCTGTACAGAGCTGGTAACCACAGTTTGTACAGAAGTAGGGTGCAGGGCAATCTTTCCTCAGTAAAATTCAGCCAAATATCGATTTTAAAAAATAAATTAATACAGTATTCCACATATTCGCTATATAACCTAACTTTTAGGATAAACTTTATAGGGGTGATGATCCTGTAATGAAAACCCTGCCTCCCTTGAAAGGTTTTTTAGGTTTTTCCTTATGCTAACTGAAGATTGTCCCGCTCTGCGATCCATCTGGACAGTGTTGCTGCACTGAGGCGAGCAGTGTAAAAGGGGTAGGAGGGGGATCATTTATCATTCAATTACTCTAGAACTACAACTCAGACAGTATTGAAATAACACTCTCCACGGCCCAAATACTATGAAGAATAACTGGAGCTGCTTTTTTGTGAAACATTACTATCCCTTTAAGCATTTATCTCTTTCAGTCCCTCAGTTCGCGTGCCGCCCCACGTGATCAGTCACGTGGGGCGGCACGCCGAAATTCTCTATCGGGTCCTTAAAGGACCACACACCCCGCGACCGCTGGTCGTTAAGGGGTTAAACATCTTGTTCATATGAGGATGAGGAAAAAAAATAACCCATTATCAGTCATCACTTTTCTAATTGCTTCAGAGTTAAATGTAGTCTGTAAAATTATATGTTTGTTTTTATCCTCTGTCCTTTTCAGTTGATTGACTTTTTCTAGAGCTTTAGATATATTATTTAGAAAAATATGTTGAGCATATCCTCTTTCAATTAAACATGCCACCATTTCCTGTAGTTGAATGTATATCAAGTTAGTATCCGAGTTAATTTCTGACCACTCTGATGAATTGTAAAAATGGGAGCAACTGTTTCTTTTTCAGAAAAGATATATCCAAGACGATCATTCATTTTAGAAAATCTCCAAAATCAAGAAACTTTATTCTTTCTTCTCTTCAAGAATAAGTGAAATGTGCAGGACATTCCAGTTGGTTTAGATGTTCCACAAAGTTCAAAAATTAGTTTTTATCTCACCTCCACAGATTAAAAACATAATTGATGTACCTTTTGTACAGCAGCAACTAAGAAGCAAATGGTGTCAAGATATTTTTAGACTCATAAACATGCAAAAGCAATTTGCATATGCCAGGGGCTATTGGAACCCCCATTGTTGTACCCGCTTTTTGAATAAAGAATTGTTCTTCAAATTTGAAAAAAATATATGTTAAAACAATCTCAAGTAGACCCAAGAGGCATGAAATTGGTGGACCTTTGTATAATATAGATTCTTCCAGCAATGTTTTCACTGCCTGGATTCTGTCCTCATGAGGGATGATTGTATAGAAATTCTTTACATCCATACTTATCATCAAGATATTCTCCAGGGGATCCAATGTCAGATTCTTAATAATCTCCAACAGCATCTTGGAATCTTTCAGAAACATTGAAGTGTTTTGAACAACTGGCTGCAGCCAGTAGTCAATTGCCTTGCTAACTGGATGTAGTAAGCTGCCTCTGGGGTTTATCAAGGCTCTTATGTACCTTAGAGAGCTTGTACAAGATTGAAATTGTGGACATTTTTCAAAAAGAATATGCACAGTGGTTTTATTAATACAATTCAAGTTCAACTGCCTCCAACAAAAATGATTCTGTTTTCTTTGAGATGTTCTTCATTGGGTTGATTTTACTGAATTTATATGTATTTGCATCCGCAAGTTGATGGATGATGTGAGTTCGGTAATCATCACTATAGTTCATAATGGCCACTGCGCTCCCTTTATCCATGGGGCGGATTACAAATGTGCTCTTTGGAAAGGGATTTGATCACTTGTCTTTCTGCAGTTGATAAATTAGGACATTTAGATGGAATACACTCATCAATCTGTTGCTTGGTTAATCTGATAAAAGTTTTGATTGACTCTCCAGTATTCATTAGGTCAAATTTCCATTTTAAATGTAAGAGACAAACATCACCAACATCTTCCTTATTTTTGAAGGATCAAGTGTATAATGTTTAATGTTCCATTGGAAGGTCTCAGTTATATATATTTATTTAGTAATGTTCCAAAGTTTTAGGCAGGTGTGAAAAATGCTTTCAGAAATAGACATGTTAATAGTTTATATTTATCAGTTGACAAAATGCATAGTGATTGAGCAGAAGAACAATCTAAATTAAATCAATATTTGATGTAACCACCCTTTGCTTTCAAAATAGCATCAGTTCTTCTTGATACACTTGCTCAAAGTCAGGGATTTTGTAGCCATATAGTCAGGGGTAGGATTAAACAATTATACCAAACAGGTGCTAATGATCATCAAGTTAATATGTAGGTTGAAACACAATCATTAACTGAAACAGAAACAGCTGTGTAGGAGGAATAAAACTGGGTGAGGAACAGCCAAACTCAGCTAACAAGGGGAGGTTGCTGAAGACAGTTTAAAGTCAAACACCATGGCAACAATGAGCACAGCAACAAGACACAAGGTAGTTATACTGCATCAGCAAAGTCTCTCCCAGGGAGAAATTTCAAGGCAGACAGGGGTTTCCAGATGTGCTGTCCAAGCTCTACTGAAGAAGCACAAAGACACAGGTGAAGCTGAGGAGTGTAGAAGCAGTGGTCGGCCAAGGAAACTTAGTGCAGCAGATGAAAGACACACTATGCTTACTTCCTTTGCAATCAGAAAATGCCCAGCAGTGCTATCTGCTTAGAATTGGCAGAAAACAGTGGGACCCTGATACACCCATCTACTGTCTGCAGAAACCTGGTCAGAAGTGGTCTTCATGGAAGACCTTTGGCCAAAAAGCAATACTTCTGATATGGAAACAAGGTCAGGTGACTCAGCTATGGACGAAAACAAGGGAACTGGCTTGTAGAAAATTAGCAGAAGGTGCTCTGGACTGATGAGTCAAAATTTGAAATATTTGGCTGTAGCAAAAGGCAGTTTGTTCACCGAAGGGCTAGAGAGCGGTACAAGAATGAGTCTCTGCAGGCAACAGTGAAGCATGGTGGAAGTTCCTTGCAAGTTTGGGGCTGCATTTCTCCAAATGGAGTTGTGGATTTGGTCAGAATTGGTATCCTCAATGCTGAGAAGTACAGGCAGATACTTATCCATCATGCAATACCATCAGGGAGGCATCTGATTGGCCCCAAATTTATTCTGCAGCATGACAATGACTCCAAACATGCAGCCAAAATCATTAAGAACTATTTTCAGTGTAAAGAAGAACAAGGAGTCCTGGAAGTGATGGTATGGCCTCCACAGAGCCCTGATCTCAACATTATTTACAACATTATTACAAGTCTGTCTAGGATTACATGAAGAGAGAGAAGCATCTGAGGCTCCCTAAATCCACAGAAGAATTGTGGTTAGTTCTCCAAGATGTTCGGAACAACCTACCTGCCGAGTTCCTAAACAAACTGTGTGCAAGTGTACTTAGAAGAATTGATGCTGTTTTGAAGGCAAAGGGTGGTCACACCAAATATTGATCTGATTTAGATTTTTCTTCTGTTCCTCACTATGCATTTTTTAATGGATAAATATAAGCTATTAACTTGTCTATTTTTATATTTATATATATATGTGTATGTGTCCTTGTTTTACTCAGCACGAAAATCACAAAGGCATTTTTAAGTTTGCTGCTTCTTTATAAGCCCCATTTAAATCAAAGTAAATGTATTTCTTCCCTATGGGGATGTTTTTTACCCCCAGAATTACTCTGCTTTCTTTTGTGCTTAGGGCCCAAAGTACATATGGAAAATCGTAGTGATTTTCCTGGAATCAATGAAATACTCCAGCCAAACATAGATTTAATGACATCAGACTAATGTAGTAAAGCTGATTACATACTGACATACATAAGACCATAGTCCCAAAGACAAAAGTGGAGTAATGCTAGGGGAAATTGACAGCACCACAGGGAACAAAGAAAAATGGCTATTAACCCTTTGAGTGCCAGAGGGGTACACAACACATTGCAAAGCAATTTGTTGCGTACCCCCTTTGGCACTCAAAGGGTTAAGTGGTCTTCAATACACTGCACTTCTGTCTTTGTGCATATGACTCTTAGTGTACATTTAATAAACGCTGCACCAGACAAGTCTTTTGGAAACTGCAGCAAGATGGAAATCGATTACTTACAGGCAATGGCAAAAAATGTGTCCACGTTCAATCATTCCCAGGTTTACCTTTTTTAGATTTTTTTTTTTTATATATATATATATATATATATAAATTCCTGGAGTTTTTTCAATTAAGTGTTTGTGCTGCCTCCTCACAGGAAATTCTTAGAACACAAACTACAACCTTACTATATTGTTTTATGAGCACTACGCCTCACCCTTACACCTTCTTTTTTGCAGGTTTTTATTTGATCATTCCATTTTTGGGTCCAAAGTAATAGAATTCCAAGAATACTGTGGGCTGTATTAGAAAAGATGTGCTATTCTGGAGCAAACCAAATGTATCACAGGGAACAGATGAAAATACCCAGGGTTCGATCCAATTCAACCCGATAATAAAAAAGTACTGTCAGTAGTTTTAAGTCATAGTCAGGTATGCAATTACCTCTGCTATGACAAACTACCAAAAGTAAAAAAATGCACTTCAGGCACTAAATTTGCACCCATTGGAAGCAATTAGAATGTTTTTGAATTTGCAATGCAATTACATGTGGTGGCTAGTCTTCAGACGCTCCCTGAAAACTCACCTCTTCAGGGAAGCCTATCAACTACCTCCATAAATATTATCACCAAGACCCAACCATTCCCTGGACCACTACATTCACTAGCACTTCTCTCTCCCACCCACTGACCGGCAGCTCATGTGGCAGGAGGCACTTAAACCCAATAGCACTTACTCCTTCTGTGTACAACCTTCCTTCCTCTAGACTGTAAGCTCTCACGAGCAGGGCCCTCTGATCCTTCTGTTCTCCACATATGATTTGTACTATTTAATATCTCTGTACATCTATCCCCTATTGTAAAGCGCTGCTGAATAAGTTGGCGCTATATAAATAAAGATTATTATTATTAGTAACATGCGTTAAGGGACTCCCTTTTATCACCAAAAATCTCAGCTGAAAAGATTTGACTTTTAATCCCCTAATGCCCATGTTAATACATCCAAGGATCCAAAAACATGAGTGAACAGAAAAAATATTAACCCTTTGAGTCCCAGTGGGGTATGTAACACATTGCATGGCGCTGCATACACCACTGTCATTCAAAGAGTTAATCTCCCCTAAAGGTAACACCCATGAACAGTGCACACTTACCTGGATGTCAGCGGGGTCTCCAGCAGCCTGGACTTCCTCCTTCCTTCTTCTTCTGTTAGCTTGTATCTTCTTTCTTCATTTGTCATCTTCTTCATCATCTGTGCTCTTCAGAACTAAGTAAGAAGTTTCAGAAGTAAGAAGACAGAAGAGCACAAATGAAGAAGATGATGACAGATGAAGATGACAGATGAAGTATAGATGATAGGATAGTGTTAGGGCTAATATTAGAAAACTTTATAATTAATGTTAAGGGTAGTGTAGGGCCAAGGGGAGGGTTAGTGTTTGGGTTGGATGCTTTGTTTTTGAGCTCTTGCTCAGTGTTTGACGTTTGGCTTGAGTTAGGGGACTGAAAAAATCATGATGAACGTTGGGCCACAAATTAGGTTCTGTGTCTCAATACTCATCGTGGTTTCTGTTGGAAGGGCAATTGAATTCCAACTGTAACAATGTATTTGTGTACCGTTCTGTGTTCATTTTTGCCCTGCCGACAGTTTTAGCACTGGGAATTGGATCGAGCTCTCAATGGTTAAAATTAGGTTTTTAAAGACATTGAATCGTAGAGGTCTTCAGTGCTATAGAGGTCTTCACATTACAATATTAATTTTAATTAATGGAAATTTTGGAAATTTTTATTTGTCCCCCGTGGTGCAGTTGGTTTGCTCCAGAATTGCACCTCTCTAGCTTATGGAATACAGACCAATAAAAATATAATATCTAAGACAGCACAATAACAAAGATCAATAAGTAAATATAATAAATACATATTCCATATTTTTATTACTTAAAATAAAACATTTTTAAACCTTTCCTTCATCAATATTATAAAAACATAAGTGTCCATGTGTTCACCTGATACACGTGTTCTCATCCCTCAAGTCCCACACAACAAAGTATAGGAAGCTGATTTTTATGCAAATTATTTCCCATTGTATGTGTCCAACACAGTGACTGTCCAGTACTCCTCATATTCCATGCCTTATAATTGCCTACAAAGGACATAAGCAACATTCCTATTTTCCATCCCCTCCTCTGCTCTTATGACATCCTTTCACTCAGCTATTTCTCTCCATGCTCACTTCCTACCCCCTCTACACAACTACACAACACACACACCTACTTGCCCACTTCACTGGTGAGTAGGCATGTTGTGTTTCTGCCAAACCCCCCCCACACACACACACACCGTAGTCTCTAAGGTGTAAGATCCAGTGCTGGGTTGCTCCCATTAGATCATTGGTGGGAACACTGCTTCCTTCCCCTTTTCATCTACTTCCGTGGCCAAGGCTGAAATAATGCCATTGAAGATGGAGTTACTATTTTGTATTATAAAATGAAAAAATATTAAATATTAAAATATTAAAGCAAACACCATATATATATATACACACAAAGTAGTGATGGGCACTCCAAAACTTGCTATGCCTTGGTGCTCTTGCTTAGGTTCCGTAGAAATATGCAAAAGTAGTATCATATATCATGATAGCTGATGCAGGCACTCATAGGACTTTATTAAACAAAAATTGTATTATGTGTCGACGTGGGTCGTTTTATATATATATATATATATATATATATATATATATATATATAAACTGCTCCAAAAAATAAAGGGAACACTTAAACAACACAATGTAACTCAAAGTCAGTCACACTTCTGTGAAATCACACTGTTCACTCAGGAAGCAACACTGATTGACAATCAATTCCACATGCTGTTGTGCAAATGGAACAGACAACAGGTGGAAATTATAGGCAATTAGCAAGACACCCCCAATAAAGGAGTGGTTCTGCAGGTGGTGACCACAGACCCCTTCTCAGTTCCTATGCTTCCTGGCTGATGTTTTGGTCACTTTTGAATGCTGGCGGTGCTTTCACTCTAGTGGTAGCATGAGACGGAGTCTACAACCCACACAAGTGGCTCAGGTAGTGCAGCTCATCCAGGATGGCACATCAATGCGAGCTGTGGCAAGAAGGTTTGCTGTGTCTGTCAGCGTAGTGTCCAGAGCATGGAGGCGCTACCAGGAGACAGGCCAGTACATCAGGAGACGTGGAGTAGGCCGTAGGAGGGCAACAACCCAGCAGCAGGACCGCTATCTCCACCTTTGTGCAAGAAGGAGCAGGAGGAGCACTGCCAGAGCCCTGCAAAATGACCTCCAGCAGGCCACATGTGTCCACTCAAACTGTCAGAAACAGACTCCATGAGGGTGGTATGAGGGCCCGACGTCCACAGGTGGGGGTTGTGCTTACAGCCCGACACCGTGCAGGACGTTTGGCATTTGCCAGAGAACACCAAGATTGGCAAATACGCCACTGGCGCCCTGTGCTCTTCACAGATGAAAGCAGGTTCACACTGAGCACATGTGACAGATGTGACAGAGTCTGGAGACGCCGTGGAGAACGTTCTGCTGCCTGCAACGTCCTCCAGCATGACCAGTTTGGCGGTGGGTCAGTAATGGTGTGGGGTGGCATTTCTTTGGGGGGCCGCACAGCCCTCCATGTGCTTGCCAGAGGTAGCCTGACTGCCATTAGATACCGAGATGAGATCCTCAGACCCCTTGTGAGACCATATGCTGGTGCGGTTGGCCCTGGGTTCCTCCTAATGCAAGACAATGCTAGACCTCATGTGGCTGGAGTGTGTCAGCAGTTCCTGCAAGAGGAAGGCATTGATGTTATGGACTGGCCCGCCCGTTCCCCAGACCTGAATCCGATTGAGCACATCTGGGACATCATGTCTCGCTCCATCCACCAATGCCACGTTGCACCACAGACTATCCAGGAGTTGGCGGATGCTTTAGTCCAGGTCTGGGAGGACATCCCTCAGGAGACCATCCGCAACCTCATCAGGAGCATGCCCAGGTGTTGTAGGGAGGTCATACGGGTACGTGGAGGCCACACACACTATTGAGCCTCATTTTGACTTGTTTTAAGGACATTACATCAAAGTTGGATCAGCCTGTAGTGTGGTTTTCCATTTTGATTTTGAGTGTGACTCCATATCGAGACCTCCATGGGTTGATAAATTTGATTTCCATTGAGAATTTTTGTTTGATTTTGTTGTCAGTTCATTCATTCAGATCTAGGATGTGTAATCTTAGTGTTCCCTTTATTTTTTGGAGCAGTGTGTATATATATATATATATATATATATATATATATATATATATATATATACAACTTTGTATTGAGGGATGCAGGGACCCCAGGGTAAATCTCGTCCTACTTCCTGCTGCCTATACCCCTCCTACAACTGTCTAACTGTTAGTTTCCATTTAGCATAGTCAGAAAGGTTATAGACACTCAAACTGAGCTGCCAAATATCGGCAGGGCATCCCTACGCAGTTAGTTTTGTGTGATCAGGATGTAATGAATCCCTCAGTGAACTAAGAGAAAATGATTTATCAGTGAGTACAAAAATCCCTAAATTTCTAGCATCATTGAGGGATACAGGGAACGTGGGGACAAAAATCAGAACATGGGGACAAAAAAAAATGCAGTCCCAAAAATCAGAGGGAAGGAAAGAAAACTAATGAATAACTGTCTACAGAACTTTGTGGCTAAAACTAGCATCTTGAGATGAACTTTGTAAAACAGGTGACCATGTTGCTTCTTTTCAAAGTTGGTCAAGAGTAGCTTGATTCTTCAGAGTCTATGAAGTACTGAGTGAGCAAGTAGAGTGGGCTGTAATCCGAAAAGGAACTGGAATAGAATTAAGTGTATAAGCTTGTCTGATAGTTTGTTTTATCCATGAAGCTATGGTTGTTTTAGAAGCTGGTCTGCCCTTTTTAGGGCCATCATTTTTTAGGTATACATTTGTCTGAAATCTTGTTAGACTTGAACTAATTTGTGAAGACATTGTATTACATCGAATATATGTAGAACTTACTCTTTTTTGTTGCTCCGGTTAGGGCAAAACGATGGTAAAATTAGTGCCTGATTGATGTGGAATGTAGACATAACCTTGTGTTGGAAATCGGGAACTGTTCTTAAAACCACTTTGTTTTAATGGAAGATGAGGTGTGTATCACGTTTTGTTAAGACTCTCAGACGCAGAGTTAGGTAAAAACACAACTTTATTGAAAAGTTAATGCAACCCCGTAGGGTATCATACACGTACACACATATATCTTTATTAGACAGGAATACAATACTAACAATAGCAATATTGGCTCTACCGGCCCTGCCAATATACCGGGCAAGGCAGCCAAGGAATTGGAACTCGTGAGGTGAGGCTCTACTGGCCTTGCCAAGATACCGGGCAAGGCAGCCACTAGACAGGAGGCTAAGACTGGCTCTACCGGCCTTGCCAATACCGGGTAAGGCAACCCAAGGAAACAGGACAGGTTCTACCGGCCTTACCATATACCGGGCAAGGCAGCCAATAGACAGGAGATAAACACCAGCTCTACCGGTCTTGCCAATACCGGGTAAGGCAACCCAAGGAATAGGACAGGTTCTACTGGCCTTACCAATACCGGGCGAGGCAGCCAATTGACAGGAGATAATGGCAACCACTAGCCTCAGTGACTGGAAGGTGGAACAACAGTCACTACGATGACAAAGAGGCTAAGTCAGTAAGCAGGCCGCCAGCAAAAGAGATAGCGGATAGATGTGGAGCTAACCAGTGCCCTCACAGATGGAACGCCATAACTCTATAGTAGCAACCAGGTGTGCATGGAGCGAACCAGTACCCAATACGTGGAACACTAGACAAACTACAGAATAGCCGGGAGGCTTATGGAGTGAACCAGTACCCAGTACGTGGAACGAAATCAATCCTGCAATGCAGCCGGGTGGCTAGAGGAGCGAACCAGTACCCTGTACATGGAACGCTAACAATACTGAGACAGCCGGATGGCTAGAGGGGCGAACCAGTACCCTGTACGTGGAACGCTAGCAGTACTGAAACAGCCGGGTGGCTAGAGAAGCAAACCAGTACCCTGTACGTGGAACGCTAACAATACAGAGTCAGCCGGGTGGCTAGAGGAGCGAACCAGTACCCAGTACGTGGAATGCTAACAATACTGAGACAGCCAGGTGGATAGAGGAGCGAACCAGTACCCTATACGTGGAACGCTAACAATACTGAAACAGCCGGGTGGCTAGAGGAGCGAACCAGTACCCTGTACGTGGAACGCTAACAACACCGAAACAGCCGGGTGGCTAGAGGAGCGAACCAGTACCCTGTACATGGAATGCTACAATACTGAGACAGCCGGGTGGCTGTCAAGCAACCAGTACCCGCGTACTGAATAACCGGCAAGATAGAAATGTCGCCAAGGCGACACAGGAACGTCAGATGACTGTAGGCGAACTGGACAGGAACCAGCAGATGGAAGCAGGAACCAGCATGTAGACGATCAACCGGAATCAGGAACGATGGCAGCGACTGGCAGCAGGAAGCGGTGGTTCAACCGGATCAGACGGAAACAGGAACTACTCGACTGGTAACACTGGAACAGGACAAACACAGGTCGCATGAACACAGCAGAGGCCCAAGATACTCAGGAACAATGTGTAGACTCAAACAGCATAGAGACAACACGAAAGGGCAACCAAAGGATGCCCAGGCTAGGTTTAAATAGGCAATACAGGGCGGGCTGAAGGCAGCCAGCCAATGGAGAGCCCCCTACTGGTGATAGACACAAAAGGAGAGCAATCACGGGCACCGTGATAGTGTGGTGGTGTGCAGGATAGTGCACCAAGTTCTGAAACTCTTCTTGCTGAAACTACAGAAATAAGGAATGCTGCATTATGTGCCAGATCTCTGATAGATGCTGAATGCAGAGGTTCAAATAGGGAGGATTGACGAGCTTCAGGGATGAGGTTCAAATCCCATGGTGGGATGGAAGAACTATATGGAGGAAGAATTTTATTTATTCAGTTTATTCAGTTGAGTAAACATTTGCATTTCTGAAATAATATCAATTTTCTTCTAGGAAAAAAATGGACAAAGCTGATATTTGAACTTTGAGGGAATTAACCTGTCTGTAAGAATTCTAGGATTGTAGGTAGATTAAAATGAAGTGGTTACTTAGAATGTTGTTTTCAAAATAAGAAATATATTCTTCAACTTCAGTTATATATTTTGCTGATACTGGTTTGTGGGATCATATCATCATTTGAATGACAGAATATGGCAGTGGTTGGATGCATCAGAGCTAGAGGCGTCATCTGCAGGCACGAGGCTTCAGAATGAAGCAGGCCTCTGTTTTATGTGTTGCTTCCTGTAATCTCCTCCTACCTACTTCCTCCCTCTGAGCTGCTCCTCCTACCTACTTCCTGAGGAGGGGCTTAAAGGGCAGACTGAGTCCTGACTCGGTTGCCCTTGCGTTGTTGTACAATACAGTTCTGTTTTCCTTGGGCTCTGTGTATGCACAGGCTGACTATCTGAACTGTGTATGACCCAGCTTGTCTGACCATCCAATCTGGTGCTGATCTGTGGCTCTGTCTGACTGTTCTCCTGCCTGATCCTATATATAGTGGACACCCAATCTGGTGCAGACCTGTGGCTCTGGCTGACTATCTGATCTGTGTATTACCCGGCTTGTCTGACTATCCGAGCTGGTTTTGACCTGTGGCTCTGTCTGACTGTTCTTCCGATTGCTCCTTTCTCCTAGCAGACACCCAATCTGGTGTAGACCTGGGGCTCTAGTAGGCTTTTGTTATACTGACTGCAGGCGTGAGTCAAGTATATTTTTCCTCTAGACTGACTGTAAGCGCGAGTCAGTTTACGCTTCCTCTAGACTGACTGCAGGAGTAAGTCAGGTATCCTGCTCGTGGTTCCCGATCGGAGATGTGTTCCTGTTCCTGCTCCTGTTCAAGTTCCTGGTTCCAGCAGAGACTACCAGTGGCTAGTCTCCAGCAGCGTGGTCAATCTTGGCAGCTTACTATTTCTGATAGTAGCGCGTGCTTGCTTGTGACCCTCTTCTTGTTTCTGTGCGTGCTACTGTATGTCTTCTTATTATATTATAATAATACTGTTTTACTATACCGTACTGACTCCTGCATATCACTGGGATACCGTGACAGGTACTCTCTGGTTATTAAAAAATATATATAGACACAAAATAGAATTTGTCCCACAAAAACTGTAGCGAATAAGTCACAAAAAACAATACCCATGAAATGAATAAAGATATACATGCTGAGCTGATGTGCAAAAACTAGATCCATAAATCAGAAAATTATACACATAAGCTAAGCACGCAAAATACATATGCAGTCATTCTGATCCCACTAATATAGTGAAGTGATAACAGTGCAATATAAACTACATCAAATATAAAGCACATGAAAGGAAAGAGAATATAAAAGTGTCCTAAATTTGAGACCAGATAAGAAATAAAGTGCCAAGTGGAATCAATCAAACCAGCGCCACAAAATAGGAACCCAGACATGGTCCCATGTAGATACCCCATGGGTACTGCCTAGTCGCCTTTGTCAGCGTTAGAAGGATAATTAGATAAATTGCACTCTTATGGAGAAGATTGGCCAATCTAAGATTAGAAAAACAATCATGTGACATCACTATAGTTAAAGATGGATGAATACATCAAAGGCAAGTCATGGACAGATATACATCATCAAAATGAGTCTCAGCGTCAATGTAAATGAGATCAGAGATCAAGATGTCAATTAACCCAATACTTCCATTGTTAAAACAAAGAATTGCCATCAGCGGCTTTGCAACCAAAAACAGCCGCAGTATAAATAATTAACCCTTTATATATATATACTTTATATACTTTATAAAAGAATCACAACTTAGATAAAGAATACAGTGAAATGAGAAAGTATATAATCAGCCGTATACAGGAAAATAAAGTATCTATAAAAGCAATATTATGATCAAAATAAATCATAGCACCAGATTCCAATAAGGACAGAAAATAGAAGACTAGAATGGACTAATTATTAATTGGCAATATGAAAGCTACCCAAGGTAAAGATACAATTATCCAATAAGATTCTCGATACAACTCGAAGATGATATTGTATAAGTAAATAAGAACAAGCATCTGATAGTGCCGAAGCAAAGCATAAGAATTAAAGATGAGATGCAAAATATACCACAAAAATAAAGTGATGAAAATAAACTAAAAATAATGAATTATTAAGAGAGGTGCAAATTATATAGAAAGTGCCCTAGTGAAAAACTCAATAACACAGGGGCATAAACAACTGAATGTATATAATATAGTATTGATGGTAACAAATATATAATAAATACACTCAAAAGAAGAGTTAGCAAAAATAATGATGAAAATATTAGCATTAAAGATCCAAGTACTGCCAAATAGTCTGTACATGTGAAATGGAATGTTCCGGTATAAACACGTCTTCTTGTGCACATCTGCTCACATCTAAAATTGGTCCAAATAATATTTCCCCACAAGAGTGCAATAAACATGGTTGAGTGCAAGTAAAGGTATGAACAAGCAATAAACAAGATATATCAACAAAATTAGGTGGAAATGACCCCCTTGATTATACATTGTAATACGGTTGAACAACAGTTCTTGCAGTGGTATACATAGCTTCCTATCCACAATTTAAAAAATAACTTTGTTTGAGAAATCAAAGAGCCGACAAATGAAAAGGAGAGAGAGATTGTTCCATTAGGACAGAAAGATATATTCAACTGGGAAGAGCAGACCATATCAAACATTCCTTGACTACTATGAATAACTCAACAAGGATGATAGATCCAGTATCAATGATTATCATAGCAGTAAATCAGTCATCAATGATAGTAGCAATCCGTCCCCAAAGCATCAGTCACTTGAGTCTTTACCGTGGTAACAGGAGGAACACAGAGTCATAGATGAATAAGAGGTAATAGGCTAATGTGAGTCTCTCCTATATAAATCCACATTTGTACACAAATCACAAGATTTAAGAAAGACTCTTCCTGAATCAGGGACCACAAAGGTCAAAAGCAGACCATGGATGCAAAAAATAAAACAGAATATTAATGATAAAAAAATTAATAATATCTATACAAAATATACAGTTTCAGTGAATGTAACAAGAAAACAAAATTTCTTCATTGATCCCATGTGGATTACTAAACTGTAGCATGAAAATACACCACGTTTCTCTTTTAAAAAAGCATTTTGGTTAGATTCCGTCATCTGATATATAAACTGATTTTTTCTGATCCAAAGATTTCTATCCCCTTTGGAGACCCATCAAGTTTAAGAAGGAAATGGTTGGCAACTGAAGTAAGGACATCACCCCTACTTTTGTCTCTAGCTGCATTGTTGATCAAAGATATATGTTTTTGAAGTCTAGATTTTAACATTTTAGTAGCCTGATTTACATAAAGTAGATTACATGGACAATTTTTGCAGTAAACAAAGTTCTTCGTCCTGCAGGTTATGAATTGCATAGTAAGTAGATCTGTCTTTAGCTACTGGGCTAAAGATCTTTTTAACAGTGGTAATGTGTCCACATATGGAACAATAGCCACAAGTATAAGTCCAACATACATTTAGTCCACCAGTATTTCCCTTTTTCTTAGCACAATGACTATGGACCAAAAAGATCAGACAAATTGCATGATCTTCTTGCTGTCAATGATGGACGTGGGGAAATATACTGCAAAATTACCTCATCCTTACATAAAACACCCCAGTGTTTGTTTAATATTTGATAAATATTTTTCCACTGGGAATTAAATGTAGTGATGAGTCTAACCTGATGGTTGACATTTCTGTGAGAAGTTGGCTTACCTATGAGGAGGGCACTTCTGCCAGTAGAGATTATTCATTGGTAACCTTTCTTGATACAGGTACTTGGGTATCCTCTGTCTTTAAACCTCATTTGTAAATTATCATCATTCCTTTGGAAACCAGAACCTGAAGAACAGTTATGTTTAATCCCTAAGAACTGTCCCACTGGAAGGAGTTTCTTGGTACTGATGGGATGTTAGCTGAAAAATGTAACAAGGAGTTAACTACTGTGGGATTACTGTACAGATTAGTCTGTAGATAGCCTTGATTTTCTATAGAAATAGTAGAATCAAGAAAATCAACAGAAATAGGAGAGAAATAAGAAGTTAGATGAAAGCTATAGTCATTATTATTCATGAGATGTATAAATTCTACACTCATGTCTGCCTGGCCCTGCCACAAAAAGAAAATATCATCAACGTATATTTGATGCAGTTTACACTGCACTGTTATCACTTTACTATGTGATGTGGGATCAGCATGGCTATATATATATTTTGCTTGCTAAGCTGATGTGTATCATTTTCCCATTTATGGTTCTACTTTTTACACATCAGCTCAGCCCTGTTTAGGGTTCTTTTCCCTTTTTAATTGTTTTAATTTGAGGAGTATTTGTAATATATTTAAATGATTACATCTCCTTACCATAAAATAACACATATTGTTGTCTTTTGTCCAGATGTGTGCCTGATTTTATTTGTATTACTTTTGTGATGTATTCATCAAAGTTTTTCTGGTATGAATTCTTCATATATTTTGTGTCTATATAGGTTCTACTACTGACATGTCCCATAGGTGGTGGAACCACACTCTCAGTGGCCAAAATGTGGCCATGAGTATGGTGTGAACATTCTTTTTTTTATTTTGTGGAGAATCCTGGGAATCATAGCTAGTGGAGGGAAGACATATATTAGTTTGTAGTTTCATGGCATCTCTAGGTCATCCACTGCCAGTGTTTGTAGGTCTCTTATTCTGGCACAAAGAACTGGAAGTTTTTTGTTTAGTCGAGATGCCAGCATGTCTACTTATGGCTTGCCCTGTCTTTCCACTATATGAAAGAATATTTCTTACTTCAGGTTCCATTCCTCTGGGTCTATGGTATGCCTGCTCAGATAGTCTACATTCCAGTTGTCCACTCCTGAGATATATATGGCGAACAATGATAAAATATGGTTTTATTCCTAGCATAGGAATACTTCCATACAAGCTGCTTTGCTCATTGTGCCACCTTGGTGGTTGGTGTAAGCCACTGCTGTGGCGTTGTTGGACTGATTCTGAACTAGCAAATTCTGCAGGAGACTTGTCCATGCTTATAGGGCATTGTAAATGGCACGCAATGCCAAGATATTTATTGGTAACTGTTTCTCGCTTGGAGACCATCTTTCCTGAATGGACTGATTGTACCCTGCTCCTCATTCCAACATTGGTTTTCTTCTGGATAGGTTGTGGTTTCTGGACTAACGGTGGAGTAGTTCCAGTTGTAAGGGCTGAATGTGAAACTGGGTGAAAGGTATATAGTGGATAACATTTTCCCCCACTAATTGCATACATTTTTTAATCTTTGTATTTGGTTGTGTCAGTGTCTGTTGACCCATTTGTTGTACAGCTGAGATTTTTAACTGAGGTAAGAATATTTTCTGATCTTTGAGGTTTGTTTTGTGGTAAAAGAGTACTTTCATCTCCTGTGGCTTGACTTAATATCTTGTCTAGTTCTGGGCCAAACAGTAATAAACCATTAAAAGGTAATGCTTTTTATTAGAAGCAGAATCCTCCTTCCAAATTATTTGCGACGATGTGCATTGAGCCACTACTGTGGTAGCTGAGAACTTAAATAATTTGGCATAATTCTGTATAAACTGGGGTTATTTTTTTGTGTTTAAATAGGGATTGAGAAGAAGCATCCTTGTTATCATCAGAAACTTGGAGAACCCCTAAAATAGCTTTTATAAGAGATTCCACTGATTCAGTTTCCTCATCCTCTTTGGTTGAATATCCAGCCACAGACTGGGTTGGGTCAGAAATATCTCTAAAGACCTCTCCATCCTCATCAGAATAATTCTGACGTGATGAAACATGTCCTCGAATAATATAGCCGGTAGAGGTCTTAGCCAATTTCTTTGAATCTGATATCCACTCGCCCAAAACACTTTCTAGAGTACAAGTAATGGAGCCTGATAAAGCTTTGGCCCATTCAGGCTCTAAATTTGGAGGGAATTCTTTAGAGTGGGCTGGTTGTACAGTTAATCCAGCACACTTTGTGCATTTGGAAGCATTGTTAACATATATTTTATTGCCACAAATAGTGCAAGAAACTGTCACACTTTTGTTGCTTTTGGATTTTTTCTCTTACTCCTTCTGTTCTGCCATTATAACAATTAAAAAAATCTGTATACTTAAACAAATTAGATATGAGTCAGCCATCAATAGTACTGCATCACTCTATGTCGCGTCTGAGGAGAAACTGCTGCATGCACACGTAGTTTCTTGCCCTGTAAGCAGTGGATGTAGAGTGAGTCAGTGTACCAGATAAATCTCTTGGAATGGCTTGCAGCAATCTTAATGAGGTAAAAACTAGTACTGTAACTCCATAGCTCATTTCAGTTTGAACACCTAAGTTAGATGGTCATATGTCTTGCATGCTTACCAAACTGAAGTGCTCAAGGAGTTCTGTAACAGCTGTCCACTGCCAACAGAAAGTGGATAATTTCGATGCTCTTTTGGAAGATATGTGTTCAAATAAATGGTGTTACAATGGAAACAGCCAGTTGTCAGAGTAAGGGCAGTGGTTTAAGGACTCTGCTCAATGTGAGAGTCCTGACTAGTAGAAGAACTTAATGTTGAACAAGTAGAATAAAATGAAGTAAGATATATTACAATAAAATGAAATATTAAACATCATTCCCTTCAGGGATGAATATCTCTGTACGTCCTGAGGTGTGCCCTGAAAAACCGAGACAGTTGGAGGAAGGGTATAGGCACCAGGAAGAGGGAGAAGTTTTGTTCAGAGTGTCCTGCCTCCTGTAAGAACACTCGTATATCTCATGTTCCTTGCATCCCTCAATTATGCTAGATACAGATATATATATATATATATATATATATATATATATATATATATATGCGATGAGCCTCTCTTACTCTACATAGCAATACGAGTAGCTCTTGTGAGTAGCTCTTCGGTGTTTATGCACTAACTAGTTTCTTATAATGTAGAAGCCCTAGCCCTCCAAAAATTGCATTTTACATTTAAATACAATGCATAAAGCTTGTGAAGAAAAACATCCCTGTGGCTTGCAATCAACAAAATGGACACAATATACTTGTTATCTAGAGAAAATGGGGAAGATGATAACGGGGGATGAATGGAGTGAGGATAAAAGGAGGGGCAGAGAGAGAGAGAAAGAGACACATGAAAGGTAGGAGAACATAAAGGGACAGGAAGGATAAAAGGGAGAGAGACTATGTGGTGGAAGGATGAAAGATGGAGCAAAATAATAAAGGGTGAAGATAAGATACATGAGTTGGAGGAAATAAAAACGGAGAGAGGATTAAGGGAGGAAGAGAAAGACTGAGAGGTAGAGGGACAGATTGAGACATAGAGAGACACAGAGAATGAAAGTGGCAAGTGTCAGGCAGAGATTATGACTTGTGAGAGAATGAGGATGAAGGGGGGAGTGTACACAGACCAAACAATGAAATAGCCCTGCAGTGCATAGGGGGAAAACTAGTGGTAGTTGAGACCATTGTCAGGCAAACAGAAACCTGATTCCCCTTGTGGTACTGGATAATTATGGCACGCAAACAGACAACTGGTATGCCTTCTGGATATTAGATGGTGCAGACAGGCAAGCCAGAAACTGTAACTTAGAGTGTAGAAGACAGCTGACTAGTTGCCTCTTCTTGAACATGGATGATGGCAGCCAAGCCACAACAGCTACAGAGTGGGTAAAACAAGGAGAAACAACAGGAAGCAGGATCCAGAGAGAGGTGCAAGAAAGCATTGATTGTAGACCGCGAACTGGAACTAGAACAACAAATACAAGGAGCACAGATTACAACAGGAAATGCTGGGAAAGAAGATACTATGAATTTGTGTGTAGCAGTATATAATCTCCAGGGCATGAGGTTTGAGGAAAGAATCCTCAAGGGGAGTGATAGATAGGGAAAGATAGAATTATCCATGGGAGGGAGGGATGTGAGAATGAGGACAACTTAATTATAAGGAGGAAAAGAGAAAGCAAGAGGAAGAGAAAGTATAAGGGACTCAGGAGAGAAGAGGGGTAGTAAGAGAGTGGAAAAGAAAAGGCCATGGTGGGGAAAAAGCTATATTTCAGGAAATCATTTAGGCCAGGGGCATCCACAGAAATGTTTACGTCATAATATGACCCCCCAGGCCAGCCCACCTAGCCCCTATGTTTATAAGGAGAGGACAAGTGTGTGTGGGGGAGGACTCCCCCCAGAAGCCCATGATTTAGACTGACTATTATATGAACATACAACTTCACAGACTCTCCTCAAATGAAAGCTATGATTTACTAGATTGTTTCATCTTCCACTACTGGCTAGACTCTTTATTGGAAAGCAGTTGGACATCAAGGACTCGATAACTCTCCATTCTTTTCTTTATCTGTACAGTGTGGACGTGACAGACCCCTAAACTGTGTGCCCCTTTCTACTATAGTTTTGTCATTGACCACCTCCGAGTTCTTCAGATGGGCTGAGTATAGGTATATCATGCAGCACAGCCCTAGACCATACAAATCTAAGTCCCCCCAGCTTGCTCTTCCAGTTTGTAGTTTGACCATCACAGGGAATTGAGGGAGAGAGTCTGGGGAAATTAGCATGGTACAGGTGGCATTCAGAATAGTGGCACATATATTCTTCAGGCCCCCAACTTCAGGATTAAGATGATGGCAATTACAACTCAACTGCAGTTGTAAGGCCTCAGGTTTACCAATCCACATGGGGGCATACACAAAAGAGAAACCAATGACAAGCAATAGGTCAAGCATACTGTATATGTAGAAGAATAAGGGAGTGCATAAGTGCTCAAAAGGCCACAAAACTCACTGGAGTTGATACACTGTTGCACCTTGGTGTATGTGAAAAGGCAATGAGAAAGCTCAAAGAAGATGGGCTTCAGTGGATGGAGAGACATTGCTCATAATGTATTTTATTTTTTTTGCTAGTCTTTTTTTAAACTCATCAAGACTAGTGACTTACTCATTCCTCCTCACCTCTTTCCTCTCATTCCCATGCCTCCTTTCTCTTACGTCCACTATGGAACACAGGAACCATGAGGTTGAGCACTCTCCTCCAGGAGGCAGGGCACTTCAAAAAGAAAGGGTATTTTGGGCAGAGATTCCCTCCTCCTCTAGTTGAAATCCCTGCCTTAATCCACATTGATGTGCACTGTGAAGCAGAAATGAATGTAGTGGCATTCCTCTTTTAGGTTTGCTTTATTATTTTTTTCCTTAGATATGGGGCTGTATAATACCCCATTAGACAGGCTCCCATAACTGGCCTCCCTTGAGCTGGATTGTCCAGTTGAGAGGAGTTTCTCTGGTCCATGTCCTTGTGGTGGTTGACATAATGATAGTCTGTTCCTCATGGATGAATCTCTCTGAGGTTCTGCTTTTTGTAGATGGGAGCTTGAAGACAAATAACTGGTGAGTAACCCTTTTAGTACCATGGTCCTATTATTTGTCCAGCTATGTTCTCTTCTCCATTTTCTTTGGTGAATATGCACTCATCCTTCCTTATCCTTACCGTCCCTTTTATGTCTGAGAAGCAGAGATGACTGCCTTAATTTCTCTTCCTAAATTCACCCTCCCAGTGCAAGTTAGTACATTGGTAGCTGTTATACATAAGTTTAATGTTCCTACATTTGCCAGAGTTGCTCTAATCTTTATGTGTTTCTTCTCTTTAGTGTACCAAGTGGTTTTTGAAACTTTGTAGGTTCTTTTACAGAAGTTTGATTTTTGGTGAATGGCTCCTTTAAAAACCCATTTATGCTACATGGATTATAGTTGGCTCTTTCTTTTCATCTGATTATGCTCTTTATTAGTTTATAATTTGCTACTCTCTGGCTGGAAAGACACACATTGCTTAGTTACAGCAAAGGGGGAAAACTACATTACCCAGAATCCTCTGTTTACCAAGCTTATTTCTGATTGGTTGGATGCCTGTTTTGGCTGCCTTCTTAATTCTCCATTGCTTATACTATGCAGAAGCTGATTCTGCTCTCTCTCTCCAGTAGGGCGTAACTGGGATTAAAAATGGAATACCAGACCCACATTTTAGCATGCTGCTACACCACTGATATTTCAGAGCAAGCAATCCATAATATGAAACACAAAACACAGTAGAGCTAGTAATTGATCATGTGTGTCACAGTATAGACTCATATATAGTTAAAGGTGACATACAAAACATTTCCTTCTACAGAAGACCCCGACACTGGTTACTGGTAACCTGCCAGAATTTAGAACATTGGCATACAGTGTGTGTGTGTGTGTGTGTGTGTGTGTGTGTGTGTGTGTGTGTATACCCAAGGTGTTTCTATGTGTGTTGGAGGGATTGTGAAAAGCAAGAATGGATGGGAAAATGGAAAGAATTTAGCACATGGGTAAAAAGATGTAGTATGGAATGGACAAAGGAAGTAAAAAGAGAGATAGAATGGGGGAAGCTGACAAAGAGGATGAGTGGAAGCAGCTGAGAAAGGATGGGTGGATGAGGACAGATGTGAAGCTGTGAGAGAGGACAGATGGGGGAATGGAATGGGCATAGGAAATAAAATGAGGGAGAATCGGGGGAAACAGAGAGAGGATGGGTGGTAGAAGCTCAGAGAGGATGGTTGGGTGAAGCTGAAAGGATGGATTCATGAAACTGAGAGGATGGGTACACGAAGATAAGAGACGATGGATGCATGAAGGAGAGAGAGAGAAGATGAGTGCATGAAGCTGAGAGAGCATGGGTTCATGAAGCTGAGAGAGGATGGGTGGATGAAGCTGAGAGAGACAGTGAGTGGATGAAGTAGAGAGAGTGGCTAGGAGGATGAAGCTGAGAGAGAAAGGATGGGAGGATGAAGGTAAGAGAGAGAGAGAGGATGGGAGGATGACATTGAGAGGAAGATGGTAGAACGAAGCTGAGATAGGATGGGAGGATGAAGATGAGAGAGAGGATGAGAGGATGAAGCTGAGAGAAGGTGGATGGATTTACCTGAAAGAGGGATGGGAAGGAAAAGCCGAGAAAGAGAAAGAAACAGTGAATGGGACAGTTAAGCTGAAAGTGAATGGGAGAATTAAACTGAGAGAGGATGGGAGCATGAAACTGAAAAAGAGGATGGGTGAATTTAGCTGAGAGAGAGAGAGAGGATGGGTGGATTTAGATGATGGAGGGGATTGTTGGATTTAGCTGGGAGAGAGGATGGGTGGATTTAGTTTTGAGAGAGGATGGGTGGATTTAGGTGAAAGAAGGGAGGGGTGGATTTAGGTGAGAAAGAGGATGGGTGGAAGTACCAGATGGATGGCATGGAGCTCCAGGATGTTGACTGACATGAGGCTGTCATCTCTGGTCCACTGTCCCTGAGCTGCTAGGGGACCCAGAGTTGCACCCCATCCTCTAAGAATGGCATCTGCCATGGACAGATTCCACTCCGGAATGATGAAGGGACATCCGTCAGTCAGATGTAGCAACCAACAGAGATGCGCCCTCGTTTGAGGGGCAAGGATCATGGAGTGAGACAGGTGAGAACTCTGACAAGGCTGTGTTTGCACAGACTTTTGATCTTCCTAAAGTTCTGACCTTCCTACAAGACGGTGAGCACAAGCAACTTAGTTTGGGCTCTATTAAGGTAGAGATCTCAGCTCTCTCTCTCTCTGTCCTCTTCCATTGTTAAAGGGGTGGCTTATGCCTTCCCTTCCTTTAGGGATCCACACGTTCACCAAACACTATGGTGTCAATGTTTTGGTCTCGGCTGAGGCCAGCTTTGGCCAGAAAGTTCTTCAAACAGTATTTCCTGTCTAAAGACTTTTTTCAGTGTCTGTTGACACCTGAGGTTACATAGATCCATTTTAGTCCTGTGGAATTGGTATTCTATGGGGAGAGAATTATATTTCTTGTGTTCCATATTGGAAGTAAAAGAAAACTGGATTTTAGTAAAATCATTTTCTCTTTAGTCCATATGGAACACAGGACTCCCACCTGGAGAAAAATCTACCTGAATTTCCTTTCCCGGGCAGAGGAGTCCTCTTGGGGTCTTCATTTAGGGCGTTTCCTTTTCTTCTTCCTATATGTTTTTTCTGTTGTACTTGTCACATGAATCTGGATTAAGGCAGGGGGGTTCTGGAGGACGAGGAAGGAGTCTCCACCAAAAAAGCCTGTCTTTTTTAAGTGCTCTTCCCTTCTAGAGGAGGGGGCTCAAGCCCATGGTTCCTGTGTTCCATGGAATAAAGTGAAAAGGATTTAATGGTAAGTTCACAAAAATCCTGTTTTCCACACCTCCTGCCTTTCTACTCATACCTCTTTCCTTCACCCCATTTCAGTTTCTCATTCCCTTTTCCTTTAATCAACCTTAATTTAAATTCTCCTCCTCTAGACCCATATTCATGCTTTATTCCCGTTTCCTATTTTCAGTCTACCCCCTCTTCTCTTTTCAATCTCCCCCTCATCCTTCCACCCCTTCATGCTTCCTCATCACCACAGGGTTTCCTTCCATTTTCTTTCTACTCTCACACCGTTATTCCTTCTCCAGTTCTATCAAGGTTCCACCACCCTTTTTTCTATACACCCTTCTCTTTCCCCCATGATTTTCATGTCTTCTCACCACACCTAATCTTCATCTCATTTCCTCCTCTTTCCAGTACACCTCCACCCCATTCTCACCCCTTCTCATCTTTTCTTCGCTCATCTCTACCCTCAAATAAATTCACCCTTTCATACCTCTTCACATTCTTTTTTCCTTCCTCTTCTATCCCTTCTTCCATTGCCCTTCTTCTCCCCCATCATTTCATCCACTTTTCTAATCTTCAATGATCATAATTATCCCCCCACTTCCCATTTATTGTCTAACTCCTGTTTTTAACATCTTCCCACCTACTCTCATTTATCACATCCTCCACTACCACCATGACTATCTTCCCCAATACCTGATTCTCTTTTCCTACGCTTAAGCCTCCCGGATCATTTTTCATTTTATTTGCAGACATTATCTTTTGAAACTTTTATGTGGTCAAATAAACTAATCACTGTTTATAATCTAAACATGTCACAACATTTTAATGAATAACACTATGTATGAAGTAATTTGAAATTGTACATAAATAACACAGTGCCAGTTACAGTAAGTATGCAGTTATTATAATACAATTTGTACTAAATACTTAGTGGCTTAAACTAGAGTATAGTTTCCTGAATGTTTAATTTTCTACCTAAATATGAGTGATTATAATACAGTTTGGGACAAGCACGAAAGATGAAAGCTAAATTAAGTAGCTTCTTGTATAACTGTGAAAGCCATTTTCGAACAGGAAGGGGCTTACCAAAGGCAGAAAAATAGGCACTGGAGCTAAATCACCATTAGTTCCTCGTGAAGTTAAAGCAGACCAAGCACTAATACCCATGTGTTCTTAATTCTTTAAAAAACAATGCATATATATATCAGCTGATACACAATTGTAGAGAGGGGAAAGGGCTCACCCCACAGCTATTAACTATATTACATCTGTGTCTCCCTCAGTGCAATGTTCTGCTAAATCTCTGGTCTTATATGTACATACATAGGAAAACGGTATAGCCATATTAGAGCAGGCAAGCAGTCAGTGAAAGAGCATATGTTGAAAAAGTAGGCAAAATTATTCTGAAGCCTCTTTACGCAACAGTAAATGTATTATCAAAAAAGGGATTTTTGTGAACTTACCAATACATAATTTGGAATACAGGAACCATGGGGTTAAGTAGCTGCTATCACTAAGAGGCAAGGAACTTGTAAATCGAAGTTCTCTGGAAGAGGAGACTCCATTCCAGGTCCAATTAAACTGTCTTACAGCAGTTTTACAAATATCAAAGATGGAAGGAAAAAGGGCAGAAAGGCAGTCTCCACACCAGAGAACTCGAAGGACACCCCTTGTTGGAACTAAAACAACACGTTTTACTTAGTGTTCTTGAGTTCCATAAGGCAAATAGTTTTTCAGAAAGTACACAAAAATTTCCTTTTCTCTTTTGTTCATTATGGAACACAGGAATCATTGGGATAGAACAAAGCTATAACAACCAGAATTCCAGGAAGGGGAGAAAACTCCCAATAAATAAAACCAGTCAAAACCATGCTACCTGGAAGACTTTTCTTCCAAAACTGGCCTCAATCGAGGCCAGCACATTGGCTCTGTAATGTTTAGCAAATGTGTGCAGCGATGACCATATAAAAGCTACAAGACTGATTCTTGTAGGTCCACGAAGCACCCACCTCTCTTGAGCCGTTACCTAAAAAGATACCGTCTTTTTCTTATTGTCATAAAGCTGGCAAATATTCACCTTGATTCAAAAGGCCATTGTCACCTTAAATGCTGCTTGGCCCGCATGTGGGCTGACAGGAATAACAAACACTGTATCTGATTTGAAAACGTGTTCAGTCCATTGAACTTAGTATTTAAGACACTGATCTACATCCAGGCAGTGAAGATCCTGTTCTTGTCTATTAGAGGGGCAAGAAAAGAGGAGGAAGTACAATCTCCTGATTAATATTGAAATTAGAAACCACCTTGAGGAAAAACCCAAAGTGTGTGCACAAAACCACCTTATCCTCATGAAAAATCAGAAAGGGGATTCTACAAGACAAAGCCTGTAGTTCACAAAAGGAGTGTCTGCACATCAAATGCAGTAATGCGGACATCAAGAAACCTAACTGTATCTAAGGCTGACTCAAAAATGTAAGCATTATCTTTGGGAATCCTGGAGATCAGATGAACAAGATCTCCCCTGGAAGACTCCATTTGGTCCACTTCTTTTAAAGGGTTAGTAATGTCTAAAAAATATATTTTTCATTTTGAAGAGGTTAAAAAGTTGTCGTGAATGCAAATAAACTGTATCTCTCAAACCGCTATGGTTTGAGAGATACATGCATTCAAAGTTCGATGTTTGCAGACTAAGCACACGTTTTAGACCATTCCTATAAAGTCATTCATTGTCAATAACGCAATTGCGGCTCTGTCAACCACACGGATCTCAAGCTGACAGCTTTACAGCAGACAGCAGGAAACATCAAACTTTTAATTCATGTATCTCTCAAACCATAGCGGTTTGAGAGATACAGTTTTTTTGCATTCAAGACAACTTTTTAACCTCTTCAAAATGAAAAAGAGTTTTTTTTTAGACATTACTAACCCTTTAAGTGATCACCCCAAATGGCCATGGACCTAGTCACAGAGGCTGTGGCTAAGGTTGAGCTCAGCGTGGCCCCTATGAGAAGAGAATCTAGATGTTTATCCACCTGATCCTTAAATGTATCTACATCAGCTATTGGTAGTTCATTGTGATTAGAGAAGTGAGAAATAAGGGGAAAAACAGGAAGTTGAGTAGCCCATAGTTGCAGTGCAGCAGTGGAAGAAAGATAAAGGATACATCGCCTAGACAGAAAGACCTTCCTATCCGGTGACTTCAATTCCTCAGAATTAACCTGATCAAGAGACTCATAAGAGGGAAGTGAATAGCTTCTTGTCTTTTAAAAATACCTGGTGTGGACCCAAGGGGGTCTCCTGACCCTCTTTCTGGGGGGGAACAGGTTGCCCCTGATCTAACTTATTCAGGATACATTGAACAGAAGTGGGTAGACTGGCCAGGGCCTGAAAACCTGCCATATAGGAGATAATGGTCTTAACCCACACTTTCTCCTGAGCAGAGGGATTGGGTCCTTGAGAGAACTGAGTAGGGGCTATAGCACAAGAGGGGCATAGTTGATCTGGCTGACTATGAGGGAGACTAGCCTGACAGGACAGACAGTTGATTACTGCAGAAGAAACTTGGCCACTTCTGGTGGTCTTGTGATTCCCCATGTACCCTGTGGAGTCTGACAAGGCCCACATTCCCAAAAGACACTGATGCAGGGGGACCAAAAAGGTAGAAAAGTAAAAATAAAAACATATCTGCATGACTAACGGAGGGGGAGGGGGGCAGGTAGCCACCAGGAGTTAATCTGGCCAGTTGAGGGGAGTGTGCAGCACTAGGGAAGAGGAAGGAAGGGAGAAGAAATCTCCCCTTCTTATCCCAAAGCCCAGGGGACTTGGTTGTAGTTATAAGAAAAATGTATTGTTACAGTGGATCACCAACTACCTGAACCACATGATGCCGTCATGGTAGGGACCCCATTATGGGGGGCCTTAGTGTAAGTGAGGAAGCCCAGGACAGTTCAATTCATCCCACCCAACCCAGAGTCATGAGGAATGAGAGAGAAGCAAACAGAGTTATATAACAAATATGGTGGCTACTAGTACTGAGCCTTAAAGGCTTTGAGGCCTTTGGTCCCACAACTTGTCTCTTATATATATATATATATATGGACAATTAATAGTAAAGAAAGGTAACGTAACAAGTAAAAATAAATGTAAAATAATAGAAATTAATGGAATTAACCCATATACCACAAACAGACCTCTGATTGCCAGCAGACAGACAAACTGACATAAGGACAGGGCATATTCACGGAACCCAAACATTCACGGAACCCAAACATTCATCTTCTGGCTCATCTGAAACTGGGCATGGAGAGTGGCTTCCAAAAGGTTTGGCTAAGAACTTGGCAGACAGGATAGAATACAGGTCCAGGGAAATAGTCTGCATTCAGTTTGCACTGCATGGAAGAGGAATGGACAAGTATAAGGAGCCACCTATATGGGAGGATAAAATTCCGCATAAGTAAGTAAAATGAGAAAATAAACGTAAAATCAAAGAAAATCTTGAAGAGAAGAAACAGCCCTGTTGCGCTCCTGTAGGCAGACCGCTAAAACTGAAAGCTGCTGCTTTTGCTTGGCCATGGTGTAGATGAGATGGCGTCTCCTCCTCCAGAAAGTTTTGGTTTGCAAATGCCCTGCCTCCTATTGGTAGCTACTTAACCTCATTAACCACTTTTTTCTATATATGATTTGTTTCTGCAAGAATATTCATTGATTATGATTTCAAAGGAAAACTGGAAATGATGAATTGCAAATTCATCTGAATGTGGTTTCAGCAAATATACATTAAAAATATGGCACAATGTTATTGGCAAACTATTTATGTACACATTCTAAAAGTTAAACAAATGCATCTCTATAGATGTCCATATTCACTGATCTATTATTATAGCTCAAGATTTACTTGAACACACCTTTTATTAAAATTATACTGAGGCCTGCACCATTCCAATAAAGTTTTAAACTCAATCACTTGTTCCCCTTTAATATTCTGTATTTTTTTACTTGCAATATAATTTTTTCTTCATGAAACGTTCAGTATATTACCTGCAATTATATATAGGTTTACTAATGGAGAGACTATACCTATACTTATGAAACAATGCCATAGTGCATACTAGCACACAGCTCTACCAGCAAACAACTTTGATCTAAACAAGCCCGCCACACTCCCACTGTCTTCCCTTTGGCACAAGTGATGCAAATTAGACATATTTTGTAACCCAACTAAGAGCTGGGTTACATTCAAGCCAAACCTCCTCTTGAGAAGAAAATTCTTTGAAAATTTGCTTATAACATTCCAGCAGATCAGCATTTTTGGGAATACACTATGTGGACTGATTGGAAGCAGATACAATGGCTTATAGAACATCATTAAAAACAGTCCTTTAAAGGGATAGTAATGTTTCATAATAAAAGCAGCTCTAATTAATCTTCATAGTATTTGGACTTTGGAGAGTGTTACTTCAGTTCTGTCAGAGTTGTAGTTCAAGAGTAATTCAATGAAAAAGTATCCCCCTCCTGCCCCTTTTACTGATGTAACACTGTTCAGCCAGATCAGAAGGGAGGTGCCCAGGCAGACTGCAGAGAGGGACAATCTTTAATTAAGATAAGGGGAAAACCTGAAAAACTTGTCAAGGGGGCAGGGCTTTCATTGTAATTATAGGAAGAAGATTGTCCCCTTCTGTTATCTGTCTGGTCTACGGACTGGATTCCACATCTGAGAAGAGATGGGTTACACTAGGTAAAAGGGGTGGGAGGGGAAACTTTGCTTGTGAATATCTCTCAAAACATAAAGGTTTGAGAGATAAGACTTATATCGTTCTTCATGTTTTTTTTATGCCTACAAAATAAAATAAAGATAAAACGAAGTATTACTATCCCTTTAAGCAATTACAGTGCAGTCAGCAGATTTTCTGATGTCAATTCAGCTCCTGATCTAATTCAGCTTCAACAATCAGGATCTGAATTTTAGCCTTCTTTTACTTAAAAGTACATGTTTCAGATAAATATGTAGGACTAGATTACTATATTTAAACAATACCCCAAATCAAACTTGTCTTGATTTTTAAAATCTCCATCTTTTGATGCAACATTTAAAATGATACAATAAAGTGGCAAAGTACAGAACTTACTGCTCAAGATTGCTTGAAAAAGTGCATTACAGTTTTGTTGGTGTATGGTGGTTAAACTTTTACTAATTAGTTTCATCATGTGTTGAGTATCATTTGACTTCCTTTAACACTTAACTCACACAGGCAATAACTCACATGGCCGTCCTTAAAATGTTTCCAGGGTGGCAAAGCCATAATATGCCCCCAGGCCAGTCCTCTCAGCCACTATGTTTATCCAGGGGGAAGCAGATGTAGAGGGGGCAAGTGTCCCCTCACTGCTGACGCCCATGATAACTCAATGTAGCTTTCAGGGAAAAAAAAGCTTAATCAGGAGTTCAGCTTCGATCAAAGGAAATCCAGGTCTAACTTAATTTACATGAGCAGAGCACAAAAGCAGTTGTATTTTTATTTAACGTGGAGGCTTATCTGTGCATTCCGTTTATTTTATCCTGATTAAACCGTAGCTACCACCGACACAATCTTTAGCTTCACTAAGTCCCCATCTGGTGTCTAGCTGCTTAGTAGCGCTAGTCACCAGAATAATTACCTTATTTAATAGATTTCTGCTCTCTTCCATGGGTGATAGGCAGGACGGAATGTGGACATCTTGCCAGTGTGACGTCCACGTGCCTGCGCTGTCAGTCCCAGCTGGAGCCAAATGGCTCCTAGTAACGCCTCCTAGACCCGGCTGGGACTGACAGTGCAGGTGTGCGGATGTCACAATGGCAAGATATCCGCGTTCCGTCCTGCCTGTCAGCTGGGGAAGAGAGCAGAAATCTATTAAATAAGGTAATTATTCTGGCGACTAGCGCTACTAAGCAGCTAGTCACCAGATGGGGACTTAGTGCAGCTAAAGATTGTGTCAGGTGGTAGCTCCACTTTAAGCCCTTTTTAACTGTCGACTGAACTAAAGTGTACTATCATGTTTTTTTCAGCCATGTAGTAACATACAGGGTGCATGCAAGTATAAAAAGGGAATTATTTTCTACCTGAATTATCCTTTGCATGTATAATGCTTTAACCACTTAAGAACCCATGACATGCCAGGACCATCATGGGTGAACTTGCCATAAGGACTCATGATGGTCCTGGCACATCATGGATTTCAGGGCTCCCCATGTGGCTGCACTTCGTGCGGGGAGCCCTGAACACGAACGCAAAAAAAAAAGATCTCTGGTCTTTAAGTGCTGGCCACATGCAAGCTCGCCGGTCCTTAAGGGGTTAAGTACCCAGGAAGTGTCCATTGCATTGCTTCACAATGAATTGGACACTCCTCACACAAAGGATTAATTAATTACACTAAGATACAGCACTATAATAACAATGATACACTCTTTACAAAGATAAGTAATTTAAGAGGCACTAACTTTCACCTAGTTATGAAACAGAACTCACCTAATGCAGTTGGCATCTCTTGGAATTTTTTTTTAAGTATTACAAATATTTTACTTTTAATTAAAATAATTATTGCCCAAGATATTTTGGGTGTAGTTACCAACGATTTACATTTCTTTTCATGCTGCTCTGCTCTCTGTCTGAACCTGTTCCACTCTGTTTGTTTTTCTCAGAGGGCTAGAGAACACTGGACCAAAGGTTTAGCGAGAGAGAGTGAAATAAAAAGAGGTTGTGAGTCTTTAACCTTGAGCCTGAAGTGAATGTGACTCAAATTGTAAGGGTTTCGTCTTGGCGAAGCCGGGGTAAACATTCGAGTATATGCCCAAAAACTACCAGCTGTATACCTAGAGCATGAGTACCATCTTCAGTGTACCCATATTGACAAACATTTCTTTCAGATGTTTCTTTTGCTGTTGATTTCTCATTATATGGACTGAAAAGTTCAAACAGAAGTATTTGATTCTGGAGAAGTTGAAATTCATTGCCAGTTGGTTTGGTTGTTAACTGTAGGAGTTTAATATGCAAATACAGATTTATTCACAGTTTTCAAAACCTCATAGTACACATAAATAAATGCATTTAATCCTCTCCTCTTTTGGACGTGCTGTGCAGTTAGGATCAGACCCCACAGATGGGATAAAAGGATATTTTTTTTACTACCCATTTTATTGTCCTGTTTTTAGAAAATATGTAAATATAACTGTGTTAAGCACATATAAATATGTCCTCCTGAGCTTGTTTTACTCATGCCTGGATCCTTAAAGACATTGACAATTAAAGCAAACAAGCCTTTTAGTTGGTGGCTTACAAAGTAAATATCTATAACTGCAGAACTTAAAAAAAAAATATATATATATAGCTTCACTGGATAATACGTACTTTCTAGTGGTGTTGAAATAAACTGAATATATCTTTTTCCCCTCCTATGATACAGCACTGCCAGTATTACCAGTTTAACTTTCAGGGATAGGCGGTGGAAATCTGATGAAGATCTTATTGTGGTTGTTTGTTACAGCTATCAAGAAGAAGAGACGTTCCGTGTAACAGTTGTGACAACTCTATCATCCTCTCCATGTTTGTCTTGTAGTATTCTGTCCAAAGCAACTTTTCTGTTCTCTCCTGTTGTCTCTGCTCCCATTAGTGTAGGGCCCTGTCTATTCCCATCTGTCAAAGTCGCTGTTTCTAACGTGTCTGTTTTGTTAATCCCTAATATTCATAATTTTAACAATTATATGGATTTAGTATAAATATAAAATGTACATTGCTGTGGCCTAAGATAGTAATTCGAATGGGCCATGTGTAGTTTTACAGTATAGTACAGTTTTAGAAATATGGCCTAATGCCTTCATTAACACCGGAAACTCCCAGCCCTAGGTCAACACAACAGATCACAAGCTGAACAACACACTTTGTCAGATGAACCTGAGAAAAGGGACAATATCCTGAGAAAGATTAAGTCAGTAATCCATTCTCTGAAAATGATTATGAAATTGAAATAGTGCATCTCCTTGAGCTGGGCACAGCTAATTTTTCAGTGGTCATCCATTGTACCACATTTCAGATTACACACAACCCCTTCCTATTCCATTAAAATAGTAGGCCTAGTGCTTTATATATGTTTATTTTTACAGGAAATTTCAGTTTAATGTTAACAGTTTGCAGATCAGCAAGAAACTAACAATGAAATTCAGATACTTTGCCATCTCTTAACTACAAAGGTCCTAATGTAGAAAGAAAAAGATGAGCACTAAAGCAAACCAACTGCATCATAAGGGACAAATAAAAATGTTAATTGAATTAAATGGTGCTTTTAACCCATTGAATGGTAGAGACAGGTCTCCCAGTCCTATGCAGTGTCTCACAAAGATTGAAAGACCTCTCTAGCATGTAAGGAATAAATCAGTGATATATGTGGTAATTTGTAATTGTCCCCTACGGTGCAGACGGATTGCTCCAGAACGGTTCTTTTTTAGCTTCCAGAATAAGACCCTTACATCAGTGTTCATCTCATCTATATTAAGTGCACAGTATAGTCTTTTATAGGTATTATAGGACATAAGGATTTATAACAATAGCGAGGGAATGTCTGAGGAGTTTGCAAGTGACAAACAGCAGTTGATGGACTGCGGCTACTATAACAGGAGCTGCAGGGTGACCCCTTTGTTATATGGTATTCCATATCTGAAGCCTTATATTTAAGAATAGAAATTTAGGCAAAAGACATGAACCCAAATAAGTTCCTATTCATCGTGCTTTGGCTTTGCACAATATTTAATTTTTCAAAAATTAGTTTTGAAGTTGGTGGATGGAACATTGGGCCTATACTCAAGTGTTTACTCTTTGTGCATGACAAAATAAAAGGAGCAAAAGAGCTGTGATAATTACGAATGATATACGAAACATTCAGTGTTTCACATTATCCAGGCCTCCAAGTGTAGCCGTGGCGTGCCAGTTTTTTTGTGTTCCTGTGGTAACTGTAACCATTTTGTGTGGCATAGCATGTGTTTGTTATATGTCTGCTTGTGGCTGCTGTGAGTCTTCATTTTCTTTTGTAGCCATTTTTCTGTCGTACTGCTTCTTTTTCTATGAGGTTACTTCCTAGAGATCAATGAGTTCCTAAATGATGATAACTTGCTACAATGGCCAAATATAGGAGCCCATGAAGTGTTTGTCCAACTCCAGTCTCATGAAAATAAACATGCTGCCTCATAAAGCAGAGTAAGACATGACTATGAAAACATCAATAAATCAATAATAAATATCTGTTTTAATAGTTAGTGGGCCTGTCACCTTGATTCAAGTTTTCATATTGGAAAACTTCATAAAAACGATGTATCATGTTAGCCAAAGGAATCAAATGTATAGCTTAGAAGATATTCCTACTTGGTACCTTATGCTTATATATAAATGTATGCAAATAAGCCTTTCATTGCTATTACATATGCTAATTAAGCTTTTCAGTGTGACTTAATATGCAAATTAAGCTTTACAGTTACATTTCATAAGCGAACTAAACATGGTGCTGAACTGAAAGACATTAACTTTTTCCAGAAATAAGTTTGTGAATTAAGTTTTCACATATACAAATACATTTAAGGTGACAGGTCCACATTAAGAACAGTGGGCTGAACTCCATTGCATGTGATAAATGTTTTCACTGATTTTTATCTTATAGAACCATATTCAAGTTTATGGGGAAATAAGAAAACAACACCAGTGATACAGGTATCACATGTAATGGAATACAGCCCAATGTCAGATGATATATAAATTTCCCACAGCATGAATTCCAAAGACCATTGAATAATATGAACAGTTTACAATTAATTTATTTTTTTTTGTTTTACTATTGAAAGTAACAAAGTAGCATTGTACCAGAATGCAGCATATTTATTATTGTCATGTGAGGACTGTTCCTATAAACGCCCAATATATTTTAATACATTACAAAGAACTGAATGAGATACAGTCATTTTGTAGACTTTAATTCCACACTTCCTTTGTTCCTATATGGTCACCATAAGTAGCCACTAACTGAATTAGCTTCCATTCTTCAGGATTTCAAGGAAGTTCATTTTGTGCCATTAAAATGCAGCCAATTTAGTGGTATAATTATTCTGATCTCTTGTGGAGTAAACAAGTGATGAGAGGTGAACGCTCTTCTCACTATGTCTGTATCTAAACCATTTAACCATGCCAGTGTTGTTTTGTGCTTTTCTCGTCTGCAGTGTTGTCATGTCTTAGTTTATTTTTTTTAATTGTTGTATTTATAAATTGTTAACTGATCTGCTATTTCTCTGTAAGTAAGACCTTGGTCTTTCTTGTAGACAAAAGCTTACAATGTTGCACAAAAATACTTACATATTATATGTACCTCACCAACATGGGAGGTTTATAGCATTGCCCCATTTATTAAGGGTTTCTCTTTCTATAGGGATCTATCACATGAAGGATGTTTTGCTTCCTCTTTCTATTTAACATTTTTATCTTTATCAAAATCTGTCAACATTTTTGAACACGGGGAAAAAACAAAAATGTTCAACACTGAGCTGCCTTCTCTGTTTCTTGAAACATGCACACATCTTTGCTGACTGTTCCTCTTTAACCATATTCTGCTGTGTATTCTGTAAAGAAGTATCCTAATATATATCTATTGTTTCCTCTCTTATCCTAGGATTTTAACAATTTATTTCACAATTCCTTTTGTCTCATTTGTTCATCTTTCCTGACTCCCTTACCCTTCCTCTCCACACGCAGATCCGCGTCGTGAAGGCATTCCGTAGCTCTCTCTATGAAGGTTTAGAAAAACCGGACTCTCGAACTTCCATACACAACTTCATGACCCATCCAGAGTTTAAGATTGAAGACTCTCAGCCTCATATCCCTCTTATTGATGACACAGACCTAGAGGAAGACCCTGCTCTGAAACAAAACTCCAGCCAGCCCCCATCACCCAATAAGAACAACAATGCTATTGACAGCGGGATAAATCTCACCACAGATACAAGCAAATCAGCTACCTCTTCCAGTCCTGGGAGCCCTATACATAGCTTGGAGACATCCCTTTAGCTGGTGATGGCACGGCAACAACAAATTAATAATTTATAATTATGAAAAAGTAAGGTCTGTATCTGGCATAAAGAAGATGTTTTAATTCTTGGAGGCCAGAACAGCAGCTCCTGGACCAGGTTGCTCTGGGAAGGAGAATGTGGCAGATTTCAAAATGCCCTCATGCAGCTCCCTCTTGGAAAAGAAAGAGAAGCTAAGAAATATACTCTGATCAACCATGTTCCTGCATGAATGTACACTTACAATCCCTTCTCTGTACTGTTTTTATCATTTTATTTTTTACATATATTTCTGGGGGTTTCCATAGGTGGGACAGGCAAAAAACAAAATTCTCCGGTCAACAGTATTTAGCTAACTTATAAATGAGCCATGGAACTGCTAACAGAGCAAATATGTCATGCTCAAGATCCTTTATAGTGAAATACTATTTTGTTTTCCTGTTCGAAGTTGCAAAACTCAACTTTCATAGTGGATTTGCACCAATAAGGACAGTGAAACACAAGCATATATGAAAGATTTATATAGGCAAAAGATGTATGTGCGTGTGTATATATGTATAAATCCTTCTATGTAACTTCAAGGAGAAATGTGTATATTGGTATATCTTTACAAATGGTGGAATGGAATCCACTCTTGCAAAAGTAAATGCATTTTAGTCTCCAAAATGAATGCGAGATATGTGTACAGACCCCTTTATGCATGCATGTAAGAAGGGAAATATGTTGTTCCCAAAAGACAAAATATATGAGGCAAAACAATTAAAAAAAAATACTGCAAGCAGGGTGCACGAAAAGGTAATGTTTATTTATGTATACCACTTTTAGTGGAAAAAATGCACAAAGCAGCATTGGTGGAGTTCCATATATCTACACAAAAGCATTCCATACTGAAACTGTATATAAAATCTATTTACTATAACTTGAAGAGGGATAGGGCTGTAAGAGCAGGATGGACATTCCTTCACGAGACCAGCCAAGTGATTATTCACCAGATGTTCCCAGTTTTGTCAAAATGGCAAACCAGCCATTGAAATCTGTCTGGCATGATTGCCAAAAATAAGAGAAAATGTAAAAACAAAATTGTTTTTACCACTGTTTTTCCCCGTAAGGGGTTATAATAGCAATAATACCCTGTGTGTCTGGCCTACAAGGTTATTACATGACTTGTATAGGCCATCCTCTTTAACACAATGTTTAATTGCTTGTGTACTGAAAGGTTGTTCAATAAGTACATTTTCTTGAAAATTATAGAGAAAAACACAATGAAAAATATACTTTGGCATGTTGCCTTGTTTCTGCTTCATCTGTTTTTTTTTAGATGTTTATGTCCTAAAAGATGAATGTTACTTGTTTACAAACTTGATGAAAACACTGAGAAGCAAAGAAGAAAATCTTCTAATGAACACATGTTGCTAGGGCTAAGGTTTTCAAAGAAAATGTTTATTGTTGTAGACTTGGCTCAATGTATGTGTTTTACAAACAGCTTTTGGATGGGTCCCAATAGTCTATAGAAGACTGAAATAATGCCTGGTTAGCTAAAAAAAAGAAATCGATACTTTTGCTGCCAAGGGGTCTGTAACATATTGGGGGTTATGTAATAAACCAGCATTGCAGTTTTAAAGATTATTTATTATTGTACATTTTATATTTATGTTTGCCTATGTACTACTGAGGTTGTGCTACATCTGTACGCATGTTTATATCAGCAATACATATTGCAGCCAGGGACAGTAATGCTTAATATTGTTCTCTTATATGAACGTGTTTTTGTGTGATATTAACAGATATATATATACTACATTTAAAATTGTTCATACCTTGACAAAACTACAGATACAGTATATGTAAATATTCTGTTTTTATAATTGCGGGGAAAAACATTTCCTACTCTCCTTTGTGTCTCTAAAGTTAGTGACAGATTTCAGTGTGTATGTATATATATATATATATATATATATATATATACAGAAACCTGTATTAAACTTACAGTCATCTAAACTTTTCAGTTTACATTTTCTGCAAGTGCTTACTATGTAAAGTCAAATTTGTTTCCACAAGAGCTTTCTGTCAGTGAAGTAAAAAAAAAGACTGAAACAATGCAGAAAAGTCTACCTCTAAGGGAAACAGAGCACTCAGTGTTGCAGAGAGATCTGCTTCTACAGTCACCAACAGAAAGCTCTCTGGAAACAGCCAGCTCAATGGTAGGAACATAAAATTGTTAAATCAAATAAATGAAGATGAAATAAACTATAAACGTTTAGGCAATTTGACTTTACATATTAGGCATTTTGCAAAATATGTACAGTCAAAAAGAAGGTTAAGTATCAGTTTAAAACTAGGACAAGTTGCATGGGGGTGTCCATTTAAATTCACTTTCATCTGGTTGACTATCACTTTAACTCACACAGTTAGGCTGATGTACTATGACAAAGTAAAGCAATTCCATGGAAAACCAACTGTGCAGTGAATTTTAATTTGTACCTTGTGGCAAGACCACTGGCATGAGTGAAGGTACAGCACAGAGTTGTAAACATTACAGCAATGATTCTCAATGTTAGGCATACAGGTACACTAACAGGCCAGGTTTTCAGGATATCCCTATTTAAGAACAGGTGGATTCATTACAATCACTGATTAGCTACCTGTAATCTAGCAAAGCTATCTTGGAAATGTGTGCTGTTGTGTCCAATGAATAACATTGAGAAACTCTGGACTACAATGAGAACTGCCATTAGGGTTGCCACCTTTTCTTAAAAAAAAATACCGGCCATGGCATTTCCTCCATAGACTTAACATTGGACAGAAGCCAATTTTTTACCGGCCTGCCGGTAAAATACCGGCTGGGTGGCAACTCTAACTGCCATTAGTTGTAATTTCAGAAATTGACACCAAATGTTCAACTATAAGAAAATGGCCACCAAGCACACAATAAATGAGATTGCAGTAGCCTCACAACTGTAAGAATTTTGCTCCTGAATGTCCATTTAAATGGCTGCTGCAGCTTCTGTTACAGTTAGTAAGTAAATCTCAGTTCAATCTCTTTTGGTTAAAACTTTCCGGTGTAACCCTCTGTACACTCACTGATGTTTCATTACACACTGTTAAACCCCCAAAGGAAACAGTGCACCATGCTCTGAATGTGCAACTATGCATATCATCTAAGTTATCCTAATGTAATTTCATTTTAGTGTGAGCCTGGGGAAAGCTCACTACACTACACACACTGAAAACATATTAGCATCGCTCATTTTTGATGGAGATAAGTAACAGCACATGAGTGATGGGGCCGGTGCAAGGAGTGCATATCCTCCCCTTTGCCTCCCTAGCCCTTCTAAATAACTAGCAAGCTCCAACTAATGGCAGCAGAAGCACAAACAAATAGGAACATAATATAAAATGGAAAGCAAATGTCTTTATAGGAAATAAATAGTATAAAATGAATTACCTGTGCTGCAATACTGTGTGGGCTGTGTCTTTTTTTTTTTTTTTTTTAACAATTTGAATTTTGCAACATACAATTCAAAGAAAAGTTGCATTCAACAAATAGCAAACGTTTCCTGTATTCTGCTGTGTCCTAGCTGGAGTAGGAAGGCAGGAATATGTTTGCCACTTACACAGCATGTTGCAGTACTCACACAATGTAACAGTTTCTGTACTGAAGATAGGAATGCAGTACAAATGTTTCCCCAATATACTGAAAAACAGCACACATGGGGACTTGCTTCAATTTTGTACTTATTCATTTGCCCCAAAAATCATATACCTAGGGCTTCATTTGTTGAGTTATTCGAAGGTACTCATTATTGAGACCTTTTTATAAAATAAAAAATACATTGACCTATTTGGTGCTTTTCTCAAAAAATAAAAAATATGTAATAAATTACATAAAGCACTTTTTCCCGCTGAAAATTATCCTTTTACATGTCTCATGTTTTATGACAATAAACTTTTACAACATGCCATTTTGTATTATAACAGATGTTTTAAGCATTACTGTCCTTTTAATTTGGCTCCTTTAGCACAGCTTACATTTCTAATGTTCCTGTTCATGTGATGCATGTGTAACTGAATAGTATATATGCTTCCGTATTTAACTCTCCTTAGGTCATCTACAAGCTTGTGAAGCTACAGCATTATTTGTCATCACATGAGGCCTTATTCATTATGCTACGGAGAGCAAGTCTGGAGCACACATGTTGCACCATAAGGGGGAAATAAAAACGTTTCCCATGCTCCGGAGATCTCTTTAGTATTCCAGGGGTTAAATCAATGGGGGGGGGGGGTACCATGGTGCACTTGTTTTGCTTCAGAAATTAAGCTCTCAAGCTTACTGAATACAGCCCAATGTTTTAGGTGTATTTTGACCCATGCACCAAGTTTTGCATTTAACCACCATTACTTTGCAGTACCCCTGGCAGCAGAAAGGTTAAGCCCTTGAATGTTAGAGCAGACTTGTATTTGAAGACCCCTCTAGCATCCAATGGGTTAATATAATATGTTATAGTCAGAAAAATCAATAAGTATATTTTAACATATTTTTTCAAGTTGTGAAGGTTTTAATGCAAAAATCTAGATTGCAAGCCATCTTCATATTAACTTGTTGAGTGCCGGAGATGTGAGTGCAATGCTCTGGATACCTCTATGGCGCTCAAATGTTAGCCCTTTGAGTACCAGAGTGGTACGCATCGCCTTGCTTTGCAATGTGTTGCATACCAGTCTGGCACTCAAAGGTTTAAATATTACTGCAATTATTAAATTATTAGTAATGTAATATATTACATGCATTAAATAATATATATATATATATATATACACACACATACACAAACATTCACACACCTCAACATAAGATGGCTATTTATTTTTAATGCCTGCTATATGCAACAGAATTTTTTTTTTAACTAGAAGAAATTTTGCAAAATAATTATTTATTTTGCAAGCATTATCACATTTCTCCACATGCCAGACACAGTATATAGTTTGTAATACCTCAGTTAGCACTGTCCAGGGGCAAAGAATGATTTGTGTTACAGGTAAAATTATATAAATAATAACAAATCCATACTTCCAGCTAAATGTAATGTTTTTAGTCTGCATTCTTTTCCTATTAGCAATTCAGCAAATACCCGTAATAACCACAGCTGAGTAAACATACAGGATAGTAGTGTTTCACAAAAATAGCATCTCCAATTAATCCTCATAGTATTTGGGCCATGGGGAGTGTTATTTCAATACTGTCAGAGTTGTAGTTCTAGAGTAATTGAATGATAAAGTATCCCCCTCCAACCTCCCCAGACTGCAGACCAGACAGCTCACAGCAAGGGACAGTCTTCTTACTGTGAGAACAATGAAAGCCCTGCCCCCAGAGGTGTAACTAGAAGCCTCCGGGCCCTGGTACAAGAAGTGCCATGGGCGCCCCACTCCACAATGCCCCTCAATCTCCACAATGCCCCCATCTCCTACCTGGAGCTCCAGCGCGGTCCTCTTAGTAATGCAAAGTACTGGGAGATGATGTCATCTCCCAGTGCTCTGCATTACTAGAGTGCCAGCGGGAGATTGCGGGTGCCAGACGGAGGGGTCGCAGGGGGAGGCTGGGCCCCTGGAGTGCACGGGCCCGGTCGCATATGTGCGACCCCTATAGTTACGCCACTGCCTGCCCCCCTTGACAGGTTTTCCCCTTATGTTAATTGAAGATTGCTCCTCTCTGTGATCCATCCGGACAGTCTTACTGCTCTGAGCTGAGAAGTGTTACATCAGTAAAAGGGGCGGGAAGGGGATACTTTATCATTCAATACTCTTGTACTACAACTCTGACAGTATTGAAATAACACTCTCCATGGCCCAAATACTATGAAGATTAATTGGAGCTGCTTTTATTGTGAAACATTACTATCCCTTTAAGTGATTTTGAATGAGCTTTCAAAACCATCTCTATGTTATATTATCCATTGTTTATTTAAAACAATGGTTTATAATATATGTACTGACTGGCATAACAGCTGAACACTAACGTTCTTCTATACTATTCTCCCACCCACCTGCCTCTGTGAGTCAACCAGTACTAGCTAATTTATATAAAATGACAAATAAATAAAACTATCTCATAAAACGGCTAACATAACATACAGGTGATTTTGAAAGCTCTTTTAAAATCAACTAAGTTCTAATAAATTGTTTGTCCCACTTTAAGTAGAAGTTTCTTCAAGTAGCACCATCTCCCAGAAGTGAAAATATCCTTGTTTTACTCAGTTAAATAACCCTACGATAAATAATAACTAGTTCTTTAACCCTTTGAGTGCCAGAGGTAGCCAATGAATTGCAAAGTTTTGGTTACCTCTCTGGCACGCAAAGGATTAAGATGCTCTCACACTGAATAAAATTCCTCCCAAAATCAATGACGTATTAGGAAGGATTGGTAATAAAGATAAGATTACTTAATTTAGAATATTTTCATTTGTTTTTGGAATAAGAAATGGAAATATCCTATATAATAATTTGCTAGGATGTTTGTCAGAAGCCGTCATGCGCATTAGAGACTGCCTGAGCGCACGGAATGTTGGGAGGTGTAGGAATGCTAGGAGCACAGAATGATGAGTTCTGTGCTGGGAGCATTCTGTGCTTTCAGGCAGTCTCTACAGTGCATGACTGTGTCGGCGGCAGGACGCAGAGCAGGACCGGCCTCTTAACATAACCCGGACCTTGGCCCGTGTACACGGGCTTTTACACTAGTCTAAAATATTAAAATAATAGCAGCTTTTTTCCCTTGGATGTTATGGAAGTCTCCAACACGTTGCTTTGTCACTAAAGCCTAGATGATATTGAACAATGAATGTGTTTATTTATAGAGCGTCACAAGTGTACACAGCACTTTACAATGAAGGGTTTAGACAATACAGTGTTACAAGTGCTTTGGAAAGTGAAACACTGGAAGTGAGGTCCCTGCCTGATAGCTTGCAATCAAAAGATTATATTACAGGTTAAATGTTTTATGACTGGTTTTATGTCACAGATTGCAGCTGAAGTCTATGGGGACATTTGTAGATAAAATCCATGCATCAGCTGTTTGCAAAGTCACCAATATAACTTCCACATGCTTTTCTTGTACTTTTATTTTGTGAAAAACAGTTTTGTTAAAAAGACTGGATTTTTTTTTTTACTTTTATTGTTTACACACTATGCAACTGCTGAATAGTTATTTTCAATACTTCTGTTTTACATTTTTATTTCCCAGTACCACCCATTGGTCAATGACAATAAAAACAGGGGTAAGTGATACAATGTACCTCTATCCCTACAGGAAAAAAATATTTTGTGTGGAGGAGAGGCTTAACATTGCTTTGCAATACGTTACATACTCCCCTGGCACTGAAAGGGTTAAAAATTCAAAAAGCATTCAACATATTTTAAAAACATGGGACATTTGAAGTAGTCAGTCTGCACTTGCTGGCTATGTAAAGTTGAAAAAAAAAAAAAAAAAAAAAAAAAAAAAAGAATGATTGCCAAGTATTTTAAGCTATACAATTTAACCATTTGAGTGCAATGCATTGGATACCCCTCTATCACTCAAAAGGGTTAAACATGGTTATCTCCTCTGATGCTACAGAGGATTCCAACATAGTGCTTGAAACTTGTTCTGGGTATCTCTGAGCACAGATCAGTGAAGTAGTTTTAATCACTTGCATGCTACAGATATTTCCAACACATTACCACATAATGTATTACACACTAATATAGCGGAGACTTCCCCAGCATCCAGGGGGTTAATGACTGCAGAGGAGAGAATAACCTATAGTTCTTACAGTACGATCGTTAAGTGGATATGTCACCTTGAATTTGGTTGCAGATGTGAAAACTTCATTAACCCTTTGAGTGCCAGTGGGGTACACAACACCCCTCTGGCACTCAAAGGGTTAAAACTGGCATGTTCCATGTTAGGCAAAATAAGAGCAGACAGTTCAGGAGATAGTCTTAAAGGGATATTAATACTTTAATATTACTATTACCCATATTGTAGCTATTTGAAAAGTAATTGAATTGCCCCCAAGTTCATTTCTCAAACCTTTATGGTTTGAGAGATAACCGTAAGCAAAGATCCCCCTCCCTCCCCCTTTCCTGAAGTCAGCTTTATACTGACAGCAGGGGAAGTCTGTCGTACGACAGGCTTGCGGTTGTAAAAAATAATTATTTCGCTGAAACGGTCTTCTATATGTGCTTGCAAACACACGTAGAAGACCGTTTCAGTGAAATAATTATTTTTTACTAATGCGATCTCAGCTCTGCTGCAGAGCCGCCTGATGAAAACAAGACCGGATATCCCTGCAGTCAGTACAACTCTGACTTCAGGGAAGGGGGAGGAAGGGGGGAACTTTGCTTTTGGTTATCTCTCAAACCATAAAGGTTTGAGAGATGAACCTGGGGGCAATTCAATTATTTTTCAAATAGCTACAATATGGGGAATAGTAATATTAAAGTATTACTATCCCTTTAATTTTATTTCTAGACAAAACGTGCAGCACAGAGCTTAATTAGCAAATTAAATTGCACAGAAAATTATAATTAGAACAAATTAGCATGTGATGTCATACTCGATCAGCTCACCATACTGAAATACAAGTATGGATATCTCCTAAACTGCCCATCTTCTGGTCTTTTGGTTAACATGATACATAGGCAGGTTTAATGAAGTTTTCAGGTATGAAATCTTGAATTCAAGATGACAGGTCCACTTTAAAGGGACATTATCAGTGAAAGAAAGTTCTGGAAATTTTGAAAAGACTTCCAAAATCATCAGTATGTTGGATTAGCCATATTTTGTATTTATAAAGCTAGTTTTGGAGATATTTAGATATATAGATAATGCTACTTATGGCAAGTCATACAGACACTTCCTGTCTTAGGTGGCAGTGTCCCTTTAACAACAGTATTAATACATTTTAAATTGATCAAAGGTCACAGACCCAGATTCCCAGAAGACATTTTATTCTGGCCTGGATAAACTGACAGGGTGTTTGTATTAACTCAATATTTAGTTACACATTTTGTCCTTAACAGAACCACACTGACCAGCACACTTACATTCCCTCCTACAATAACATGCATCTGCACAGTAAACGAAAGTCACACACTCACTGACCCACTTACCAACACTAACAAATCTTACATATCCACTTGAACCACACATATGCACTCATCCTCACTAATGTCCCTATGTACAAAATAAACTGGAGTAATTCTGGGGCAAACCAACAACACCACTGAGGACAAATTAAAAAAAATTCCCACAGAATCACACAGATCCAACCACTAATACAGACTTGCCAAACACAGTCACTCACACAGCTCAAATGGCAGCACACAAGTAAATGAATGCTGCTTGCAGGTAGGAGATCTAAGGATGTGTGGCAAGGAGAAGAACTGCGTCACAAACAGCTGCCATTCTAATTTGACCCGCTAATGTCAAAGTCATTCAGATGACAGGTTAGTGCAAAGCCTAACTCAGTTCCTGAAAATTCTCTTGCCTTATTCAAATATCTTGTGGAGGTTTACCAAAATTTGGCCCTGCTTCTGTGCATACCCATTAAGATCCCTCATTCCAGAATGTTGACATTTTCACCTCTGGATTTTGGACTACACAAGCTATTTGTGGTACCAAAGTCCAGTATACTAAATGCAGTGGCATTTAAAAAAACCAAAACATCCTCCTAAGCACAACTGTCAATAACTACTTTTTTTTTTTTTTTTTTTTACTTATTTATGCACCACCGTATTCAGCAGTGCTAAACATCAACGGAATATTAGTTGTAAAAATGGCACACATATAAAGAATAAAACGGTGGTGAGGCTCTAGTGAAACACGAATAAATTAAATAATTCAACTCCACAGAAGAACCTTTTGGTCTGTCTAGTCTTGCCACTTGTCTATTTAAAAAACACTAAAACTTATTTATTGGTACAGTAAACTTTTTATGGAAAAAAAAATGTTTTACAGGCTTTACTTGCTGATTATGCCAAAGGTACCCCCTTTAGGGAGATTTTTTCATTCAAACATCATTACAGCTCACTTTTTTAAATCAAATTGTTAGCAAAAGCCCAACTGATCTAAACTCTCATCTGCATTTCATAGTGTACTTTGTGGGAGAGCTTGCATCATGACTATGCATTCCCATAGTAAATAAAAGGAATAGTATAATATATTAATATAAAAATGTCAGTACAATGTAAAAATAAAAAAAAACTGTAATAACATAGCAACATAGTTGATGAGGCTGAAAAAAGGAATGTATTCATTAGATTCAGCCTTTGACATATTAGCCTTGTTGATCCTGAGGAAGGGAAAAAAACTTGTTAAAGCCATTTCCAATTACACTCCAAGTAGGGGTGAGTCCAAAAAACCAGTCAGATATTTTCCTGACTTAATATTCTATCTGTACTAAAACCAACTATCATAATTTTCTTAATATTGTTCTGAGCTAGAAATGTATGTACCTAATACTTTTTGAAAGCATCTGTAAAATCTACAAACATAGCTTCATGAGGCAAAGTATTCCACATTCATTCTGCCCTTACTATACAAAAATCCCAGTCTTATCATTTTATTGAAAATCACCTTTACTCTAGTCTTAATGGATGATATTTTGTTTTATACTCAGCTTTTTAGTAAATAGTTCCCCAGATAGTTCCTTGTAACATGCTTGAATTTATATGTAAATGGTAATCATATCCCATAGACGTCTCTTCTCTAATGTAAACAAGCCCAGTATGGCTCATCTCTCTTTATAACTACAATCTTCCGATTGAGTTTTGTTGGACATCTCTGCACTTTTTTCTAGTTCAATAATGTATTTTTTAAGAACTGATGCCCAAAACCGTATTCCATATGCTAAAAGACACCTTACCAAGGATTTATATGGATTATATTCCCATCTCATGAATATATACCCATTTTTGTACATGATAGTATGCTATTGGTTCTTTCAGAAGTTGAGTGACACTGCTCGCTGTTGTAAAATCTATTGTCTTTCAATGCTCCTAAATCTTCCTTAAAGGGATAGTAATATTTGCAAATCACTAATCCCCATATTGTAGTTTTGTTAAAAAGAAACTTATTGCCCCCATTGGTTTGAGAAATGATAGCGCTGAAAGTTCCCCCCTCCCTTCCCTGACTGAACGCTGACTGCAGGGATATCTGGTATTACTTGCATCAGGCGGCTCTGCAGCATTGCATTGCACATGTAGAAGACCATTTCAGTGAAAGAATTATTTTTTATAAACACGATCTCGGCTCAGCTGCAGAGCCGCCTGATGCACATAAGACTGTCGTACGACAGCTTCCCCTGCAGTCAGGGAAGGGGGAGGGAGGGGGGAACTTTGAGCGCTATCATCTCTCATACCACAAGGGTTTGAGAGATGACACTGGGGGCAATAAGTTTCTTTTTAACAAAGCTACAATATGGAGATTAGTAATTTGCAAGTATTACTATCCCTTTAAACAAGGAATCCCAAAGCAGTTTCCCATTTAGTGTACATGTAAAGTTACTGATATTTCCTCTTATTTTTCTACCGTTTAATTTTAATTCATGTCCTCATTTTTAGTATTATGATTTTTTTTTTTTGAGAAAATAGTTTATTTGTGAAATGTAGTAATATATGTCTTTTTCCTGTCCTCCAAGACAAATAAATTTTCCCATTTGTTTAACCCTTTGTGTGCAAGAGAGGTATCCAAAACATTGTACATTGAAATTTTTAACCCCTTGAATACTGGAGTGGTCTCCACCACATTGCAATGCATTGGAGATCTCACTAGCATTGACGTGCTTAAAGGTATAGTAACCCTTAATTCTGAACTGTCTACATAACTTGCAGGAATCTCTAATGGCTGATAAATTGGATTGGATCTGCAGATAAACCCTTGCCCCTTTCACTGCCCAGTGGGCAAGTGGGAAGCAGAGAGGATGCACTCAGACTTCAGGGTTGTCAAACTGCTGGCTTTGTGTAGGGGACGGCGTCTCTTACACATTGCCAGCAGTTCAACAACATTGCATGATAATGAGGAAATTCTACACCCCTTTCATCAATTCTTAGTTCATATGGCAATGTGCGTCTCCATCGCCATGGAGAAGTGCTTGCCACACATGGCAAGAAGCAAATTACAATAGCATCACCCCTAATGCATCTACTCCTGTAGTTTTTTGTGATAACTGGTTATTTAAACCAATGCAGTATTTTAGAAGCTCTTCCTTGAATAGTTTCTAATTTATTGATGTCATTGTGGGGCAAAGAAGACCCAAAACAATTCAGGAGCAAACTGACTGCAGCATAAGAGACATAAATATCCTCAGATTTCCTATTGATTTAAATGTCTATTAATCACAAATGCTAGTGGAGTTTCCAGTGCTTTGAGATACAACGCACTGCTGATCTCTGTAGCATACAGGTGGTTAAGACACATTTAAATCAATGGTAATTTGTTTGTGTCCCCAATGGTGCACTTAGTTTGCTCCAGAATTACTCCATTTCTTAGTACGTCAGCATCATAGGCTCCAGAACTGAACAGAAGGCTAGGAGAGGTCTAAATAGTGATCTATAAATAATATTTCTATACAACCTAACATCATCCTGGTTTTCCCATGGTTATGCTGCATTGCTTGCCTACCTTTAACCTTTAGCGTGCCAACAGGTTGTCTAATGCCTTGCTCCACAATGTATTGTACAACCACCTGGCACTCAAGGGGTTAAATAATCAGATGTATGTATGTACCCCCCCTCAGTTGTACAGTGCCAATGAATATGTTGTCACATTAAAAATTAAACAAAATCATAATTATAATAATATAAGCCCCCCTCCTCTGCTGTTGCCAGCAAAATATAATCACATTTATACTCTGCGTTTGGGTTTTTGTGCCCTGTATACATTCACTTCCTTTTGGTGTCGTTACATTTTACATCTAACACTTCTGGTTGATTACAAGATGTGATACTAAGAAGTAATTGACAGCTTTTATATGTATCTCCAATGCCAGGGTAGTGTAATTAGAACTGTTTTAGTATAAAAAAAACCAAAACAATCAAATAAAACAAAAAACTATAAGAAATATCCCAAATGAAAACATATATTATTAAAAAAAAAAAATCACAATGCATTTTAACCATCTTAATTTGTCATTTCAAATGAAAAAAACATGATGAAACTAAACATTGACCCTGAAAGTATAGTCTATAATCATATCCTTTTTCCTTTAGATTAGTGTTTTTCTTTATTTGTAAACAGAGCATGTAAACAGCTGCTAAAACTGAAGGGGGTAGGAGTACTATATAAATAAATAATGGTTTATTATTATTTCCAAACAGAATTGATAACTATGCAAGGGAATGTGTTAATTTCCTAGTGAATTAGCCATGTAACAATTTATCCTTTGGAACGAGTGTATTTTATTTGCTCATTTACCAGTGAGCAAGTACATGGATACCTCACAGAAGTACAGGATTTCTGTATGCCAGGTTCTGACTGGAGTACCATCTGTTAGTCTGCTGGATGAATATCATCATACAACATACAGTATACGTATGTCTCATAGAAAGGCAACTTTGCTTTGAGCATTTTGTAGAAGACTAATCATTAATATACCCCATGTTTCAGTGTTCAGATTACATATTATCTTTCAATTCTTTTTATTGAAGACATTCATTAATGCAGACATTGTGCAGCTGACATACTAAGACAAATTGGAGCATACCAACTGCACCAAAGGTGGCAAATAATAATCCCTCAAATTCCCATTGATTTAAATAGGATTTTGAACCACTTGAATGCTAGAGAGGTATCCAGTGCATTACAAAGCAATACTTTGGAGACCTTTCAAGCGTTCAAGGGATTATACCTTAACTGAGTTAAATATATATTTTTAAGTCTTCTTTATGATGCAACTGTTTTACCCCAGAATTGTTTCAGCTCTTAGAACTTCAGCCTCTGTGAATCCTACTTTTTAAAGGGGACCGCGATCCCAAAAGTAGGTTTAACTTAAATATCTTCGCTATTATCTGTGTTTGGCTGAACTGAATGTTATGTGTGCTTGGCTGAATGGCAATTTTCTGCTTGTTTTGTTTTTTCATTGTGACCAAATTACAATTTGTAGGTATCATTTGATTTTCTAGCAGACGTCCATGGAGTTAGATGGGTGGAGTGATCATACAGTGCTGTTGCCTCAGGTGGGGAGTATATCAGTCACTTTTGTGATAAAGTTACATGTAAAACACTGTATCATAGGGATAGTTGTGCTAGTCTATTGATGGTTACATAATCCATTAATATTTAGTTACATCTTTAATACAATGGTTGTAAGTCATAGGAACAGCTGACAAAGGCAGGCTAGAAGAGTTTCTTTCTTCAGTTGCAGAAGCTCATTCATTTATATTCATTCACCTACAATCAAGCAAGGTAATCCTTTAGTTCTGTCCTGTAAGTGGTCACTAAAGACATGTTTGAAAACCCCTGCATCAGGAAATAAACTGTAGACTAGCGTGTAAGAAATTTGCTATGCACACAATATCTTATTTTTATGATTCTGAATGTTGCAACTGCACACATGAAGAATAGTCTCAGGAGAATTGACAGTTTTTTGACAAGAAACATTTTAATGAATTCATTCAACGCTTATACTAGATGTACAAGCTGATACTTTATACAGCCATGGGAGAGTAAATTTAAGATTTCTTGCATAGGAATTCTCCTGAATTGCTTTCATGTTTTTCTAGTCTGACGTATCACAGCTATGAAGAATGGGGATGTGGTAGGTTGAACACGAATTACGTGTGTATGACTTCTTGGAGTGAAGCCTCTTAAAATGATAGTAATGTTTCATAATAAAAGCAGCTCCAATTAATCATCATAGTATTTGGACTTTGGAGAGTGTTATTTCAGTTCTGTCAGAGTTGTAGTTCAAGAGTAATTCAATGACAAAGTATCCCCCTCCTGCCCTTTTACTGATGTAACACTGCTCAGCCAGAGCAGAAGGGAGGTACCCAGGTAGATTGCAGAGAGGGACAATGTTCAATTAAGATAAGGGAAAAAACGGAAAAACTTGTCAAGGGGGGCAGGGCTTTCATTGTTCTCATAGGAAGAAGATTGGCCCCTGCTGTTATCTGTCTGGTCTATGGACTGCATTCCACATATGAGAAGAGATGGCTTACACTAGGTGAAAGGGGCAGGGGGGGACTTTGCTCTTGACTATCTCTCAAACCATAAAGGTTTGAGAGATAAGACTTATATCATTCTTCATGTGTTTTTAATTCCTACAAACTAAAATAAAGATAAACGAAGTATTACTATCCCTTTAAAGGATTTTGGAGAATGCCTATCTTCAAACTTTATCAACTGTGATGGTTTTTAGGATAGCTTCATATGAGCAAAAGAGGTTCTAGCTTTAGTTCAGACAGATCTCTTGAAATGACTGAGCCACTGATTGGTCCACCTTGGCTCAAGGTAGTAGATTCTACAAACCTGCATTGTTTTTGAGGTTTTATGGCCAACCTTGACAACATATAGCTGTTGTGGGAAGCCCCATGCCTTCCATCTGTTGCTGGACTACAACTCATTAATCTCTCAACCTCAGTAAGCGAACAGCTGCAAGGCCTCAGGTTGCCAGAACTTAACCTTTGAGACCTTGAGAAATGAAGAAAGGCCATATATTAATGGCAACTAATATATGGTACGGTCTGAATGAAGGCAGCTCTCATTAATGAAACCTCAAAATCTGTAATATTGCAAGTCCATAAAAACTATGCTTGGCTTCTCCCTGCAGTCCTTCCAGTCCTAATTATATAAATTTTATAGGAAAAGCATGCTCCTCAAATTGGATAAGCCATCAATACATATGGGTAGATATTCATAAAACCATAACTAAGCAGGAACTAAAACATAGTTTGAGGAAAATACAATCAGACATGGTGACATAAAATACATAAATAGACTAATACAACTGGAGAGAAAACAGAGCATTTGTTTATGTAAAACTGAGATAGATTGCTAGGCTCAGTAAGGAAGAGGTTATGTGGGGCTGAGGTGGCTTCTCTGAAGAGATTAGTCTTTGGAGAGTGCTTCATGTTTGGGAAATTGCGTGATAGTCTGACAGAGCAGGGCAGCAAGCTGCAGAGATAGGGTGCTGCTCTTAAAATGGCTTGGAGGTATGAGCGAGAGGAGGGTATGAGGGAAGAGGAAAGTAGGAGATGATATTAAAAATGTCTGAAGGCAAATCCTTCTGTGAAGCAGTTGAAGTGTGAAGCCATTTTACATTTAAACAGTCATTCCTTGAGTCCTGGACACACACCAGTCATTTTTCCCCTTCCATTTACTGTACATATCTTTACTGCATATACAGCAGAGTAGAATCCTCACATTGATTACACTAGTGTGAGGGTAGTCCTACAAAAACCAATATTACTTTTATAACAGTTTATTTTGTTCTGAACATACATGAATGCCTAGATACACCTCTATCGCTCAGATAATTAAATCTGGATCCCACAAACATATAGGGATAATTTAACACATTTAGACCACAAACAAAACACACGCACACACACTCTTACAATCTCATTCATCAAACTAAAGAGGAGAGCAATAATGGAGCAAATCAACCATAGTATAGGGGGAATGCAAATTCACATTGATTTAAATGGGAGCTTTAACCTTGTGAATAACAGATAGGTCATCAAGTGTGCAATACATTCCTTCATTCTGTAGCATTCAAGGGCTTAAAAGCCACATTTAAATCAATGTGAATGTGTATAATTTTCATTTCTCACCTATGGTGCAGTTTGTTTGCTCACGAATTGCACCTCTTCAGCTTCATAAAAAAAATATACCCTGAGGGGTATATGTAGCTTTTAACCCTTTAAATGCTAGAGAGGTCTCAAATGCATTGAACAGACCTGTCTACCATTTAACCCCTTAACGACAGGGTTTTTTTTCCATTATAGCGAATGACTTCCTGGACTTACCAGGTAAGTTGTCTGTCACTAAGGGGTTATGGAGATAAATGATTAATTTACATTAAAGGGACATTTCCCCTCTGATACAGGTTATATAAGGCTTCATTTATTACTTTGCTATAAGAAAACAATAAATTAAGGGTATTTGTGGCTGCCAAAGGATTTAATAATAGATACAGCATTTTTTTCTTTTGCAAGGTGACTACACTGTATATTGGTTTGGTGTCAAGCAGACTCATCCATATGCTAATTACTTTTTGTGTCTATCCCTATTTGAGAGCGATTTAAAAAAATTATTTGCACGCATTGATATAGCTATAAACCCTGGACCTTCATGTTAGTGGGATTCAGGAAATGGAGCTCAAATACTTTTAAAGCTCATTATAACACAAATTTGCTTTCTACAGTCTGTACTTAGCAGCATGAAAGATGTGAAATAATAGGAAAAAATATAAAAATATATACAAAAATATATATATAATGGTACAATTGGTTGTCCATTTTGTAAATGGTTTTCTCTGTCCATGCTAACAAAGTCTGCTTTGCTGTTAGGATTTTTTAGCAGAGAACGAGAAAATTTCTTTGTTCACTCATTTTTACATACTTTTTTAATTCTAGAAAATACTAACTGTAAATAAAGAACATTATGTCTCTGTTCATTTAACTATGCAAAAGGTTATGCTCTGTATCGCTGTTCCTACTCCTGCCGTGTGATGCTGGAATGCTTGTGGTTTCAAACAAGAAAAAAAAAAAAAAAAAAAAAGTAAAACAATAACTGATGTAATTTATTTTATAATCTGAAAACAGCATTGCTGAGGTTTTACTCTTGCTGCTGTGATTGTCTTTTTGGATGATTCCTGGCAGGAGCACAAGTGGAAACATTTAAACGAACAAATAAATAAATTCACAAAGCAGCATGAACCTGGTGGTCTGGAGTTACCATTATTGATTGCTTTATGCCTGCAAAAAAGGGAAAGGTGGAATGATATGAATATTGGCAAGGGAATTCAAAAGGCAATGGGGCATAAATCACAAAACATTTGTACAGTAAGTAGGCTTTTTCACACTGGAAACATGAATGTAACAATCCCATACATTTGTCATCCATGTTCTTAAGTTTCCACTTTCCTGCATTCCCTCACTAGTCTTTTTTTTTTTTTTTTTTTTTTTTTTTTTTTTTTTTGGGTGGGGGGGGCGGGGGTTGTGGCCAGCCCACATGATCATAGGCCAAATATTACTGGCTGATAACCATGGCTCGATTATTCACTGGAAGTTGAGATGAGCATCATAAATGTCACTTGTGTGAAAGGTTTAGCAGAGGCCCTTCTGCAGCTTTACTACATACCTGCTTGAGTGCAGTAATGTTGCAGCTTGCTGGTTATTGGTGCATTCATGCAAGGTTATAGTCTTCCTTGTGAAAGGCACCATAGCCCAGCAGTATACCCTTCAGCATGGGTGACATATTCTACACATCTTGACTGTGCTGGTGTTACCCATGTATAAGGGGCTTCATAGTTATATATTGTCCTAAATATTAACAGCTTGGGGCTTCTACACTAAGGTGAGATAAACTCTCCAATTCCCATGCTATTCTATGCACTTTTCTTTCTTCAGTGTGAGCAGTCTTAGCACATAAGCTTCATAGAATCACATAGGAATTGGGCAGATTACCTCACTGAAAAAAATGTCTCATACTTATTACACTTTTATCTCACCTTAGTGCATCCCCTCATATTTATTATATTAAATGTATAAAAATGCTATGGGCCTTATGTACAAGTCAAAGTAAACCATTCAAGTCAATTGGTTAAATCAGTAGGAATTTTCACTGGTTTGCTCCAGATTTTCTCCATTTTTGTAATATACAAAAATAGCCCTTTTACAAAAGAATAATTACCCTTGTGGAATTATATATGAATTGTTTGAGTATTAAAAATTGTGGAAAATATGATCAAAATGTATTAAATAAGATATATGCAGTGTAACTTGTTTTACTGATAAATACAATCAGGCCTAGACTGGCCATTGGGCATACCGGGCATTTCCCCGTTGGGCCGGTCCGGGGCCAGATTTCTCATAAGGCAGAGCAGGCATCTGCCTACAGGCGCACCCCATAGAGGGGCGCCTGTCATTGGGACCCATTTTTTTTTACATTTATTTATTCTTATATATATATAATTTTATTATTCAAACCCCCTATTCGGTCATGTCTGCGCCTCTTTCGGCACAGACCTTTAGCTGCAGAGCTCCCTTGTGAGCTCTTTAGTAATGCAGAGCGCTGGGAGATGACATCATCTCCCAGCGCTCTGCATTAATGAGCAGAACACCGCGCGGGAGCTCCAGCAGTTACAGGTCTGTGCCGAAGGAAGCACAGACCTATCCTGCCACGCCACTGGACCACCAGGGAGGAGGTAGGAAACGGGGGTGGCCGCAATGTGAGGGCAATATGGAGCTGATGGGGGGCAGTGTGAGGGCAAAGTGAAGCTGATGTGGGCAATGTGAGGGCAGTATGGAGCTGATGGCTGGCAATGCGAGGGCAATATGGAGCTGATGAGGGCAACATGGAGCTGATGGGTCGATATGGAGCTGATGGAAAATCAAATGATACCCACAAATCTTAATTTAGTCACAATGAAAAAACAAAACAAGTGGAAAATTACCATTCAGCGAAGCACACATAACATTCAGTTCAGCCAAGCACAGTTAATAGCCAAGTTATTTAAGTTAAACCTACTTTTGGGATCGCAGTCCCCTTTAAAAAGTAGGATTCACAGAGTCTTGATTCACAGAGCCTTGAAGGCAGGGAACCCCTGAAGGAACACCTTGACATCTGGAATAGTGGCAATACGTCTCTGGAAAAATACAGAGAGAGACGAGATTTGAACCCTCAAGGAAGTCCTTTGTTCACTCAATCCTGGAGAAAAGAGAGCACCACCGGAAGGTCAACATCCTATGAGGACGGAGACCTGTCCACACACCAGAAACTAAAACAGATCATATCCTGTGGTAGGCCTTAGAAGAGACCTGTATCATAGTGGAAATTACCTCGGTGGAGAAACCCTTCTTCCTCAAGATGTTGGCTTCAGCAGCCATGCCATCAAACCAGCTTGTCAACATCCTCTTTCCAAAGGTAGCCCTGGAGAAGGAGGTCCAGTCTGGAAAGAAGCAGGAGTGGGTCCTGAATGAAGAGACTCACCAGGTCCACAAACCACGCCCTCCTGGTCCAATAAGGAGAAACTAGCATCGCAGTCACGCCATCCTTCTTGATCTTCCTAAGCACCCTGGTAATGAGAGGAATTGGAGGAAAGACATAAGTGAGGTGGTCGTTCCACGGAATCAACATCACATATGTGGCAAAAGCCAGAGGATCCCCTTTTCAGGAGCAGGAGGCTGGAACCTTCCGGTTGTCCCTTGTGGCAATCAGGTCCACTGTTGTTAGTCCCCACTGTAGCACAATCAGGTGGAACACTCCCGGACTGAGTTCCCACTCTTCCTGATCCACATCTTGGGGACTTAGGAAGTCTGCCAGCACTTTTCTACCACTGGAATGTGAATGGCGGAGATGGCCAGAACATGGGCTTCTGCCCAACCTACAATGTACCTCACCTCCTACCATGTGGCGGATCGCTCTGAGTTCAAGAACATTGATGGACTGAAGAGACACCTCCACAGTTCACCTGCCCTGGTTCCCCAGGTGACCCAGAACCACTCCCCCAGCCTCTCAGGCTGGCATTTGTCGTGACCAGAGTTCATTCAGGGATCACAAAGGATTTCCTCTGTTCCAAGTTGCCGCTGTTGCAACCACCACTGCAGGTCCATTCTGGCTTCCGGAGCGAGGGAGATGTCCCAATTCAGAAGTGTACGATTCCCGGACCAATTCTGGATGACATGTCTCTGAAGCTCCCTGGTGTGCACCGGAAAAGGCACCACCACTAGTGTAGACACTAGCCTGCCGAGGACTCTCATTTAACCCATCTACGTGGCTGAAGGCCACTCCATGACGTAAGACACCTCCTGCATAACCCGCAGGATCTTGTCTTCCGGTAAGAAGACCTTCCCTAGGTGGGTGTCGAACCTCATGACTAGGAACACCAGCTCCTAGGAAGGTACTGTAGATGACTTCAACATGTTCAAGATCCACTCATGGTGGACCAGGACTCAAGTACATTCTTAAACATGTTGGAGCAAGAGCTCCTCTGAAGGAGCCTTGATCAAAAGGTCATCCAGATAAGGCATCATATAAATGCCCCGGTTGTGAATGAAGGCTACTAGGGCCCCCATGACTTTGGTGGACACCCAAGGAGCCGAGGCCAGGCCAAATGGCAGAGTGATGAGCTGGTAAGGGAAAATGCACATAGTGTTTGGCTGTCTGGATGGATTGGGATGTGCAACCTGAAGGTCTAGAGATGCCAGATACTTCCCTGGACACATTGCTGTGATGACAGAAAGGAAGGATTCCATTTTGAAGCGAGCAGTCGCCACATACTTCTTGAGACACTTGAGGTAAAGAATTGGACGACAGCCTCCATCCTTCTTTGTATCACAAACAGGTTGGAAGTAAACCTGAACCTTGCTCCTGGGGAGGTACTGGAATCAGAATCCTCTTTTCCACTGCCTCCTGGAATAGCTGCGCCTTGGCCAGCTCTTTTGGCACTCTAGACAAAAAGAAACAAAAGGGAGGAAAGGGTCAGAAGTCTATTCTGTACCTTTCTGAAATTACCTGCAAAACCCACTGGTCCGCGACTGAGGATTCCCAGGCATCCCCGAAAAAGGTGAAGACGCTCCCCTATGGGGACTGGCAGACCAGGATTCCACAAGTCATGCAGAAGCTGGCTTGACAGACTTAGGTCTTGAAGCTGTTCTCTTGGATTGCCACTACTGTCTGGGCTTGGCGGAGGGGCACTAATGGAAGGCATGCAAAGTTTGTAGCCTTTGCCTTTTGGTGGGGGAACGAAAAAGATGTAGTTTCCTCATGCATAGTAGGACGTTTGGGCATCTGTGGCAACAAGGTGCTCTTGCCCCCAGTTGCATTACTAATGATCTGCTTCAGGGACTTGCCTGAAAGGGTAAGGAAACTAGTGACTTCTTGGAGGAATGGTCCACAGACCAAATCTTAAGCCACAAAGTGTGTCGTGCAGTAACTGGATTTAGCAGACAATCTGATCGCCTCAAAAAGAATCTCAGAAAGCGTTGACCTCCTTCATGTTGGCTAAAAAGACTAACATATCCTCCTTTGAAGCACCAGCTGTTCACTCCACACCGCAACAGCCCTGACAACCCAGACAGAGGCAAAAATAATCCTCAGTGCAGCCCCAGAGGCCTCAAAATTAGCACTGAGGACAGAATCTAGCTTATCTGCCATATCCTTCAGTCTTGCTGCATCTGCCAAAGGCAGGGCAGTAGACTTAGCTAGCCTGGAAACTGGGGGATTCTACAGTAGGAGGAGAGGTCCACTGTGCCAAAGCTGCCTCTGCAAAAGGTTATTGTCTAGAAAACCTCTTGGTGATAGACAACTTCTTATCAGGGGTCTTCCACTCATCCAGAAGGATCTGGTCAAGGATGGCATTTGGGGAGAAATACAGTAGAAGATTTCTTATGCCTCTGGAAGATAGCTATAGAGGAAGGCATCTCATCAGGTGTGTCAGTGACCTGAAGGGTCTCCAAGACAGCCCTACTGAGCCCCTCAGCTGAGGGAAGGGGGTCTGCCTTATAAGAATCTCCATAAGAGTAGGAAGAATCCATATCCTCATATTACCCTTCCTCATCCTCCCCTCCCAAAATGTCCTCCTCAGACAGGAACACTCTGAGATTTGGGGGCACATATTTAAAGGTAGTGGGGGGCTTCCAGAACTGAAGAACCCCCTGGAGGGAGAGAGGAAGTTGGGCCACTGTGGACAAGTGATTTCAACCAAGCTGGCTCTTGGTCACTGCTGGAGGGGTCCGGTAGAGTAGTGGGAGTCACAGCACAGGAGGGGCAAAGAAATCCAGAATACTCTATATGGTGCCCCATTTGATATGAGTAAGGGGGGTAACTGATGCCCCCGAGTCCATAGTCTTACATCTAGCCCTATGTCCCTTAGAATCCAACATCCTTACAGGAGAAGTGTCTAAAACTAGCATAAACAAACAGTAACAGTTCACCCTAAAAATCCCAGAAAGTACTTTTCTGGCAGGTGTAGGTTTAATCTGGAGACAGAAAGCAAGGAGAATCTGCCTCTGAATAGAGTAAACAAGAGAGAAGTAAAATGGCGACTGTAAAACTAGCAGTCAATCGGAAGAAGGCCCTCGTAACGGGCATTCTGGGAAACATAGTCTTCTCTGTTGCTGTTGCCTAGCAAAGCCTACAACTTCATCTGTGGAATTGCCATGGATGCTCAAGACACTCAAGATGTGAACCAGATGAAAGGGAATGAGGAGACATGAAGAAAGAGTCCATTCTGACTTCTGTATATCAAAGAGTTGCATAGATATGGCCCAATGAAGTTTGCCCACAGAAGTCTTACAGGAGCTGCGCACCCCAAAAAACCCAAGGACAGGCCCCTAAAGGGAAAAGCCCAGGAAAGACTCCCCAACCTGTATAGAACAGTAGTGAAGGGGTTAACAATCCCAAATGCAGCAATAAAATACCCAACATGAGTGCAAGAGCCCAAGGACTTGGAGAAAACCTCTGTATGGAGAGGCACAAGGTAGGGACAATGTAGACCAAAGCACTCAAAGGGTTACTCACCAATCTTCATTTTCTTCAGGTTACCATTGTGAAGGAAGCAGAGGCCCGAGGAACTCTGCTGGGAGGGAAAACTTGGGTTGCAAGATTCTCTCCACAGGGCTGCAAGGGTCCACACAGCACCTGCACACTGGTCAATCCACTCCAGGGGAAGCCCAGTAATGGTAACCTGCCTGATAGGTGAATTTTGAAAGCCCAATTTTGAAGAAAATAATAAAAAAAATCTAAAAAGACTTGTCCTAGATATGTTTTCACCTCAGAGAACATATCATAACTGGAGATGCAGGGGGAAGGGTTGAGCTGGAGGTGTGGCTGGGAGTCTCCGCCCACAAGACTCTGTATTTTAAGATGTGTTCTGAGCACCAAGGAGGAACTCAAACCCATAGTACTTGTGTTCCATATTGGACGATAGAGAAAAGTGGTTTTCGATTGTTTAGGAAACCTAACCTCTTTTCAGCATTATTCTTTTTTTTTTTAAAGCAGAACTAACAAAGCTAACAAACGTTGTCTTTAATAATTCCCTATTTGGCGACTAGCTGCTTAGTAGCGCTAGTCGCCAGAATTATTACCTCTTCATGGAGAAATTTGAAGTGATCCTCGGCTGACAGCAGGACGGAGTGCGGACATCTTGCCCTAGTGACGTCCGCGCGCCTGCGCTGTAAGTCCCAGACGGCTGTAGGAGGTGTTGCTAGGAGCCATTCCGCTCCGGAAGGGACTGACAGCGTAGGCGCGCGGACATCACTAGTGCAAGATTTCCGCGCTCTGTCTTGCCTGTCAGCCGAGGATCACTTCAAATTTCTCCATGAAGAGGTAATAATTCTGGCGACTAGCGCTACTAAGCAGCTAGTCGCCAGATAGGGTATTATTAAAGACAACGTTTGTTAGCGATGTTAGTTCCGCTTTAACGATCTCATGAGTGGGGAAGACTACATGAACATATGAGCCGTAAACATAAATGTTTGCTTATATCTTGGAACAGGGATATACTCTAGCAGTTTTGACTGCTTTGACAAGCTTATCAATAGTAAATTTGTATGTCTTCTCTACTGCCCTCCTCAGAAAAGCCATCAGAATCTAATGAAGTGACAATGGCTGGCTATAAGTTCGGAGTCTTAAGAAAGGGAAGGAGACTGTCTGAGTCTGTCTAGAGGATCTAACAGCATTAAAAGCCTATTGAGTCATGCTTCTACACCATGACAGATAAGCAGATGTTAACTTTAATGCAAAAAAGCTAATTATTTTGGTGTATCCCTCATGAAAACCCATATTGCAAAAGCCACATCTTCTTCAGCCACGGAGATGGGTTATATGAGAGTCCTCGGCAGGCTAGTGTCTACACTAGTGGTGGTGCCTTTTCCGGTGCACACCAGGGAGCTTCAGAGACCTGTCATCCAGAAATGGTCCGGGAATCGTACACTTCTGAATCTGCACATCTCCCTCACTCCGGAAGCCAGAATGGACCTGCAGTGGTGGTTGCAACAGCGGCAACTTGGAACAGGGGAAATCCTCTGTGATCCCTGAATGAACTCTGGTCACGACATATGCCAGCCTGAGAGGCTGGGGGAGTGGTTCTGGGTCACCTGGGGAACCAGGGCAGGTGAACTGTGGAGGTGTCTCTTCAGACCATTAATGTTCTTGAACTCAGAGCGATCCGCCACATGGTAGGAGGTGAGGTACATTGTAGGTTGGGCAGAAGCACATGTTCTGGCCATCTCCGCCATTCACATTCCAGTGGTAGAAAAGTGCTGGCAGACTTCCTAAGTCCCCAAAACGTGGATCGGGAAGAGTGGGAACTCAGTCCGGGAGTGTTCCACCTGATTGTGCTACAGTTGGACTAACAACGATGGACCTGATTGCCACAAGGGACAACTGGAAGGTTCCAGCCTCCTGCTCCCGAAAAGAGGATCCTCTGGCTTTTGTCAAATATGTGATGGTGAGCGAAACACCTGGCTTGCCATCATCTTCTGAAGCTAGGATCTGGGTGCAGGAAGACATAGCAACGCCTTCTAGTGATTCACCACTGTCATTGTTACCTCCCCCCACCAGCTGATAGCAATTGCTCTGATCACACATGGGAATGTGGTGGAGTATAATCGCAGGCATGGAATCAAGCAACATTACTCGCCTTCCAGCCAATCAGCTTCTAGAGGGTTTCATTATCCCCCTGCTAGAACCTGATTACCTGGGAGGTGCGTAAGCATTAGGGATGAGCGAGCACCCCGATGCTCGGGTGCTCTGACCGAGCACCCCCTGATGCTCGAGTGCTCGGCCGAGCACCCGAGCCCCATTCAAATGAATGGGAGCACTCGAGCATTAAACCAGGCACCCCCTGCTCTGATGAGCGGAGGGTGCCTGGTCAATGTCCCCCTTCATCTCCGCTATGCCCCTCTTCCACAATGTCCCCCTTCATCTCCTATGCCATAGCGGAGATGAAGGGGGACATTGTGGAAGAGGGGCATAGCGGAGATGAAGGGGGACATTGTGGAAGAGGGGCATAGAGTCTATGCCCCTCTTCCACAATGTCCCCCTTCATCTCCGCTATGCCCCTCTTCCACAATGTCCCCCTTCATCTCCTCTATGGCATAGGAGATGAAGGGGGACATTGTGGAAGAGGGGCATAGCGGAGATGAAGGGGCACATTGTGGAAGACGGGCATAGCGGAGATGAAGGGGGACATTGTGGAAGAGGGGCATAGAGTCTATGCCCCTCTTCCACAATGTCCCCCTTCATCTCCGCAATGCCCCCTTCATCTCCGCAATGCCCCCGTACCTCCATTCCCTGGTGGTCCAGCGGAGCGTCTTCGGATCTGTGCCTCTTCCGGCACAGATCCTCTTCACCCGAACATGTCGGGCGAGCACATGGCGGTACTCGTACGAGTACCGCCATGTGCCGAGCAGAGCGATGCTCGAGCCGATCCGAGCATCGGCCGAGCACGCTCGCTCAACACTAGTAAGCATACATCCCCGCCAACTGGAGGCTGCCAATCACTTTGAACAGAGACCGGCATATAAAGCCAGTTTCTGTTCAGAGATAGAGACTGGCATATAATAGCCAGTACCTTTTCAAAATTCCTTCAATGGGACGTGGGAAACAGCCCGGTATGTACTGAACGGGAGGTCTGTGACTGTAAGCATGCCTGCCACCTCCAGAGGAGCCAGTGGCCATTTATCAGCAATTTGAATTATTTTTATCCAGTCAAAATAAGAATTTGTTTTACAAAAAAAAAAAAAAAAACCTATTAATTTGAAGTGAGATGCCCACTTCTTTTAACCCTTTGAGCGCTGAAGGGGTACCCCTCCGACACTCAAAGGGTTAACTGTGGCATCTCTTGGGGGCATTATTTCAAAAATAACGTCATCGGATTTTTTTTTTTAAAGCAGAACTTTCATGCCATTAATATTTTGCCCCAAAATATAAGTACTATAGAAATATGTATAGACTTACTTGTAGTTTCAAGTATAATTGCGGCATTAGCGAGAAAGAGAAATTTGCTTACCAATATTTCATTTTCTTCTGTGTATCTCCCCTTCACTGAAAAGTATGGGATTTTATTTCCTTCCTCCAGCTGGTAGGACCATCCGAATCAATTTAAATAGGTTATGCCCCCAACTCACTCTAGTTATACCTTTGTCCAAGCTGTAAAAGATATAATACATGTAGAGTTATTAGGGTGGGTGTGAAGTGGAGATACACAGAAGAAAAGGAAATATTGGTAAGCAAATTTCTCTTTCTTCTGTGTACTCCCCTTCACTGAAAAGTATGGTAACTTCCCAAGCCAAATATAGGGAGGGAGAATATCACATACTTAAATATTTATCAAGCCACAGATAACACATTCTCAGTCAAAGCAATGGATAAGAGGATTTTAGTTGTACCTGTTAAATCCTTTTCTCTTAGTCCATACAGGTTACTGATAACTCTGGGAGGCGATCTGCCCCTTTAAGTAGGCAGGAACATTTCTCTAAATGTATGCAGGGGGTGGAGCCTCCCTTCCCTCCTAGGCTGCAGCTTAGCCAACCAGCTCCAGAATGATTTGAGACATTAAATGTTGACTAGACAGTAGGAGAAGAAGACTCCTGTGAGCATGCCCCGAAGGACTCCCACATACTGCACAGGAGAGCCAAGCATGGTCCCTTGAACGGGTGGGAGACCAGTAACCTGTATGGACTAAGAGAAAAGGATTTAACAGGTAAGACTAAAATCCTATTTTCTCTGCCGTCCAATACAGGTTACTGGTAACTCTGGGATGTCCAACCATTGAGTTCCCCAGAGGTGGGAAGAAGGCAAGGACCAGGTGCAAGGCCCCCAAAGTCACCAGAACCTCTATGAACCAACCGGTCAAAGAAGCCCAACAAAACTGTCAACGGTCACTGAACAGGGGAAAAACATCCCAGGAACTGTTACACAGCACACTGAACTAGAGCCAACAGGGCTCAACAGCAAAGGAAGCACTAAGAATCTGAAAAGAAGATCCTAGACAGGCAAGACTGCCTCCAGGACCATCCTTCCAAAGCTGGCATCAGCCGAAGCCAGCACTACCGTGCACAGAGGACCAAGTGGCCACCCTGCACAGCTGATCAGCAGAAGCCTGATTCTTATAGGCCCAAGAGGCCCCAATAGACCTGGTGGAATGAGCCATGACCCGAAAGGGAACATGCTTATTCCTCAACTCATAGGCCCTACGAATAGTGGACTTGATCCATGACACAATAGTCACTTTGGATGCTGGTCTTCCTGCCCTAGGACCCTCAGTAATGATGAACAATGTGTTTGATTACCTGACAGATTCAGTGCGATGGACATAAAACTTGAGACAACGCACCACATCCAACAAGTGGAGATCCCTCTCCTTGTCAGAAGAGGGGTTAGGGCAGAAAGAGGGTACCACAATCTCCTGATTGATGTGAAACTAGGAGACCACCTTAGGTAAAAACTCCTTGGAGGTGCGAAGCACTGCCTTATCCTTGTGAAACACCAGATATGGTGGTTTACATGAAAGAGCTTGCAACTCCGCAACCCGGCGAACAGATACAATCGCCAGGAGAAAGGCCATTTTCCACGTCAAGAGACGTAGAGGAATAGTAGCCAAAGACTCAAAGGGAGGATGTTGAAGAATGCCCAAAACCAAATTAAGATCCCACTGAGAAGCGGGACTCCGGAAGGCAGGACAAACATGAGCAACGCCCTGGAAGAAAACCTTGATATCAGGAAGGATAGCAATGCCCTTTTGAAAGAAAACAGAAAGCGTAGAAGTCTGAACCTTAAGAGAACTCAAACTGAGTCCCTTATCCACACCGTCCTGCAGAAAAGCCAGGACAGTAGGTAGATCAAAATCAAAGGACAGATCCCTGTCAGCACACCAAGACACAAAGGTTGACCAGACACGGTGAGAGATCTTGGAAGAAACAGGCTTATGGACACTAAGCATAGCAGTCACCACAGCGGAAGAAAAAGGTGAAATTTCCTCTGTGTCCTTCCACGGCAATGGACTGTGGGTATTAACTCCGCCCTCAAGCTGGTAGGATCAGTCAAAAACTATAAAACGTCAGTTCCTTCCCATTTGCTCAGTTATTCCTCTTAACCAAGCTGTAAAATATGCAAAGAAGACAACATTAGAAGTATACAGGATAATTATAATAACACCTTTATATTTAAACAATATATATATATATATATATATATATATATATATATATATATATATATATATATATATATATATATATATAAATACACACACACATACACACAGCATGGAACGATACTGAATACCATAGGAAAGGGTTGCCGTGGAAGGACACAGAGGAAAACAAAATATCGGTGAGTAAATTTCACCTTTTCCTGTGTCCAATCCACGGCAATGGACTGTGGGACTTACCAAAACAGTGCTCCAATGTCCAGGGAGGGAGATTATTCGGCAACAGAAATGGCTGCTTCCAGCACCTTCCTGACGTATTTTGCGTCTGCAGATGCTAAAACATCAAGCTTGTAATGTTTGATGAAAGTGGACACAGTAGCAGCCTTGCAAATCTCTTCTGGTGTGACAATCGCTTTCTGTGCCCATGAGGTGGATACTGCTCTGGTGGAGTGTGCTTTTATCCCTGTAGGCGCAATTAGTTTTGCTGATTTATAGGATAAATGAATGCAGTCTTTTATCCATCTGGCAATTGAAGCCTTTGAGGCTGCCGTGCCCTTATATTTCCCCGCGAAGTGGACAAAAAGAGACTGCGTCTTTCGAAAGGACTCTGTTCTTTGTAAACAAATCCGTAAACACCGGACTAAGTCAAGATTGTGCAATTCCTGTTCCTTTTTATTGGAGGGGTTTGCACAAAAGGAAGGAAGGATAATCTCCTGGCTAATATGGAATGTAGAAACCACCTTGGATCTGAATGATGCCTTTGGATGTAGAACAACTTTATCCTGGTGTAAAACTAAATATGGAGATACACATAATAATGCTTGAAGCTCACCAATTCTGCGGGCAGAAGTTACTGCGGTGAGAAAAACAGTCTTTAACGTCAAATGTTTCACAGAAATGGAATCCAGGGGTTCAAAATATTCATGAGAGGACAATTGCTGAAGTACTAGGTTTAAATCCCATGGAGGGATAATGTCCCTGATGGTTGGTTTTATCTTAGTGATAGATGTTAAAAATCTTCTAAAGACATACTGCTAAGCAAAAGGAAATGCTAGGATAGCCGAAATGGCTGATAATTGAACTTTAATAGAAGCAGGTCTAAGGCCTTTTTGGAACCCTTTTTGTAGGAAATCCAGAATTCGTTCTGGGGATAAACTGTCCCGATCCAAACCTCTGTTCTTGCACCAATTGATTTATATTTGATGGAACTTTTTTGAAATACATCAGGTAATTTAACTGAGGCATCCTGCTGTGTCCTCTGGCCCAGGGAACTATCTGCTAGGCTGAGGCTAAATTCCCCAACAGTCTGAAAAACTCTTGAGCCGTTTGCACCTGGTGCCTCAGAAATTGTGATGTTTGGAACTGAAGGCGCTCCTGTCTTTCTTTTGATAGTTGCTACCTCCAGTCTGCTGTCGAACTGGATTCCTAGGAATAATATCCTCTGAGATGGTTGTAGCTGGCTCTTGTCCAGATTTATTACCCATTCTAGTGTCTGCAGAAGCTGTAGACATCTTGCTGTACTCTCTTTTGCCCGTTCCTCTGAGTTTTCTACAATCAGCAGATCATCTAGGTATGGCAATATTTGAATCCCTTCCTGACGTAAGGCAGCTATTGCAACGGCCAGTATCTTCGTGAAGACCCTGGGTGCCAATGCGAGACCAAATGGTAGTACTCTGTATTCATAATGGTGATGCAAGACATGAAACCTCAGGAATCTCCTGTGAGTTGAGTGAACTGGGACATGGTAGTAAGCATCCCTGAGGTCTATCCTGGTTAGAAATGCTCTGGGATGAACTATCTTGAGATCTGTTGTTACGGTTTCCATCTTGAAACTCTGGAGTTTGAGATGCAGATTTATGTCCTTGAGATCCAAGATGATCCACAAATCCCTGGAAGGCTTGGGAACCGAGAAAACTGTTGAATACTATCCACGGTATTATTGATCCTTCGGGACAAATTCTATTACCCTATTGAGAAGCAAGTCCCTGATAGCCTGCCTCATTCTGCTTGCCAGAATAGGATTCCTGATCTTTGTTTTCTTGAATCTGTGTCTCACTGGGACGGTCTTGAATTCTAAGTTGTATCCCATCCTCAGGATCTGACAAACCCATTTGTCTGGGTTTAGGTCTTCCCATGCGTCCCTAAAATTCTCCAGCCTGCCCCCTACTGGAGAAACTGATGGGATCAACTCTGCTTCATTGTGTGTTTTGGGTGAACTTGGATTTCCTTTGGAAATCCCTACGGCCTCTAGACCTGTTACCTTGTGCAGTTCCTCTTTGTCTCTGATCATAAGACCTGCCAGGTCTGTATCTCCTTGCATCACAAACGGATTGTTTCTTGGAAACGGACGCTCTAGGTGAGGATGATCTGACTCGTCTCTGCTGTGGAAGAAATTGACTCCTACCTCCCGACGATTGTCTTATAATGTCTTCCAATTGGCCAACAATTTGTTTCCCGTGAACGGGAGAGACACTAGCTTGTTCTTGGATGTTGCGTCAGCCTCCCAAGATCTGATCCAAATGGCTCTGCGGCTGGTTATGGATAAGGCAGATGATTTCGCCAGGCCTCTGATAGTGTCCAATTATGCATCGCATGAAAAGTTGATTGTGTCTTTAATAGGTGTCAATTCCTTCAAGAGATGACATCTGGATACAGAGGAGTCCAGTTTCTCTTCAAAGTCATTGATCCAAATCTTTAAGGTTCTGAACACACAGGCCATAGCAGTCGCAGTCTTCATATTTTGGTCAGTCACTGAGAACTGCTTCTTTAATGCTGAATCAGCCCTTTTGTCCATAGGATCTCTTAGAGTGGTCCTATCACGGTTCCCGTGATCTGGCTGTCACTCTTTGTTGTGGTGTGTTCCCATTGGCTGAGCTTTGTTTGACCCACCCAGTATGGCCTTCATATACTGGGCCTCTGGCACCTGTCAGGTGCCCTTTTGTGGTGTTCCTGTACCAGTGTTACTGTGTTTCTGTGTTCCTGCGTACCGACTTGGCCCGTCTGACTACTCTCATTGGTTCTTGCTCCGTGATTCGACCCGGCCTGGCTGACGTTCCTGCTCCGTGATCTGACCCGCTTGTCTGATGTTCCTGCTCCGTGATTTGACCCGGTCTTGCTGACGTTCCTGCTCCATGACCTGATCTGGCTATCCTGACGACCCTGCTTGTGTTCCAGCTGTTATCCTGATCCTGTGTCGGTTTGGCGACATTCTGACTTCCGCTGTGCTGATACAGAAACAGACCGAGTTGTTGCCTCAGATTCACTGGGCCTCCCATTAACTCTTGCAGAGCACTGTTGACTCAGTTACACTGAGCCTCCGTTAACACTTGCAGAGCACTGTTGTCTCAGTTACATTGAGCCTTCCGTTACACTTGCCGAGCACTGTTGCCTCCGTTAACCCTGAGCCTTCCGCTTACACTTGCAGAGCATTCTAGCCTCCGTTACCGAGAGCCTTCTGTTAACACTTGCAGAGCATTGTGGCCTCCGTTTACACTGCGCTTCCGTTAACCCTTGCTGTTCGCAGTGATCTTGTTACTGTATCGGTCGGGTGCTATTGGCCCTATACACCTCAGCTCTTGCAGTGTACTTGGTCTCCGATTACCGCACCGGTCGGTTGCTATTGGCTCTAAACGCCTAAGCTCTTGCAGTGTACTTGGTCTCCGTTACCACACCGGTTGGGTGCTGTTGGCTCTAAACACCTAAGCTCTTGCAGTGTACATAGTCTCCGCTTACCGCACCAGTCGGGTTCTCACGGCTCTACTAGCTCTTGCAGAGTATTGGCCTCAGTTCCCTGCTCAGCACAGTAATAGTCTCAGTTCTGCCTTATTGACTGGTGCTCTTACATCTTGCACCACAGTCTCGCTCCTTTACCATCTTATGGGCGTTGTCATACACACCACAACAGAGACTGATTGCTTTCCATGAACTTTAACCCATGTTGTACTTGTATACTTGCTTATGCCTGTCCTGTGACAATATATGTTAATTTCCCTGTATACTGGGCCTGAGAGGGCATCTGTACATTATTGTCAATTTCCAGTCATACTATATTGCCTGTAGGAGGCAGGCTTTTCATGTCTTTTAATAAAACTGTGTTTTATTCTAACCTACTGGTCTGAGTGTCTTACAAAACCTTTACCGGTCCCGTCCTCCAGTAACAGAGTAGTGCGCTTTGATCTGAGCCACCAAAAATCAAAGTATCTCTGTCAGTTTTTAAAGCCCTCCTATAATATCTCCATAGTTGTTTTTTTGGATACTCCCTAGCTTCAAATCTATGAATCAATTCTTTAGCCTGCACTTTAAAGTAATTTCTATTGGTACAATTGCGTCTAAGGCACAAAAATTGTCCCCATGGAATACCACATTTTTGAGAAGGGAAATGGTGACTCGTTATCACAGTGCCTGTGATTCCTGTCAGTCTCATCTGTGGCAGACACTGATTTGCTGTGTTGGTTTGGCCTGCCCCCTGGTGACCTTTTCATACCTGGCTAGCACATCTGTCAGTTGCCCTTTCGTGGTGTTTCTAAGCCAGTTATACTGTTGCTGTGTTCCTGTGTTCCGGATTCCTGTGTACCGACTCGGCTTGTCCTGACTATTCTCCTGTGTTCCTGCTTGTGTATGATCCGGCCCATCTGACTACCACCCTTGGATCCTGACCCAGTTTGGCTGACGTTCCTGCTTGTGTATGACCCGGCTTTTATGACTACCTCCTGCGTGCTCCGACCCGGCCTGGCTGACTTCCCGATCCGAAGACCGACTCCTGCTTTCTACAGTGACCTGCATTCCAGTTGTCGCCGTCGCAACATTTCTATCTGCTGTTCCAGCTTTTGGTGTGACTGCCTTGCCTGGTGTACTCCGATCAGTGCAGTGTATTTACCTGTGCAGAGTTGTGCGTATGTGCGCCTCCCTCACACTGCAGAGCCTTGCTATACCGCTGAAAAGCCTTCGAGTAAAAGTGCTATTTAACCCTAGCAGTGCCGCCTGGGTCCCACTCTCTCGCTACTCCCGTAAGAGTCTTGTTCTCGGTGATACTACTGCTGAGTTCGCCGCTCTCCGTCGGCAGCTCCGTACATCCTTGCAGAGTATTCACATCCGTTAGGCCGGTTGGGCGCCTAAGACTCTCTCTTGTTTACTGGGCGATTCCGCTATACCGAGTGGTAGCAGGCACAGGCATCAGCATTTGCAATTCCGGTGGGGCTGTTGGCTCTAGCGTGTCTTATCCCGGTGTCCGGTTAAGTCTGAGGAGGCTTGGCAGCACTCGCATTGCAGGCCGGTTCCAATCACGCCCGTGGGGGCTATTTGCACTTGCACTAGTTGAAGCAGTTCCAGTAGGTACGCCCGAGGGGGCTACGTGGACTCCTGTGCTTCTTCTTACTGAACACTGTGGCGAGGCAGTCCTGTACCCAGCCTGTGATGAACTTGGTCTCCAGCACAGCCTAATAACACCCTGGGCGTTCCAAACATCCACATCTGAGACTGACTGTTATCAAGGACTTAACCCTCTGTGGGTATATGCAATTTCACTGCTGTGTAATTGTACTTATAATTCATTTGTGCATTTACAATTGTATCTACTAGTCCTTACTACTGGTGTATATCAACCGCCACTAAAGGGCGTACTTCTGCCTTAACTTATTTCAATAAAATTGTGTTTTATTTCACACACTGGTCTGAGAGTCTTAAAAAACCGTTACAGTATGAAAGGGCCATGACCTCAGACGGTAAGGGTGAAAGTAACACACAGAACATCCATTGGAGAATGGATGTCCATGAGCAGCGCATGGACCAATTGGCACTGGCTCTACAGACGTTACTCGAACGTACAGTACTTGTGGACAAGCCTAGTCCTAATCCGGTGGTCACCCCAGTCCTGACACCGGAAAATCCACTCATGGTCCCATCAGCTAATTCAAAAGGGCTAACGGCATCTGCACCGCTACCGTTAAGATATGATGGCGAACCTTCCCTTTGCAGGGGATTCATTAATCAACTAGAGATATTTTTGGAGTTGGCACCCCAGGCATTTCCTAACGACTGTAGTAAGGTCGGTCTTATGATATCTCTGTTGACGGGCAAGGCATTGGCATGGGCGAATCCGTTGTGGGAGAATGCCAGACCCTGCACTCTGAACTTTAGAGAATTCGTAAGAAAGTTCAGACGAGTGTTTGAGGTCCCTGGCAGGGCTGCCTCTGCTGCCAAAAGGCTGATGGAAATTCAGCAGGGCGAACGCACACTGGGCGATTATGCTATTGAATTCAGGACCTTGGCAGCAGAGGTGGGCTGGAACGATGAGGCCTTACTGGCTGCCTTTACTCAGGGTCTCTCCGAACAAATTAAGGATGAGATAGCCGCTTGTGATGTACCCAGCGATCTGGATGAATACATCGATTATGTCATGTTAATAGACTCTCGCATCCGAGAGAGACGGTTGGCTAAAAGGGCTAAAGCAAAAAACTATGGCCAGACCAGTTTCCTTAACCCACCCACACCACCCGTTCTTCCTGAGCGACCAATCGATAATTCTGAACCTATGCAATTGGCGTTCTCTAGGCTCTCTAAGGAGGAGAGATTATATCGTAGGAGGCAAGGTCTATGTCTATAGTGTGGCAAATCAGGACATCTTTTACGCAATTGTCCAGTTAGGCCGGGAAACGAACGCACCTAGGGTACCTTGGGGGACAGGCCCTAGGTGGTGTAGAACAGTCCCTAGATTCTAGCACCACTAAACCCACCATCCAGGTGGTCTTCGCTTGGGCGGACAAGGTAATCGAGGTCCTGGCATTGGTGGACTCCGGGGCAGCAGGCTATTTCATGGATCAGTCATTTGCCAACCTGCAGGGCATTCCTTTATGTAAGAAGGACTCTCCGGTAGCAATTGAGGCCATTGATGGCAGACCCCTGGAGCCTGCATTTATTACGCTTGAAACTATTCCAGTGACAATGACTGTGGGGGCTTGTCACAAAGAGCAGATACGATTTCAAATTATTCGTTCCCCGCACCATTCAGTTATTTTGGGGTTCCCATGGCTACAGGTACATAATCCCCAATTTGACTGGCAGAGACGTGAGGTTAACTCCTGGTCTGAATACTATAATAAGAACTGTCTCTCCTTACCTGTCAAGATTATGTGTACCTCTCCGGCTGTGCCAGCTGAATACGAACAATTCAGTAACGTGTTTAGTAAAGGAGAGGCCAGCGCATTGCCTGAGCATAGGCCATATGATTGCGCCATTGATTTGCCTCCTGGTGCGGTGCCTCCCAGGGGGCGCACTTACCCACTGTCCTGTGAGGAGAATAAAGCTATGGAGGACTATATTGCTGATGCCCTTGAGAGGGATATCATTCGGAAATCTACATCTCTGGCAGGTGCCGGATTTTTCTTTGTGAAAAAGAAAAGTGGTGAACTCAGGCCATGCATTGACTATCGTGGGCTGAACAAGCTTATGCCTAAGAATGCCTATCCGATTCCACTTATTACCGAATTGTTCGACAGATTGAAGGGCTCATCGATCTTTACTAAACTTGACTTGCGAGCCGCCTATAATCTGGTCAGAATTAAAGAAGGTGACGAGTGGAAAACGGTGTTTAATACCAGAACAGGGCATTACGAATATCTGGTGATGCCATTTGGCTTATGCAATGCGCCTGCAGTATTTCAGGAATTTATTAATGATATTCTACGAGACCTGCTCCAGTCTTGTGTGGTCGTATATCTAGATGATATATTAATTCACTCTGCCAACCTCTCCCAACATATCAAAGATGTTTCAGAAGTCCTGCTCCAACTTCGCAAGCACAAGCTATTCTGTAAGATAGAGAAGTGCGAATTCCATACATCTCAAGTACCATTCCTGGGTTTCGTTATCTCAAAAAATGGCATTGCCATGGATCAGGAGAAGTTGGCAGCAGTCCTGCAATGGCCTCGTCCTAAAGGGTTAAAGGCCATCCAAAGATTCTTAGGTTTTGCGAACTATTATAGGAAGTTCATCCAGAACTTTTCCACGATTGTTAAACCTTTGTCAGATTTGACTCATAAGGGCGCTTCTCCCTCTCAGTGGTCCGAGGCAGCGGAGACCGCATTTGTTACCCTGAAATCTGCCTTTGCATCTGCTCCTGTACTGTCCCACCCTAATCCCTCCCTGCCATTCACGTTGGAGGTTGACGCTTCTGAGGTTGGGGTTGGAGCAGTACTCTCCCAACGTCCTGTGGGAGGTGGCGCCTTGAGGCCTTGCGGTTTTTTCTCTAAGAAATTGTCCAGTGCGCAGAGCCACTATGAGATTGGGGACAGGGAACTGTTGGCCATTATCCTAGCTCTGAAAGAGTGGCGTCACCTTTTGGAGGGTACTCAGACTCCGGTACTTATCCTTACTGACCATAAAAATTTAACTTATCTCTCCGAAGCCAAAAGACTGTCCTCCCGACAAGCTAGGTGGGCACTTTTTTTGTCGCGATTTAATTTCCTAGTGTCTTATCTTCCTAGCTCAAAAAATATTAAAGCTGATGCGTTGTCTCGTCAGTTCGCTTCTGACACTGAGAGGGAGGAGGAACCTGTTCCTATCATTCAGCCAGATCGCATTCTGGCCACTATCCGTACCACCATTACCTCGCCTCTGGGGGAGGAGATATTGGCATCACAATCTAGGGCACCCCCTGAGACCCCTGTGGGGAAGTGTTTCATAGATGTGCCATTCCGTGTCCGTTTGTTGGAAACTTATCACGCTTCTAAAGCGGCTGGGCATATTGGTAGGGACCAACTAACATAGTAACATAGTAACATAGTAGATAAGGCTGAAAAAAGACATGCGTCCATCAAGTCTAGCCCATGCCAATAACACCCCTGTTGATCCAGAGGAAGGCAACAAAAAAGCCCTCTGGAGCAATTTCCAATGTAGGTGTGTGTGTGAGTGTGTCAAATAGTTCCCCGGCTCAATATCCTATTTGCTTTGAAGCCATCTGTCATAACTGTCAATATTGTTCTGTGCTAGATAGGCATCCATTGCTTTTTTGAATGCAGTTACATTATCTGCAAGCACAGCATCCCGAGGCAAAGAATTCCATAGCCTTACCGCCCTTACTGTAAAGAATCCCTGCCTGTGTTTTAGTCGAAAGCGCCTTTCCTCAAGTCTTAATGGATGACCTCTTGTTCTTAGCTCAGCTCTTTGCATAAATAATTCATTGGATAGTTCTTTGTATTGGCCTTGAATGTATTTGTAAATGGTAATCATATCACCCCTTAGACGTCTCTTTTCTAATGTAAACAAACCCAGTTTGGCTAGTCTCTCTTTGTAACTCAGATCCTCCAATCCCTTTATCAGTTTTGTTGCACGTATCTGCACCTTTTCCAGTTCAGTAATGTCTTTTTTTAGAACAGGCGCCCAAAATTGTACTCCATATTCTAGATGAGGATTTATACAGAGGTAGGATAATATTAGCATCCCTTGCTTCTACACCTCTTTTTATGCAGGCTAGTACTCTATTTGCTCTTGCAGCAGCTGAGTGACTCTGCACACTGCTGTGAAGAATATTGTCTATCAGTACACCTAAATCTTTCTCTAATGAGGATTTCCCAAGTTGTTTCCCATTTAGAGTATATGTAGCAAGTTTGTTTCTACAACCCAAATGCATAACCTTACATTTATCTACATTAAATGACATCTGCCACTTTTCTGCCCATTCACTTAGTTTATCTAAATCCTTCTGTAGGGAAAAAACATCGAGCTCTGTATGTATTTCCTTACATAGCTTAGTGTCATCAGCAAAGATTGAGATGCTACTTTCAATTCCCACTTCTAGATCATTAATAAACAAATTAAAAAGCATTGGGCCCAGGACTGAACCCTGCGGTACCCCACTTATAACCCTAGACCAATTTGAAAAAGTTCCATTTACAACAACTCTCTGCCATCTATCATTTAACCAGTTCTCAATCCATGTACAGATACCACCACCCAAACCGAAGCCTTTTAATTTATGCAGTAACCTGTTGTGAGGCACTGTGTCAAAGGCTTTTGCAAAATCCAAGTATACTACATCAACAGCAATTCCCCTGTCCAAATTACTACTCACTCTTTCATAAAATGCAAGTAAATTAGTCTGACATGATCTGTTCTTCATGAAACCATGCTGATTCCTACTAATGATATTGTTTGTCTTCACATAGTTCTGAATACTATCAGTTAATAACCCTTCTAGTATCTTACCCAATATGGAAGTCAAGCTCACAGGTCTATAATTTCCTGGTTTGGATCTTGCTCCCTTTTTAAACAATGGAACTACATCAGCTTTCCTCCAATCACAGGGCACTATGCCTGATGAAAGCGACTAGTCTGGTCTCTTTCGCAATTATTTTGGTGGCCTAACTTGAGAGCCGATTGCGCCACTTTTACTGCAGCCTGTACCACCTGTGCCTGTGCCAAGACCCCTAGGCATCTCCCCGTGGGCTTACTGCAACCGGTGCCCAAAGGAGACCGTCCTTGGTCTCATATATCCATCAACTTTTTGGGAGAATTACCAGCCTCTAGGGGATTTACGTTCATTCTTATGGTGGTCGATAGATTCTCCAAGATTTTGTGCCTCTGACTGGCCTTCCATCGGCCCAGGAATTGTCTGTAGTCTTTTCTAGGGAGGTGTTCCGCCTGCACGGAGTATCCAGATTGATTGTATCCGACCGTGGGAGCCAGTTCGTTTCTAGGTTTTGGAGGGCATTTTGTGGCCAGATGGGCATCCAATTGTCATTTTCCTCCGCCTACCATCCCCAAACGAATGGGGCCGCTGAGCGTGCCAATCAGGGACTGGAGCAGTTCCTGTGTTGCTTTATCACTGATCATCATGACAATTGGGCTGACCTGTTGCCATGGGCTGAGTTTGCCAGAAACTGTGCGGTTAATTCATCGTCCGGGAGCTCTCCGTTTCTCGTTAATTATGGGTTCCAGCCTTGTCTGCTCCCGGACTCCTTTCAGGCGCAGCAGATTCCTGCTCTGGCCGAGCATTTGGCACAGCTTCGTTCCACTTGGTCACAGGTTCAGAGGTCCCTCAGTCAGTCATTTAGGCGACAGCAAAGGCACGCTAATCGCAGACGTCTTCCAGCGGTCTCCTTTCAAGTGGGGGACAGGGTATGGATGTCATCCAGAAACCTTAACTTACAAGTGCCTTCCAACAAACTGGCTCCCCGGTTTATCGGTCCATTTAAGATTATCCACAAGATTAATCCGGTTTCTTATGCTCTGGAACTTCCACCCTCAATGCACATTCACAATGTGTTCCATGTGTCGCTCCTGAAACCCTTGGTGTGCAATCGCTATACTACTATGCCAGTGATTCCTGGGACGGTGGACATCCAGGGCCAAGAGGAGTATGAGGTTCAGAGTATTATTGATTCTAGGAGATTTAGAGGAAAGCTGCAATATTTGGTTCATTGGAAGGGCTATGGTCCTGAGGAACGTTCTTGGGTTGATCAAGGGGACCTCCATGCACCTAGATTACTACGCAGCTTTCACTCCAAATACCCTTCTAAACCCAGACCTCGAGCGGGGAGAGGGGGTCTTTGAGAGGGGGGTACTATCACAGTGCCTGTGATTCCTGTCAGTCTCATCTGTGGCAGACACTGATTTGCTGTGTTGGTTTGGCCCGCCCCCTGGTGACCTTTTTATACCTGGCTAGCACATCTGTCAGTTGCCCTTTCGTGGTGTTTCTGAGCCAGTTATACTGTTGCTGTGTTCCTGTGTTCCGGATTCCTGTGTACCGACTCGGCTTGTCCTGACTAATCTCCTGTGTTCCTGCTTGTGTATGATCCAGCCCGTCTGACTACCACCCTTGGATCCTGACCCGGTTTGGCTGACGTTCCTGCTTGTGTATGACCCGGCTTGTATGACTACCTCCTGCGTGCTCCGACCCGGCCTGGCTGACTTCCCGCTCCGAAGACCGACTCCTGCTTTCTACAGTGACCTGCGTTCCAGTTGTCGCCGCCGCGACATTTCTATCTGCTGTTCCAGCTGTTGGTGTGACTGCCTTGCCTGGTGTACTCCAATCAGTGCAGTGTATTTACCTGTGCAGAGTTGTGCGTATGTGCGCCTCCCTCACACTGCAGAGCCTTGCTATACCGCTGAAAAGCCTCGAGTAAAAGTGCTATTTAACCCTAGCAGTGCCGCCTGGGTCCCACTCTCTCGCTACTCCCGTAAGAGTCTCGTTCTCGGTGATACTACTGCTGAGTTGGCCGCTCTCCGTCGGCAGCTCCGTACATCCTTGCAGAGTATTCACATCCGTTAGGCCGGTTGGGCGCCTAAGACTCTCTCTCTCTTCCGCTATACCGAGTGGTAGCAGGCACAGGCATCAGCATTTGCAATTCCGGTAACTACGCCCGTGGGGCTGTTGGCTCTAGCGTGTGTTATCCCGGTGTCCGGTTAAGTCTGAGGAGGCTTGGCAGCTCTCGCATTGCAGGCTGGTTCCAATCACGCCCGTGGGGGCTATTTGCACTTGCACTAGTTGAAGCAGTTCCAGTAGGTACGCCCGAGGGGGCTACGTGGACTCCTGTGCTTCTTCTTACTGAACACCGTGGCGAGGCAGTCCTGTATCCAGCCTGTGATGAACTTGGTCTCCAGCACAGCCTAATAACACCCTGGGCGTTCCAAACATCCACATCTGAGTCTGACTGTTATCAAGGACTTAACCCTCTGTGGGTATATGCAATTTCACTGCTGTGTAATTGTACTTATAATTCATTTGTGCATTTACAATTGTATCTACTAGTCCTTACTACTGGTGTATATCAACCGCCACTAGAGGGCGTACTTCTGCCTTAACTTATTTCAATAAAATTGTGTTTTATTTCACACACTGGTCTGAGAGTGTAAAAAAACTGTTATACTCGTAAAGTGCAGTAAGGTATTACATGCCGTGTCTTTCCAATATGGAAAAATTACCCCATCTTCCTTAAAAATGCGTAAATACAAAAATTCAACCATATTTTTACTTACAACTATGGAGATGTTATAGGAGGGCTTTAAAAACTGACAGAGATACTTTGATTTTTGGTGATGGTGTTGTAAGAAATAAAGGAGATGATGATGAGAATATAGTTCGGTTTATTTCTACTTTTTGTAACCTATGGGATGATCTGCGAAGAATTTTGGCATGTATTGACGGTGGATGATGATTTAAGAAAACTAGTGGGGGAACGCCCATCAATGGTTGCCAGAAGGGCGAGAAATTTGCGTGACCATTTGGTGCAGTCTGAATTTAAAAGGGAAACTGCAATAAATTGGTTGATTAAAAGGCAAATTTCGGGTATGTACCAATGTGGATCATGCAAAACTTGAAAATTTCTTAGGATTGGGAAATGTTTTGCCAACGGTATAGGTGATAAAAATTATAATATTCATCAATTTTTAAATTGTAAATCGGAGGGGGTGGTTTATATATTCTTTTGCCCCTGTCAAAAGATATACGTTGGTAAAACTATGAGACAGCTACGTAGGAGAATACTTGAACACGTGGGAGATGTGATCAATAAAAGATTAGATAGCCCAACTGCACGTCATTTTTGGGACAAACATGCGGGATCAGTAACTGAATTGAAGGTAATGGGCATTGATTCACTTCAGAAGTCATTAAGAAGAGGAGATAGAGATAAACTTCTCCTCCAGAAGGAAACTAGACGGATATTTGAATTGGATGCAATGGGCAAATATGGGTTAAATGAGGAGATTAAATACCACATGTTTCTGTAGTTCTATTATGTGGCTGTCTCATTCAAAAAGTTTTTTGTGAACTATTTTTAGTTATTTTATAGGTATTTACTCCTTACTTTTGAGGGGTTTTATTTTTATTATGATTAGACTAGATGTAAGTGGGTTTTTAGGTATAAGGTTTGGTGTTGGTTTCAGGATATTATGTATCTCTGATTTGGGCTCTGACTGCTGGTGCAACCCGGGTAATGCTTATGTTATACGAATTCCCTTTAAAGATTTGGTATTCAATTAATGTATGTGTTTATTGGTGGATTTGAATCACATACATCCGGTCAGAGTTTATTTAAGACCGGAGGGGGTTTAATTCGTTTATGCACTACCTTGAGAAAGCCCAATATTGATGGGCGAAACACGTTGGAGTATTACCCTGTGCTATACCCTGGATGTATGTTATGGTGTGAAGCAGACGCCAGTACGGATATTTATGGCGATTATTAGTGCACTGTTTGGGACAACATGCTGGAATCCTGCCATTAGCCTGCTAATATAGAACTTCAGAACCATAGTGATCAGAGTGTGAGATCTTTACTGTGAAAGGTGGAGTGGTGAGCGGAGAATGGCATAAGAACAGTGAGATCGTTGCTGTGTTCCCGGTATTCTACCGAGATCTTTAAAGGTTCTTTAAAGGCATTAGCAATATGGCTATGAATGGTTTGGAGAAGAGCTTTTACTTTTGCTTGCACTAATATTTTCTGTCCTACGGCTGTTTGATAACGCTAATTACCAGCACTAATACATTGGCTTCGCTATTACTAACTGCTTTGACCAGCCTGGAACTAATGGAACTTGTTAGAGTGACATCAATATCAGTTACTAGTGTTTTATACACAGATACTGTTTCACCGTAGCATGCTCCAACCTACGGATCCTGCATTGGATACAATATATATATATATATATATATATATATATATATATATATATATATATATATATATTATATATATATATATATATATGATATTGATTTGTTACTATGTGTCTGACGCATACTAATATATATATATATTGTGAATTTACAGCATTGGATTTAGTTATATAGATCCTTTTTTCTGGGACTTTGTAGGTTCGAGGTATTTTATGTCTGTGTTAATTTTGTATGTTATAGGGTAGGGAATTCTTGTCTTAGAGGTGGGGTCTGGGCGTATGTGTTTTTGTAGTCCACTACCTTTTGGATACTGCTTTTTTACATATGTATATTTTTTAGAATAAATTTGACTAAGTGTGAGTGCCTCTGTTTGGATCTTATCTTTTTCTCTTTTTTGTGTAATTTGTATTACTTATAAGATCCATGTGCACCCCATGCATGTTTATGCATGGTTTACTTGTCAATTGAGTGCTCAAGTATAATATATATATATATTTTTTACTAAGATGGATCTGAGGAGGTATAAGACTTCCTTCCTCCAGCTTGGTAGGACCAAAAATAACTGAGCAAATGGGGAAGGAACTGACGTTTTATAGTTTTTGATTGGTCCTACCAGCTTGAGGGCGGAGTTAATACCCACAGTCCATTGCCGTGGATTGGACACAGAGGAAAACCTTTCTTCCTTAAAATCGAGGATTCAACCTCCAGGCCCTCAAATTGAGCCGATGAACATCTTCCTTCCACAGGTAACCCTGCAAAAGAAGATCCAGATGGGATGGAGCGGAAAGGGCTCCATCACAGATAGCGCCAGAAGATCCGGATACCAAGACTGACAAGGCCAATCAGGAGCAATCAGGATGACCGGGCAATGGTCCATCTTTAGTTTCCATAACACCCTTATCAACATTGGAAGGGGAGGAAAGATGTAGGCCAGAGGGAATGTACAAGGAATGGACATGGCATCGACAGCTAGAGCCAGGGAGTCTCTCCACTGAGAGCAGAACACTGGAACCTTCCTGTTGTGTCGCATTGCCATCAGATCCACATGGGGCATCCCCCATCTCTGAACAAGGAGTTGAAACACCTTGGGGTGCAACTCCCACTCTCCACTGTGACGACTGAGGAAGTCTGCCATGATGTTGTCTACACCTGGAATGTGCACAGTGGAAATGACAGGAACATGAACCTCTGCCCAGGACAGAATGGCCTTGACCTCTAACGAAGAGGCAAGACTTCTTGTTCTGCCTTGTCTGTTGATGTAGGCCACTGACGTGGCGTTGTCGGACTCCACTCGGACTGGACAATCCTCCAGTTGAGACACCCAATGATGGAGAGCATGAAATATCGCTCGAAGTTTCAGGATGTTGATTGGGAGAAGGGACTCCTCCATGGACCACTTCCCCTAAGTGCTGAAGCTCCCCAGAACAGCTCCCCAGCCCGAGAGGCTGGCATCCGTCGTGACCGTGGTCCAGTAGGGAATCAAATTATCTCCCTTTCAGCAGATTGGAAAGGTCCAGTCACCACTCCAAGCTCAATTCCACATGAGTGGGAAGGGACAACGATAACCTCTGATGATCTGTTCGATCCCTGAACACCTGTATCACAAACCTCTGAAGTTCCCTGGTGTGAACCATGGCAAATGGAACCGATTCTATCGTGGAGATGAACTTCCCCGCCAGAGAAGACAGCCTCTGAACTGGGACCAGATCCCGAGACAGAATTGCTGATACCCTGTTGGCAATTTGATGGGCTACTGCATCCGGTAGAAACACCATGCTCCTCTGAGTATCGAATAGAAGACCCAGGAAAATCAATTGCTGGGATGGGACAAGATCCGACTTCTCCAAGCTGACAATCCATCCGTGATGGGTGAGGACTTGGATGCAGGCCTGAACTTGCTCATGAAGAAGGTCCGCCGATGTGGCTTTCAGTAGCAAGTCATCCATGTAAGGAGTCACTCTGATGCCGTTTCGATGGAGAACGGATATCAAGGCCCCTAGAACTCATTGAAAAACCTGAGGAGCCGTTGTCAGACCAAATGGAAGAGCTAAGAACTGAAAATGTCCTCTGTCGCAGCCAAAGCGCAGGTACCTCCTGCTCTCCTGATGGATTGGGATGTGTAAATACACATCCTTAAGGTCCAGAGAAGCAAGGAACTCCTCCGGAGACATGGCAGCGATCACTGTGCGCAGAGACTCCTGATGATAGTGGGTCCTGTTCACAAAGAGGTTTAGATCCTTCAAATACAAAATAGGGCGACATCCGCCATCCTTTTTGTCTACCACAAAGAGGTGCAAAGTCAAACCCAGAACTCCTGTCTGAAAGAGGCACTGGCTCCAGGACATCCTTGTCCAGAAGAGCCTGAACAGCGCCGTTGAACAGACAGTGTTTGTCGGCGTCTTGCGGAGTACGAGAAAGACGAAAGCGAAAGGGAGGAAGAGAGTAGAAAGGGATCTTGTATCCCTCTGTCACCACTTGTAAAACCCATGGGTCCGAGATAGAATCTTCCCAAATCCCGCGAAAAAGTCACAGACGACCACCCACAGCAGGATGCGGACCCGGGTTCGGTGAGTCATGCCGAAGCAGTCTTGGCAGCCTTGGGCTTCCATTGCTGTTTGGGCTTGGAGGAGGAACATGGAGCTGACGGAATCGCCTGGTTCGTCGAACGTGTCTCAGTTTGAAAGTAACGAAAGGACCGGTTGCGTTTAAACGGCAACTTCTTCTTAAAGACCAAGGGCAGGAGAGTACTCTTACCCAAACAAGGAGGTACCCTGAAAAGGCAAAGAAAGTAAGACATTCTTGGAAGCAGTGTCAGCAGACCAGATCTTGAGCCAAAGAGCACGCCTGGCTACCACAATAGTAGTAGAGGCCTTTTCCATTATGCGGACGGCATCAAAAGCAGCAGCAGATACATAGTGTTGCACTTCAGAGATATTGGCAAGAAGACGCAATTTCTCTGAAGTAGGCACATCCTGACGGACAGCCGTAGTGAGTTGTTCAGTCCAGACTGCATTAGCCCGGTTAACCCACGCAACAGCAAATGCTGGACACATAGCGGTACCAATAGAAGCAAAAACTGACTTGAGGGAAACCTCAAGTTTCTTGTTAGTCCAGTCATTCAGCGCAGAAGCGTCAGAGACAGGTAAAGCAGTAGATTTAGATATGGGGTCATCAACTTTAGGGGGATGAACCCATTTAGCCAGCTTCAGAAAAGGGATAAAGCTTAGCAAATTTTCGGGACTTCCACGCCTCAGAAACCAAACGGTCAAATATGGGGTTAGGAGGAAAATAAGTAGGGGGCTTAGTGGGCTCCTGAAAAACATCAGAAGGAACCTCCTGGACCAAGGGAATGTTGAGTGTTTTTAATGCGGCCCTAATCAGTCCCTCAGCGGATGGTTCAGGATCAGCTTCAAAGGGATCCCCAAGGGACCTAGAAGACTCCAAAACAGTACCATCCTCAACATCTGAATCTAGCAACAATTCTTCCTCAGAAGAATCTGACACATCAGGTGCCCCCTGTGGTTTAGGCAGGGAAGACCTGATAGTAGAGGGAGGTCTGCCACATTTGAAGTGCCCCCTGTATCTGGGATGGAAAGAGATGTAATGTGGACCTAAGGTCCCTAGTTGCAGCCTTAAACGCTTGCACCCAAGCTGGCTCAATAGCATGGTTGGGAGTCCCTGGGTTGCTGTCAGGAACCTCAGACTATGCTGGGCATAAATGACCAGAGAACTCTCTACGTAGCCCTGCGTGACAGGAAGAGCAATGCGCAATGGGGGATACTGAGACCCCAGCCTCCTTAGTCTTAGGCCTAGCCCCAAGCTCCAGCGGTATAGACATTCTCACAGTGTCAAAATAACCAACTGTACAGTAAATCACCCAATTACAGTGTGGAAGATTAATATTTCACCCCAGAAACGCTAAATATAGACTTATCTGGCAGGCAAAGGGTTAATCTGCAGAGAAGAGAAGGACAGTTCAAGCCCTGCGTAGGATACTCGCTGAGAAAAGTTCACAAAATGGCTGCCGTGACGGGAGCTAATCGCTCGTGGGAAATGTAGTTTTTCCCAAAAAGTACCCCAAAACAGTGCTCAAAGCCCCCCAACACACTTGAACTATAAACCGGATGATAGAGCAAGGGTAGACAATTAAAATGAGCCCACTCTAAAATTGCTATGTGAAGCGGTTGCAGAGATACGTCCCAAACAGTGTTGTCCCATAGAAAGTAAATGGAGCCATGGAGTCTATGCGGTAAAGCACGCCTTAAAGGCGCAGTACACAATTTTAAGAAAAGTTAAAGGTAGGGAAAGTGCCAGAAACCCCCCCAAAAACATGCCAAACCAGCAGACAAAGGGTTAAGTTACCACATAAACCTGCTCCAAATACCCAACAGACAAACAAATATACCCAATGAGTGCAGGAGTGCACAATGAGAACTCCCAAACATAAGCCCAGCAAAGGGGTACTGTGGGACAAGTGGACCTGCAGCACTCGAAGGGTAGCTCACCTTTCCTGCAGATCTTCTGTCTTCAGATTACCATGCAGCAAGAATTACCTCAGAGGGTAATCCCTGGGGAAGCACTTGTACCTAAGATTTTCCCCCTCAGGGCTTAAGGTCCACCAAAAAGCACCTGGATACTGAGCTAGCCACATTGGAGGGCATTTGTCAGTCATGGTAATCCACCTAATGGTGGTATTACATATCTGACAGAAAATAAAAAAAGAAACTAAAACTATAGAAGAATGTTCTCCACCTGGTGCTGTCGCACCGAGGAACAAATCATTCTGCAGCTGGTTGGCTAAGCTGCAGCCTAGGAGGAAAGGGAGGCTCCACCCTCTGCATACATTTAGAGAAATGTTCCTGCCTGCTTAAAGGGGCGGATCTCCTCCCAGAGTTACCAGTAACCTGTATTGGACAATAGAGAAAATAGAAATTCCGAAGAAATTTTTTTTTTACCTTATTGAGGAATAGCTGCTTGTAAAACTCCTCTTCCAAATTTTGTGTCTGTAGAGGCATTGATATCCAGTTTATAATGTTTTATAAAGGTGTATATAGACTTCCATGTGGCTGTGTTACATATTTCTTCTGGAGATGCATTAGCCTTTAATGCCCATGATGTGGCCATTGCCCTGGTTGAATGTGCTTTGATTTTAAGAGGTGGTTTTAAATTAGCCTCTTTGTATGCTAAGATAATACATTGTCTTATCCATCTAGCTATGGACTGCTTAGATGCAGCTTTGCCCTTTTTCCCACAAACTGGATAAACAGGTTATCTGATTATCTAAATAGATAGAGATACACCTGACCACATCCAATGAGTGTAGTATTTTTTGTCATTCATTGGATTAGCGCAAAATGACGGTAAAATTATGTCCTGATTCAAGTGAAATTCTGAGATCACTTTTCCCCTGAAGGATGGTTTCATCCTAAGGACTACTTTATCCTGATGAAAGGACAAATAGGGGGCCTGACAAGACAGGGATTGCAGTTCATTAACCCTCTTAGGCGAGGTAATAGCCGATAAAAATACAGTTTTCCAAGATAAGAGTTTTACAGGGATTTTTTTAGAGGCTCAAACTTTGGGGAATCAATAAGCTGTGTTAGAACAATATTCAAATCCCATTCTGGCACAATCTCTCTCATTCTTGGGCGAACTTTCTCAATAGCCCTAACAAATCTTTTAACCAGGTCTTCTTCTGCCCAGTGCCTTGCCAGGACCGCAGAGAGAGCTGAAATCTGAACTTTTATTGAGGCAGGGCTTAATCCCATATGGAAACCATTTTGCAGAAAATCTCTGCTTGGCAGTGTCCAAGGTTCTTGTATGGACATTCTTATCAATTCCGAATACCATGCGCGTCTCGACCATCTGGCAGTGATCATGATGACTTCCAGCCTTTCCTTCCTTACTTTCCTGAGCACTCCTCTTATCAAGGGAATAGGAGGGAAGATGTATGCTAGAGAGTCCATGAATGCTTTAGCACATCCTGTCCCACTGCATTGTCCGTTTTCCACCTGGAGAAGAAATTCCTGCAGTTTGCATTCTCTGGGCTGGCCATCAGATCTATTACAGGGGCTCCCCATTTCCTGATGATATGTTGAAATACTTGCTGATTAAGTGACCACTCCCCTGGGTGTACTTTGGTTCTGCTTAGGTAGTCCACTCGTACATTCTGTATACCTGCTATGTGGGAGGCAGATATGGCCACCACGTTTCTTTCTGCCCAGCTGAAGATGTGTGCCAGCTCTTTGTTTAGGGTTATGCTTTTTGTGCCCCCCTGATTTTTGATGTACATCACTGCTGTCATGTTGTCTGACCTGATGTGAATTGCCCGATTTAATTTTGCCTGAAAGTGTTTTAGAGCATATCTTACTGCTCTCAGTTCTAGTACATTTATATGCAGGCTTTTTTCTGACGAGGACCACTGTCCCTGCGCCATTCTGGCATTCCAGACTGCTCCCCATCCTTGTGGGCTGGCATCTGTTGTTAGAATCTCCCAATTCAGATATCTGAGTGATGTTCCTCTTTGGAGATTTGCTTTCTTTGTCCACCAACTCACTTCCCTGCTAATCTCTGTTGTTAGGTGAATTCTCTGCAGAGGGTTTTGCTGGTGTTTGTCCCATGATTTTAGAAAAAAGGACTGCAGATGTCTGGAGTGGAACCTTGACCATGGGACTACTTGTATGGCCGAGATCATTGTTCCCAGGCATTGCATAAAACGATGAGCATTGTGGCTCTTTTTCCTTTTTTCTTATTTTGTCTATTCTTTCTTCTGATAGGGTAATGCTTGCCTTATGTGTGTTGAATCTCATTCCCAGAAACAACAAATTCTGTGTTGGCATCAGATTACTCTTCTGATGATTGATAAGGCAACCTAAGTTTTGTAGGAAATTTACTACCATCTGTGTATGTACCATGGCTTGGTTTCTGTCCCGAGTTACAATTAATAGGTCATCTAAATAAGGGATTACCAAGATTCCTTGTTCTCTTAAAGGCTCTATGGCAGCTGCCAGAATTTTGGTGAAAACTCTGGGTGCTGTGGAAAGACCGAACAGTAGAGCTCTGAATTGGAAATGTTCTTCTCCTAGAGCAGGGAAAGAAATAGGAAAAAGCGAACACCATCTGAGAGTAATCCGTGTAATATGATGAGGAGAAATAAGCAAATGATTTTACTTACAAGATACCTTCTTGCAAGTAATGCCCATATGTCACAGTGTCTGATTTTTCCCCTCTCAATCCTGGAGTTCCACTTGTAACCTCTTGGGATAGATATCTACATAAAGTAGAAAGAAAGAGACTTCCTCTAAGAGTAACTCTGTATAACAGAGATCCCCAAATCGGCCCCTAGTGTTAAGAGAAACTCACCGGATGAAGATGCACACTGTGCCAAAGAAGCCCGACCCGGCTTGATGTGAATAATCAAACGAGGTATATTGGAGTCAATTGAAAATTCCTTTTATTTTACAATGTATTTCCCTACGCGTTTCGTGAATATAGCTTCACTTCATCAGGGGATCTTTATATTACTTAGTAGGTAATTGCCATGTATTTATACATAAAAGCATAATCATCTTACCGTAATGGTCCGGAGCAAACTTGATAAATTTTTGGTCAAATTTTCTTATCGGGATGCGATGATAAGCATCCTGTAGGTCCACTTTTGTGAGAAAACTGTCTGGAAGTAAAGATCTTATTACTGACTTTGTTGATTCCATTCTGAATGACTTCTTGATTAGATATGAGTTTAACCTCTTGAGGTCCAGTATGGTTCTGCTTGAACCAGATGGTTTTGTAACCGTAAATAAAATTGAATAGATTTCTTTCCATTTCTGATTCCCTGGGACCGGTTGTATCACTTTTTTCTGTATCAGGGTCTGAATTTCCTTCTTTATTAATCTGTTTTTTTTATATTCTTCAGGATCTTCGATTCCCTGAAACTGTGGACTCTTGGGGTCTGTATGAAAGGTAGCGGGTATCCCTTTTCCAGAATCTGATGGACCCAAACATCCTTTGTCCTCCAGTGGTGTCGAAAATGCTTCAGGCGGCCCCCTACCTGCTCTGGAAATGGGATCCGCTGCTCCTCAGAATTATTTTTTGAATTGCTGCCTCTTGGAATAATAGTTTCTGTATCCACCTCTGTTTGGTTAGATGTTTGTCTCTTATGTTCATAATTCCTCCCTTGATACCTTCTTGATCCCTGAAAGGAATAAGCTCTATTTCTATATGCTGATGACTTAGGAGGTGATCTTCGCATCTTCTCCTGAGGCAAAAAAGGCACTTTTGCCCCCAGACAATTTCTTTATGATCTCTTCTAGTTGTTCTCCAAATAGCATTTGTCCTCTCAAGGGAAGATTAACTAATTTATTCTTAGAAGAAACATCCGCTCCCCAAGATCTGAGCCAAAGTGCCCTCCTGTTAGAAGGGGTGAGATGCATGCCGCTACCGGACCTGAGGTAGCAGGAGGAAGGCCTTGCGATCCTATGCGTTCCATTCCTGGAACACACGCCGCTATGAAGCACGCTGACTTGCCGCGGGACACAATGCCCAGATACCACGCTCTGTATCTCGATTGTTGGGACTCTTTCTCTTGTGACATTACAGTAAGGTACCGCTTTATTCCTGTTCCCATGTTTGCCGACAAAGGCTACTCGCCTCCTGTCCTCCAGCTGACTAGAACCAAAATAAAACTAGAGTGAGTTGGGGACGTAACCTATTTAAATTGATTAGGATGGTCCTACCAGCTGGAGGAAGGGGATAAAATTCCATACTTTTCAGCGAAGGGGAGTACACAGAAGAAATAGACCTTTCTAGGCAGACAGGCACTGGCGGGTATCTTGCAGTACGCACTCTCTGTGCCTGCGCTGTCAGTCCCTTAAGTGCCTTAAGGCACAATGGCATTCAACTGCCTAGTAATGTCTATTTCTCTCTAATGCTGCAATTATACTTGAAACTACAAGTAAATCTATACATATCGATATTGTACTTATATTTTGGGGCTGAAATTAATGGCATGAAAGTTCCGCTTTAACAGATTTTAATGAAGAAAGAAGAAGGGAAGAAAGAAGACGAAGACGCACAGTAGATGACAGACAAGTGTTAGAGGTAATATTATTTAAATGTCATGTTAGGGATAGTGTAGGGTTAATGTATAGTGGGGGAGCTCACTTCGTTGTTTGACATTGTGTCAGACTACGAGAGTTGGCTTTTTTCCTTTGATGATCCGACAAGTCGTGCTATTTAGCATGAGTTATGGGAACAAAAAACAAACGAGCATTTGCCAATGCTTGGTGGTCCATGTACATGGCCAGCTATAGAAGTGGGTTTGTTGCTCTGTTTTTTTTTTTTGCCTTAACGTCTGTTTTACCAGTAGGCATAGTACTGAGCCCTATTTGGGTCTCAAAGAGGGACTGTCCATCCTAAAGAAGGACACGTGGGAGGTATGGTTAACCCTTTGTGGGCCTGAGGGGTACGCAATGCATTGTTTTGAAATGCGTTGCGTACACCTCTGGCACTCAAAGGGTTAAAGCTCCATTCAACTCAGTGAGAATGTTGTGAAAGATTATTTGTTCTGTGTGAGCAAGTTGGTTTTGTATTAGGTGTTCCTCTTTTTTGGTGCATATGATCTATTGTTGTTCCCGGGTCTCTCCTTCTTTACGCAAGATAAGCACCGTCAGATGCACCGGTTGCAGTATGGACAGTCTCTGGAACAGTCGCAGGATCACTGGAGCAGGGGAAAACAGGCAGTAGGGAATGAAGCCTCTACTCCCAGGCTACGAAGAACAGGGAAAGTGTCGCAGGAACAAAGGGTAGCGGTTGCCAAGCCATTCGAGCACTCCGGTGCTCGAATTGAAGGTTCTGCTGGAACTGGAAGAAGCAGGGCAGAGTCCATGTCGCCGCCTGACAGTACACAAAGTTGGGTCGCAGGAAACTGGCAGCAGGTGGTCGACGATTCAGGATACTTGGCGCAGATGGTTATCAGAGTGGACACTTTAGACCATAAGCAATACAAGACTCCAGGACTCCTTGTTCACTCCAAACATAACTCACTTTATTGACAAAAACCACATATATTTATACACTGATGGGTGAAACCACATACAAAAGGGCGTGATCCAACCATAATACATCAGACAAAGGCCAGCAATAACTCAGACATGATTACATTTCAGATACAAAAGGGTTTGATTAAACAAAGACTTGAGGGGCAGAGATAATACAATCCAGCAGCAAATGGTAAGGGCTGACACAATAGGAGCATTCACAGAGGTAATCAACTCACAACAAATAATACAAAGGACTGACAACAGAGTTTTAGGTTATACAATAGGTGACTCACAGACTGAGGGGTGTGAATGGATTAACACACAGCAGGGGGTCTCAATACATCTTACAATACACAATACAATGGCTTGAGGGACTGCATGACACATTCAAAGAATTAACCCCTCACTGCCCCTTCCCTTAGAAGCAAGCCAGCAGTCTAACGCAGGGCAGTTTTGTACATTAGCACCATTCACATAAAGTCTATCAAAAGTCTTTTTTAGTGCACAACCAGGGCAAAATGTCCACAGTCTTTGGATAAATAGTTCTAGGGCCAGACAAGGGTTCAAGTAACGGGTAGGATCCGTTACAGTAACTTCCCGTTATAGGACAATAGACTGCAACCAGTGGCTACTATTTCGTGTTTAACTATTGGTTGATAGGTAATAGTCCCGCCTAATGTGCTTTAACTCTGCCCCTCTGTCTATTCTGGTCCATTTCCTGCGGCAGTATTATTTTGGTAGCCGAGAAAAAACAAGTGACTGCCTGGGAGCGAGTGACCTTAAGGTGCTCGCCCTCAGGCACGTCAAAATGGCACCCCTTGGGGCCCAGCATCACCTGGGGGGGAGAAGGAACAAAGGATGTAGAGGTTGGGTTTGGGGGGTGGGGGTGGCCCAGCTGCTATCAGTGAGGGGAGGGTGGAAGGCTGGAGACGTTCGCCCTGCCCTCCCCAGGTATGGACGGTTGGGGTGGAGCATGGGGCTCCACCAGTGAGGGCAGCCGGAGACAGACAAGATCTGGCTGCGGGGTGGTCAAGTGCAGGCAGGGCTTGGCCACCAACCCTTGGCTTTCTCCCAGTGGGACTCAAGGCGCTTTCAGCGCACGTTCTCGGAATTAACCAAATCGGCAGCTGAAATAATAGGTGTTATTATTACCCAATCAATGGTACTCATTTATCGACCTCGGAAGGATGAAGGGCTGAGTTGAACCTGCAACCCTGAGGTTGAATAGGCCCCATAGTCAGGGAATTTACCACTGAGCTATCTCATCGGCTGTGGTGAAGGTGGTTGGTCCAGGCTGGCGAAGGTGGATATTGAATCAGCATTTAGGTTGTTACCGCTGAATCCTCAGAGCTTTAAGTATACAGGTTGTTGTATAGGGGGTAAGTTTTACGTTGACAAGTGTTTGCCTATGGGTTGTGCAGTGTAACGCGTGTATTTTGAGGCGTTTAGTTCATTTATTCATTGGTGCCTAGTTAGGAGAGCAGGTATGGACACTGTTGCTCACTATCTAGATGATTTTCTGTTGATTGGAAAGGCTAATTCAGGGGAGGACTTGCAGTTGCTGGAAGAGCTAATAGCATTGTTAGGCTATCTAGGTGTCCCAGTAGCAGAGAACAAGACAGTATGGCCTTGCACAAGTTTGTCCTATTTAGGGATTGAAATCGATACCAAAGACAGGAAATGTTGTCTACCAGCTGATAAGGTGGCGAAGGCAAGACAGTTAGTGAGGCAGGTGAAGTTAGCCAGAAAGTTGGAGTTGTGTAAGGTGCAGGAACTGCTGGGAGTCCTGAACTTTGCGTGTGGGGTCATACCTATGGGTAGGGTTTTCAATAGAAGATGAGAGAAGGCGACCGCAGGTGTGTCAAAAAGGCATTTCAAGATCAGGGTGACCAGGCAGTTGAAGGAGGACTTGGAGGTTTGGAACACTTTCTTGAAGGATTTCAATGGGGTTTGTCTATGGCTAGGACCTGCTCAAGCGAACAGGGAGTTACAGTTATTCACGCATGCAGCAGGGGCAGTGGGGTTTGGTGCATACTTAGACGGAAGTTGGTGTGCGAATCACTGGCCGGCACAGTGGGAGAAGAATGGTTTGATAAAGAACTTTCACATTTTTGGAGCAGTTCCCCATAGTGGGGGCAGTAGAGCTGTGGTGGCATAAGCTGAAAAATAGATCAGTGACATACTGGACTGATAACATGGGGGTGGTACATGCAGTGAACAACCTATGGTCAGGCTCACTGTCAGTGGTTTGTTTACTGAGGAAGTTGGTTTTAAGCTGTATGAGGCACAACATACATTTCAAAGCAGTACATGTTGCAGGTGTGGATAATGGTATAGGGAACGATTTATCCAGGGGCCAGAACGATAGATTTTTTTTTTAGGTTGGCTCCAAGGGCTGCACACACGGGTGTTCATTTTCCCTCTAAACTTTGGCAATTGGGAGCAGAATCTTAGACTGGTTGATTGTGGGATCATTGGCGCCAAAGTCGTGGCAGGTATACAGCAGGGAATGGAAAGCCTGGGTAAGTTTTGGGGGGTGCCAGCAGGATACGATGACAGGGAGGTCAGATAGGCTGCTGCGGTATTTAGAAAGCTTGTATGTGGAAGGAAGGTCCAGATCACGGGTGCAAGGGGCGCTGGCGGTCATAGTATTTTTCTCCAAACTCAAAGGTGGGAGTGATCCTACAAAGAGCTGTATTAAGGCTAGGATATTGAAGGGCTGGGGAAGAGAGAAAGTGATTAAAGGGGATAGGAGGCAGCCTATTACCAGGGAAAAGGTAGAGGTGGTGATCAGGGCGCTTCCAGCAGTATGCAGAGACCAGTTCAAGGCAGGATTGTTTAAAGCGGCCTTTGCAATGGTGTTTGCGGGAACATTTAGAACTGGGGAATTGGTGGCGCCATCTGCACGAGCTACGGAAGGTGGTCTGTTGGGTACAGTGGTACAATGGTCAGAGGAGATGGTCCTGTGTTGTATCCACAGATCAAAGACAGATCAGCTGGCAAAAGGGAACTGGGTGTCGCTAGGTAGACGGGAAGGGATATCATGTCCTGTAGCGGCAGTCATGAAGGGCAGACCCACTGGGTGAAGGTGTTTTTTGACACATGGGGATGGGGAGCCATTAACCATGTTCCAGTTTAGGGCAGTGTTGAGAAGGGCATTAGAGGAGGCAGGCCTGGACCCACAGTGCTTTGGGTCACACTCATTTAGGATAGGTGCGGCCACAGAGTGCGCTAGGGCAGGATGGAGTGGGAAGGAGATTCAGATGTTAGGGAGATAGAAGTCAGGGGTATATAAGAAGTACATTAGACCTCTTACTATGTAGGAGCAGGAGTGTCTCACAAACATTTTGTAATTGCAGAGCGACAGAGAGCGGCCATGCTGATTATGGGCCACTCATTTGTGCATTGGGCAGCTAAAAAAGCAGAAGATAGAAGTAACGGTTTACAGCTGGATGCTGCACAAGAGCACACGAACATCCAATGGCTGGGGAAGAGGGGAATGAAGCTGACTGATTGGTCTGCCATGCTGCATCTGGCAGATAAAAGATGGGGTAAGCAGGACCTCGTCATTATACACACTGGGGGCAAAAACTTGACCGCAGTGAAATCAGTGGACCTGGTTTTCTCACTACAGAGGGTGATGGTGGACATCCAGGAGCAGTGTCCGGGTGTTACTGTAGTGTGGTCAAGCATTATCCCCAGGGTGGCTTGGCAAGGCTCTCACCCTATCAAGGCCATTGAACGAATAAGGAGTAGGGTCAATAAGGCCATGGAGAAGTTTGTGTGCTCTTGTGGGGGGGGGGGGTTTGCAGTCACACACTCGGAGTTGCACCCTAGCTGCAGGGCGTTATACATGCATGATGTGGTTCATCTGTCAGATACTGGTCTGGACATTTTTAATTCAGGTTTTCAGGATGTGGTTGAGAAATGGCAAAAGAAGTGGCGGTAAAAGAGGGCGAGGCTATTGCCTTTGCCCGCTTTTGGGTGGTGGCAATGCTGCATTCCCTCAGCCAAAGGGTAGGTTAAAACACCCTAGAAGGTTGCTTTTGTGCGGGCCTAGCTGGGAACTGACTGTGATGGCAGGAAGGGCACAGGCCTGGCCACCTGGTTGGTGGTGGTACTGCAGTAGGCACTGACTTTGTGGTCAGACGTGCTGGAGTACAAAATATTGGTGCACATCCAAATTGTCATCACCATTAACCCTTTACTCTGCGGCATTGTGCCTGCATATCACTACTATATTATATTAAAGATGAGGATTTAGTTACATTATATGGCCATAGAATGCTAAGCTTGCCACCAACGACAAGGTACCTCATTTTGGCAAGTGCCTAACCTTAATATGCTTTGTCTTATGAACTGAATCTCTCCTACTTTAGGCATTTACTAACCTTAATTTACTTTATCCTGAGAGCTGAGTCTTGGTCAGCTTTACTCATTAATGGGGAGAGACTCTCTGACAGGCATTATATAGTGTCCTAGAGACAATGAGCATTGCACCTGGGGGTAGGAGGGGTGCTTAAACCAATAGCAGCTGGTCCAAAACTTCCAAAAGTACAATTCTTCATCTTTAATATAGTAGTGATATGCAGGCACAATGCCGCAGAGTAAAGGGTTAATGGTGATGAAAATTTGGATGTGCACCAATACTTTGTATATTTGCTTTTAGCTGTTTTGGTCAAAACTGGTTGCACTCCAGCAATTTTAAATGTGTTTTTTTCTTTGGGTATGCTTACCAAAACCTGGACAGGCATGCTGGAGTACCAGAAGAAAGGAGGTCAGCGCCAGGATGCGCAGGTGGGATGGGCATGGGGACCAGAAGACGTTCTTGGGATGCCCCTTGGACCCCCACGCGGTAGTGGTTGGGTTTTGGGGGTGGCCCAGCTGCTATCAGTGAGGGGAGGGTGGAAGGCCCATGGGGCTCCACCAGTGAGGGCAGCCGGAGGCAGGCGAGATCCAGCTGCAGGGTGGTCAAGTGCAGGCAGGGCTTGGCCACCAACCCTTGGCTGGGAAAAAGGGGAATGTCGCATTGGGTTATGTGCTGTGCACAGGTTGGACTTAGTCTATTAAACTAGGAAATAAAATACTTTGATTTTGCCATAATAGCTGTATGTGTTGTTCTTGTCATTTGGGGTAAAGAGTAATGGTAGGGCTGAGCACCTTAGAAGAAACAAGCAACTGCCTGGGAGCGAGTGACCTTAAGGTGGTCGTCCTCAGGCATGTCAAAATGGCGGCCTTGGGGGCCCAGCATCACCTGGTGGGGAGAAGGAACAAAGGATAGGGGATGCTGGGTCTCCATGGCCGGAGTGGAGAGATAGGGGAGTGGGGCATTCACACCTAGCCAGGAGGACAGTATAAAGGTACTAAGCTTTGTCCCAGCTTTTGTTTCTGCTGCAGATTGATCCAGGAAAATGGAGGCCATTCATGGATCCAGTGAAAGAAATTGACTGTCCAAGCGAAGGATAACGTTACCCAAGAGATACCGCTATGAGCCCTTGGCGGCAGGAAGGGAGGCTTCCAAGCCACAGTGCACGCTTCTCCCTTCCCCTGTGCCCTCTGCTTTCTCCCCTACCTGTTCCTCCTCTGTGCTCCCAGCTATACCCGCATCCTTTCCCTCCCCTACGTTGTCTACTGTGCCTGCGCTGTCTTCAACTAATCCGGCATCTAATGCTCCTGCTGAGTTGCCGTCCCTGCGGCCGGAACATGCAGGGCTTTTCCCCATTGGTTTTGACCTGGGGGTAGCTGAGGCCTGGTTGGCGGGACAAGAGTCCCGCCAGCTAGCTAATTCTTTTCCTGCCTCCGCTGAGCCTGCGCTTGAGCCAGTGGAGAATAACTTTGCCCAGATGGTGGTCGGTTCGGAGGAAAGGATGCCCCATTCCTCTCCCTCCAATGCAGGTTTGTCTGGTCGGCCGAAACAGGAAGTCGCTTTAGACGAGTTTGGATCCCTGTAAGCCCCATGCATGCGTGCTGAACAGGCGGGTGTTTCACGCTTCCCACGTTTCCTTAACGAGTGTGCTGAATTGCAAGGATAGGGGGAAGCGTTGGAGTGTCCGGAATTTGTGTTTGTGTATAATGCTGTAGGGTTACTGTTATACCAGGGGAAACAGGCGCTGATACAGGAAGACGTTCTCAAAATTATGTGAAGGGTGTTGCTTTATAGAAAGGCTGTTACTTATGGTGGCTGCGATGTACAGATGTAACGTGTGGCTAGATTCGCTTTAACCGACAGTGGAGATTAATTATTAAAGCTAGAATGCGTGGTAATATGTTGCACTGATAATTTTCAAGAATGCTTAATAAATTCATATTCAACTTCCCAACCTATACTACTTGCCTAAACTTTTGCATTATTTAGTGCATGAAGTAAAGTGACTATAACAGATTTGTATGCATTTGCACAATGCGGACATCTGCTTTAAAACATGTTGTATAATCTAAACATGTTTAGGAAGTTCATATGTACAGTGTAATTACAAGCATATATGGAATATAATCTAGCAGGTGATAGAATCAGTTAACCCAGCCAGACTACTGATTCCCGAATTTAAACTCTGTACATATTTCACTCTTAAGGTTTAAAAAAAACAACAACAAAACAAAACAAAAAAAAACACCCACAAACTGGGAACTTAACAGTCCTAAGGTGCCTCACCATTCTTAGAGAAAGCTACAGTTTTAGTTATTGTCACTATTATTTATGTTTCTTTGGGACACCTTTCAGGTCACATGGTGTACTCTTCCTCCTGCTCCTTTAAAGGAGCAGTAAACCTTTTCCTATGAAAACCTTTGTTATAGGGCTTCAACTACTGAGGAAAACAAGGGCACTCTCATCAGGATTTTATTCAAATGTTAGAACAGTTCGAATTGTCATGGTGAGGTGAATTACAAACGTGACAGCCAAGACTCACAGCCTGCCTAGATCGTTTCTGTCACACTCTATGGAGAACTGTCAGTGACTCACCTGTCACAGAAAATGGAACAGAACAACTGGAATCTGACAACTAAAGAGCACTGTTAATATATATAAAAAAAATTAAATTACAATAATTAAAATATGCATCTCTTAGAGGGAGTTCCCTTGCTTTATGGAGTAGAAAAAGTCCTAATCTATACATACGAACACTAGTGAATGCTGCATGATGTTACACGTGAGACTTGGTTCTCCATGCATGTCAGGGAGCTGTTGGAAGTAAATGTTAGTGAGGGTTCTCCAGCGATTTTCACAGGAGTGGCGATTCTTGGGTGTGGTGCCCTCCACCTCCTGCAGTCCTAGGGAAGGGTGGACGGCGAAACAGAAACTATTATATAAAATATGTATTTTTTTTTTAAATCATAATAACATTTTACTGCTCCTTTGAGTGCCAGAGAGGTATCCAATGGGTTGCGCTGTCCACACTGCATAACATTTAAAGGAGCAGATAGTGATGGGGTTATTAGCAGCTTGCATTGCCAAATTAGAAAGGCAAAGATACTCTTTGTTAAAGTAGTAACAATTGAAGCTTGTTTTATTTTATATGGGAGCACACAATTAACACAGATCTGAAAAAACTTTTTCATTAATATGCTGCCTTATTTATATATATTTCTTCCTTGGAGTCACTACCCATTTTAATCCTTATAAATAACCATACATCTAGCCCATGGGTTTCTGCTCATCTGCAATTAATTATACTGCTTGCTATTGGAGGGGAATTATGCCCTAGGAATAAGTGTTTTTAATGTCTTTTAGTCTACTGAAAATGGCTCAAAAACTGATAACATCTTGTATACCTTGAGATCCCATTCAGGTGGAATGAATAGTGTTATTTGCTGTGAGGAGGTCTGACCTAGATACAAGCTTGTACAGCAATCATTGCATACAGGAAACTGCAGCTGTAATGCAAAATATCTATATGAATTATTTATTTAAAGTACCTACCTATGTAGGCACAATCTGTCAGAGAGCAACTTATCCATAGGGTACAGTTCCATTTTAAGATTGAGTTTGATCTGTTACTCATTTATACATGCTATATTTAATATATTATTTACTTATCCCACTTTCCTCCTCTTTATCAAGTGTCAGTCCCTTCTCCTTTGAAGGGTCTGGTTTACCACTCAGTGGAGATTGAACTGCCATGTCAATCCTACTCTGCATTCTTCTGAGACACTCCCATATGTGCAAGTGTTGTAAATGAGTCCTGAACTCTAGATAATATGTAGTTAGTGCTCAAGACACGTGTCCAACCTACACATGCAGCAGTGTGTTTGCTATAGGATTGCCATAACAACTCTAGCTCCATAGACCAGTCCAGTTCAGCCCATTCAAATAATGGTCTGATGCCAAGTGAAGTGAAGGGAGTGTCTGAATATACAAATAAATACAGCACTTTAAAGATTGTTACTGAGCTAAGTCACACTCAAAATGGTAAACCACAGAATAGTAACATAATTGATGTAGCTGAAGAAAGTCATGGATTCAGCCTTTGCTATATTACCATTATAGATCTAGAGAAATAAAAAATACACTTGTTTAAGCCATTTCGATGTCCTCTCTAATCTAAAGATAGTTTTGGCTAGTCTTTGGCTGAAACCTTTGAATATCTCACTGTCTGTCTTTTTACTGTCTACAGTTCAATACTGTATTTTTTAAGGGGGGGGGGGCAATCTATATTCAATATTTCCTTTATTCCATATTCCAGATGAGGACTTACCCAAATATTTACAAATCAATTAAATTCATATACTTTTGCATTTCAACCCCTTACACAGGATTGTACTCTGTTGCCTCATACAACTGCAAACTGTAGGATCAACATCCTATTTGCTTTGAAGCCAGCTGTCATTCTCCCTATTTTTTTTTGCTAATTTTGATAAGGCTTAAGTGTAAACGCTTGAATTTTGTTGCTTTGGAAAGGAAGAAAGCTTGCAACTTTATTAATTTGCTAGTGGAGGGGAAATAATCCCCTCACATACACACCTGTATATTTCATGGCAGGTTACAAGAAGTTCCACCACATAGCTATTTCTTGCCTCTTACCATAATATTAAAGGGTGGGAATGTGTTAACCATGGATATCAGGAGACTAGAGTAAACGTTAGGGGGTGCACCAAAATGTCGGCGGCCGAAACTAGGGAATTAAAATCTACAGCACAACATACGGAGGAACTAAACAAGGATAGGCAGCAAGAACCACAACTAAATCAAGATGTAGCAGGTCTCCATACTACCAAATAAAACACTTCCTACTTCCTCCTTTGTTATGCACATGCGCGTTGTGAAGCAACGTACACCACATCCCCTCCGTTCTGTGTCCAGTGATGTGGCTGTGCTAGTGATTTCCCAGTGTCCGCCCGGCACCGTAACACAGTCATGTCTTTACCGTCTTCGGCATAGACCTATAGCTACTGAGTTCCCTCGTCGTTTGCGACTCTTTAGTAATGCAGAGCGCGCTGGGAGATGACATCATCTCCCAGCGCGCTCTGAATTAGTAAGGAGAAGACTGCACATGAGCTCTTGCAGCTACAGGTCTGTGATGGGGGCAAGTTGGAGCGGATGGGGGCAAAGTGGAGCTCGTGGGGGGCAAGTTGAAGCTGATTGGGACCAAAGTGGAGCGGGTGGGGGCAAACTGGAGCTCGTGGGGGACAAGTTAAAGCTGATTGGGGGCAAACTGGAGCTCGTAGGGGGCAAGTTGAAGCTGATTGGGGGCAAACTGGAGCGGGTGGGGGCAAGTTGGAGCTCATGGTGGGTGCAAAGTGGAACTGATGGGCGGGGCAAGTTGGAGCTCATGGTGGGTGCAAAGTGGAACTGATGGGCGGGGCAAGTTGGAGCTCATGGGGGGCCAAAGTGGAGCTGGTCGGGGGGAAGTTGGAGCTGATGTGGGCAAAGTAGAGCTGTTGTGGATCAAGTTGGAGCTGGTGGGGGCACTTGCTCTACTATATTTCTCTTTTTAAGGTATCCTCTGGTCAGAGGGAACTTGCCTTTAAAAGGCATTCAGAGGCAGAAGCTCCCTCTCTGTTTCACTTTACTCCCAATAGTCTAAGCCATTTTTAAAATTGACCTAAACAGGGGTGCATATGGGCAAATATTCCCTCTAGTTTGAGGTTTTTCTTGTTACTTTTCTGCTAGGGTTGGGCTGTGTAATTCTCTGTTAACCCTTTGAGTGCCAGAGGGATACGTTGCGCACTCCTCTGGCACTCAAAGGGTTAATACAGAACGTTTACCTTAATTTAAGTTTTCATATTTAAAAACTGCATTAATAAACCACCTATGTGTCATGTTCGCAAAACAGACCAGCAAATATACAGCTAAAGGGTTAGTAATGTCTTTTATTAAGGGGGAACATTCACATTACAAAAACTTTTGTCCATGGGCTTTAGTCAACACAGCGATCGTTACAGCAAGCGCCATTTGCCATACTACTGAGCTTGCAAGCTCACATAATACCACCACGAAGGAAAGTGTTAACGCATTCCCTGGGGCAGCTGGGAGGGAGGTGGGAAGTCCTGTGCCATGGTACCGCACATGCAGTGTGCTGCAGAACGCAGAAGTGCCCGATTTTAAGTCTTCATATCTTCAATAGTAGCTAAGTAAATTTAAAAAGAATTACCAACGCTAATATAGTTTTATTAACTAAAGCCCATGGACAAAAGTTCTTGTAATGTGAATGTTCCCCTTTAATAAAATAATATTGTAGATATTCAAAAAATAAATAAAACGAGGCCAGTACAATCTTTATGGTTTGTGAGATATACGGTGATAAAGTTCCCCCTCCTTCCCCTTTCACTGATGTCAGCTGTAAAGCTGACAGAAGGAGATTCGAGCCGTGCAACTCGAGGCAGCTCTTCAACAGAGCCGAAATACTGCAATATAAAAAGAAATACTTCATTGTAACGGTCTACAAAGTGTGTCTGGTTTGCAAGCACACTTTTTAGACCGTTCCAATGAAGTATTTCTTTTTAGATTGAGGTATTTGGGCTCTGCTTAAGAGCCGCCTGCTGGTCCCAGGACCACTATCTTCTTCTGTCAGCTAGCGACTGATGTCAGTGAAAGGGGAGGGAGGGGGAACTTTATCACCATGTATCTCTCAAACCATAAAGGTTTGAGAGATCGGACTGGCCTCATTTATTTTTTTTGTATATCTACAATGTTTTTATTAATAAAATACATTACTAACCCTTTAAGGAGACAGTCATACATGTTACAATATGCTAATTTATGCTAGTTGTGGTACCTTTGAAATTTTTATGCTTTTAGCTTTTCAATGATGTGTGATCTGTTACTGAAGCCTTTTCAGTAACATGACATTTGCTAATGAAGGTTTCAGTGAAGTTTTACATGCTAATGAGGCTCTATGCTGTACCAGGAAATTTTCACTTTCACTTTTCCCAGAAAATAGTTGAATATTTCCTAAACTATTCATCTACTGGAACTTTGGTTAACATGACACACAGATAGTTTTTGATGCAATTTTCAGATAGGCAACCTTGAATTAAGGGGAAAGTTACCATTTTTTATTAATTCATCTTCTTTTTTGGGTTGTCAATGTGCCATTAAGAATGGGCACATGTGACTGTCATATTGCTTTGGAACATTGATGTGTTTGTGGGACTTCTCTTACCACTGGTTGTATCCTGGTGGATGTAAGTGACTTACTGTGCTTCTGCCTTTGCACGCTTCATATCAGTGCCCCAAGGACCTCCTGTGATATCAGGGGGTTTGCATGCATGAAGGCTGCAAAGCCATTGCACCATTTTCTCATAAAGGGAGCTACATTACCCACTCCCAAGCTTTAGTGTAGGTGAGGAGTTGGTTCTACACTGACCTTCCTTTTTGGATCCAGTGTGCTATGCATGAGTCCCCGTGCTTGCCATATTAACCCATTAAAGTCAAATAAGTACTTTTTATTCTACTTTTACTATTATACTTTATGTTTTAAGGGGTCTGTTGGCTATATTTGAGCCTAAGGGAAATATAAGCGAAGCTAAGGCTAATAAGTCTTCAGTGTCCCCTTAACCCATTGCTCCTCATACCATATTAGTCTTCTTAGGGATTTTTCTGGTACACTGTTCCTCTTGTTCTGTGGCCCCCTTGCAATCTCCAGAACCCTCATCTTCTGTACAGGAGCCCGCACAGGTTAAAGCCCTAACCTCCTCAATGAGTTTTCACCCTTTTGCTATTCAAGACATGTTAGGCTCTTTGTAAGGTTTTTTAGCCAGTTTACAGAGGGTAATATCCCCATGGCTGGGGATTCCACTACTGATTAAGGGGAATATGAAGTGGATGATTTGAATTTGTCCTTCTCTGTAGGGGATTCTTAGTAAAACAACGGTATTCCTGCTGAAGGTCTTATCTGGGCTGTCCTGGAGACCCTTAAAGGGTTATTAATAGCTTAAAATAGTAGTATTGTAGATAAGGAAAAAAATAAATTGGTCGCTGCAAGTCTTATTTCTCAAACCTTTATGGTTTGAGAGATAGAACATTTAAAGTTCTCCTCTCCCTCCCCTTTCCCTGATGTCTGCGTTTAGCTCGGGACCATCAGGCAGCTTTTCAGCAGAGCCGAGATACCTTAATCTAAAAAGAACTACTTAATTGGAACGGTCTACAAAGTGTGCTTGCAAACCATGCACACTTTGTAGACTGTTCCAATGAAATATTTCTTGTTAGATTTCGGTATCTCGGCTCTGCTGAAGAGCCACTTTGAGTCATCTGATTCGAATCTCCTGCTGTCAGCTTTACAGCTGACAGCGGGGAGAGAGGAACTTTAAAACGTTCTATCTCTCAAACCATAAAGGTTTGAGAGAGAGGATTTGCGCCGATTGATTTCTTTTTTCCTTATCTGCAATACTACTTGTTATTATTTTAAGCCATTACTATCCCTTTAAGGTCCCAGAGGCCTCAGATACTAGTTCTTCCTCTGGTATTTTTAAGGGATGCAAAAAGGAGACTGCCATTTTTCCTTCTCACGGTTCCCTAGACTAGGTAATCTTGGAGGAATGGAGGATGTCTGACGAAGTTGTTCTTTTCCAGGTGTATCTCTCTTCTGTATCCTTTTTGTGCTGAGGCTTTAATGAAGTTGGCTACCCCCCAGCTAGTGAAACCTACCCCCCCCCCCCAAAAAAAAAAAAAATCTTGCCTACCTAAGAATACAGCTTTGTCACTGGCGGAAGCATTGGCACTTAAGGTTCAGGTGAACAAGCCTGGATTAACTTTTGAAGGCTAATTTTGCGGCTTCTGGTGCAACACACTTATGCTGTTGCTTGGGTGACTAGGGCTCTGGCTGTTTGGGGGGGTCAGCTTTTGCATGCCATCCAAACAGACGCACCTAATGAGGATCTTGTTATAGCTATTGCTAAACTATCTCTAAGAACCTTGAGGCTAATGCATATCTTGCTGAAGTGGCCTTTGATGTCACTAGGTGTACGAAATGCCTCTGCTTTCTCTGTGACCGAGCATCACAAATTGTGGCTCATGATCAGGTTTGCTGGCCAGTGTTTCAAGCAGTCCTTAGTGTCACTTCCATTCGTGGACAAGCAGTTGTTTGACCCAGAACTGGAGAAGATTATAAGTTATGCTACTGGAGGCAAGAATACCTTACTGTCTCATGTTGCCCCTAAACATTCCATCTTCCACGTAAGATGCTTGGCTTTCATTACCCCTGCCAGTATGCGTATGTGCCCGGCACACATTCCTACAGTGGGTAGTCATTAGCCCTAACAGGCCTGGACAGGCAATAAGCCTACTCAGGAGCCCAAAGCTGACAAGCCGAACTCTGCATGACTTGCAGGTGTCTAGTTTGTCTCAAGCAATAGTTTGTTTATGCCTTTTCCACAGTGCTTGGGAGTTTTCCAAGGTGGATCAGTTTTCTTTGTCACTTCTTCATGCCTAGATTTCCTTGCAATCCTGTATGAAAGTGTCTGTTTTTAGTTATGCAGATCTTGATACCCGTTCCTTCTCACAAGAGGTTCACTTGATTCCATTCCAACCTTTTCATAGTTCCAAATATAGATGACAGATGCGAAGGCAACAGTATGGCAGACTTTCTCTGCTGCTAACATCCGGATCTGGGAATTGAGGACTCAATAAAACAGTATTTGATCTATTGCTCATCTGTGTGGTCCTCCAGAACTGAACCTGATGGCTTCTTGGTTGAACTGCAAGGTTTCACAGTTCTGAGCCAGATGCCTTGACTCTCTAATGCTTGCAGTGTGTGATGGTCATACAGTGGCATTTTCCCCTGGCAAATGTGTTTCCTGCATTTCCCCTAAATGTTGAAGAAAATTGGGATAGAGCAGGTTCATGTAATTTCTACCCCTGTTGTGACTGGTTTCTCTGTCTCTCCATGGCAGAGCTTTTTCATCTCTCTCTGCTTCCAGATCTCTTGACTCAGGGTCTGCTTTGTCATCCTGAGTTAGAGAAGCTGGATTTGACTGCTTGACTCTTGAAGACTGCCTCTGTCATTGGTACTATAATACAGGCTTGTTATCAGGTTTCTTCCAAGGGCATACGCAGAGTATGGTCCTTGTTCTGAAAGTGATGTGAAGACTTGAGTCTGGACAAGGCCTTTTAGTCTTCTGTTCAATTTGGCCTTTAAGTATGGTCTTCAAGAGAGATTTTTCATAAGTTTATTACTGTCCAGATTTCATCTCTTTCTGTGATTTTTCATAGGCACATCTCCTTATTGTCAGATGTGCAGACTTTCATGGAAGAGATAGCTCATGCCTATCTAGTTTTTCAGGATCTCATTCCTCTGTAGTATTTGAACTTTTATCTGGGAGTTATTCAGAAGGTTCATTTTGAGCCTCTGTCTTCAGTTTCTTGATGATCAAGACAGCCTTTCAGCTGGCCAGTGTGTCTGTGCAGTGGGTGGCCTAACTTCAAACTTTTTCTTGTAATCCTCGGCTTCCCTTTCTGGTTTTCCACTCAGATAGGGTGGTTTGCAGACTCCTGTAGGGTCACTGCCAAAGGTTGTCACTGAGTTTCACACTAACCAGGAAATTGTTCCTTCCTTCTGTCTGTCCAGCTGCCTATAACACAGGAGCTTTATATTTTGTATCTGATTAGATGCTTGAAGTACTAAGTTAATCTTGCACAGCCTTTTCATAAATCTGATTCTCGTTGTCATTCCTGAGGGCCCTCATGTGGATCAAACTGCGTCTAAGGTGATAGAGGCTTTTTGGATTAAGGCAACCATGTTCTGAAGAAGAAGCCTATACTCATTCGGTGTCAAGGATTAGTATCAGAATGTCCAAATGTCCGGACCCTATAGCTGGAGAGTGGCACCTATCCCTTTCTGCGGCCAAAGCTGGATAAAGGTGCTGGCAGTGAAGCCAGATGTCCGATCCCAGTTGAGCCGGGACCCTGACCAGGATGGGAGCAGATGCACACTGGTGTTTGTCTCGGACACAGGACCCAGTGCGGACCCCAGATGCAGACCCTCTAAGCTCACACTGAACCAAAAAGGATCTGCCCAAGATAGCAGGATGAGCTTAAGGTTCGCCAGTAGGGCAATAAGGACTTGCCCTTTAAATGTAGCAGACTGGGACTACTTAACCCCTAGAGTGCCAAGTGGGTACAACGTACGAGTGAGGACAGCTGTACCTGCTGTGCCAAGCTCGTACGTTGTACAGCTTAAATGCGGTCACTGCATAGGCCGGTATAACCGGCATGCAGTGGCCGCATTTAAAAAAAAAAAATGCCTGGCACTCGTGGGGGGACATGAGGATTACTCCTCATGTCCCCCCAGGTATTGATCTCCCAGCCGATCGCGCTGGGAGATCAATATTTACTAAGGAGAAGCAGAGCTTCTCCTATCCCTCCTCTCCTACCCGAACTTCCGGGTAGGAGTGGGCGGGACCGGGGGAAGCCTCCTAACGTCATCGGTGACATAGTCACCGATGACGTTGCAAGGCATTCCCCGACCGAGATCACTCCTACCGGAGGTAGGAGTGAAGAGAAGGAGAGCTTTTGCTCTCCTTCGGTCGCCATATTGAGCTCCCAGCCCAATCGGCTGGGAGCTCAATAACTGGGTGCACATCAGGAGGGGTCCTGATGTGCCCCAGCGAGGTCTGACCATAATAAAAAAAAAAAAACACAAAACAAATGTAAAAATTAACCCTGTGAGTGCTGCAGGGTTCCCCAATGCATTGCTTTGCAATGCACTGGGGATCCCTGTGGCACTCACAGGGTCAATTGTTGCAGACCATATTGTTATTACAGAGACCTCATTGGGGGGCTTCAGGAAGGGTCCTGAAGCCCCCCAATGAGGTCTATAAAAAATAGACAAAAAAAAAAAAAAAATTAACCCTGTGTGTGCCACAGGGGAGGGGGTTCATTGCAGAGCCCCCCTCCTGTGGCAGACATAGGAATATTTTTTAGTATCTTATCATCAGAGATTGTTGGGGGGACATCAGGAGAATTCCTGATGTCCCCCCACAAGGTCTGATAATAATTTAAAAAAAATTAACTCTGTGAGTGCCGCAGTGGTCCCCAGCACATTGCTTTGCAATGTGCTGGAGAACCCTGTGACACTCACAGGGTCAATTCTTTTATCCCATATTTTTTTTTTTACTAAGACCTCATTGGGGGACATAAGGAAGGGTCCTGAAGCCCCCCAATGAGGTCTATAAAAAATAGAAGAAAAAAAAAAATTTAACCCTCTGTGTGCCACAGGGGAGGGGGTTCATTGCAGAGCCCCCCTCCTGTGGCAGACATAGGAATATTTTTTAGTATTTTATAATCAGAGATTGTTGGGGGGACATCAGGAGAATTCCTGATGTCCCCCCACAAGGTCTGATAATCAGGAGAATTCCTGATGTCCCCCCACAAGGTCTGATAATAATTTAAAAAAAATTAACTCTGTGAGTGCCACAGTGGTCCCCAGCACATTGCTTTGCAATGTGCTGGAGAACCCTGTGACACTCACAGGGTCAATTCTTTTAGCCCATATTTTTTTTTACTAAGACCTCTTTGGGCGACATAAGGAAGGGTCCTGAAGCCCCCCAATGAGGTCTATAAAAAACAGACCAAAAAAAAAATTAACCCTCTGTGTGCCACAGGGGAGGGGGTTCATTTTAGACCCCCTCCTGCGGCACACACAGGACTTTTTTTTTTACTATTGCTTTACATTCAAAGCTTGTTGGGGGGCCCTAAGGCCACCCAACAAGCTATGAATAAAGAAGAATTTTTTTTTAAAAAAAAAGAACCCTCTGTGTGCGACAGGGGATCAATTGCATTGCTTTGCAATGCATCGGACATCCCTGTGGCATGCACACAAAATGACTCAATCCCCCCCGTACCCTACCCACCAGCCCAGTTCCACATTCTACTGGCAGTCCCATTCCCACAGTTTGAACCCCCCAGCCTGGTTCCACTGCCTACTGGTAGACCCAAGTGCCAATACACACTGGATTCAGGCTGGAAATCAAACAGTGTATGTGGGGGACTTACAGTGCACAGTGGTAGTCACAGATCCCCCATATGTACTACCTTACTTCCCCCACCACCACTGCCATACTTGCGCTCTGCCCAGTGGTAGATATACCCACATACACTGCCTGACCCCTCGTCCCTCCCCCCACCTGGTTTCACTGGCAGTCACAGGTCCTCACGTACACTGACTGACCACTGATAGCCATAGAATCATACATACACTGTTTGCTTCCCTATCCTTGTTCAACTGGTAGCTACACTCCTGGCACCCAATATGGTATGTCATCCCACAGCAGTGGGGTACCATTTATCGTAGGCTGGCAGGAGGTCCTCCTAGGAAATCCCATGGTGTTGAACCATTTTCGGATCTTTGAAGTGACTGATTTGTAAAAAAAAAAAAATGTTTTTTTTTTCTGTAGCACCACATTCTGGAAATAGTTGTGCACACTAACTTAGGGGTAGAAAGGCAAGTGACCCCTCATTAGATGCGGCAGGTTATCTTCTTTCCAAAATGGTATGGTTTCGCTACATTTTCTTCACTTCTATAGCTGTTATAACCATTTTCATACACGCAAGAATGTTTGAGAAAATGTTAGAGAAATCAGGAGGTTGTAGCAGTAGTAGTTTTGTACTTGTAGCGCCCCCTAAGGTAGGTCAGTTCATACCAATGGGGTGTCATTTTTCTCCTAAGAGCAATAGCTAATGGATACAGTTGGAAATTCCATGGTTTTTACAGATTTCAATACATTTGAAGGGGCAGAAATGTAAGAAAATGCCTTTTTTTTTCATTAGCACCACCTTCTGGAGGCATTTGTGCACTCCAGGCTTGGGGTAAGAAGGCAAGTCACCCCTCACTAGATGCGGCAGGTTGTCTTCTTTCCAAAATGGTATCGTTTGTGTACCCTTTCTTCACTTCTCTAGTTCTTATAACCATTTTTGTATAGACAAGTAATGTTTGAGAAAATGTTAGAAAAATTAGAGGTTGGTGTAGTTTTGTACTTGTAGCGCCCGCTAAGGTATGTGAACTCATACGAATGAGGTGTCACTTTTCTCCTAAGAGCCATAGCTAAAGAATACATTTGAAAAATCAATGGTTTTCACAGATTTCAGTACATTTGAAGGGGCAAAAATGTAAGAAAATGCCTTTTTTTTTTCATTAGCGCCCCCTTCTGGAGGCATTTTTGCACACCAGACTTGGGGTAAGAAGGCAAGTCACCCCTCATTAGATGCGGTAGGTTGTCTTCTTTCCAAAATGGTATGGTTTGTGTACCCTTTCTTCACTTCTGTATTTGTTATAACCATTTTTGTATAGACAAGTAATGTTTGAGAAAATGTTAGAAAAATTAGAAGTTGTAGTAGGTGTCGTTTTGCACTTATAGCGCCCCCTGAGGTAGGACAACTCATGCAAGTGGGGTGTCATTTTTCTCCTAAGAGCACTAGCTAATGGGTACTGCTGGAAATTCCACGGTTTTTACAGATTTCAGTACATTTGAAGGGGCAGAAATGTAAGAAAATGCCTTTTTTTTTCATCAGCGCCACTTTCTGGAGGCATTTGTGCACACCAGACTTGGGGTAAGAAGGCAAGTCACCCCTCATTAGATGCGGTAGGTTGTCTTCTTTCCAAAATGGTATGGTTTGTGTACCCTTTCTTCACTTCTGTATTTGTTATAACCATTTTTGTATAGACAAGTAATGTTTGAGAAAATGTTAGAAAAATTAGAAGTTGTATTAGGTGTCGTTTTGCACTTATAGCGCCCCCTGAGGTAGGTCAACTCATGCTAATGGGGTGTCATTTTTTTCTTAAGAGCACTAGCTAATGGATACTGCTGGAAATTCCATGGTTTTTACAGATTTCAGTACATTTGAAGGGGCAGAAATGTAAGAAAATGCCATTTTTTTTCCTATAGTGCCACCTTCTGGAAGCATTTGGGCACAACAGGCTTGGGGTAAGAAGGCAATTCACCCCTCATTAGATGCGGCAGGTTGTCTTCTTTCCAAAATGGTATGGTTTGTGTGCCCTTTCTTCACTTCTCTAGTTGTTATAACCATTTTTGTACAGACAAGTAATGTTTGAGAAAATGTTAGAAAAATTAGTGGTTGCAATAGGTGTAGTTTGGTACTTGTAGCGCCCACTAAGGTAGGGGAACTCATACCAATTAGGTGTAATTTTTCTCCTAAGAGCACTAGCTAATGAATACAGTTGGAAATTCCATGGTTTTCACAGATTTTCATACAGATGAAGGGGCAGAAATGTAAGAAAATGCCATTTTTTTCCTATAGTGCCACCTTCTGGAAGCATTTGTGCACAACAGGCTTGGGGCAAGAAGGTAAGTTACCCCTCATTAGATGCGGCAGGTTGTCTACTTTTCAGAAATATATAGTTTTATATAGTTATTCCACTGTTTTAGGGTAGTTTTACCACAAAAACCCTAGAATGCGCATTTTAGCTTATAAAGTTGAAAATGTCATTTTGCGCTGCTGGTGATTAGGGCTCTACGCTAGCAATGGACGTAGGTAAAACTATACAAATTTTGTATTTTTTTACTCGGGGGACTCAGGGCTTTTTCAAATAATTGAAACTTTTTCAATCAAGGTAAATATATTTGATACATAGTATGTGATTTTAGCAAAATTAGTAAATTTTCACTTTTTTTTGTCATTATGACATCATAGATTTTTGCACGATGCAAAATTCTGTTCATGTAAGGTACCATGAGAAAGCTCAATTCCTTCTGAAAAAAACAATATATAGTTTTCCATATTTAACTAAAAATCCCAAGAGGAAATCAAGCGTAAACAGAAGGATAGCAAAAATGCTGAAAATGTGTCTGGCCTGCAGGGTACAGGAAATGGCCCGAGCCTCCGGCACTGAAAGGGTTAAGGTTAGACCCAAGGGCAATAGAGACTAGCCCTTTAAATGTATCAGGCTGGGACTGCTTAAGGTTCGCCCAAAACAAGTAAGGAATATCTCTCGCAATACAGTGGTGAAGGAGATGGAGAAGGACAGCAATGGCAAGTGTGAAGGACTTCCAACCACGGTTTGAGCTGAATACGACTAGGATCGACAATTACTCTAATAACCCCAGAGATAGAATAAAGCAAAGTACTACCTCCATCAAGTGATCAACTAATACTACTATGACTCCTGTACCACATGTACCAAAAGTCAAGGTAACAGATCGACAAGGAGGATAAATATACTCACCAATGCTACCTCTGACACCTGGGTAAGGACCACAGCTATAGTAGAGCACCCCTGATCTCTAAGAGATGGGACTGCTAAGTGATGCGGCACACCCAGCTTCGACTTGCCCTGCAGTGGAAATACACTTTCGAGCTGATTTGGCAAGGGGCCACCTAGGCAGATGCGGAGGCCCAAATCAAAGTTAACTAACTATAGGGGTGTATGTAGGAGAATACAATAATAGCGTCTGTCAACTGGGCCAAAGGAAACATAGATATACAGGTAATATTGTGAGTACAGTAAATACCTCCCGGTCCTTGAGGGCCAAGATACGAATGTACCAAAGTAGAAGAATAGTCAAAACAAGCCGAGGTCACAGGGACCGTATGGGTTATAAGAGATAAGCAGAATCCGTAGTTAGTAAACATATGGCAGGGAGTAATCAGCTGGGTGGACAATCCAAATACACAAGTCAAAGTCGAAGTACAAACAAAGTTAGGTCTGTCCATAAACAAACTCGAATAATAGGGCCAGGAGGTTGCAAAGGCCTATGGCTATAAACCCTAGCTGACCAATAAGATCCCAGGAGGAGGAGGAGGTGATGCAAGGTGAGACAGACAAAAATAGATGCAAATGGAAAAAAGCAGACAGAGACAGGCCAGAAGGGTGAACAGTAGAATCCTGACAGAGGCAGACCAAAATAGGTGCAAAAGGAAAAAACAAACAGGCCAGGAGGGTGAACAGGAGAATACTGACATTCAGGTTACAGCACATTCCACTAGATTGGTGGGTGCCTTTTTGGCGTATATGAACCAGGCCTCTGCTGGACAGTTGTGTAAGGTGGAAATAGATTTGCCTATATACATGTCAGCATGGATTTACTAAAGGAAGATCTTGGCAGACAAAAGTTGATTTCTTTTTTGTTTGAATAGCTAAAATAATAGACCATGGTGGGCCAGAACATATAGCTTATTTGGATTTTATTAACAGAATATGACATTGTCCCACATAAAAGCATTGGCTGAAGGTTAATTGACATCCCTTTGTACCTGCACTTATTCTCCTCCTGTCTTTCTCTGTTATCATTGTTACTAATTAGATTAAAAGTTTGATGTACTTGATGGCACTTATTCCCCACTAAATATATTGTTGCTTTTATTCGAATGCAGTTATTCACGTCTTGTGTTTCTGTATTTTACCATCCCTGCTGTTAGTGTAAAGGTCTGTGTAGGTGTGTGGCACTATAAAAATAAAGATACATTCACAGAGAGGAAGGATGGATTACTATTAGAGTATTTCAGGGATCAGTGCTATGGCCTGTACTATTTAAACTTTGAGTGATATTTTTGTAGCCATCAAAGAAAGGTGTGCCTTATTTGTAGGTGAGACAGACAAGGCTCTGATTCCAGGGGTTGCAATTCAGATGAAAAATTATGTACAAATGATATAAGAATGGGCAGAAGTACTGGATTAAAGATGTAATGAATCAAAATAATGCATATAGGATAAAAAAAAGTAATGTAGAATCTTAATAGAACATTTTGACAACAGCAACAGCAGAGAAAACTGTCTTTGGAATAATTATAGCGGGTGATTTAGGTGACCAAGCAATTCAGCAAGTTTGTAGAAAAAAGCAGCCGATTTACCAGCATATTTGAAGAAGTATTTGCAGCAATGAGATTCTGACCTTACAGACCACTAGCTAGACCCACTATTTCCATATATTGGATTCTGCTTGAAAATGAGCTATTAAAGGGGTACATGCTCTAAATAATTGAACATTTCAGGAAATAATCCAGAACCTACAAACTTGTAGTTTGGAAGAGTATAGGGAGAGGGTTTATAGGAGTGACTCTTTTCAATCTATTAAAATGTATATGAAGGAACTGTTTTTAAAAGGACATTAACAGTCCATGAACATGTACCTCTTACTTGTTTGTAATAAGTGTACTGGGGAATCCTTTAAAAAACAAAACAAAACAAAAAACGGCAAAAAGGCCACCTGAACATATAGCTTCTTCTGGGAGAATGTCCATAGATGTAAATACTAACACAGAAAACACACATGCTTCATTATGGGATGGGAAGCCTGAGAACCTTTCAAACAGGAGACAATGATTACTGCTTTTCACTGCAGTGGGGTCCCAGCATGAATATCTATCAGGCACACACAGCCTCACAGAACACTTTAGGAGGCACCAGGATCTTTTACTTCACTTAGCAATAGGGCAGGGCTCAAAATTTCCACTCACCACTAGCCAATGGCGAGTGAAAATGTAGCCCTGGCGAGTAGAAATTCAGCCCTGATTGGTATCTTATGTCTTGCAGTGGCAAGTAACTTTTCAGGTCTGGCTAGTAGCAAAGGACTAATCTGACACTAATCTGGTGTTAGTGTTCCTTTAAGAAGAAGAGGATTAAAAGAACAAGATTTTCGAGGGTGAAAGCAAAAAAGAAATGTGAGAAAAAAGGTGAGATTTACTCACCGATATTTGTTTTTCCTCTGTGTCCTTCCACGGCATATACAGTGGGCAGTTGGTTCCGCCCTCTAGCTGGTAAGACCAGTAAAGTCTTTAAAAGGTCATCTGCTTCCTCCCTTAGCCAGTTAAACTTTTGTCCAAGCTGAAAAACAGAAAATGTTAGCGCTCGTCATAGAACCATAGCAAGGCATAGACATAAAACTGGCACAAGCAATTAGGAACAATACCATTACCAGAGTACAAAGAGGAAGGGTTGCCATGGAAGGACACAGAGGAAAAACAAATATTGGTGAGTAAATTTCACCTTTTCCTCTCTGTCCGATCCACGGCATATACAGTGGGACTTGCCCAAGCAGTACCAAATGTAGGGAGGGTAGGTCCAGTCGAGTGTTTTAGGAGGAAATGGCTGCTTCAAGGACCTTCCGCCCAAATTTAGTGTCTTCTGATGCCCGAAGATCCAATTTGTAATGCCTGATAAAGGTGGAGACCAAAGACCAGATAGCAGCTCTACATATATCTTGTGGTAATGTAGCAACTGCTGTTGTGGAATGGGATTTTATGCCCTGTGGTGGCTCTAGGTCTGCAGACTCATAGGTCAATTTAATGCAGTCTCTCAGCCATCTAGCAATTGATGATTTAGATGCTGGTGAGCCTTTGAATTTTCCCAGAAATGAACGAATAGCGATTCAGATTTATAAAAGAGCTGAAGTCTAGAAATGTATATCTGAAGCCTGCAGATGAGATCCATGTTATGGAGTCTTTGCTCTATCTCATAAATCGGATTGGGACAGAATGAAGCCAGGATAATTTCCTGATTAAGGTGGAATTGAGAGACAACTTTTAATTTAAAGGACAACTTAGGACGCAAAACCACCTTGTCTTGATGAAAAACTAAGTATGGGAGAACTGATAATAGAGCTTGCAGTTCACTGATGCATCGAGCTGACGTTATGGCCGTAAGGAAAGCCGTTTTCAAAGTTAGGTGTTTTAGAGATACTTCCTGTAATGGCTCAAAATAGGGATGCGATGCCAGTTGCTGTAGAACAGTTTCAAGTCCCAAGGTGGCACCACATCTCTAATGGTGGGCTTGATCTTCGAAATGGATTGAAGATAGCTGTCACAGTACCTTGTTTCCAACGCTGCAGCTTCAGCGACGCTCTGCGTTTTTCCAAGTGTCATCTGCAGGCAAGAGGCTTCAAGCATGATGCAGGCCTTTGTTTTATGTGTTTGTTTCCTGTAGTCTCCTCCTACCTACTTCCTCCCTATAGCTGCTCCTCCTACCTACTTCCTGAGGAGAGGTTTAAAGGGCAGACTGAGTCCTGACTCAGTCACCCTTACATTATTGTTCTGAGCAGTTCATTTTCTGGTATTCCTGATTCCTGTGTATGATCCGGCTTGTCTGTCCATCCATTCTGGTGCAAACCTGTGGCTCTGGCTGACTATCCACTCCGTGCATGACCTAGGCTTGTTTGACTACCCACTCTGTTGTTGACCTGGGGTTCTATCCACTGTGCATCCAGCATACATACACTCCAGTGGATATCCTGTCTAGTGCAGACCTGTGGCTCTGGCTAACTACCCGCTCCGTGTATGACCTAGGCTTGTCTGACTACCCACTCTGGTGTTGACCTGGGTCTTGATCCACTGCGCATCCAGCATTCCATCGCTTCAGTGGATATCCGTTCTGGTGCAAACCTGTGACTCTGGCTGACTACCCGCTCCGTGTGTGACTTTGGTTCGTCTGACTATCCTATCTGGTGCTTACTAGAAGGCTCTGTCTGTTCACTCAGTTTGTTGGTTCTGTTATTCAGACATCCTTCCTAGTACTGACCTGGTGCTCTAGCAGACTCCTAGCTACTGACTGTCAGTATCGCTTGGGCATTACCTTACCACGAGACTCCAGTGGGCTGAGGCCTAGTCTCTGACAGTTTGGTGCAGAGATTGGGAGACTGCTATTCCTGATACAGTGCTCACTATTTCAGTCACCCACTGTGTGTTTATTTATATATTGCATTACTGTCATTATTCTCATAATAATGGTTCTATTAACTATATCATCTGACTCCTGGTTTTGCTTGCCAGCCGTAACAATAGCACCTGATTAGATAATGGTCTGCAAATGGAGAGTGCTGATAACTGTACTTTAAGAGATGCTGGTTTCAGCCCTTTTTGAAAACCAGCTTGCAGAAAATCAAGAATTTTGGTTGCGGATATAGCCAAGAGATCCAGCTTCTTATCAGTATACCACTTATGAAAAGTGGACCAAACTCTGTAATAGATCTTGGTTGAGGATATTTTTTTGCTACGTAAAGTAGTGTTAATGACCTCATCTGATGTACCCTGTAGCTTTAAAGACTGCCTCTCAGCCTCCAGGCCTTGAGATGAAAGAAGGGATGGATTGGGATGTACCAGAGGACCCTGTAGTAGAAGGTCTGAGACATTTGGTAGAGCTAGAGGATCCCTGAGGGATATCTTCAACAGATCTGTATACCAAAGCTTCCTTGGCCAGTCTGGAGCTACCAAAATGACCTCCGCCTTATCTCGTTTGATCTTCCTTAATACCGCCAACATTAATGGAAGAGGAGGGAAGATGTATGCCAGATGAAATTTCCATGGTACTTGAAGAGCATCCTGGGCTAGGGCCTGATTTTCCTGCCAACGTGACAGGTAAATCTGACACTGTCTGTTGCTGGCAGTTGCCATGAGATCTGTTGAAGGTTTTCTGAATTTTGTTGTGATGAGACTGAATATTTCTGGATTGAGACTCCACTCCCCTGGATCTACCTGGTTTCGACATAGAAAGTCTGCCTGGGTATTTAGGTGCCCAGATAGGAAGGTTGCAGTAAGACTGTGGAGGTTTTGTTCTGCCCAGAGCATGACCCAGACCGCCAGTCTGTTCAATGGAGAACTCCATGTTCCTCCTTGATGAAGCAGATACTGGACTGCTGATATGTTGTCTGATCTTATCCTTACTGCTTCTCCTTGAAGTCCGGGGCTGAAATGTTTGAGCGTTTACCAGGCTGCTAGTAGTTCTCGAACACTGATGTGTAGACGGAGCTCTTGCTTTGTCCAGTAGCCCTGTATGGTGTACTGATCCCAAATGTCTCTCCAACCTGTGCTGCTTGCATCAGTGTTTAGAATTACCCAATCTGGCTCCACTAGGTGCTTTCCTTTTGCCAGATTCAGAGGGTTCATCCACCATGATAATTCTTTCCTGGTTGTCTTGAGGACTGGGATCCTGCTGGGTGAGACTGAATGGATTTTGTTGGTAGAACCTCAGATAACTGTCTTGCGTAAGGCGAGAATGCGCCTTGGCCCATGGGAGAACCTGATAGGTTGATGTTAGATGACCCAAGAGCTTCTGAAATTGATGCAGACTGTGTGATGTCCTGCTGAGAAACTGGGTCACTATCTGATGCTGATGTGGGCAACGCATAATGACCGCGGTAAGGCTGGCCAAAGAAGATAAAAAAGTAAGGCTGTACATAATTTGGGAGAACCTAGTTCTCCGTCCTCCAGCTAGGTAGGACCAAAATTAACTGGCTAAGGGAGGAAGCAGTTAACCTTTTAAAGATTTTACTGGTCCTACCAGCTGGAGGACGGAGCCAACTACCCACTGTATATGCCATGGATCGGACACAGAGAAAAAACTACATTACAGAAAAAGGATGGATACCTGGAATAGCCTGAAATAGTAAATTATAGGATCTAAAAGGTAAATCAATCAATTGAAGGTTTTGAAAATATATATAGTTATCCCAAGGGTTAAATATGTCTGAGCTTTTTAGGTAAGTAGGGATAGGCCAACTGGCTCTTATTTGTCTTCAAATTCATTGGTTCAGTACTGCTTAATAAACCTTAGCAAAAATGCTATTGTGACTAAATTAATCTATTATATTGTAAGAAAACACTTTCTTTTTTTGAAGGAAGGCACAATGGTTACCAAAAGAAAGCTGTCTAAAACAGATGACCGGGAAGATAGTTTTGTGCCAGACACTTCCAGTAAGTAGAAAGATAATTTGTTTAAATTATTTGAAGTCTTGAAATAAAAACCTATGATTATCCTCCTAGTCCATCGTGTCACCCACTTCACTCCAGGGTACAGTCCGCTTGAGATTTAAAAAAAAAAAAAAAAAAAATGTATATCTAGAACTAGAAGGCCATTTAGACCTAATCACGTGGCTATCAGTATTGTGAATATTGAACTGTTCAAGAATAGGTGTCTGTTAAATATCAGTATTGTCATTGACTTGATCAGTAATAAATAAATATTTTTGAATGGATGGCAGGCTATAATTCTCATGATTCTGCCCTCTCCTCAGCCTGGTGCAGTACCTCATAGTGTCACTACCTTCCCTTGGTGCTGTTGTAGACTGCTGCACTCAGACTAAAGAGACATTCTGTTCCCAGCTGGTCTTTTCTCTGTGGTGAATCTGTAATAATGATTTGCGACTTTTTTGTAATAAGCACAATCGTTCAACAGTGGGTTGAGATTTTCATTCTTGATTATACTTTATTCTTTAAAAAAGAAAACTTTTTTTTTTTTTTTGAATCATCTGCTTTTCACCTCATTTTCCCAGCTAGCTTCAATAAAATCAGAGAGAGATGTTACATAATTATATATTACATGAATTCTCCCGTTTTTTTTTTAAATCTTGCAGAATCCAAGAAGAATCGTATTAGCAGTAAGAAGCAGAAGACCTTGCCTCAAGATGGAGTGGTAGAAAATGACAGTGTGTTTGTACAGTTGCTGAAGTCTTCGGGAATGACTCTTAAATTTGGAGACCATCAGAATGAAATTGGTATGATGCCAGAACAGTATCTGTAAAATATTAACTGCAAGCTACAATTTTTTTGCAGCGTACTGATTGTTTAAATATGGTGTGTCTAATTTACTTAATAGATTCTTCCTTTTAACTACTGTACTTCATCTACATTGACTGAAATGTTGTTTGTGAGAATAGAAGATGCATTTTTTTTAAAACTTTTTGTATTAACATTTTATTACATGTCCAACAACACATTAAAGAGCATTAAAATACTAAGAACAGCAAAGCATGAGCATGTCCAGAGGAAGGAGATGGGGTCACACCAAGTAAATACATGTAGCACTGAATACACTAGTGCAATAATAGAAGTTCAACATGAGTATAATCCAATGGCAATCCTAACACAATAACCATAATAAAAAATGAATTTTTAAATTTGATTTCTCAGAAATATAGAAAACTGTATGTGTCATATCCAGACCTGTCTTGTCTGCTATAGTGTTAGAGGGCATCTATCCTGTCTCTCATCCATCCAATGTATGCGTTTGAATCAGTGATAGTCTGCCTTCTGATTCAGTGGTAGTGTGCAAATGAAAGGCTCCCATACATTAATGAACCTCTCTCCCTCCAGTTCCTTGTTATCTAATGTTAGAGTCCAATGTAGTTGTCTGAAATTATGTAGTTTATTTCTAACTAGTTGAAGAGCCCGTTACACGGGCCACAGTGCCACTGCCAGCCGGTCGCGGGGGAGTCATGCGCAGTGGAGACTGCCCATGCCGCTGCTGAAACAGAACTGGACTCTCCTTCACTCTCTATCAGCCGAGGCATGGGCAGTCTCTACTGTGCATGACTTCAGCACCCGCAGCAGTCTCTACTGCGCATGACTTTGTCGTTACACACGTTTTATCGAATTATAATATAGGATGTTTTGGATAATGGGGAAGTAGACTGTAGCCATTGTGTAAGTTTGGCCTGCAATGCTGTCATGACTATGAAGTCTAGTAGGGTGGTTTCTGTTGCTTTAAGTTTTTGGTTGGATTTATATACTTCAAGTAAAAAAAAAAAAAAAAGGCTGGGGTGATGGAGTAATAGGGATGTGTAGCGTAATGTAAAATCTTATTCCAGAAAGACATCATATGTGAGCAGCAATACAATGAATTAATTAAGGCTGCTTGGGGAGTTTTACATTTTCAAAAAATAAGAAGAAAAAAAAATCAGATATACAGCACCAGACCCCCCCCAAGTTTACAAATAGGCAACTGGCTCAGGGAAACCAGAAATTAAAACATAACTTTTGTGAAAAAAAAAATAAAAGCTCAGCAAATTAAAACCATTTAAAACTCATATGATCGAGAAACCAGGTAAATGTAGCCTGTTTCACTCTAACTCCCAAGTGTCGGTCATCAAGCAGTGAGGGGAATTTAAAAAATTAGGAAAGCGCTAGAGGCCAAAGTATCCACTTACTACCTTAAAGTAGTTAGAGACAGATATGATAATAAGTCCCTAAATAGCCCTACGTTCCTTTAGTTAGACCATTATTGTCCAGAGCATGTGCATATAATTTCAGTGCATTGTAATGCACCACTTTAGAAGGACAATAATCAACTCTGACCCAGTAACTTAATTCATATGTGTTGAGAAGCATACATAAGACACTTAGCACTGTAAAGCATCCACATTGTGACTAAGCTACAGCTTTGCCGAGAGGCCTACAGCAGTTTGGGAAAGAGAGGCACATGAAGGAGAAGGGGGAAAGAGAAAGGCACATGATGGAGAAGGGTAGAGAGAGGCACATGATGGAGAAAGGGGGGGGAGAGAGAGGCATATGATGAACGGGAGAGAGAGAGAGGCATATGATGGAGAAGGGGGGGAGAGAGGGGCACATGATGGAGAAGGGGGGAAGAGGGAGAGAGGCACATGATGGAGAAGGGGGGAGAGGCGTATGATGGAGAGAGAGAGAGGCACATGATGGAGAAGGGGGGAGAGAGAGAGGCGTATGATGGAGAAGGGGGGAGAGAGAGAGGGGCATATGATGGAGAAGGGGAGAGGGGCATATGATGGAGAATGGGGGAAAGAGAGAGAGAGAGGTATATGATAGAGAAGGGGAGAGAGAGAGAGAGAGGCATATGACGGAGAAGGGGGGGGAGAGAGGCATATGATGGAGAAGGGGAGATACAGACATATGATGGAGAAGGGGGGAAGAGAGAGAGGCATATGGTGGAGAAGGGGAGAGAGAGACATGATGGAGAAGGGGGAAGCGAGAGAGGCATATGATGGAGAAGGGGACAGAGAGAGATGATGGAGAAGGGGACAGAGAGAGAGACACACATGATGGAGAAGGGGACAGAGAGACACACACATGATGGAGAAGGGGACAGAGAGAGATGCACATGATTGAGAAGGGGACAGAGAGAGAGAGAGAGATACACATGATGGAGAAGGGGACAGAGAGAGAGATACACATGATGGAGAAGGGGACAGACAGAGAGAGAGAGAGATTCACATGATTGAGAAGGGGACAGAGAGACACACACACATGATGGAGAAGGGGACAGCAAGACACGCATGATGGAGAAGAGGAGAGAGAGACACACACACACACACATGATGAAGGGGACAGCGAGAGAGAGATACACACATGATGGAAAAGGGGACAGAGCGAGAGAGAGACATGATGGAAAAGGGGAGAGAGAGAGAGAGATGCACATGATGGAGAAGGGGAGAGAGAGAGAGGCATATGATGGAGAAGGGGGGAGAGAGAGAGAAGGGCATATGATGGAGAAGGGGGGAGAGAGAGAGAGAAGGGCATATGATGGAGAACGGGAGAGAGAGGCATATGACGGAGAAGGGGGGAGAGAGAGAGAGAGGCATATGATGGAGAAGGGGAGATACAGACATATGATGGAGAAGGGGGGAAGAGAGAGAGGCATATGGTGGAGAAGGGGAGAGAGAGACATATGATGGAGAAGGGGGAAGAGAGAGAGGCATATGATGGAGAAGGGGAGACACATGATGGAGAAGGGGACAGAGAGGGAGAGAGACATGATGGAGAAGGGGAGAGAGAGAGACACACACACATGATGGAGAAGGGGACAGAGAGACACACACAAGATGGAGAAGGGGACAGAGAGAGATGCACATGATGGAGAAGGGGACAGAGAGAGAGTGAGATGCACATGATGGAGAAGGGGACAGAGAGAGAGATGCACATGATGGAGAAGGGGACAGAGAGAGAGAGAGAGAGAGATACACGATGGAGAAGGGGACAGAGAGAGAGACACACACACATGATGGAGAAGGGGACAGAGAGATACACATGATGGAGAAGGGGACAGAGAGATACACATGATGGAGAAGGGGACAGAGAGTCATGCATGATGGAGAAGGGGACAGCAAGACACGCATGATGGAGGAGAGAGAGACACACACACACATGATGGAGAAGGGGACAGCGAGAGAGAGAGAGATACACACGATGGAAAAGGGGAGAGAGAGAGAGATGCACATGATGGAGAAGGGGAGAGAGAGAGGCGTATGATGGAGAAGGGGGAGAGAGAGAGGGCATATGATGGAGAAGGGGAGAGGGGCATATGATGGAGAATGGGAGAGAGAGAGAGGCATATGATGGAGAAGGGGAGAGAGAGAAGCATATGATGGAGAAGGGGAGATACAGTCATATGATGGAGAAGGGGAAGAGAGAGAGAGACATATGATGGAGAAGGGGGAAGAGAGAGAGGCATATGATGGAGAAGGGGAGACACATGATGGAGAAGGGGACAGAGAGAGATGATGGAGAAGGGGACAGAGAGAGACACACACACACGATGAAGAAGGGGACAGAGAGAGACACACACACACATGATTGAGAAGGGGACAGAGAGAGAGACACACACATGATGGAGAAGGGGAGAGAGAGACACATGATGGAGAAGGGGGGAGAGACACACACGTGATGGAGAAGGGGACAGAGAGAGATGCACATGATGGAGAAGGGGGGAGAGACACACACATGATGGAGAAGGGGACAGAGAGACACACACATGATGGAGAAGGGGACAGAAAGAGATGCACATGATGGAGAAGGGGACAGAGAGAGATGCACATGATGGAGAAGGGGACAGAGAGAGAGTGAGATACACATGATGGAGAAGGGGACAGAGAGAGAGTGAGATACACATGATGGAGAAGGGGACAGAGAGAGATACACATGATGGAGAAGGGGACAGAGAGAGATACACATGATGGAGAAGGGGACAGAGAGAGAGATGCACATGATGTAGAAGGGGACAGAGTGAGACACACACACATGATGGAGAAGGGGACAGAGAGAGATACACATGATGTAGAAGGGGACAGAGAGAGTCACGCATGATGGAGAAGGGGACAGCAAGACACACATGATGGAGAGAGAGAGAGACACACACATGATGGAGAAGGGGACAGCGAGAGAGAGAGACACACATGATGGAAAAGGGGACAGAGCGAGAGACACACATGATGGAAAAGGGGAGAGAGAGAGATACACATGATGGAGAAGGGGAGAGAGAGATATACATATGATGGAGAAGGGGGGAGAGATACACATGATGGAGAAGGGGAGAGAGAGAGAGATATACACATGGTGGAGAAGGGGAGAGAGAGAGAGAGAGAGAGAAATAGATACACATGATGGAGAAGGGGAGAGAGAGAGATACACATGATGGAGAAGGGGAGAGAGAGACACATATGATGGACAAGGGGACAGAGAGAGAGACACACACATGATGGAGAAGGGGACAGAGAGACACGTTCATGATGGAGAAGAGGAGAGAGACACACACATATGATGGAGAAGGGGACAGAGAGAGAGACACACACACATGATGGAGAAGGGGACAGAGAGAGAGAGATACACATGATGGAGAAGGGGACAGAGAGAGAGAGATACACATGATGGAGAAGGGGAGAGAGAGAGAGAGATACACATGATGGAGAAGGGGAGAGAGAGAGACACATGATGGAGAAGGGGAGAGAGAGAGACACATGATGGAGAAGGGGAGAGAGAGAGACACATGATGGAGAAGGGGAGAGAGAGACACATATGATGGAGAAGGGGACAGAGAGAGAGACACACACATGATGGAGAAGGGGACAGAGAGACACGCTCATGATGGAGAAGAGGAGAGAGAGACACGCACATGATGGAGAAGGGGAAAGCGAGAGAGAGAGAGAGATGCACATGATGGAGAAGGGGACAGAGAGAGAGATGCACATGATTGAGAAGGGGACAGAGAGAGAGAGAGATGCACATGATGGACAAGGGGACAGAGAGAGAGAGATGCACATGATGGAGAAAGTGGCAGAGAGAGAGATGCACATGATGGAGAAGGGGGCAGAGAGAGAGAGAGAGACGCACATGATGGAGAAGGGGGCAGAGAGAGAGAGAGAGACGCACATGATGGAGAAGGGGGCAGAGCGAGAGAGAGAGAGACGCACATGATGGAGAAGGGGGCAGAGAGAGAGATACACATGATGGAGAAGGGGACAGAGAGACACACATGATGGAGAAGGGGACAGAGAGAGAGACACACACATGATGGAGAAGGGGACAGAGAGACACGCTCATGATGGAGAAGAGGAGAGAGAGACACATGATGGAGAAGGGGAAAGCGAGCGAGCGAGAGAGAGAGAGATGCACATGATGGAGAAGGGGACAGAGAGAGATGCACATGATGGAGAAGGGGACAGAGAGAGAGTGAGATACACATGATGGAGAAGGGGACAGAGAGAGAGTGAGATACACATGATGGAGAAGGGGACAGAGAGAGATACACATGATGGAGAAGGGGACAGAGAGAGATACACATGATGGAGAAGGGGACAGAGAGAGATACACATGATGGAGAAGGGGACAGAGAGAGAGATGCACATGATGTAGAAGGGGACAGAGTGAGACACACACACATGATGGAGAAGGGGACAGAGAGAGATACACATGATGTAGAAGGGGACAGAGAGAGTCACGCATGATGGAGAAGGGGACAGCAAGACACACATGATGGAGAGAGAGAGAGACACACACATGATGGAGAAGGGGACAGCGAGAGAGAGATACACACATGATGGAAAAGGGGACAGAGCGAGAGACACACATGATGGAAAAGGGGAGAGAGAGAGATACACATGATGGAGAAGGGGAGAGAGAGATATACATATGATGGAGAAGGGGGGAGAGATACACATGATGGAGAAGGGGAGAGAGAGAGAGATATACACATGGTGGAGAAGGGGAGAGAGAGAGAGAGAGAGAAATAGATACACATGATGGAGAAGGGGAGAGAGAGAGATACACATGATGGAGAAGGGGAGAGAGAGACACATATGATGGACAAGGGGACAGAGAGAGAGACACACACATGATGGAGAAGGGGACAGAGAGACACGTTCATGATGGAGAAGAGGAGAGAGACACACACATATGATGGAGAAGGGGACAGAGAGAGACACACACACACATGATGGAGAAGGGGACAGAGAGAGAGAGATACACATGATGGAGAAGGGGACAGAGAGAGAGAGATACACATGATGGAGAAGGGGAGAGAGAGAGAGAGAGAGATACACATGATGGAGAAGGGGAGAGAGAGAGACACATGATGGAGAAGGGGAGAGAGAGAGACACATGATGGAGAAGGGGAGAGAGAGACACATATGATGGAGAAGGGGACAGAGAGAGAGACACACACATGATGGAGAAGGGGACAGAGAGACACGCTCATGATGGAGAAGAGGAGAGAGAGACACGCACATGATGGAGAAGGGGAAAGCGAGAGAGAGAGAGAGATGCACATGATGGAGAAGGGGACAGAGAGAGAGATGCACATGATTGAGAAGGGGACAGAGAGAGAGAGAGATGCACATGATGGACAAGGGGACAGAGAGAGAGAGATGCACATGATGGAGAAAGTGGCAGAGAGAGAGATGCACATGATGGAGAAGGGGGCAGAGAGAGAGAGAGAGACGCACATGATGGAGAAGGGGGCAGAGAGAGAGAGAGAGACGCACATGATGGAGAAGGGGGCAGAGCGAGAGAGACGCACATGATGGAGAAGGGGGCAGAGAGAGAGATACACATGATGGAGAAGGGGACAGAGAGACACACATGATGGAGAAGGGGACAGAGAGAGAGACACACACATGATGGAGAAGGGGACAGAGAGACACACATGATGGAGAAGGGGACAGAGAGAGAGACACACACATGATGGAGAAGGGGACAGAGAGACACGCTCATGATGGAGAAGAGGAGAGAGAGACACATGATGGAGAAGGGGAAGGCGAGCGAGCGAGAGAGAGAGAGATGCACATGATGGAGAAGGGGACAGAGAGAGAGATGCACATTATTGAGAAGGGGACAGAGAGAGAGAGATGCACATGATGGAGAAGGGGACAGAGAGAGATATGCACATGATGGAGAAGGGGACAGAGAGAGAGATGCACATGATGGAGAAGGGGACAGAGAGAGAGATACACATGATGGAGAAGGGGGCAGAGAGAGATGCACATGATGGAGAAGGGGACAGAGAGAGAGATGCACATGGTGGAGAAGGGGACAGACAGAGAGAGAGAGAGAGAGAGAGAGAGAGAGACGCACATGATGGAGAAGGGGGCAGAGAGAGAGATACACATGATGGAGAAGGGGACAGAGAGATACACATGATGGAGAAGGGGACAGAGAGACACACATGATGGAGAAGGGGACAGAGAGACACACATGATGGAGAAGGGGACAGAAAAACACACGCATGATGGAGAAGGGGACAGCAAGAGAGAGAGAGAGATACACATGATGGAGAAGAGGACAGAGAGACACACACATGATGGAGAAGAGGACAGAGAGAGAAATACACACATGATGGAAAAGGGGACAGAGCAACAGAGACACATGATGGAAAAGGGGACCGAGCGAGAGAGACACATGATGGAGAAGGGGACAGAGAGAGAGATGCACATGATGGAGAAGGGGACAGAGAGAGAGATACACATGATGGAGAAGGGGGCAGAGAGAGAGAGAGAGACGCACATGATGGAGAAGGGGGCAGAGAGAGAGATACACATGATGGAGAAGGGGAAAGCGAGAGAGAGAGAGATGCACATGATGGAGAAGGGGACAGAGAGAGAGATGCACATGATTGAGAAGGGGACAGATAGAGAGAGAGATGCACATGACGGAGAAGGGGACAGAGAGAGAGATGCACATGATGGAGAAGGGGACAGAGAGAGAGATACACATGATGGAGAAAGGGGCAGAGAGAGAGATACACATGATGGAGAAGGGGGCAGAGAGAGAGAGAGATGCACATGATGGAGAAGGGGGCAGAGAGAGAGAAAGAGAGAGAGAGATGCACATGATGGAGAAGGGGGCAGAGAGAGAGAGAGAGACGCACATGATGGAGAAGGGGGCAGAGAGAGAGAGAGACACACATGATGGAGAAGGGGGCAGAGAGAGAGATACACATGATGGAGAAGGGGACAGAGAGACACACATGATGGAGAAGGGGACAGAGAGAGAGACACACACATGATGGAGAAGGGGACAGAGAGACACGCTCATGATGGAGAAGAGGAGAGAGAGACACACACATGATGGAGAAGGGGAAAGCGAGCGAGAGAGAGAGAGAGATGCACATGATGGAGAAGGGGACAGAGAGAGAGATGCACATGATGGAGAAGGGGACAGAGAGAGAGATGCACATGATTGAGAAGGGGACAGAGAGAGAGAGATGCACATGATGGAGAAGGGGACAGAGAGAGAGATGCACATGATGGAGAAGGGGACAGAGAGAGAGATACACATGATGGAGAAGGGGGCAGAGAGAGAGAGATACACATGATGGAGAAGGGGGCAGAGAGAGAGAGAGACGCACATGATGGAGAAGGGGGCAGAGAGAGAGAGAGAGACACATGATGGAGAAGAGGACACAGAGACACACATGATGGAGAAGGGGACAGAAAAACACGCATGATGGAGAAGGGGACAGCGAGAGAGAGAGAGATACACATGATGGAGAAGAGGACAGAGAGAGACACACATGATGGAGAAGAGGACAGAGAGAGAGATACACACATGATGGAAAAGGGGACAGAGCAAGAGAGACACATGATGGAAAAGGGGACAGAGCGAGAGAGACACATGATGGAAAAGGGGAGAGAGAGAGACACACATGATGGAGAAGGGGGAGAGCGAGAGAGAGAGAGAGACGCACACATGATGGAGAAAGGGGGAGAGAGAGACACGTGATGGAGAAGGGGACAGCGAAAGAGAGAAACACGTAATGGAGAAGGGGACAGAGAGAGACATGATTTACAATGAGAGAGAAGCATGCACAGCAGGGTGTATACCAGATGCAGGCAACATGTAGCTCTGCAGTTATTTCTTTACTACAGTTCTCCTGATAGTGGGTGGGAATGACTTAACTCTTTAAGTGTGAGAGGGGTAGGCAACACATTAGAAATTAAGGTGTTGCACACCCCTCTGGCAGTCAAAGGGTTAATAATATAAAAAATGGAGCATATCCTGCCAGATAGTGAAGTCTGGTAATTGTAAGTGGGATGTTGATTATCGTACTACAAAGCGCAGTGCAAACAAGTTAAAGACGTCTAATGAAATAATTGCCCGAATACTTGATGAAAACATCAAAGAATGTGTGAGACCATGGTGTTTGCACTGCACTGTGTAGTACGATCATCATGATCCCTAATAATCGGAGTTTATTATTTGGAAGGATTTGCTCTGTGTTTTTTACATTATTAACCCTTTGAGTGCCAGAGGGGTGCTACACCTCTCACACTTAAAGGGTTAAGCCATGAATGAAAGGAGGAGGCATACCTAATGTAGGGAGGGAGGTGGGAGGAGAAAAGGGGTTTATTGTGCTTATTATTTGTATTATGTTTTTTTTTTTTTTTTTTTTTCCTTCCCCATCACTTTTGGGCCAGAGGCCTAACCTATCTTAACGCCCAATGATGTGTCAGGACCGTCATTGCTGTTTTTCCCTTAAAGGACCAGTGATGGTCCTGGCACGTCAAGTATTTTTTACTCACTGCTCCTGCGGGAGCGCTGTGAGTAGTAGTGGGCACTGAAATTGACCTATCCAAGACCGGAGCGATCACTCAGTCCCCTGCTCAGTGCCCCGTGCCGGCACTCGTGACTGATCACATCAGACTTCACTATCTGGTCCTTAAAGGACCATACAGCCCAGGACAGCTGGTCCTTATAGCGGAACTACCACCGCAAAACAACTTTAGCTTAAATAACTCCCCATCTGGCAAGTAGCTGCTTAGTAGCACTAGTCTTCAGAATTCTTACCTTATTAAGTAGATTTATTCCTTCTTCCACGGCCGACAGACAGGACGGAGTGCAGACATCTTGGATATAACCATCTTGGATGTGACATCCACGCACCTGCTCTGTCAGTCCCAGCCGGCCGTAGGTGGCGTTGCTAGGAGCCTTCGGCTCCGGAAGGAACTAACAGCGGGCGCGCGGACATCACTATGGCAAGATGTCCACTATCCGTCCTGCCTGTCGGCCGTGGAAGAAAGGATGAATCTATTTAATAAGGTAATAATTCTGGAGACTAGCGCTACTAAGCAGCTAGTCGCCAGATGGGGTGTTATTTAAAGGGATAGTAATACTTGAAAATAATTGTATTTTATATTGTAGCCCTTAAAAAAACATGAAAAATGATATAAGTCTTATCTCCCAAACCTTTATGGTTTGGGAGATATTCACATGTAAAATATAGTAAAGTTCTCTTTTCATGGCTGTTTCAGCCAAGTCTGCCATTTAGTGGACAGATTTGGAATTCGGTCCACAGAGCAACCGGCAGCTCTTTAGCAGTGCCGAGTTCATGATCTTTGAAAAGAACTACTTAATTGGAATTGTGTACAAAGTGTGCCTGGCTTGAAATCACACTTTGTAGACCATTCCAATTAAGAAATTCTTTTTAAAGATCGTGATCTCAGCACTTCTGGAGAGGCACGGCCGGTCCAGGGACCGGATTCCAAATCTGAAGGGTGGAGCAATGACATCTCTCCAGGGGAAACTTTACTTCTGAATATCTCCCAAACCATAAAGGTTTGGGAGATAAAAGATTTCATTTTTCATGTTTTTTTAAGGGCTACAATATAAAATAAATTTATTTTCAAGTATTACTATCCCTTTAAGCTAAAGTTGTTTTGCGGTGGTAGATCAGCTTTAAGGGGTTAAGTATTATGTGCACTATGCTCCACCTTTTCGCAAGGCTGGCTCCCTTTTTGTCAACCTAGGGCAAGCGGGTCAGACAGCATCCAAAGTTACCATTGCCTCTTAGATCAAGGCTACAATAAGCCAGGCATAAGTGATCAGGAAGCCTGTTCCTTGCGAGATCACAGAGTACTCCACCCGATCTGTGGGTGCTTCCTCGGCCTACAAAATTAAAGGCCTCAGGTGAACAGCTTTGCAAGGCTGCTATATGGTGCATCCTAATGCACATTTACCAAACACTAATTTGTCAATGACTGAGGCCAGCTTTGGCCAGAAGGTCCTTCAGGCAGTTTTGCCTTTCTAAAGGCACTTTTTTTTTTTTCCCTCCTTATCTACTGCCCAGTTGTTGTTCAGTAGTTGGAGCCCCATTGGCTCTTGTTTTGTTTGTTATGATAGTTCAGTGTCTGTTGACACCTACCTTATTCCGATTCTATTTAGTCCTGTGGAATACTGTTCTCATGGGGGAAGAACAAGTTTTTTTCTCCTTTCCCTCCTCTAAATATTTGGGATGCTTTGGTATGTCCCTGTGTTCCATATTGGACTTAAGAAAAAAAAATAGGATTTTGGTGAAATTACTGATAAATTCTTTTCTCTTTAGTTCATATGAAACACAGGACTTCCACCCGTAGAAAAACCTACCAGAGTTTCCCTGGGCAGAGGCTTCCTCTTAAAGTCATAATCTTAGGAGCTTCCTTTTCTTCTTGCACCACTTCCTGCCAGTTACTATAGTATTCTCATACACTGCTGTTAGTAAGGCCATAATGGTGATGTCCACCAACACTACCAGAATCTGTGGCACTGACTGGTGTTCCATATCACAATGTTGTTGTGGGGTCTTCTTTATTGCTGTTTTACCCCCCCCCCCTTGGGACGTTAACAGATTTGTTCAAGTCGGGCATACTAAGGAAGTGTTCCATTAAAGCCTTTGTAAAGGGATGAGTAGGATATGTGCACACCACAGAAATTAGGTGAATCCATCATGACATACCCGTCTCAAATTAACATGGTGCAGAGTAAAGCAGTGGCTCAGGAGTCACACAGGTCATGCTTTTCTAATGAATCACAGCTTAATGAAGAGACATCCTGATGGGTACGAAAAGGTGGGTGCCATGACATCAAAGTCAAGCTGACTCATTCATGTGGGTCTTTTTGAAACTAACGAATAAACTGGAACGATTAGTAAGCCAAGGATTAACTCCAGGGCATTTAAGAGAAAAGAGTTTAGCCCATGTCTAGCCCATTTCACTGGGCACTGGTGAGAACACTGTCTGTTGTAATAGTTGTGGCCTCCACAATAACTTGGTGCGGTCATGAATGCACCATGTGACTAGGCCCGAAGTCCCTAGAGACTGAAAACTCAAAATGGTCCTCATGCAGAACACTATCATTATATCGTATCCAAATTGTGAAAATAGTACTGGTCATGAGAACTGCCCTGGATTGTAGTAAGGATAACAGAAAATGCATTTTTAACAGAAAAAAGGCCAATAAAATGCCCTGTATCTTACATTATGAACTTACCTGGAAGCTAGTGGGTCACCAGGGCTTAGTGGGTTGGAAGGTGTGGGCTTTAATAATGTGTATTAGCTTGTAAAAGCTGTCTTCTTAACTTCCCAAAGGTGTGCAGTACATAGAATTAACTGGAGCTTCTATGGTTTTTTTGCGGTTGTATTCAGTTGAAGCCTCCTCCTTTCAGATTTTCCCATTATCTTAGAACTAGTGTAAAAGCCTGTGTACACGGGCCAAGGTCCAGGTGATGTTAAGAGGCCGGTCAGCTCTGCGTCATGCACTGTAGAGACTGCCGAAAGCACAGAATGCTCCAAGCATTCCTACACCTCCCAGCATTCCGTGCTCCCAGCATTCCTACACCTCCCAGCATTCTGTGCGTTCGGGCAGTCTCTACTGTGCATGATGGCTTCTGACAAACTTCTTAGCAAATTATTATATAGGATCATACGCCACCTAAATTCTAATCATCTTTTAGATCAGAATGGAATGGAGGGAGGCATCTTGTGATAAGAAAAGACTGACACAGTAGAAATCACTTTTTTGCAATTCAAATTATCAAAGAAAGCTGAAGGGGTTGACAGACGCATATGTGCAAATCTACACAACTTATTAAGTCTGTTTGACACCTCTCTTAACCCAAGTAACCTAACCTATGTTCATTTATTTTAACTAATTTAGTTCCAGAGTGCTATTCAACACCTAATATCCAATGTATTTTGCTTACTTATACTGCATGCAAAAAATATAAATAAATATCACCACTTGCATACATAGTACAATACACTTGTATCATTCCTTTCTCCATCATGCTTATTAAATATTTTCTTTTATTTACATTTGAGCTGAGCATTTTTATTTTACCTTTTTTAATGTAGTCTATAAAAATGGTTGAGACTTAAATTATGTTGTATCTTATAGTCCAGAAAATAAGGCCAGATACATAATAATCACTGTTTTTATTGGTATGATTTTAAAACAATGTGTCTTTATTTCAGCTTTGGATCAAGCTGTTTTCCAAAAAAAACTTCATCAGGCATTGAAAAAACACCCAAGACACCCAAATGTAGGTTTCAATTTGTGTGCAAATTTGTGTATAATAGCATAGCATAATCAACTGGCTTTTTCATCTTGAATGTATATATCAGTATAATTCTATTACTTTACATGTCACATATGTTTGTATCTATCTTGGTTTTGAATTGATGTAAAATCTCGAGTATAATACGTACTGCAACCTAGTGTAAATTATACCTAAGATTTTACATAAAAAGTAGTACACATGTATAATACGCATCCCCTTCCTTTCCCTCTACCCAAAACACACACAAACATACAAATTAAAACACTGGTCTAACCTCAACCCCTGTCCCCCTCCCTCTCTCCAACTCCACTGTATATTTAATTTTAAATTTGTCCCTATAAGCCCCCACACTTTCCTTCCCTGTGCCCACCTGTGTCTCTAGCCATTTGCATTATGAGCTCCTGAGGAGGTTACCAAAAGCTCCATCCAGCGGATGGCATTCTTCCATTTGCTTCCCTGACAGGGCACTACTGTATTTTCAATGTGCAGACCAATGCACACTGAAACTACTCTTTTATCTATATAACAGAGGTTATCAAAAGAGCCAAGAGCAGCAGAGTAAGTGGGTGGCAAATGGTAGTATGACACCAGCTGGACGGAGCTCCGAGTGCCTCCTCAGGGGTTCATAATGCGTATGGCTAGAGGTATGGGTGGATGGGGAGAAAGCGTGGGGCTCAAGGGAACCAGCGTTTAAATTTGTTTTTTTTTTTGTGTGTTTTTTATGTTTTGTTTTTAATTGTGTATAATGTACTACCCCCACCTCACGTAAGATGAAATGCGGTAAGAAAGTGCGTATTAAACCCAAGATCTGGCAGTATATGTCTGGATCAGGATGAGACATGCAGACCATAATGGGGTACTCTGGTGTTCAAACTAATAGGAACTACTGCCATCACCTAGATCTTATAGTCTGATGGCTGCATTAAGAGTTAGAATTTTTGTTGGGGGCCAGAGTGCTCATCTTATACATAAGCACATTCTTACACATGCATTACACTCTCTCACTAACATGAACCCTGTGACATACACATTCACACTCTTAGCTTCTCATATACATACACAGCCACTCGCACTCGTAGACCACCACATACACTCTCACATTATAACACACATGCGCACATATACAACGTCACTCTTACACAGCTGACATTTTTGTTTTATAGCCCACACATGTTTTTACTTTTAGAAGTGAAACCTGTGGGTCCCCTGCATAACGACCCAACTTATCTGTTTACCTTTGCCCTGTTATGACCCCCACCAAAGTCATTGGGGAGCAATTGTCAGTAGAAAATCTGAGTGGGCATGTGGATGACCAGCCTGCTTCACATCCAGAAGTAAAAAAAAATGTTGAATTAAAGTGTGTGTGTGTAAAGGTAGAACTGGACCCTTCACTAACCTCTTCCCCTGTGGTAGGTTTAAAGGCTTGATTTACGTACAGGTATACCCCTCCACTTCTTATTTAACCTGTCCCTCCTAAAACGCGCACATCCGTTTAGGATGACTGTCCAGAAATGTGTGTCATCCAGCCAGGTATCAGTAATACCTAGAAGATTGTACTGCTCATTCATTGCAATTTGTTTCAATCCCCCCCACCTTAATGGAAAGTAGACTAAAGATAAGTAGTAGCATTCTATGAAGATAAAGCTGTGATAGGTCACAATGACCAAAAAATTACACTAATAAGACGTAACTTTTATTTTATCTGCTAAAACCTATATAAGGTCCATGTAAAAAAAAAAATGCGTTATTATGAAACTAGAAATGCCCCTGGCAAGTGATTAAGCTTTCCGCTCACAAGAAACATGATGGAACACAGTTTAATGAGAAATCGCAAACAAAAATAAAATATCACTAAGCCATAGGAAGACAGAGAAATGCTCTTTTCTCCTATGTCCAATATGGAAAGGAGGACAAGGCAAGGTAGAGACTCACTCCTCTTCCTCTAGCTCAACCCCCTGTTTAACAACTTCCTGATTCATGCATCCGGTGACTCAAAAAGGAGTACAGTTGCCATTCTCTTTATTTAGGATTTTTATTGTTTTATGTTTAGACTAGTATGATAGCCAGTGTACACGGGCTAAAGTGCCACCCAGCAGCCCCCGCTGCTGCCCCGGAGCAGAGACAGGCGGTGAGCAGGTCAGAGCTCCCCGCTCCGGATCAGCGTGTTCGGACATTCTCTACTTTGCATGACTGCATCATTCCGGCAGTTTCTACTGCGCATGTGTGTTTACGCACACAGGGAGCTTTGCAGGCTAGCGCTTTATATTATACAGATATCTGGCTTATAATCACACTTTCAACGATTTCCTAAAAACCCACCTACTAAAGGAGGCATCTATGTAACAATATTCTCCTTGAGCACACGGACAGACACATTAGAATTATTCTGCATGTCCTTTATTGGAATAAGTAAAGCCCCCATCAGAAAGATTCACTCCTACCCGGAAGTTTGTGATAGGAGTAAAAATGGCAGAATGGTCACCTCTATTGATCTCCAAGGAATGGAAGCAGATATTGGCTGGGAGACATCTGGGGACATCCAGAGGCGTCCTCCTGACCCCAAGACCTGTTTAAATAAATTAAAACTGTGTGTATGCTGGGTAGCCATGCTGCTCTCTGTGGTAGTCTGTTAATTAGGAGAGGTCCTTATTCCCCCAAAGAGGTCTGTAACAGGAGGGGTAAGGTTTGGAACAGGGCTGGATATATATATATATATATATATATATATATATATATATATATATATATATATATGTATTATACTTTGCAGCTGCTGCATGCCTTCATTATCGGCTTATGTGGTGGCTGCTTTGAGACAGTACATTGTATGGGCTTGGAACAGCAGCTCCAACTGTACAATGTACACTCTTGGCACCCTAAGCGTTAACGCTTAGCTACTTAAGGTCACACACCTTCACATAAAGGATATCATAGATGAAATGTTTCAGAGAATAAAAAGATGTTGCCCACTCTGGAAGTCAAGCTCACTGGTCTATAATTTCCTGGATTAGATATCACCCCCTTTTTCATGAATGGTACTACATCAGCTTTCTGTGCCCATTGAAGGAAAATCAATAAATATTAAGTATAATGGCCTTGACATTAGTGAACTACTACATACCCTTCGTGTATGCCATATTCACTACTACATTCTCTCTTTTTTGGACTTTGTCCTCTGTAAGCCATGAACATTATCTAGGATTTTGTCTGTTTGCCCATATTCTGCCATTGCTGCCTCCTTCATATATTCACAGATGTCAGTTATAGCCTTATGCTCACTAATCAATTCACCCATCTCAGCCATATCAGGACCAACATCAAACTTATACTTTTTGTTATTTATATACTTGTAGAATTGTTCAGAATTTTTCTTTCTCTCTTTTGCAATACTTTTTTCAATTTAGCTAGCCTAATTTAATCTAAACAGATTTCAGACACACGAGTTAGATCATAGTGCTTGGGATGTGGGATGTCCCAGTGTCCTCGTGTACACTAAATAAAAAGCTGTTTTTTGTTACGTACTGGTAAATGTTTTTCCTCTTAGTGCATAGGGCACACAGGCCATCCCTCATGGAGAATATCTCTTTGACAAGGATCTGCTATCCCGTATTTCTATCTCTGCTTTGCTATATGTAAACTGGCCTATTGGTGGAGTAAGTCAGGTTTATGCAGGGCTGAGTGGAACATTTCATTCTTCAGAATCTTATTTTCTTAAAGTGCCCTTCCTCCTAGTGGAGGGACCATAAGCCTATCGTCCCAGTTTCCCCCATTAACTAAGAGAAAATTATTTATCTATAAGTAACACAAACATCCCCTTTTTAATTGTATTTATGAGCAGTACCCTCATCTTTCTAACTAAAGCATTGTGTAGTGCTCTTATATAGTAGTGCTTGGTCCTCTCCCACAGTATGTATAGGCAGGGAGGACATTGAAAGGTTAGGGACACCACAACCTTCTTGGAGGAGGCCAGGGAAAGGTTGTAGCCAGGGCTGGATATTTCTGCTAGTCTATGACAAGTAAAAAAAAAATAATAATATTAAAGCTATTCCCTGTATTTAAAAAATGTAACTGTCACATTCCAGCTCCCCAACACACACACACACTAGCTTAAAACCCACCATGAAAGCAAAATAATTGTTCCCCCTTGGATAAAAAAAGTTATCTTTCTTCGGTAGCAAGAGGGAGAGCGATGCCATCTTGATGGCGTTTATAATGATTAGCAGTGCTTCCCCTCCACCCTAAGCCCGCCCCCAGTCTTTCTTCTCTTGGGCTGTGCACTACAGCTGTGTAATGTCATTCTATATGTTGTTTTTTTTATCTTCGCATCATTGGCAACAGCCACTAGCTCAAAAAAAAAATGTTATGTATTATACTGGCACAGAGCTGAAAGCAGTATATCTGCCTCTGGAGAGGAGAGGCTGTAAGAATGACTGTTAAGGATGTCAGGGACCATCTGTACAGTACTCGATGCTGTGGCTGTTGAGGACCAGAACCATTACACTGGCACCATAAAATTGTAATTATCTACTTCTATTCTCTAAATATATATTTGAGAAGCACTGTATGCAAAAAGAGAAAAATCACGAAGGGGCGCCTACTCAGATTTAGAAAATGCTGGTAATCAGGTTTTTACCCGTCACCAACTTAAAGACATACAGGGTACTTTACTCGTCTCTAGGGGTATACGATATCTGCTCTTCACGTCCTCCACTGTCCAAATGGATTTCAGCTGGAACTCCAAATATACTCCACATCAATCCAAGGCAGAGAAGTAAATAAGAATAAACTATATGTCTATTTGACTAAAATAAAACAAACAAGGGGAAGCTGTTCAGTACTAAAAAAAAATAAAAAAAAAATACAAATTTATTAATAAAAAGGCTCTGTAGGGTGGTATGCATTTTGCAGCAGTAGCTGCTTTATGAACCTTCAGTTACCGATATACAATGGCCATTGAAGGGTGAAAGTTCCACTTTAACATTGTGTAGGCTAGTTACGTTTGTCTGTTGTCTGCTGCAGGGTTTCAGGGCCAATGAGCCCAAAGCAAGAATGCATTACCATCTGTAATGAAATTGCATGCTGCCTTTCTTTATCCAAAAATAGTGGAAAATGGGTTTTCACCTTCAGCAGTAAATGACTACGATGTGTAGGACAAAAATAAGATAACATTACGGCTTTCTGTCTCTCTCGCTCTCCCCCCCCCCCCACATCGTTATTCTTACCTATTCTTTCACTCCTTCACAATTAAACTCTCCCCCCCTCCTTTTTTTCCAACTTTAAACTGTGATAAATGCTCCAATTTTTATTTGTGTCTCTTTGCTTTTGTTAAGGTCATCCAAGAGTTTATTAGTGGGTTTGAATCGCACATTGAAGATCGTGATATGTTCAGGAATTGCCTCCTTCCCTGTGGAAACAGTCAAGAGACAGAATCAAGGTGAATAATGATGCTAGGTGCATCATAGAGCTGATGTAGTGAAGGAGGTGTGATTGTGTTCAAAGAAAAATAAAAAACTTGTAACCATTGACTTTCTGCTGTAACAGTAGTATTGTGTCAAAAGGTAGATTTTATTTCACTTAAAACTGAGGTGATAGTAGCCAAAAAGTTTATTATAATTTCATAAATTCCCTACTTTTTCTGTTTTTCTGTAGAGTTTAAAGGTACATGTCCTACTCATAGTTCACAACACTACTTGACACAACTGGTATCTGAACTAACTTTTTAATATTCGTTGTATTCTTATGTTCTCTTACACCCAGTATGGAACACAGGTACCATGAACTTGTGTCCTTCCACCTGGAGAGCTGGGCACATCACAAAAGACGGTCTTTGGGGTGGAGACTCAACCCCCCTCCCATTTCCCAGAATTCATGTGGCCTGCAAAGCAGTTGGAGGTGCAGTGGCCATCCTGTTAGTTTTTATTAGGTTTTATTGTTTATATATGGGGCTGTATAGTCCCTAATTCATCAGGCTGCCATCACTGGGCTTCCCCGGAGTTAGATTGTCCAGTTCACAGGTGCTTTGTGGACCTTCCTTGCCCTGTTGAGGTTGACTTTGATAAGTCTGTCCCTCATGGATGAGTCTCTCCTGAGATTCTGACCTCTACTTTTATGGTAGCCTGAAGAAAGATGATCATGAGTAACCTTCTGAGTGCCTTGTTCCACAGTATGTCCCATTCTGAGCTATCCGTTACACTATGTGTACCTATGCCATGATTTGGCACTCATGGCTCTGTTCTCTCTTAAGGGATCTTGATGTACTTATGGCTGCTGTCCTTTTCTGTTAGCTAACCCTTTCACTGGTGTTTTAGTTATGGGAGTGTGTTGGGTGCTTTGGGGGCTTAGCTCTGCTCCCCCTGTGCTAGGACTTCATTTTTTTTCATTCCCCCCCAGGTAATTCCTGGGTTTTCTAGGCATTTCCTTAAGTTTTAGTTGGGATCAATTTTAGTGTAGCGGCTCCTTTAAGAACCAGAGCCCACCCGCCGCCCATCTAAGTGGGAGAAACTTATTTCGGACATATCACTGCATTCTTTTTGTCTTCTCATGCTCTTTTATCCAGATGGCCACTCTTACTGGTGGCCATCTTCTCTCTTGCTTGTCCTACACTAAGGCTTACTCTTCTTGCGCTCCTTCTCTAGTTTAACCCTTTGCATACCAGATAAGTGGCTTTTTTGTATTTATGGGTTTTAGCTTTATTCTGGGGACTTTGTAATCTAGTTTTTCTAGATTTTGACACACTCTCAGGAAGATGACTGACACTTAGAGGCATATGGGGAAATCCATTGCTAAGGATGCAGGATCTTCCCTCATCCCACTTACTGACTGTTCCTCATGCCATTCTGGGCTTCCCTGACCCCCCTTATCCATTGTTCATCACGCCATACTAAGCTTCCTAGGGAATACACTGGGTCTCTATGCCTCTCTTGTGCTGTGGCTGCTACCAAACCTCCAGGCTTCTCCAGCACTGAACAAGAGTCTGCATGGGTTAAAATACTATTCTCATCAGTGGCACAAATTCCTTCAGGGGGTTCTCGTTTCTTTTAAAGCTCTGCCCACCTTCAAACAGGTTGACCCTGTATTCAAATGGCACACTCAGGTTATTGAGGCATCCTCTGAGACAGAACTGGACTCAGAGGGGGATGATGAGGAGGACATTGATTTTTGGTATACTTCCCCTTCCCCTGGGGGTTGCTGCGGGGCTCAAGGTCCAGGCAGATAAGAGGTTTGACTCCTTACTCAACGTCAATTTTGTGGTTACCGGAGCAGCACTGAGGCCTGTTTTTGCCTCTGCTTGGATCAATAAGGCCATTGCCATCTGGGGTGAACAGCTATCCGAAGCTATGCTTACTGATGTGCCTATTGAAGACACGTTGATATTGGTAACCAACATTATGGAAGCTATTTCCTACATCACTGAGGCATTTTTTTTTTGATATGGCTAGGTTTTCTGCCAAATCCTCAACTGTTTCTGTGCATTCCACCTCGTGACTTATCATTTCGTCTGCGAAACAATTTTCTAAGCAGTAAGTGGTGTTCTTGCCCTTTCAATTAAAGACCCCTTTGTGCCTTACCTGAAACAGATAATTAGTGACTCTACTGGTGGTAAGAACGCTTTCTTGCCTCAGCTTTACACCTAGAGTTCCTTTCTTGCGTGGAAAGTCTGTTGATTTTGTTCCCTCAGCCAGTCCAAGGCACAGAGAACGTGAACCTTTCAGATCTCCCAACAGTGCCCTGCCACAAAGCCCAGACAAACCTGGCAACCTGAGCGATCAGCTTCAAAGTCTAAGTCTGACAAACATACTTCTGTATGACTCTCAGAATCCTGGTCCTTCCTTGCCTGTGCGGGGCTTCTCTGCCTTTTTAGAGACACCTGTGCATCTTCTGTGACAGATCAGTGGGTTTTGCAGATGGCATCAGAAGAGCGATTCCTCTGGCTGTCTTTCATTTGTCCCTGGTTCTCATGGGGATTCTGATGAGAGTGCAATTGGACAATACCACAGCCATGGTGTAGACCAATCACCAAGGGGGAACCTGCAGCGAGATAGCATGGATGGAGGTAAAGGATCTCAGTTGGGAGGAAGCTCACTTTCCAGCCATCTCAGCCATACAAATTACAGGAGTGGTAAATGTTCTTGCAGACTTTGAGCCATCAAAACATATATCCAAGAAACTGGGAGCTCCATCCAGAGGCATTCTTTTTGGTAGTTCATCACTGGGGGGGAGAACAGGAAAGTTCCAATGTTCTGTGCTCGCATTATTAATCCTCTGGGCTTCCATGGAGCTTTCACCTGTCCTATGTGTTTCCTCTGATTCATGTCATCCCCAGGGTGATTGGGAAGTTCAGAATGGACAGGGCACTGGTTATCCGTTATCCTATTCACTCCATTCTGGCCCAGGAGGGTATGATTTGCAGACTTGGTCAGTCTGTCTATTAAGGATCTGTTGCTTCAGGGCCCCCTGTGGTACAAGGATATGGAGAGACTGGCCTTCTGAAGAGTAAAGGATTTTCTGATGATGCCATCTCCACCATGATCCAGGCTTGGACGCTGGTTTCCTCTAAGGCATTCCATGGGGTTTTGCCCATTTTCTACCGGTGGTGGGCAGATAAGAATATGCCTCCATAGGTAGTTGGCCTTCACATGGTGTTGTCCTTCCTTCAAGTCCTGAGGATGTCCCTCCTTTCAGGATCCCACACCCCGTGGGATCTCTATTTGATCTTAAACCTACTTTTGAGCCTCTGGCCTCCATCTCCTTGCATCAGCTGATGCTGAATATAGCTTTTTCTCTTGGCAGTTGCCTCTGTCCGGAGGGTGACTGAGTTGCAAGCTCTATTTTGCAAACCTTGATTCCTGGCTTTCTTCATCATAAGGCTGTACTTCATATTTCTCTGGAGTTTCTTCCTAAGGAAGCCTCTGAATTTCACATCCACCCATGAGAGAGATCTCAGTCTCTTGGACATTGTGCTGTACCTTAAGTTTTTTATGCACTGCACTAAACCATTTCTTAAGACTGACTCACTGTTTGTCATTCCCAGCATGTGTCAAATTGCTTCCATGGTGACCATTGCCTCTTGGATAAAGGTTACCTGGGAGATTTGTTTTTTCTTCTTACCTGCTTATTTCTTATACTGTAGTTTTTTGTTCCCATAAATTCTGATAAATGGGTGGGACGGTTGATCTGGAGGAAGAGGAGGGAGTCTCAACCCCAAAGACCCTGTCTTTTGTTATGTGCCCTGCCCTTTAGCAAGGGGCTCACCCCCATGGTTCCTATGTTTCATATGGACTAAAGAGAAAAGAAGTTAACAGGTAAGAACACTAAAATCCTATTTTTGCAGTTACTCCAAACAATAATACATTTTCAACATGCACAACCAACTAATCATTGTTTTGGTACAGATCTGGAAAATTCTGGTATCTAGTTTCCCAAAAATTGTTAATCTGGCTCAGAAAAATATCAGGGGTATATAATGTATATCCTCAGTCAGGGCTGTCCAAGTTCAGTCCTCAAGGGCCACTAACAGTCCAGGATTTAAGGATTTCCCTGATTAAGCACAGATGAGTTATTCAGTGGGTCATTCACTTTGATTGGTCAACATATGCTTAATCAGGGAAATCCTTAAATCCTTCCCTGTTGGTGGCCCTGAAGGACTGAACTTGGACAGCTCTTTCCTAAGTCATGCACTCCTTCAATGTCTCCTTAAAGGGATAATAATATTTTATAATTACTAATACCAATATTGTAGGAGTAAAAAAAAAGAAATTATTCACTTGCAAAGTTCCCCCCTCCCTCCCCTTTCCCTGAAGTCAGCATTGTAACTGACTGCAGGGGAAGCCTATCCTACATCATCCGGCGGCTCTGTAGCTGAGCCGCGATCGAGATAATAAAAAAGAAATCATTCACTTAAAAGGTCTTCTACATGTGCTTGGTTTGCAAGCACACGTAGAAGATCTTTTAAGTGAATGATTTCTTTTTTATTAACAAGATCGCGGCTCAGCTGCAGAGCCGCCAGACAGTCATTCGACAGACTTCCCCTGCAGTCTGTTACAGTGCTGACTTCAGGGAAAGGGGAGCGAGGGAGGAACTTTGCGAATGAATATCTCTCAAATCATGAGAGATATCACTGGGGGCAAATAATTTCTTTTTTTTTACTCTTACAATATTGGGATTAGTAATTTTAAAGTATTACTATCCCTTTAAGTTCAAATGATATATATAATGTTAAAAGATAACTTTAAGTACCCAGGGTTGTTCTTTGCTCTTACTAAAATCTTGAATCTGTGTTTTACAGTAATTTGGTCAGTTCCTTCCACGACAGCCTCATTAAGCTTCTACTTGGGATTGATATTTTACAGGTATTTCAACCTTCTATTCAGTAACCTGTGTGGGGTTGCTAGGGTTTATTAATTTCCAAGCTACACTAGGAGATGAGTGATTCCTGATCTTGCTCAAATAATTACATAAAGTCACTGAAACATTAATAGAAAGGTGGTAATTTACTCAGGGATATTTTCTTTTGTTCTGTGTCCTCCACTAAAAAATTGGTATTATTTCCTCCCTCAAGATGGATAGGACTATTGAGAAACTTTAAATGTGCAACAAAAACACTGTCCTCAGTTTCCTTTTGGGAAACCTGCAACTTAGAGCTTAAAATGTTAAGGGTAGGGTATGCTGTCTAGGGACACAGAAGAAAAGAAAATATACATGAGTAAATTTCTACCTTCCTATTGTGTGTGTCCCCAGCATTAAATATGGGATTTCCAAAAGCAGTATAATAGACATCAAAGGAGGGTGGGAGGAGAAAGAGCAAGGTAGTAAGAATAAAATGAAAAGGAACCAAAGAATTCCAACACCCAAAGTGAAGGGTCACCATAGAGAGATTCTACCAGATTAAACTGAAATCACTACCTGGAATACTCCTCTTCTAAATTTTACATTTGCTGAGTAATGGACATCAAGCTGATAAGGTTTGCTAACGGTGGACATATACACCGAAGTTGTCACCTTGCATATCTTGGAAGCATATGCATCTGTTTTCCTTGCCCATGAAGTAGACATTGCTGTGGTGGAAGAGCCCTTAACTTTAGGGAAGTATCGTGTCCTGCATCTGAATAAGATAGTCTTATACAGTCTGTGATGCATTTTGAAATCTTCTTACAAAGCGTTCAAATAAATTGTCTGTCTACCTGAAGCAGTCAGTTAGCTTGAGGTATTAAGAGAAAGTACTTACTAAATAAAGGGTAGGAAGTTGCTCTTCTTTTTTTTCCCTTGGGATGAAACAAAAGGAGGGTAGAGTAATATCCTGGTTCAGAGACTATCTTTGCTCTGAATGATGGCTTTTCTCTCAAAACTGCTGTTTTCTGGTGAATGATAGATGAGTAGACTTACAAGAAAGCATCTGACTGCCTGAGCAATAGTATTGACCATTAAAAACAATACCTTGAGAGTAGGGTTCTTGAAGGGCAATTTGATCTAACTGTTCAAAGGCCCCTGATCTTTACAAGTGGGCCAAGACCAGATTTAGATCCTGTGGAGGAACAATATATCTGATAGTAGGCTTCATCTTTAAAATTTCTCTTAAATTCTTTGTCACAAGATTGTCTTCTGCAAACTGATCATATGAAACTGCAGAGTGCCGAAGTGTGCTTCTTAAAAGATTCTAGTTTTATACCTGCATGAAGAAAATTCATAGTCTTAGATGTAATAGTAGACCTGTCAATATAATTTTTCTTTCACCAACTGCCAATAGTAGTGTTACAGATTGCCTCTGAGAGCTCTCTAGCCCTTAGAGTTCTACTCAGCCTCCAAGCCATCAGTTTCAAGAGGCGCGAGGGTTGTGGTGAGTTACTAGACCTTGTTCAGACAATTGAGTTACAGGACATTTCCAAGGAAGGGATACTGACATCTTGTCTAGGAATGAAAACCATACCCTCCAGGGCCACTTGGGAGCAATTAAAATTACTTACATTCTTTACTGGTTTATTTTCCTGAGGACATTCATGTAAATGGGAAACGGTGGGAAGATGTAAGCTAGAGGAAAATTCCAAGATGAATTCAGCTCCTCCTTAGTCCTTCTGATCCTTCTACCTGGATAAGTATAGGGCACAGTTTTTTTGTTCTGACTTGAAATCAACAGGTCTATCACAGGCTTGCCACATCTGAGAGGTATCTGTTTGATTATTTGAGGATTGAGAGCTCATTCCCCCTGATCCACCAGGCTCTTGCTAAGAAAGTGCAACATTATTTGTGATTCCTGATATGCTGAAGGCAGATAGTGCACTGAGATTTCTTTCTGGCCATGAAAGGACTCTTCTGGACTCTTCTGCCTTCCCTGTTCAGTTTACTGCTCCTTCTCCCTCCTTGATTGTTGATGTACATAAGAGTTGCCATGTTGCCAGTGACTTCTTAGAAGATTGCTCTGCAAACCAAATCTTGAGGCACAAAGTGCAGCCACAGCAGAGCGGAGGCCTTCACAGAAAATCTGTCTGCGTCAAAAATCGCCTCAGAAACAGAAGTATTGTCCTTCTTGATGTTGGCCTTCAGAACCAATCCTCACCCCAAACGCCAGTTGTCCTGTTTTTGGCTTGATCGGTGTTAGAGGGGCCAGGAGGGGTAGTAGTGGCCACTGCACAGGAGGGGCATAGTGACCCTGAATACTCCCTAGGTAGCCCTATGTGGCAAGAGGAACAGTGTGTGAGGGTGGTAAGGGTAGCCCCTGAATCCTTTGCCTTGGATTTACCTCCGTGCCCCTTAGAGTCCGACTTACTTCCCACTAAAAGTGTCCCAAACACAATTAAACATTAGAGAATGTCCCCAGAAAAAGAGCACCCTTAATAGCCAATAAATACACTTATCTGGCAAGTGAAGGGTTAATCTGGAGAATTATAGCAAGGAGAGTCAGAATCTGCATAGGGTAAGCAAGAGAGAAGTAAGTTGGCCACTGCAAAACCAATCTGAAGAAAGCCAGCAAAATGGGCATTCTGGGAACTGCAGACATTTTTTTTTTTAATTGCTTGTTGCCTAGCAACACCCATAGGAGTTTCCCCCCATAGAAGTCAATGGCGCAAAAATGGCCACAGACGGGCTCCCATTTTTAAAGGGACCACTGCACTAAAGACCCAAACCCCCCAGGGAACAAACAAAAAACTAAGAAACAAATATAGTGGGAAAGGAAAAAATTAACCCCCAAAGCAGCAAAACACAGTAAATAAGGCACATCAGCAGATAAAGGGTTAATTCAGTAGAAAAAAGCAGTCATCCTCACTCAAGAAATCCATAGTGAGTGCCAGAGCCTACCAAGGCTCACCTCCGCCCCTGTATGGAGAGGCGACACAGTTTGGGACATAAAGTAGACCAAGGCACTCAAAGGGTTACTCACCAGTGTTCTGTCTTCAGGTTACCATCATAGAAAGAAGACAGAATCTCAAGAGATCCTGCCATGAGAGAAAACTTTGCAGCAAGTTTCCCTCCATAGGGCTGAATGGGTCCGCAATGCACCTGTGAACTGGTCAATTCACTCCAGGGAAGCACAGTTATGGTAACACACCAAATTGGGGATTATACAGCCCCATATTGAATAGGAAAATTGCACACCCCTGTGGCACTGAAAGGGTTAAGTAATATACACATTTTAGACAAGAACACTCTTCAGGATGTGCATCAGGCTTGGTACATCAATCATTAATAAAATACAAGGGTGTCTTTATTTGGCCATTTCAAATGTTGGGAGTATGAAACATCTGGGCCATCCAACTTTCAGCAGCGCACGGCCACTTTTATCAGGGATTATGGTTTATGTGCCGAACCTAGCCTAATTTAAAGATCATCACCAATGGTAACTGAACATTTTCCCCTCCATGCAGTAATATATGGATATACCTGGTCCTCTACTTGATCATTAGTACCTGCACATTAGCAAGTGCACAGTAAGTATTGGTGCGGTGCAGTACCTGATGCCTCTGAATTTATTTGTCTGACAAATGGCACAACATTTTCATTAATATCTGCATGCAACCGGCATGGAAAGAAATTCTAACCCTGACTGCTAACCTTAGAATATAAATTTTCATAGTCTGCACTTAATTATGCTAGAGGTGAGCTAGGCGAGGTGAGCTAATTGCAGTGGATGCTTCTCCAAGCAGGATCTCCTCACAAGGTGAGGTTCACGTGGGTACTTGGGCAATTAGGTATATCTCTTATCAAGCACAGCTGAAAGAATCATATTCTACACTTGGTTCTCTTCTTCTATTCATCACAATCATTGGTGAAACACTCTTTGGGCATTTCTCTTACGTCCTATATGGGACAAAGGAACCATGGGGTAAAGTTCCCCTCCTCCAGAAGGCAGGGAGCTTCAAAAAAAAAGAAGGTCCCTGGAGGCAGAGACTCCCTTCTCTCTCCCTCTCCGGCTTTACCCCCCTCCTCCAGATTAATGTGAACTCTCAAGAGAAGGCATAGATCTTAAATTTTAGACTTATGTTTTTTTTTCTGGTTAGATATGGGGCTGTATAGTCCTTCACTAGGCAGGCTCCCGTTCACTGGCTTCCCTGGAGTTGCAGGGTTGTGGAATTTATATCGCCCGACGCCCGGGACATGTAGTTCGGGGCGCCGGGCAGGTACATTTTTTTCACATTTAGCCCTGCTTCAGGCAAGAAGAGCCGGGCCGACAGCCCCCAGTAGCGATGCCAGGTGCCCCCCCTCCCAGACTTGCTGCTGCTACATTACTGCCCTGCGATGCGATCCGGATCCCATCAGCGACTACAGCTAAGCTCATTCCCTTCACTGAGTCTATTGACTCAGTGAAGTGAAGCTATGTGTGAACTGCGCATATGTACTCGCAGCGGCCCATTGATGTCATCACGGCCCTCAGGGGCACGCAATGATGACTTTCATCTGATCAGGGCAATAAATAAGCCGGCTTGGCGCACAGTGGAGCAGAGTGTGCCAAGCCATCCCGCCATCATGCTGAGCACCACGGAGGTTCAGTGCTGGTCCAGTGGGGGAGAAGGTGGAGGGAGACTGAGTCCGGTGTCATCCATGCCCTGACCTGAAGAGGAGACAGACACTTGCCTGAGATGGTTCCAGTGGCCCTGCCTGAAAAGGATACCACATCCCAGGTAGCCAGTGCAGGCCTTCAGGAGGACCTCACCATATCCCTCCCTCTTCACAGAAAGGGGCAAAAGGGGGTATGAAAGGCCAAAGGTGGGGTATCAAGAAGCCAAATGGAGGGAAGAAAGGCCAAAGGTTGGTTATCAAAAAGCCAAAGGGGGGGGGGGGAGAAGAAAGGCCAAAGGTTGAGTAATCAAAAAGCCAAAGGGGGGGGAGGGGAAGAAAGGCCAAAGGTTGGGTATCAAAAAGCCAAAGGGGGGGGGGAAGAAAGGCCAAAGGTTTGGTATCAAGAAGCCAAAGTGGGGGGAAGAAAGGCCAAAGGTTGGGTATCAAGAAGCCAAAGGGGGGAGGGAAGAAAGGCCAAAGGTTGGGTATCAAGAAGCCAAAGGGGGGGGGAGGTCAAAGGTTGGGTATCAAGAAGCCAAAGGGGGGGGGAGGTCAAAGGTTGGGTATCAAGAAGCCAAAGGGAGGGGGAGAAAGGCCAAAGGTTGGGTATCAAGAAGCCAAAGGGAGGGGGAGAAAGGCCAAAGGTTGGGTATCAAGAAGCCAAAGGGAGGGGGAGAAAGGCCAAAGGTTGGGTATCAAGAAGCCGAAGGGAGGGGGAGAAAGGCCAAAGGTTGGGTATCAAGAAGCCAAAGGGGGGGGGAGAAAGGCCAAAGGTTGGGTATCAAGAAGCCAAAGGGGGGGGGGAAAGGCCAAAGGTTGGGTATCAAGAAGCCAAAGGGAGGGGGAGAAAGGCCAAAGGTTGGGTATCAAGAAGCCGAAGGGAGGGGGAGAAAGGCCAAAGGTTGGGTATCAAGAAGCCGAAGGGAGGGGGAGAAAGGCCAAAGGTTGGGTATCAAGAAGCCGAAGGGAGGGGGAGAAAGGCCAAAGGTTGGGTATCAAGAAGCCAAAGGGGGGGGGGAGAAAGGCCAAAAGTTGGGTATCAAGAAGCCAAAGGGGGGGGGGAGAAAGGCCAAAGGTTGGGTATCAAGAAGCCAAAGGGGGGGGGGAGAAAGGCCAAAGGTTGGGTATCAAGAAGCCAAAGGGGGGGGGGGGAGAAAGGCCAAATGTTGGGTATCAAGAAGCCAAAGGGGGGGGGGAGAAAGGCCAAATGTTGGGTATCAAGAAGCCAAAGGGGGGGGGGAGAAAGGCCAAAGGTTGGGTATCAAGAAGCCAAAGGGGGGGGGGAGAAAGGCCAAAGGTTGGGTATCAAGAAGCCAAAGGGGGGGGGGGAGAAAGGCCAAAGGTTGGGTATCAAGAAGCCAAAGGGGGGGGGGGAGAAAGGCCAAAGGTTGGGTATCAAGAAGCCAAAGGGGGGGGGGGGAGAAAGGCCAAAGGTTGGGTATCAAGAAGCCAAAGGGGGGGGGGAGAAAGGCCAAAGGTTGGGTATCAAGAAGCCAAAGGGGGGGGGGGGAAAGGCCAAAGGTTGGGTATCAAGAAGCCAAAGGGGGGGGAGAAAGGCCAAAGGTTGGGTATCAAGAAGCAAAAGGGGGGGGGGAGAAAGGCCAAAAGTTGGGTATCAAGAAGCAAAAGGGGGGGGGGAGAAAGGCCAAAAGTTGGGTATCAAGAAGCCAGAGGGGAGGGGGAGGCCAAAGGTTGGGTATCAAGAGGCCAAAGGGGGGGGGGGGGGGAAAGGCCAAAGGTTGGGTATCAAGAAGTCAAAGGGGGGGGGGAGAAAGGCCAAAGGTTGGGTATCAAGAAGCCGAAGGGGGTGGGGGGAGAAAGGCCAAAGGTGGGTTATCAAGAGGCCAAAGGGGTGGAAGAAAGGCCGGGGGGGTGGGTATCAAGAAGCCAAAGGGGGGGGGGAAGAAAGGCCAAAGGTGGGTTATCAAGATGCCAAAGGGGTGGAAGAAAGGCCGGGGGGTGGGTGGGTATCAAGAAGCCAAAGGGGGGGGGAGAAGAAAGGCCAAAGGGGGGGTATCAGGAAGCCAAAGAGGGGGTATCAGGAAGCCAAAGGGGGTAAGAAAAGCCAAAGGGGGGGGGAAGAAAGGCCAAAGATGGGGTTTCAAGAGGCCAAAAGGGGGGAAGAAAGGCCATGGGGGGATCAAGAGGACAAAGGTGGGGGGAAGAAAGGCCTTTTGTCTGCGTTTAGCATGGTATGGCTGTATGGTGATGACAAGAGTTCTCCACCTTATGCCACACAAGCAAAAGCAGGCACTACCCAGATTGGTGGTGATGTTCGTTGGTTACCTTAAGGTAACGGAAGTTGCTGCCTGCACAGGCAAACAGAGCTTCTCTCATAAGCTCTGTGCCCTGGTTGCCTGCCGAAGAAGGTGGATTACTTCAATAACGTAGATTTATTCACCATAATACAACTATTACTTTGCCTATCACTATATTATGAATGTATTGCTGAAAGTTCTGCTTTAAAATGGCCTTATTTTTGTACATTGTTTCCTTGAGAACAGTTGCTGATTTACACGCTTTGCCTTGTAAACCTCCTTTCCTGGTTTTTCATGAGGACAAGGCAATCATTTGTATGCCTCGAGGTTTCTTACCAAAAGTCACATTCTATTTTCACATTAACCAGGAAATTGTACTTTCCTTTTTTCACCAAACAGGAACAGGATCTTCGCCTGTTGGTTGGGGTTCAATGCCTTAAGTTTCATGTGTATCACAAAAATCCTTTTAGAAAGACAGATTCCCTCTTTGTAATTCCTGAAAGCCCTAGAGCAGGTCAGGCTGCACCCAAAGTCACTGTTGCATCTTGGATCAAGGCTATCCTACAACAAGTGTATTTGTCACTTCCAGTTCACTGCTCTGCCCTTCGGGCTTACCTCCACTCCTCGGGAGTTTGCAAGGGTCTTAGGAGCATTGATTGCCTTCCTGCACACCTGGGGGATTCAGATGATTCCCTATATGGACGGCCTTCTGCTGAAGGCTCCATCCAGGAACCTCCTGAACTAGCATGTCCAGGACTGTGCTCAGATTCTCCTCATCATGAGTGGATTCTAAACATGGAGATGTCTGTTCCAGTTCCCTCTCAGGTATTGGTCTTTCTTGGTCTCCGGTTTCATACCTGTCAAGGGAAGGATTTTCTGACAGAAAACTCCATTCAGCAAACCATGCATTTGGTATCCCGAGCTCTGGAGTGGCCCTCAGCCCTGGTCTGCAAGTTCATGATTCTTATGGGGTGCATGGTGTCCACAATGGATGCGGTTCCGTTCTCCATGGTGCACACCAGGGATAGCCAAAGATTCACTATCCTCTCTTGGCATGGGAATCCGGACCTCTTGGATCTCACAGTGTCTTTCCCTCTGGAGGTCAGGCAGGACCTGCTGTGGTGGCTGGACAGGTCCAACCTGGAGAAGGAGAAGACCTTTATGGTACAGGACTGGACCTTTGTGATGATGCACACCAGCCTAAGGGGCTGGGAAGCTATCCTGGGTCACCTGGAGGTTCAGGGCAGATGGTCTGCCGAGTAGACACTGCAGTCCATCAATGTTTTGGAACTCAGAGCGATCCGGCATGCTCTGGTGTACTGGTCCTTTCAACTTAGGGGCTATGCAGTCCGCGTCCAGTCAGACAACGCCACGGCCGTGGCATACATCAACAAGCAAGGCGGCACAAGAAGCGCTCCCGCTTGGTCAGTGGTAAAATGTATTCTGACCTGGGCAGAAGATCACGTTCTGGTCATTTCCACCGTGTAAGTACCAGGGGTAGACAATGTCCTGGTGGACTTTCTCAACTGCTGTCAGGTGGACCCAGGAGCGTGGGAGCTCCACCCCGACATTTTCGACCTGTTGGTGCAGAGGTGGAGTCTCCCTCAGATAGACCTGATGGCCACCAGGGACAACAGGAAGGTTCAAATGTTTTGTTCCTGTTGGAGGGATCCTCTGGCATTCGCTGTGGATGCTCTGGCAATTCCATGGCATTTTCATCTGGTCTACATCTTCCCTCCCCTCCCTCTCATCCCCAGAATGCTGAGAAAAATTTGGATGGACGGTCCGGCGGTCATCATGATTGCCCCCTATTGGACCAGGAGGCAGTGGTTCCCAGAACTAGTGACCCTTTCCATTCAGGATCCGTTTCCACTGCCATTCAGACCGGATCTCCTCCTTCAGGGTTACCTATGGAAGGAGGATGTGGAGCGCATGGCTTTGACGACATGGCTGTTGAAGCCTCCATCCTAAGAAGAAAGGGGGTTTCTCCTGAGGTAATCTCCACTATGATCCAGGCTAGGAAAGCTGTCTCTTCCAAAGCTTACCACAGGGTTTGGACCATTTTCCAGTCTTGGTGTGTTGACAGGGACCTGTCTTCCTGGTGGTTCTGTCCTTTATGCAGGACGGTGTGAACAAAGGGCTCAGTCTTAGCTCCTTGAAGGTTCAGGTTTCATCTCTCTCTCTGTCTATTTCCAGAGATGCATTGCCATTTGCCAGATGTTGTGGTCTTCTTTCAGGGCATAGTACATGCTTCCCTGCCTATAAGGCACCCACTCCCCAGTAGGACCTTAATCTGGTTTTGGGAGTCCTTGGCTACCATTCCTCTGTACCTTCTGACATGGAAGATGACCTTTCTCCTGGTGGTAGTCTCTGTCTGCAGGCTTTGTCCTGCAAACTGCCTTTCCTGGGATTTCACAAGGACAAGGCTGTTCTTTGTACCTCCCAGGAATTCCTTCCTAAGGTGGTCTCCGAGTTTCACATCAATCAAGAGATTGTTGTTCCTTCATTTTGTCCTGACCTATAATCTGACAAGGAGAGGGATCTCCACTTGGATGTGGTACGCTGCCTCAAGTTCTATGTGCTGAGTCTTTATGTAAGACTGATGCCTTGTTTGTCATCCCTGAGGGTCCTAGGGCAGGTATGGCCGCGTCCAAGGTCACTATTGCCTCTTGGATTAAGTCTACCATTCGCAAGGATACAAACTCAGAAAGAAACCAGTTCCTTTCTGCATTATAGCACACTCTACCAGGTCTGTCTGTGCCTCCTGGGCCTACAAGAATCAGGCCTCTGCTGAACAGCTGTGCAAGGCAGCCACTTGGTCCTCTGTGCACACCTTTGCCAAACACTATCGTGTTGATGTTCTGCCTTCAGCTTAAACCAGCTTTGGCAGGAAGGTCCTACAGGCAGTTCTGCCTGTTTAGGGCCTTACCATTCCTGTGCCTTACTGTTCTTTAACTATTTGAGCCCAGTTGGCTCTTGTTCTTGTATGCTGTGCTATTGTTATTCAGTGTCTGTTGATGCTTAGTTATGTTTAGGCTGTTCCTTGTCCTGAATAGTCCTTGGGAACTCTGGTATCATGGGGACTGGCGCTTGGTCCTTTACTTCTCTTCCTACCCCGGGAGCTTAATGTTGGTATATCCACATGGTACCTGCATGTCATATTGGATGAAAGAGAAAAGAAGATTTTAGTCTTGCCTGTTAAATCATTTTTGCTTAGTCCATATGGTCTACCACCCAGTGAAAGGGACCTCGCTTGGTCTTGATTCTCTGGACTTGGGAGTCCTATTGGGTCTGTTGCTCACAGGAGTTTTCCTTTCTTCTTTCTTACTGTCCTACTTAGTAGGCTTGTCTCAAGTCTAACTGGGGCAGAGCTAGTGGGATGGGCTCCACCCACAGAAATGTTCCAGCCTACAGGTACCTGTATGTCATATGGAATAAGAGAGTAGGATTTAACAGGTAAGACTAAAATCCTCTTTTAATGCCAGGGAGGGACACAAAAGAAAAGTAAATATAAATGCATGGTTTTCTAAACATTTTATAAAATGGTCTTAACCCATTTCAAAGCAATGCTTTGTAGACAACTGTAACAACCAATGCATTAAATGATAAACATAAAATACATAGTGCCCCTCATGGGGTCTGTTCCTTCGTGTCTTGCAGTTCAGTCACTCTGAGTAATAACTGTGGCTTTCTTTGACTGCTAGAGCCTAGTTTTGAAACTTGACCCTAGTAGTCAATGGGGCTTTGAGCCACCAACTCCCTAGTTGTTTCCTGTCACCCACCAGCCAAAGGGTTAATTTTAAAACACCCTAAATGAGTGATATTTATTTTGGGTCTGCAAAATACAGTATCTGCAGAGGTTAAAAAGTTCTGTAATATCATACTGTGAGGTGTTATTATTTCACATGCAAAAATGAAATGATGCACATTCACCATGATAATACTCTCATTGTTTGTTAGAAAGGTTCATTAAAATGTCATATCCTTTGATGCAACCTAATTTTATCCTTCTCTTTTTTTAGGGTTGTATTATAAACACATTGTTTGAGAAACTTCCTGAGTTTTTATATGATGGGTAAGAGCAATGTATGGTAAATTATCTAATTCTGTACTGATATCAGAAAGCATTACTAGTTTATTGCTTTTTTTTTTAATTTCAGCACTGGCAGTGATGGCATTAATATCCCCCGACTTATCATCAATCAGTTTAAATGGCTTGACTGCATAGTGGATTGCAAGGTACAGCACAAAAACTAGAATAAATGCTATTATTATGAGTGTAAATAATAAATGTAGCCAAGATGCCAAAAATAAAGAAGAAAAAAACGAAAGTTTTAAAAAGAGGGCTTCCAAATTGTATAACTAGAAGCCCACATACTGTATTTTTTATGGATATCAGTGGATATCAGTAGTTTTGCATAAGTCCTTCAAGCCTTTCTTGTTAATGAACCCGCTGTGCAAAACCAGGTGTATCCCTCAAAACTGTACCATGACTTGTATTCTTTTTGAATGAATTAATTGCAAGGTCCAAAGAGAACATTTTATGATTTATTCAGTTGACCATAAACCCAATATTCATTCCATTTGTACTCTCAAAGTAGGAATTAATTGATGGTCTGAAACTGAGCTCTCTCCAGAAAGCATTTTCAGAAAATAATAGTTTTAAATAGTAGGATATGTTATGCAGACAATGTTTATTATATACATATTTTTTATTTTGCCAATGGTTTAGTTTTGAGAGCTTTACTCAAAATATTTGGTATTATATTTAAATGAATCTTACCCCCTGGCTTTCTTTTTCTGTTAGTCTATGTATTGACCTGAGATCTGATCTTTTCTTCACTCTTCTGTAATTTAGAGCTATATGAAAGACAATGTGCAGCTTCGCTATATTTGAAAAATGATTATAACAAGTCTCTCTGCGTGTCTCGCTCTCTCTGTATTTAAAAGAAAAAAAAAAAAACTATATAAGCAAAGTGGAGCAATTCTGGGGCGTGTCAGAGTGTACGTCAGAGTACTAGGGGCACTGATTGCCTTTCTACATACCCGGGGGTTTCAGATGACTCCCCTATATGGATGACCTTCTGCTGAAGGTGCCGTTCAGGGAACTCCTGGACCAACATGTCCAGGACTGTGCTCAGATTCTTATCCACCATGGGTGGATTCTGAATATGGAGAAATCTGCTCCAGTCCTCTCTCAGGTCCTGGTTTTCCTTGGTCTCAGGTTCAGTACTTGCCAAGGGATGGTTTTCCTGACCGAGGATTCTCCAGTCCTCTCTTAGATCCTGGTTTTCCTTGGTCTCAGGTTCAATACTTGCCAAGGGATGGTTTTCCTGACCGAGGATTCTATCCAACAGGTCATGCATCTGGTGTCTCGAGCTGTGGCGTGTCCTTCAGCTCCACTCCGCATGGTGTCCACCATGGAAGCAGTTCCATACTCCATGGCTCACATCAGGGAGCTCCAGATATTCACTATCCTTGCTTGGCATGGAAATCCAGATCTATTTGATCTCAGTGTGTGTCTCCATCAGGAGGTCAGGCAGGACCTGGTATGGTGGCTGGACAGGTCCAACCTGAAGAAGGTTAAACCCTTTGTAATTCAGGGCTGTACCCTTGTGATGACGGACACCATCCTCAGGAGCTGGGGAGCGGTCTTAGGTCACCTGGGGATTCTGGGCACTTGGACTGCGGAGGATACTCTTTAGTCCATCAATGTTCTGGAGCTCCGGGTGATTCAGCATGGTCTGGCTTACTGGTCCTCTCCACTGAGGGATTGTCCAGTCTACGTCCAGTCGGACAACGCCATGGCTGTGGCTTACATCAACAAGCAAGGAGGCACAAGAAGCGCTCCCGCTTGGGCAGAGGTCAAGTCTATCTTGACTTGGGCAGAAGATCACGTTCTGGCCATTTCCGCCGTGCACATTCCAGGAGTAGACAACGTCCTGGCGGACTATCTCAGCCACCAACGAGTGGGCCCAGATGAGTGGGAGCTACATCCAGATGTTTTTGAACTGTTGGTGAAGCAGTGGGGTCTTCCTCAGACCAAATGGATCTACTCTTTCCATTCAGGATTTGATTCCACTGCCACTCGGACCGGATCTCCTCCTTCAGGGTTATCTCTGGAAAGAAGATGTGGAGCGGATGGCTTTGACATCATGGCTGTTGAAGACTCCATCCTAAGGAGAAAAGGTTTTTCTCCTGAGGTAGTCGCCACTATGATCCAGGCCAGAAAACCGGTTTCTTCCAAAGCCTATCATAGGGTTTGGTCTATTTTTCATTCTTGGTGTGTTGACAGGGACCTGTCTTCACAAGAGTTTGAGCTCCTGGTAATCCTGTCCTTTTTACAGGATGGTGTGAATAAAGGGCTCAGTCTTAGGTCTTTGAAGGTTCAGACTTCAGCTCTCTCTGTCTTTTTCCAGAGACGCATTGCCATTCTTTCAGATGTCAAGGTCTTCTTTCAGGTTGTTACTCATCACTTCCCTGTCTATAAGCCTCCCACTCCTCAGGGGGACCTTTATTTGGTTTTGGGTGTCTTGCGGCGGCCTCCCTTTGAGTCCTTGGCTACCATTTCTCTGCACCATCTGATATGGAAGATGACCTTTCTTCTGGCTGTAGTCTCTGTCAGCAGAGTTGCTGAATTGCAGGCCTTGTCCTTCAAACTGCCTTTCTCTATCGTACGATATAGCTTACAGGTACCATGGGGAGATGACAGCTCCTCCCAGTAGGCTGGAACAATTCTTCAAAGAAGTGAATGGAGGAGCCTCCTCCTCCATATTAGGTTACCTAGCCACTCCCCTTTCCAGATAGATTTGTTCCATCACCTAGTATGAAGGCTGAGAACAGTTCTGCTTACTTTTTAATTTTTTTTATTATTTTCTATTATATATGGGGTGTCAAAATTCCCCCATGAGGTGGATTACCATTACTGGCTTTCCCTGGAGGATTTTCCAGTTATCAGGTGCTGTTTTTGGACCATTGCAGCCCTGGGAGAGAATCATGCAACCCATATCTCTCTCCTGAAGGAGTCTCTCTGAGGCTTCTTCCTTTCAAATGGAAATCTGAAGTAAGAGGACCTGCAAAAAAAAGTGAGCAACCCCTTGAGTGCCAAGGTCCAATTGTCCTACAATTACCCTCTGCACAGGGGTCCTTCAGGAGTATTTAACCCCTTCTCTGCCAAGTTTTCTGGGTTGAGGCACACTTATCTAATTTTTCTTTGGGATTCATGAGATTTTTATTTTTGTTATGTTTTTTCTGATGCCTTTTGAGTTTTTAAGTCCCTTTTTATAACTTTTCACTTTTTTTGAATTCCACGCCTTTAAGAGCACTCTTTACCGCATAGCCGCAATGCTCCATTGACTTCTATGGGACAGACTGCTTTGGGACGTCTCTCTGCAACAGCTACATGCACCGAGTTGAGAGAGGGCTCATTCTTCTTGTCTACCCTTGCGCTTCACTCCAATTCATGTCCTCTGTGTCTTGGGGGGGTCCCTGGGGGGTTCGGGGTTTGCATTTTGGTACTTTGTTGAGAGAAACTACATTTCCCATAGACGCCTATTTCGCGGGCTATTCTCTAATTGGCTCTGAGTTCGGATACCATTTTCTTTCTCTCTTGCATGAGTATCCTACGCATGGCTTGGATTCCTTTACTCTTCTCCTCAGGTTAACGCTTTGCCTGCCAGATAAGTAAATTTTAGGCTTTCTGGGGTGATTATCTTAACCCCTTAACGACCAGCAGTCGCGGGGTGTGTGGTCCTTTAAGGACCCGATAGAGAATTTCAGCGTGCCGCCCCACGTGACTGATCACGTGGGTCGGCACACCGAACTGAAGGACTGAAAGAGATCTCTACGGTCTTGGAGCGATCAAATTCAGTCCCCGTATTATATATATATATATATATATATATATATATATATATATTTATAATAGTACGTGACGTACCAGGACCGTCACTGGTCCTTAAGTGCCGGACCATCGTGACGGTCCGGGTACGTCACCGGACGCTAAGGGGATAACCTGGGTGACAGTATTTGGGTTCTCTATTACTGTTAGACACTTCACCTGTTAGGATGTCAGATCCAAAGGGACATGGGGCTAGGCCTAAAGCTAAGGACTCAGGGGCGTATTTGACCCCCCCCCTGACTTACTGTTCCTCTTGCCAAGCAGGGCTTCCCAGAGAGTACTCTGGTCACTTATGCACCTCATGCACTGTGGCCTCTGCTTCTCCGCCGGGGGCCACATTGGGGCAAGGACTTAAAGTCTTCTATGGCACAGTTTCCTCTTTCCCTTCAGGAGGTTATCCAATCCTGGAAACCCCCCACTTCCTTCAGGTTTGTGGCCCACAAGGATTCTTTTGATGGGTCTGAGGATGGCGAGTGTGCAGAAGGGGATTCTTCCCATATGTATGGCGACCCCTTTGAGGCTGACCCTGAACTCTCTGCTGAGGGTCTCATTAAGGCGGTTTTTACTACTTTACACATTCCCATTAATCCTGTGGAGTCCCAGTCCACTTCTGACATCTTCCAAAGGCGCAAGAAGTCCTGTACTGTGTTCCCGCCTAATCCCACTCTGGATCAGATATCCTGGATGAGTGGTGGTCTCCAGACAAGCATCTTTCTCTGTCTAGGAGATTCTCTAAGCTGTATCCCTTCTCTGATGTGGCCTTGGCACAGTGGGCTACACCTCCTCACGTTGATTCCCCTATTTCCAGACTCTCTCAATCCACTGCCTTGTCCCTGGTGAATGTCTCTGTGCTTAAGGATTTAACCGTTAGGAAGCTTGAGGCTATCCTGAAGTCTGTCTTTGCAGCCATAGGTGCATCCACACGGCTTACCTTGGCCTCTGTTTTGGTTAATAGAGCCATAGCTGTCTGGACTGAACAGCTGACAGATGCTGTTTGCAAAGGTGCCCCTAAGGAGGACCTTTTGCCAATTTTGGCTAATATGGCTGAGGTACTGCCTGTTACCAATGCCCTGTTAGATGGTGTCAGGCTTGAGGCTAGGGCCTCCTCCTTCTCTGTGCTGCTAGGCGCACTCTGTGGCTTAAGATTTGGTCTGCTGATCTGACATCTAAGAAGTCGCTGATCTCTTTTCCCTCTCAGGGCGCATCTCTTTTTGGGCCTGAGCTGAAAAACATCATCAGTGAAGCCACTGGGGGTAAGAGTATCCTGCTGCCTCATGTCTCCAGACACAATCCTCAGGCAAGGAAGCAGCGTCTTTGTTGTCCCCTCCAAATCGAGTCGCAGAGGCCAAATCCAGTTGGACCTCAGGCCAGCTCCCCCCGTGCCACCCCCAAGCCCAAGAAGCAGTGGAGGCCAAAACACAATTCCACCAAACCTCCTTCGGCATGACAAGCCGAACCTTGATCTGAATCTACCTGTGGGTGGTCGCCTGCAACATTTTTCAAGTATTTGGACAGGCTCTGTTGCGGATCAGTGGATATTACAGGTGGTTTCAGGAGGCTACAGGATTCCCTTCAAATCCCTGCCTCCCTTCAGATTCTTCCCTTCTCACTCCCCTCAGGGACAGGACAAGAGCAGTCTTTTCAATGGAGCGGTTCAGGCTCTCTTGGACAAGGGGGTCCTGTCTCCAGTACCTCAGCCAAAGACTGGTTCAGGTTTTTAGTCCAACCTCTTTGTTGTTTCCAAAAAGGATGGGGGCAGCCAACCTATCCTGGACCCCAGTTTGTTTGTGGTCTGTAATCACTACAAGATGGTGTCTTTGCACTCTGTCATTGCAGCAATTTGTCCAGAGGAGTTTCTGGCTTCCTTGGATCTGCAGGATGCGTAACTGCACATTCAAATTCAGAAGTACCTCAGGTTTGCTTGCACCTTGGGGCACTTCCGGTTCACCGCTCTGCCCTTTGGGCTCACCACTGCTCCTCAGGTGTTTGCGTGGGTCTTAGGGGCATTGATTGCCTTCCTGCATACCAAGGGGATTCAGGATGGATGACCTTCTGCTAAAGGCTGCCTCCAAGGATCTCCTGGACCATTAGGTCCAGAACTGTGCCCAGATCCTCCTGAAACATAGATGGATTCTGAATATGGGCAAGTCGGTTGCAGTCCCTTCTCAGAACCTGGTCTTTCTCTGCCTCCAGTTCGACACCCGTTGGAGCATGATCTATCTGTCTGACAGAGGATTCTGTTCAGCAGATCATGTCCAAGGTGTCCCGTGCTGTGGAATGGACCTCGGCTCCGGGTCGCAAGTTCTTTTCCCATGTGGGCAAGATGGTATTCACCATAGAGGCAGTTCCGTTCTCCATGGCCCACACCAGGGGTTTTAGAGGTTCCCTATCCGGGCTTGCCGGGGGAATTCGGACCTTTTGGACCAGGAAGTGAGACCAGACCTTTTTTGGTGGTTGGACTGCTCCAACCTAAGCAAAGGGAAACAGTTTTTTATCCACTACTGGACCACTGTGACTATAGATGCCAGACTTTTCGGCTGGGGGTTCGGGGTCGATGGTCAGCGGAGGAAACCCTCCTACTCATCAACATTCTGGAGCTCAGAGTGATTCTCCAAGCCGTAGTGTACCAGTCCTCTCATCTGAGCAGATGTCCAGTCCGCGTCCAGTCAGGCAACATCAACAAGCAAGGAGGCACAAGAAGTGCTTCTGCTTGGTCAGAGGTTAGGGATATTTGGGGGTCTTCCTTGGATAGACCTGATGGCCACCAGGGACAACCGTAAGGTTCAGATATTTTGCTGCCGCTGGAGTTACCCTCTGGCGTTTGCAGTGGATGCTCCGATGATTCCTTGGCATTTTCACCTGACCTACATCTTTCCCCCTCTTCCTCTCATCCCCAGGGTGTTGAGGAAGATCTGGATGGACAAGGTGGCGATTATTCTGATCGCTCCCTATTGGACCAGTCAGCCTTGGTTCCCAGAACTTGTGGCTCTGTCTGCTCACGATCCATTCTCTCTGCCACGCAGACCGGATCGCCTCCTTCAGGGTTCACTTTGGAAGGAGGATGTGGAAAGTCTGGCTTTGATGGCATGGCTGTTGTAGCCTCCATCTTAAGGAGGAATGGCTGTTCCCCTGAGGTGGTTTCCACAATGATCCAGGCTAGGATCCAGTTTCCTCTAAGGCCTACCACAGTGTTTGGTCCATCTTTCATGCCTGGCGTGTGGACAGGGACCTGTCCTCACAGGAGTTTAATCTCCCAGCTATCCTGTCCTTTTTTGCAGGACGGTGTGAATAAAGGTCTTAGCCTTAGTTCATTGAAGGTGCAGACCTTCAAGGAGCTAAGGGTTGAACTTGATGGACGCAAGTCTTTTTTGAACCTAAATTATTATGTAACTATGACCTCAGCTCTTTTGGTCTTCTTTCAGAGACGCATTGCCATCTTGCCAGATGTCAAAGTCTTCTTTAAGGGTGTTGCTCATGCTTTCCCTGCCTTTAAGCCTCCCACTTCCCAGTGGGACCTTAACCCCTTAACGACAGATGATTTACCACGTCCCGCAGAAACTGTCACTTAGTGACAGAGCACGTACCTGGAAAGTCACGGAAGTCCGGGTTTCCGTGCGGCTGCACGCCGCTCGGAGACTCCGGACTTGTTTGGGAAAAAAAAAAATGTTCCTCGGGCGTTAAGGTGACAGCTGCGTACGAACGTGGCTGTCACTAAGGGGTCAATTTGGTTCTGGGTGTCTTGCAACGGCCTCCCTTTGAGAGTATTTATCTACCATTTCCTTGCATCTTCTGACGTGGAAAATGGCTTTTCTCTTGATTGTGGTCTCTGTCCGCAGAATGGCTGAATTATAGGGTCTGTCCTGCAAACCTCCCTTCCTGGTTTCTCACAAAGATAAGGCTGTTCTGTGTACCTCCCAGGAATTTCTTACTAAGGTGGTCTCTGAGTTCCACATCAATCATTGTTGTGCCTTTCGTTCTCGTTTGTCCTGACCCTAAATCTGACCAGGAGAGGGATTTCTACTTGTTAGATGTGGCACGCTGCCTTAATTTCTATGTGCACCATACTGATTCTTTCCGTAAGACTGATGCCTTATTCGTCATTCCTGAGGGTCCCAGCGCAGGTATGGCTGTGCCCAACGTCACTATTGCATCTTGGATTAAGTCTACCATTCTCAAGGCTTATGAGCTCAGAAAGAAACCTATTCCTTTCCTCAGTACGGCACACTCCACCAGGTCTGTTGGGGCCTCCTGGGCCTACAAGAATCAGGCCTCTGCTGAACAGCTGTGCAAGGCGGCCACTTGGTCTTCTGTGCTCACCTTTGCAAAGCACTATTGTGTTGATGTTCTGGCTTCGGCACAAAGGTCCTGGAGGCAGTATTCTGCCTGTTTAGGAACTTTACATTCCTGTGCCTTACTGTTTTTTAGCTGTTTGAGCCTGGTTGGGTTTTGTTCTTGTGTGCTGTGCTATTGTTAATTCAGTGTCCGTTGACACTTAGTTTAGTTTGGCCTGTTCCGTGTCTTGGACAGTCCGTGCGAACTCATGTATCATGGGGACTGGCGCTTGGTCCTTTCCTTATCTTTCCACTCGGGAGCTCAATCTTGGTACATACTCATGGTACCTGTATGTCATATTGAATGACAGAGAAAAGAGGATTTTAGTCTTACCTGTTAAATCCTTTTCACTTTGTCCCTATGACATACAGGTCTCCCACCCAGTAACAGAAACCAAGCTTGGTTTCACTTTGCTGGACATGGGAGTCCGCTTGGGTTGCTTACTCACAGGAGTCTTTTCTTTTCCTTTTTTCCTGCTGTCCTACTTAGTAGGCTTGTCACAAGTCTTTCTGGGGTGGGGCTAGAGTGATAGCCTGATAAGGAGGAAGGGGAGGCTCCACCCATAACTTCTTGTCAGAATTGTTCCAGCCTATAGAGAGGAGCTGTCGCCTCCCCACGGTACCTGTATGTCACATGGACTAAGAGAAAAGGATTTAACAGGTAAGACTAAAATCCTCTTTTCCCCAGAATTACGCCACATCTATAAATATCATCCAATCTATTTAATGATGCATTTTTATTTTATTCACCATGTTCTGCCCCAAAGTAATTTGTGCATTGGAGAAAATGTGGTGCCAAGCTGCACTTAGCAAATATATTGGCACTGAAGTCTGTTTTTCTTAGTACACCCTCTTAAAAGAGTAAACCGTTTGAATACACCTCTCGGATACTGATAGCATCCAGGAAATGGCTTCAGTTTTTAAAATGGTTTGTAATTTTGTGTTTTGTTTATAATTGTATATAATGTTTCTTTAGGACCTCACTTCAAAGATAATGCAGCTCGTCACTGTAGCTCCGGTTGATATCCAACATGACATCATCACCAGCCTACCTGAAATCCTGGAGGATTCTCAACATAATGATGTTGCTAAAGAACTTAAGTAAGTTTCTAATTTTCCTTACAACCTTAAAGGAACAGTATCAGCAAAATCGAAGTGTTCATAACCAAGCAGGTTTAGATGTTTGTCAGGAGCTGTATTGCATGAAAGACTGACTGACAATTTGTTTAAGGTTTTTACCTGACACATTTCTTACTTCATGAGCTGCAGATCAACATCCCCCTACTCCGTCTCAGTGGTCGTGGTTAGAACTGTCAACAGAAATTAATAAGATGATGCTTCAGAATAAGATTGATAGGGCAAACAGTATATACTAGTGTAAAAGCCCATGTACACGGGCCAAGGTCCGGTGAGGTAAAGAGGCCGATCCTGCTCAGCGTACTGCTGCCGCCTCACTGGCAGCACACACGATGCAGTCATGTGCAGTAGGGACTGCCCGAACGCACAGAATGCTCCCAGCATTTTGTGCGTTCGGGCAGTCTCTACTGCGCGTGACTGCAACAGACAAACATTCTGGCCTTTTATATTATAGGATGGTCCAGTACAGGCAATGACAGGTTATGTTTGTGTGCATTATTCTTATACTCTAAATTACAATTTGTTAGTAAAATTGTTATTGTGGAAGTTTGGAGCAGGTCTTGGCTACTTATCATGTATGTACCATAAAATCTCAGGTATTATACACATCTGTTTATAATACGCAGGTGTAAGTTATACCAAGGGTTTTAGGGGAAAACAAAAGTGGCTATGTATAATACGCACCCTTGTTTTTCCTCCCTATACCCACCAAAAAAATGTTCTTCTCTCCCTACACCTACCTCAATATAGTCCCATATTCCCCTCCCTTTACTCAGCCCCTCCATAGACATCTGGGACATCTGTGCAGTGGGCGGCATGCTCACATTTGCCGTCTGCATCCCTCTGTCAGGACCTGTGTTAGTTCAAGATTATGGTAGTGCCCTTTAAATGCTATCGAGATTGGAGAAACCTCTCCACCGTCCTAGGCCTTAACACTGGCACACTGCTGTTAAGAGAAATGTCCTCGCTGCATTTCACTTCAGAAAAAGTGGTGTTAAAAGGAAAATATTCTGCATACATAGCTTATTAAAATGAAAGTGGGCCAGTGTAGAACTAGAATATCAATTCCAGCACTGATTTAGAGAGGAATTGTATCTGTATCTCTACCATCCCCCATTTTGTCATTATGTGGATTTTTTTTTTTTAGAAGGGCACATGATTACTGTTTACATTCAAGGTTAATACAGTGAATTCTTACAGGTTACTTTTGTCCATCAGCTTTACAGATTGGTATGCAATTTACTGCAAATATTTTTTGGCATGCAAGGAGTTCAAATAAATAAGAAAAATTAAAATTGTTTAATGGTAAGAACAGTAAAGCTTGTTAACTCCCCACTGTGGCATATTTTTTATATAATTATTTCTCTTACGTCCATATGGTACACAGGTACCATGGGGTTGATTCCCTCCTCCTGGAAGACAGAACACATCTCAACAGACAGAACCTTTGTTGTGGAGACTCCCTCTTCCTCCTCCAGCTCAAACCCCCTTCACCCATCTACTAACTCCCAGAGTTCATATGTCCTTCTAGAAGCTCTATGGGCAAGAGGTTTTTCTTATTTTCTTCTTAGATATGGGGCTGTATAATCCCCCCATTATGCGGGTTACCATCACTGGTCTTTCCTGGAGTTGATTGATCCAGTTCACAGGTGTTTGCGGACCTTTTCAACCCTGTAAAGGGAATCTTGCTGCCAAGTTTTCCCTCATGACGGGATCTCTTGAGATGCTGCCTCCTCTCTAAGATGGTAACCTAAAGACAGAAGAACAGTGAGTAACCCTTTGAGTGCCTTGGTCCACTTTATGTCCCAAACTGTGTTGCCTCTCCATACAGGGGCTGTTGGTAGGCTCTGGCACTCATTATTGGTATCTTTATTATATATGTTTTTCTCTCAGAGGACTTTGGAGTAAAGATGGCTGCTGTAGTTTATTCTCTATACTTTGATGGGTTTGTTTTCACTCGCCCACTGTTTGCCCCTTAGCCCTCCTGCCACCATGTTTTCTCCGTCTATGCTCCATTGACTTCTATGGGACATATCTGCAACCGTTTAAGATACAATGGCCAGAGAGGGCTCTATCTTCTTGCCTCCTTATGTCCTATCATCAAGTCCACTTTATGAGTGTCCGGGGACTCTTAGCGATCAGCAAACAGAGTTGTAGACATTGCTAGGCAACAAGCAACAGAGAGGACTATGTTTCCTAGAATGCCTGTTTCACTGTCTTTCTGCCAGTTTTGCAGTGGCCATTTTAATTCTGTCTTGTTTATGCTACGCATAGGCAGACTCTCCTTCTCCAAGTTAACCCCTCGCTTGCCAGATAAGTGTATTTCTGGGCTATAAAAGGTGCAGTGTTATTCTGTTTTCTGTGTTTACTAGATTTGGGGCATTATTTAGTGGACGTATGTTGGACTCTAAGGGGCTGGGGCTAAAAACAGGGTAAAGGACTCAGGGGCTACACTTACCCCCCTCACACATTGTTCCTGTTTGCATGTGGGGCTACATAGAAAATATTCAGAGTCTATATGCGCCTCTTGTGCTGTGGCCCCCAGTACGCCACCAGGGCCCTCCTCACCAATCAAGAGCCAGCATGTGTCAAGACTTTACTGTCTTCAGTGGCCCATATCCCCTCATCTGTGCAAGGGGTGCTTCGTTCCTGGAAGCCTATTCCTGCCTTTAAACAAATTGTCCCTCGTTTTATAGGTTATTGGGGTTTCCTCTGAGGAAGAATTGCCCTCAGACGATGAACAGGATGATGATGGGGAATATGAAGACGTGGATTCCATATACTCTCATTAGGATTCCTATGAGGCTGATCCACTTCCCTCTGCACAGGGGCTCATCAAGCAGTCTTGGAGACCCTTCAGGTCACTGTTGCATCTGATGAGGGAGCTCCCTCTCTGGATATTTTCCAGAGGCATAAGAAGTCTTGTCCTATTTTTCCACCCAATAACATGCATGATCAGATCCTTATAGATGAGTGGAAATCTCCTGATAAAAGGATTTTCCCAAATAAGTGCTTTTCTAAGCTATATACTCTTTTTCGACTGAGGCTTTGGTGCAGTGGGCTTCTCCCCCCACCATGGATCCCCATTTCACAGCTGGTAAAGACCACGGCCCTCCCGCTGGTGAATGCACCCTACTCAAGGAACCTGCGCATAAGAGGCTGAATTCTGTTCACAAAGCCCCTTTTGCTGCCACTGAGGCAGTACTGAGACCTATTTTTGCCTCTGCCTGGGTTAACAGAGCAGCTGCCGTTTGGGGTGAGCAACTTTCCGATGCTGTCCGTGCTGATGTGGCCAAGGAAGACTTATTGGTTCTCATGGCTCACCTCAAGAAGGCCAAGACTTATGTTACTTTGAGGCTGTCAGATTCACAGCTAAAGCCTCCACCCTTTTTGGACCTGATATGAAACAGATCATCAGTGATGCTACTGGTGATAAGAGTACCTCATAACTGGCCCAGATCTCCACCAAGTGTCTTTTTCTGGAGAGGAAGGCGAGCCTCTTAAGAGTGCCCCACCAGGAAACCCAGACAAAACTGGCAGCTATCAGATGCAAAGGCTAAGTCTGACAAGCACTCTTCCTCATGACTCTCAGAATCCTGGTCTGTTGTTGCCTGAAGGGGGCAGTCTCCATCTTTTTTGAGATGCCTGGGCAGTGTCTGTAACGGGCCAGTGGGTTTTGTGGGTAATCTCTGAAGGGTACCGCATAGATTTAAAATCCTTTCCTCCATATCGGTTCTTTTTGTCAAAAGTTCTGAAGGAGCCAGACAAAGCAAGAGATTCCTATTCAGCCAGAGGTTGCTTTTCCATAAGCAGGATCCATAGAAATGCATAGCACTGCTAGTTGGGCAGGGATGTGCTTAGGGGGCATCAGGGCAGACTGTTCATCAGGGCAGACTGTTCTTCCTGACTTCTTGTACTGGTGTGTGATCCCAGTTGGTGGTTTGGATCTCTGGTAAGGAGAGAGAGGATCCCACCGCTGCCAACCAATGAAACAGAAGCTAAAGAGGCCGTGTTGTCCTTATCTGTCATTCTGAGTTCCCCTCTCCTTGAAGCAACTTCAGTGGGGTAGCAGTGCCTGTCATGCAGGGTAGAGTTCCTAGGAATGGGGGTTAAATGGTTAATACTGTCATTTATTGGAAGTGGCCAGGGTTTATCAGGGGAAGGGGAATGTGACATGCAATCAGATTAATACAGTTAATACATAGCACCCTGGAAGCAGGTTTTATAGACAACCACGACACCAGACTAATATCATCGCACAGATGACAGAATACACAAAAGCGGTGAAGGTATTAGGGAAGTAACACTTAATCAAACCTGGACCAGACAGTGGGACACACACAATGGAAGACCATAACGTGATAATGCACAAAAATATAACAATTTAACTCCTGCAGGCCAATGTTAGATTGTAGTCCAAACAATTTCTTAAAACAGGGGTTCAACATCTGTTATATGTATTACAGATGCACTTACAGTCCTCAACTCTGGACTGTGGTAACGACCGCAGGCCATTACAGTGAGTATGCTCAGAAGGGATCCGCATAGATTTCAAATCCCTTGCTCCATATTGTTTTTGTCAAGGGTTCCGAAGGAGCCAGTCAAAGCAAGACTGTTCCAGGAGGCAGTGGACTCACTGCTGGAAAAACAGGTTCTGGTACAAGTACTAGCCCCCGACTGCTCTTTAGGTTTGTATTCCAACCTGTTTGTGGTCTCGAAGAAGGACGATCGCTGCTTACCCATTCTGGACTTCACATGCCTTAACAAGTACGTGGTTAGAATGGAATATTTGCGTTCTTTCATTGCTTCAATGTGCCCGGGGGAGTAACTGGCCTCTCCGGACCTTTGAAACTCATACTTGCACATCCTTATTCACCTGGACAGCCAATGCTACCTTCATTTTGCTTTTGGCTCCAATCATTACCAGTTCATGTCACTGCAGTTTGGCCTGGCTCCGGCACCACGTGTCTTCACAAGGATCCTGGTGGCCTTCATTCATGCTCAAGGCATCTCCCTGATGCCTTACCTTTATGACCTCCTAGCTCTTCATGTTCAAGACTGCGTCCGCATTCTAGTCCATCACTGGTGGATTCTGAATCTGCAAAAGTCCTCTCCCATTCCTTCCCATGTTCTGGTTTTCCTTGGGATGAGGTTGACACCAAACATGGGAAGATCTTCCTCCCAGAGCAGAATATTCTGCTTGTGTCTCAGGCCATGGTCAAAATTTTCATGAACATGTTGGATCACCTGCTGTCGACTGAATGCTGTTCCTTACTCTCAGATCCACACTAGGGAGCTGCAGATAGATGTTGTCAGGAACTGGTCCACCGGATCTCCAGTGGTTGCATTGGCCGAACTTGGAGTGGGTGAGGCCCATTGTGAACCCTGGAGTGGACCCTAGTCACCACGGATGCCAGCTTGAGGGGCTGGGAGCTGTTCTGGGTTACCTAGGTGTTCAGGACTGGTGGAGCCAGGGCGAGAGCTTGTTGTATCCGCGTCTTTGAAATCTGGGCAATTCGACTAGCCCTGATTCACCGGACCCCATTTCTTAAGGGGACTCCAGTGAGGGTGCAGTCAGCCAATGCTAGAGCCCTGACGTATATCAGGTAGGAATGCGCAGGGTGGCAGCTTGGAACAAAGTGAAGCATCTCCTCTGTAGGACGGAGACCTACTTTCCGGCCATCTCAGCCATTCACATTACAGTGGTAGAAAACTTTATGGCAGACATTCTATGTTGCCAAGACGTCGATCCAGGAGAGTGGGAACTACATCCGGCGGCTTTTTACTTGATTGTCCAGCAGTGGGGAGTACCAGTGATGGACCTCATGGCCACCAGGGAGAACAGGAAGTTTCCAACATTCTGCTCATGGATGGGAGGTCCTCTGGCTTTTGCCACAGATGTGATGTTAATACAGTGGAGCTTCCACCTCTCTTATGTGTTTCCTCCGATTCCTCTCATGTCCAGGGTGACCCGGAAGATCAGGATAAACGGGGCGTCAGTCATTCTGATTCCTCCTTACTAGACCAAGAGGGCATGATTGGCTGATCTGGTCAGTCTTTCTGTTCAGGATCCACTCCTCCTTCCTTCTAGGCCAGAACTGTTGCTCCAGGGTCACCTATGGCACGAGGATGTAAACAAACTGGCTTTGACTGCATTGCTCTTGAAGCCATCATTCTGAGGCGGAAAAGTTTTTCCGCAGTGGTCATATATACCATGATACAGGCCAGGAAGACAGTCTCTTCCAAGGCATATACCATAGGGTATGGTCCATCTTTCATAAGTGGTGAGCAGACAAGAATATGTCTCTGCAGGCTTTTGACTTTCCCTTGGTGTTGTCTTTTCTCCAAGATGGGGTGAACAAGGGACTCTGTTTGAACTTCCTTAAGTTTCATATCTCGGCACTCTATGAGGTCAAATTTTTCCTCCAAGGGGGTGGCTCATGCCTCTCCTTATTTCAAGGATCCCACTTCTCCCTGGGATCTCAACCTGGTTCTGGGTGTTTTGCAGAGGCTTCCTTTTGAGCCTCTTGCCTCCATTTCCAATTTACGCTAAAGGTGGTTTTCCCTCTTGGCAGTGGTCTCAGTGAGATGAGTCCCAGAACTGCAAGCTCTGCCTTTTAAACCTCCCTTCCTGGTGTTTCATCAGGATAAGGTGGTACTTCATACTTCTCAGGAGTTTCTTCCCAAGGTGGTTTCTGAGTTTCACATCAATCAGGAGATTGTTGTGCTTTTCTTCTGTCCTGACCCTAAGGAGGGAGACCTCCATTTGTTGAATGTGGTGCATTGCATTAAGTTTTATGTGCATTGTACTAAGCCTTTTTGCAAGGCTGACTCTGTCATCCCAGAGGGTCCCAGGGCTGGTCAGGCTGCTTCCAACGTCACCATTGCATCTTGGATGAAGGCTAGTATATGCCAAGTTTATGAAATCCGGAAGAAAGCTGTTCCCTTTAAGATCAAGGCACACTCCGGGTCTGTGGGTGCCTCTTGAGCCTACAAGATCCAGTCCTCTGCTGAACAGCTGTGCAAGGCAGCGACTTGGTCCTCATTGCAAACTGCTTTGGCCAGAGGGTCCTGCATGTGGTTCTGCCTGTCTAGGGTCCTGCACACCTTTTTCTGCCAGTTCAGTAGTTTCTGAGCCCAGTTGGCTCTTGTTTTCATGTGCTGTGTACTTTCAGTGTCCGTTGACACTTGTTGCTTGGGTTATTCAGATACTGGATAGTTCTGAGGAACTCCGGTATCATGGGGACATGCGTGAGGTCCTTTCTCCTTATTTCTCACTTCTGGGAGCTTAATGTGCTATATCCCCATGGTACCTGTGTTCCATATTGGACATAAGAGAAAATAGGATTTTAGTTTCTTAACTGTTAAATCATTTTCTCTTTAGTCCATATGGAACACAGGTCTTCCATCCAGAGAAAGGGACCTTTTTTAGGGCATTGCTTTCCTGGGCAGCAGAGTCCTCTTAGAATCTTTCTCTCAGGAGATTTTCTTCTTTTCTTTCCTGTTTACTTTTCTTTGTATGACTTTGATCACATGAATTCTGGGACTTAGTAGGCTTGGGTGGGGGTTGAACTGGAGGATGAGGGAGCCTCCACCCCTGACTCCGTCTGTTGAGATGTGTCCTACCCTCCAGGAGGGGCTCAACCCCCGTGGTACCTGTGTTCCATATAGACTAAAGAGAAAAGGATTTAACCGGTACGAACACTAAAATCCTATTTTTAATGGCAGATACAGTGATTGGTTAGAAAAAGAACTGGTAGCAATAAAATAGTATACATACTGTAATATAATATTGAAATACAAAAAGCAGGAGAGCACTAGACTGACCCTCGGTAATATAAAGATAATGTACATACAAGTATATAGAATGCAATCTCATATTTTATTTAACAAATAATAATAAAAATGTCCCAGATGAAGCATTTATACCTAACTAGTTGAAGAGCCCGTTACACGGACCACAGTGCCACTGCCAGATGGTCGCGGGGCAGTCCTGGACAGTAGATACTGCCCGCGCTGAGGCTGATACAGAGCTGGCGTGGGCAGTCTCTACTGCACATGACTGCAGCACACGCAGCAGTCTCTACTGTGCATGACTGCGTCATTACACACGTTTTAGCAAATTATTATATAGGATATGCAATAATATATAGTGATATCACTAAAACTTCGAGCTCCAAAAAATAGTAAAAAAAAAAATAATAAAACCGTTGATATTAGTGCTCTCCTGCTTTTTGTATTTCAGTATGTAACCAGTTTTTGGTTCTGTGCACTACAGGCCACTAGGATTGAGCGACAGACTTATCCCCACTTTTATATATCTTCAGTCATTTACTATTTATATTTATTCAGTTGAGAGAATACAGTTATAGGCCAGCTCTATTTTCACCGATATATATACACTTTGTACTTATATAAATAACATGTATTTTGGTTAACGAAAATGTTTCACCAGCTATACGTCATGCCGCAGGTTTAAATCCTTGAAGGAGATCTGACAGAGGATAAACTTTCTTTTAATCTCACAAAATGTGTATTGTGTATTTCCTAGCTCGCTACTGCAACAGAACACACAGCTTACAGTGCCAATCCTAGATGCCCTATCCAGCCTAAATCTTAACACGGAACTGCTTTCTGAGGTAGGGCCCATTTTTTTTTATAACTGTGTGGGGAATGATGGTTGAATCATATAATCTAAAACATGATGGAACTAGGAAACCTAAATGATGTTTGTAGAAGGCATTTTCTTACAATTAATCTTCAAATTTCAGGTGCGCCAGTCTGTCATGTCCACTCTTTCTGCAGTTGAACTAGAAGATTTACCTGTTATAATTAAATTTATTCTTCATGCAGTAAAACCTTCAGATTCCGTAGAGGTAAGCAGCGTTATAGCTTGCATAGAGCTATTTTTAGCCATGGTCCTAATGAACTCCTAACAGTGCAGGTTTTCAGGATTTCCCTGCCTGAGCAAGGCTGTGTAATTAGTTGATAATTTTATTTCATTAGTGCAGCTGTGCTTAGGCAGGGAGAGCCTTAAAACCTGCACTCTTAGGTGTACTATTGGGCTGCAACTGAAAATCTTTGGTATGGAGAAACAAGAATATATCTCTTCTACTTTGTGATATGTACATGAAAGCTCTTAATAAGTCCAGTATACGGTGCTTAATTTGTTGTTAAAAAAATGTAACTATAAAACCTTCCTTCATTTCTCAGGGGTGTGGAAATTTTAAAAACAACTACTTGTCCAAGGGACTAAAACAGGAGCCCAATCTACTTGTCCCTTATGACAATCTACTTGTCCTGATACACAAAATTATTATTTCAGTACAGCCACCAAAATACCTGTGCCCAGGTAAACAGTGTGTTATCTTTTTAACCTTTAACTTATGGTTGTCATCATAGACCATTCATCCTACCCATTACAGCATGCCCAGTTAGTAGCCTGATTATGTGGGTAAGGCATGTGCTGGGCAAGGCGCATACTATGGAGTGGTGCACTAAAACCTACCAGTAAGAAATATGTCCCCTTTAATCAGTCAGTGAACTGATACAAAAAGACACTTCATTTTTGCTGAGCTATTAAGTGAAAAGCTACTAAGCCACAACAAAGATCTCTGTATCTGAAATAACAAAATGCTGCAAATAGTTGAAAACCTACCCAATGCGTCTGCTAATTTTTTGTACCCATAAGCTAAGCTCACATGGGTAACTTGACAGTACTGCCTTGTAACATCAACCCAGTCGCCCCTTTGCTAGGTGAGGTGCCAGAGGTTTGACTGATGGGGAGCAACACATCAGCATGGCCAAACATGATTGGCAGAACACTTTGGCCCCCATTTATCAGATTGTTGAGGTGAGCATTGCAGTCTCCCAGTAAAGCAGATAAGCTCTCCCAGTTCTTTACCACACTGCAATCTCCTATGAATTCAGTACCAAGTACTGCAAGGAAAACATTAAAGCAGCACAACAGCAATCAGGTCTATTTTGGGCCCTTACCTCTGTGTTACAAATGTGCCAATTTTGCCCATGCGAATCATATGCACAAACGAACGTACACACACACAATCTCAATTTAAAAATCTTACAAAAACTGCCCCAAAATGTAAATATGCTACAGGTGATAACTGCACAGCTGCAAAGTTACAGGCTCCTGAAAGAGCAGGCAGCCCAGAAAACTGTAGGTTAAATAGAAATCCAATATTCCTAGCCATCTAATTTTCTTCCCTAAACAGGAAAAATGAAGCACTGCCACCTGAATTGGTGTCACATAATAGGGAACAAGTTGATGAACCATTCCCCAATCAATGTCATGTTCTTGCTTCAAGAAAGACTTTTAGTGCCACTAGCATACTATAAGTAAACTACAATCACATCAGCCTCAAAAAATAACCAACCAGTCAGTGCTGAGGGACAGCAATGCATTGAGTGGGTTAATAAAAATTGTGACTCTTTCCAGTGGGACAGAAACACAAGAGATCATCATTGTTTAGATCAGACAAATTTGTGCAATATTCTTTATTGGTTAACATTTGTGGTCGTTTACATTTGAGATCATTTGTGATATCAGTCCAGTATACAACACCAAACAAATCTACCGCATACGAATGGAACAGCATCGCAATCTACCCACAACAAATGACATCCACCTTATCTAGAGGACCTAGTAGATGCCCGCTATGCCCTGTCAAAATAACGGATGTGTAAGAATTAGCGATGCACGTGTGTTTCTGAAAGCATAATCGGGCTCATATCTTGACCTCAGTTATCTTGCATTGTAACTTGGATAATGATTACGGCTGGCATGTTTTTGTCATCGCCGTAGAGTCTTTAGATTTTACTGAATAGTGGCATCTCCCAACAAAAAATCCTTTACATTACCTTCCTTTTGCAAGAAAATCCTAACGGTTATGAATATTGCTGTTGCACATTGCTGCAGGAGACGATTTATATCATGATGGCAATTGCTAGAGTACGGTTCTCAGTGTTAGTCCAAGTGTACCAATAGATCAGCTGTACAGGATACCCATGCATAGTGTGGCCATATATGCACCCGCGTGGCTTCATGAATGCTGGGAGGAAGTGATCAGTCATCAGTTCTCCTCGGGCTGCCGTGCAACAGTGAAGGCAGATTAGAACTGTCTTCTGAAACTCAGCGGGGCTGTCGGTCCGGCTCTGCTTGCCAGGAGCAGGGCTAAATGTGAGAACAGTTTACCTGCCCGGCGCCCTGGATCTACATGTCCCGGGCGTCTGGAGATATAAATTCTACAACCCTGTTTCTATAGTAGAATATACTTAATGGTGCTTCTATATCCGTGACAGGCAGCCAGTCTCATCCCAAAGGGCTGCATATCTGACCTGCACCAAAGAGCAGCATATTATGCTCAAGAATTCTAAATAGGAGTTGAAAAAAAAAATAATTAATCCATTTTATGCTGAATATTTACTTTTATTCAGTTCATTGTTCACAATGGTTTGGAGACACCTTTAGCATTAATGGTTTAACGTGGGAAAGTGCAAAATGAGGATTTGTGCTTTTGGTGTAAAAATAGTGTGTGTGTGTGTGTGTGTGTGTGTGTGTGTGTGTGTGTGTATATATATATATATATATATATATATATATATATATATATATATATATATATATATATATATATACGTGTGTGTGTGTGTGTGTATATACAAGTACCACTTGTGGTTGTCATGTATGCCTAAGGTATTTAAGGAAAAAAGATCTCTTTTAGGTGATTTCTGAGCTCCGAAGAAAGCTAAACCTGGACTCTTGTGTTGCGCTTACTCAGATACAAGCCTCTCAAAACAAAATGAAGAGCAAAGCACAGGCTGGGTACAGTACACAATATGATATTATAATAAGTTACTCAAAATACTCATCTCTGCTTATCTGACAGTTAAAGGGACTTTATCACCTACAAATGGAAAAGGTTCATACAGTTGTAAATATCATGTACTCGTCAGCAGCACTTTAAAAAAATAAATAAATAAATTAAAATTATATCTATCTATCTATATATATATATATATATATGCTGTTCTACTTAACTCCCCTTCCTCCAAAAGAGCTCAGTTTTAAATGTGCTTATAGACAAAAAATCCCTGAGCTCCTCCATACAAATTATACAAATGTGTACCCTGTATAACACATATATTATAGCACCATGTTGATATATGTGAGGTTTTCATTGCATAGTTTGCCCAAAGTATGTTTGAGCTTCCCCACCACGTCAAGGTACCTCAATATCAGACGATCCCCTATCCATTATTTTCTTTTTTTTCTTTTAAATAGGCATGGCAGGGAAATTTCTGGAGATTGTTGAAGATGTAGAACAGGTTTTTTTTTATGACTTTGGAATGGAGTACACAGAGAGCAGCCAATCTCTTATATGGTATGATTTCCTTCCTTTTTTCTCCCTCCACATGATACTTTTCAGAAATCATTACCAAGGAACAGACTTCATCTGAGGGTGGTCCTTACAGATCTCGATTGACAGGAAGCCAGACAATTCCCCATAACCAAGGTGCTGTAAGTAACATCTGGAAAACTAGGGACTAATAAGACAGTATTATGCAAAAATACAAAACCACTCTGAGTAAGCGGTAGATACCACAAGTTATTTGCAAACATACTCCTACCAGTCCCAAATAGAACCAAATGAGAGTCTTATGAAAACGTATCCAACTCTTCACTGATGTGGTGCTGCCCCTTAGTTAGAACTGCTGGAAAAACAGTTCTTCGTATGCATGTAAAGACAAAAGCACAAACAACAGGCACACATGCTCAGTGTAGACTGCTTGCATTTGATGACCACCACCGTTGGTAAACTACTCCTTTTGTGCTCAGTTATTCTACTCACATTTCACAGAGGCATAAACCAGCCTCGTAGTTGGAAAGCATCCACTGGATAACCTCCAGTGTAGGTATGTCCTCCCATCTCTCCCAGTCCTCGTCCTTCTCCCCTCTAGGTATCTTTAATCAGCTGACTTCAGCTTCCAGTTTCAGACCTACTTAAAATTTCTTTCTCTTTCATTCAATATTGAATACAGGTACCATGGGACGTGATCCCTCCTTTTTCAAGCCTGATGAAAAAGTGACCAGCAGCAGCCGCATCTACCTTTTTAAAAAAAAAAAAAAAAAAAAAAAAAACAAACATATGTATGTCTGCTGAACTGAGCCCTTATAATCATTGGTGATAATGTCCCTTTAATACTTGGATTTGTAGCAGAAGTTGTTTGCTGGAGAAAAGCTCTAACAATTTTTTTTTAAAGATTTGAAATGTAAATTATGTGCTTGAAAGTGCAAAATACTAATTCAATTTATTATTAAGTTCCTCAGTGAACCAACCAGACCGCAATGAGGACTGTGTTTCTCTTCTGATGGATGTAATTAAGTCAGCTGTCCGGTTTCAAAAACACATTTCTGAAGCATGGCTTAAGGTAAAGTTCCACTACAGCCACAACCTTGGACACAGATGATTAGGATAGAACTAAGTCTGTTAGACCAGAAGGAAATGACTCATGCGACCTTATGCAGGAAGCTAAAGAGGTGCAATTCTGGAAAATGCCAGCTGCACCAAAGGGGACCAATAGATTTTCCAAAACATTAACACTTTGTTTTTATACGTTGCTTATTGTTTCTAAAAGCTCATTCAATGGGTTAAAAGCCAGATTTAAATCTGAATTTTTACATTTCCTATAGAGCAGTTGGTTGCTCTCAAGAATTGCTCCACTTTTGCTTTCCAGCAAGAGGCCAGTGGGGTCTGTTTTAGCGAAAATCTACAGAGCTCGTCAGCATTTGGTGTTTAAAGGCAAATTAAATGCTTATTATTAGGGACTAGTCGAACAGCCCGTTACACGGGCCACAGTGCCTCTGGCAGCCGGTCGCGGGTCTCCCGCGCCTCGGCTGCTACAGAGCCTCTGGCAGCCGGTCGCAGGGCAGTCACACGCAGTGGAGACTGCCCCCGCCGCGGCTGATAGAGAGCTGGACGCTCCTTCGGAGCACCCAGCTCTGTAACAGCCGCGGCGCGGGCAGTCTCCACTGTGTATGACTGCCGCACGCGCAGCAGTGTGTACTGCGCATGTCGGGCGTTACACACAACTTGGCGAATTATTATATAGGATGGGCAAAAGTTTTTGCCTCAAAAGAGAAACGGGAGAAAAATGGGGCTTTTTTCCAAGCGACAGCTTGTTAGCAAAAAGTGCTGTTTTCCCGCTTTTCTTGCCTAACTCTTTGCATTGAAATACATAGTAGATAAGGCTGAAAAAAGACATGCGTCCATCAAGTCCAGGTGTGTGTGTGTGTCCCCGGATCAATATCCTATTTGCTTTGAAGCCATCTGTCATAATTGTCAATATTGTTCTGTGCTAGATAGGCATCCATTGCTTTTTTGAATGCATTATCTGCAAGCACAACATCCCGAGGCAAATAATTCCATAGCCTTACCGCCCTTACTGTAAAGAATCCCTGCCTATGTTTTAGTCGAAAGCGCCTTTCCTCAAGTCTTAATTGATGACCTCTTGTTCTTAGCTCAGCTCTTTGCATAAATAATTCATTGGATAGTTCTTTGTATTGACCTTGAATGTATTTGTAAATGGTAATCATATCACCCCTTAGACGTCTCTTCTCTAATGTAAACAAACCCAGTTTGACTAGTCTTTCTTAGTAACTCAGATCCTCCGATCCCTTTATCAGTTTTGTTGCACGTCTCTGCACCTTTTCCAGTTCAGTAATGTCTTTTTTTTAGAACAGGTGCCCCAAATTGTACTTCATATTCTAGATGAGGCCTAACCAAGGATTTATACAGAGGTAGGATAATATTAGCATCCCTTGCTTCTACACCTCTTTTTATGCAGGCTAGTACTCTGTTTGCTCTTGCAGCAGCTGAGTGGCTCTGCACACTGCTGTGAAGTCTATTGTCTATCAGTACTCCTAAATCTTTCTCTAATGAGGATTTCCCAAGTTGTTTCCCATTTAGAGTATATGTAGCAAGTTTGTTTCTACAACCCAAATGCATAACCTTACATTTATCTACATTAAATGTCATCTTCCACTTTTCTGCCCATTCACTTAGTTTATCTAAATCCTTCTGTAGGGAAAAAACATCCAGCTCTGTATGTATTTCCTTACATAGCTTAGTGTCATCAGCAAAGATTGAAATGCTACTTTCAGTTCCCACTTCTAGATCATTAATAAACAAATTAAAAAGCATTGGGCCCAGGACTGAACCCTGCGGCACTCCACTTATAACCCTGGACCAATTTGAAAAAGTTCCATTTACAACAACTCTCTGCCATCTATCATTTAACTAGTTCTCAATCCATGTGCAGATAACACCACCCAAACCGAAGCCTTTTAATTTATGCAGTAACCTGTTGTGAGGCACTGTGTCAAAGGCTTGTGCAAAATCCAAGTATACTACATCAACAGCAATTCCCCTGGCCAAATTACTACTCACTCTTTCATAAAATGCAAGTAAATTAGTCTTACATGATCTGTTCTTCATGAAACCATGCTGATTCCTACTAATGATATTGTTTGTCTTCACATAGTTCTGAATACTGTCAGTTAATAACCCTTCTAGTATCTTACCCACTATGGAATTCAAGCTCACAGGTCTATAATTTCCTGGTTTGGATCTTGCTCCCTTTTTAAACAATGGAACTACATCAGCTTTCCTCCAATCACAGGGCACTATGCCTGATGAAATCAATGGGAAGACAGAATTTTCCCCACCACATGGCAAGTTTCCTGTATTTTCCCGCAGGAATAGTTTGAAAGGGGTATCTGGTTCCCCCAGTATGCCATTCTGTGTTTGTGAGAGGAAGAGAAAGCAGCAATTTTTTCAGCTAGAGAAGACATGTTAATAAAAAAAAAAAAAGAGTTGAAGCTTAGTTTAGGGCGTGTTTTAGGCAGGACATTTGTTTTCTGTTTTAGGGGAGTCTGGGGGCATTCTGGAGAAGGAGAAAGGAGGTTGACCCCAAACACCTAAAATTCTGTGTTACTGACTGGCAAGACACAAACAGCTGTGGTCCAAGTTCCTTTCTGAACTTGCTGTTATTATCTCTTTGTTAGATGTGTCTGGGGTGTGAGTGGCACAAAGGAGATTTACCCCAAATACCCCAAACATTATGTGCGATTGATTGGAAATACACAAGCAGCTGTGATCCAAGTTCCTTCCTGATCTTGCTGTTATTATCTCTGTGCTGGGGGAGTCTGGGAAGTAGTTGAACATTTTTTTTTCTTCCCCTAATTATTTTTCTCTGTTGTTCAGTGTAGGTTACACGTAACTCTGGGAAGGCGACAGCCCCTTTAAGTAGGCAGGAGCAATTCTTGGAAAGAATGCAGGGTGGAGCCTTCCTCTCCCCCTTAGCTGGCCACTAGCTACTCCCCTCCAGTCAGATTTGTTCCTTGTAGGAAGAGGCTGCAGAGAACAATTCTGCTTTGTTTTAGTTTCTTTTTTTATTTTCTATTAGATATGGGGTGTAGAAATCCCACATTAGATGGATTACCATTCCTGACTTCCCAGTGGTGGATTGCTCAGTTAACAGGTGCTGTTTGTGGACCCTTTCGGCCATGGGGGAAAACCTTGCGTGCTATGTCTTTTCCCCTGGAGAATACCCACTGAGGTTTTCTCTCTTTTAATGGTAATCCAAAGGCTGAAGACCTGCAAAAAAGGTGAGCAACCCTTGAGTGCCATGGTCCACATGTCCCACTGGTTCCCCTCCGCACAGGGTCCCCCTTCTATGGAGTTCTCCTTCATAACTCCTGCACTCATTTGGGTTTATCTTTCTGTCCTGTCAGAGTCTTTGGAGCATTTGGGGTCTTTTCTGTGGCACTTTAACCCCTTACTTGCCATGTTGTACACTTTTGGGGCAGTTTTCCTCACATTTTCTTTGTGACTGTGATTTTTTTTATTAATGTTCTGTTGTTCTGTATGTGTTTTATTACTTTTTGAACACTTTTCACATTTTTAGTTTTATTTGAAATGAGCTTTTTACCATATAGGCGCAATGCCCCATTGATCCCTATGGGATGGTTCATCTTGGGACATTTCTCTGCAACCGTTCCATGTACCGAGTTCAGAGACGGCTCATTCTTCTTCTCTGCCCTTGCCCTACCATCTGGTTTACATGCTCAGGGGGATTCGGGCACTGTTTTTAGGGTACTCTGAGGGGAAAACTACTCTCGGGCCGTTTCCTGATTAGCTTCCAGTTCAGTCGCCATTTTCTTCCTTTCCTCTCATGAGTATCCTACGCAGGGCTTGGATCCTTCTGCTCTCCTCCTCAAATTAACCCTTTGCTTGCCAGTTAAGTGTATTTTAGCCTTTTCTGGGGTGATTCTTTGATCTGGGTTACAGTATTGGGTCCTTTCTTTTACTGTTAGACACTCGCTTTCATCTGTTAGGATGTCAGACCCATTGGGACATGGGACTAAGCCTAAGGCTAATGATTCTGGGGCATCTTTGACCCCCATTGATTATTGTTCCTCATGCCAAAGAGAGTGTTCAGGACTTTTATGCCCTTCATGTGCTGTGCTGCATCTACGCCAAGGCCTACCAACCACGAACAAGAGCCACACTGGGTCACGGACTTGAAGTCCTCTCTAGCACAGTTTCCTTTTTCTCTTCAGGGGGTTCTTCAGTCTTGGAAGCCCCCTACTTCCATCAGGTATGTGGCCCCTAAGGCACCTGGCATTCCTGATTTTGCTGTTTCCTCTGAGGAGGATTCACTGGAAGATTCAGAGGATGGCGTGTGTTCAGAAGGGTATTCTTCCCAATTTTATGGAGCCCCCTTTGAAGCTGGCCCTGAACCCTCTACTGAGGGTCTCATTAAGGCGGTTTTAAAAACCTTAAACTTTCCTACTACCTCTGTAGGACCTCAGTCTACTTCTGACATCTTTTTATGACGCAAGAAGTCTTGCACTGTTTTTCCACCTAATCCCACTCTAGACCAGATTATACTAGATGAGTGGAAGACCCCTGTTAAGCGTTTATCTCTAAGAGATTCTCTAAGCTGTATCTATTTTCTGAAGCGTCCTTGGCTAAGTGGGCTACACCTCCTGAAGTTGATGCCCATATTTCCAGTTCTTCTCAGCCCTCTGCATTACCTATAGCGAATGCTTCGTCTCTTATAGACTTAACTGATAGGGAGCTTGACGCTATTTTAAAGGCTTCTTTCACCGCCATAGGTGCATCATTGCGACCTACCTTGGCTTCTGCATGGGTCATTAGGGCCATTGCTGTTTGGACTGAACAGCTAACTGACTTTGTCCATACGGGTGCCCCTAAAGCTGACCTTTTGGCTAATATCTCTGAGGCCCAGCACTATGTTACTGATGCCCTATTCGATGCTGTTAGGCTCGAGGCTAAGGCATCTGCCTTCTCTGTGGCTGTGAGGCGCTCGCTATGGCTTAAGGTCTGGTCTGTTGACCTAATCTTTAAGAAATCTCTGCTTTCTCTTCCCTTTCAGGGTACATCTCTTTTTGGCCCTGAATTAAAGGACATCATTAGCGAGACTACTGGGAGCAAAAGTACCTTGATACCCTTGGTCCCAAAGCACAATTCTCAGACACGGAGACATTGTCTTTTTTGTGCCCGCCACTGTGAAGCGCAGCGGATGAACCCAGTGGTACCTCAGGCACCATATTGCTCCCCCAAGCCTAAGCAGCTCCTCTATTGACAGGTTCAGGAATGCACTCAGGCCCTCGCCCTTCACGGTTTGGTTCTGAACATGGACATGTCAGACCTGATTCCATTGCAGAAGTTGGTCTTTCTGGGTCTTCTCTTAGATACCCTACAGGGTTTGGTCGCTCTGTTGGAGGATGTGGTTCAACAGACTGCCAACAAGGTATCCTCCGCTCTGGCTTGTGAATCCATTCAGGTCACAAAGTTGTCCCTCTCTGGTGGGGAAATTGATTTCCACCATGGAAGTGGTGCCGTCTTCAATGGCTCACGCGAGAGAACTACAGAGGTTTATGATCCAAGTATGCTAGGGAGACCCGAATATACCAAAGCTGTCGGTCTCTCTTCCCTTACACGTGGAAATGAATCTTCCTTTTTGGCTGAATCTCTCCAACCTGTGGAAAGGACAGCCATTCGTGCTCCCCTTTTGGACCACGGTAATGACTGATGCCAGCTTATCTGGCTGGGGTGTGGTCTTTGGTCACCTGGATGTTCAAGGTCGTTAGTCGGTGGAGGAGTCTCTCCTATCCATCAATGTTCTGGAACTCCAGGTGATATTTCACGCTCTGTGGTAATGGTCGACTCATCTTATGGGCTGTCCAGTTTGAGTCCAATCAGACAACCCCACAGCCGTGGCTTTTATTAACAAGCAAGGCGGCACCAGATGTCTCGCATCTTGGTTGGAGGTCAAGGCTATTCTAACCTGGGCAGAAGAACATGTGCCTGCCATCTCCACAGTGCATATTCCAGGCATAGATAGTGTCTTAGCCGACTTTCTCAGTCGACACACCATGGACAATGGAGAGTGGGAGCTTCACCAGGAGATTTTCAATCTCATTGTTCAGAGATGGGGGCTTCCATGGATCGACCTAATGACCACCAGGGACAACCAGAAGGTTCCAATCTTTTGCTCCAGCTGGCAAGACCCTCTAGCATTTGCAGTGGATGCCCTGTCTTTCCCTTGGCAGTTGTAGCTCACATCTTCCCTCCTTTACCCTTACTTACCAGGGTTCTGTGGAAGGTACAGATGGAGGGGACTCCTGTCATTCTAGTTGCTCCATACTGGCCCCGGCAACCTTGGTTTCTGGAAGTGCTGGACCTGTCTGTGTGCGAACAGGCTTTGGCTTCCACACAGACCGGATTTCCTTCTGCAGGGCTACCTGTGAAAGGAGAATGTGGAGCGTCTGGGTTTGACGGCTTGGTGATTGATTCGTCCATACTGAGGGCTTTTCTCCTGAGGTGGTTGCCACTATGATTCAAGCTCGGAAACCTGTTTCGTCTAAGGCTTATCACAGGATTTGGTCTATTTTCCAGTCTTGGTGTCTGGATAGGGATCTATCCTTCCAGGAATTTCATCTTTCTACGGTCCTGTCCTTTTTACAGGACAGCATGAACAAGGGTCTTAGCTTGAGTTCCTTGACGGTTCAGGCTTCAGCTCTTTGTCTTTTTCCAGAGATTCTTTGCCATCCTACAGATGTCAAACTCTTCTTTCAGGGTGACGCTCATGCTTTCCCTGCCTTTATGGCTCCCACTCCACAGTGGGACCTTAATCTGGTTTTGGGAGTATTGCAGCGGCCTCCCTTTAAGTCTTTGGCTGACATTCTCTTGAGTCTTCTGACTTGGAAGATGGCTTTCATTTTGGCTGTGGTCTCTGTCCGCAGAGTGGCTGAATTGCAGGCCCTGTCCCGCAAACCGCCATTCCTGGTGTTTCACAAGGATAAGGCTGTTCTTCACACCTCCCAGGAATTCCTTCCTAAGGTGGTTTCTGAGTTCCACATCTATCAGGAGATTGTTGTGCCTTCCTTTTGTCCTGACCCTAAGTCTGACCAGGAGAAGGATCTCCACTTGTTGGATGTGGGGCATTGCCTTAAGTTTTACGTGCACCGCACTGAGTCTGTCCGTCAGACTGATGCTTTGTTTGTCATCCCTGAGGGTCCCTGGGCTGGTAAGGCTGCATCCAAATTGATTGTTGCATCTTGGATCAAGTCTACCATTCGCAAGGCCTCAGGAAGAAACCTGTTCCCTTTCGCATTACAGCGCATTCCACTGTTGGGGCTTCCTGGGCCTATAAGAATCAGGCCTCGGTTGATCAGTTGTGCAAGGCGGCCACTTGGTCCTTTGTGCACACATTCGCCAAACACTTCTTCTCTAGTGTTTCCTAGTGTTTTAGGGCATTTTTAATAAGTGTCTCGGAAATGGGGGTAAATCCAAGGCAAAGGATTCAGGGGGTTTCCCTTACCCCCCTCTCACATTGTTCCTCTTGCCACATGGGGCTACCTAGAGAGTATTCAGGGTCTCTCATGTGCAGTGGCCTCTATTACTCCACCGGGCACCTCTAGCACAATAAAGAGCCAGCATGGGTCAAGACATTACTGTCTTCAGTGGCCCAAGTCCCCTCATCTGTTCAAGAGATACTTCATTCATGGAAGCCTATGCCCACCTTCAGCAGAGTGACCCCATATCCAGTGTTCATTCTCAGGTTATTGGGGTTTCCTCTGAGGAAGAATTGCCCTCAGAAGAGGAAGAGGATGATAATGGGGAGTATGGGGACAAGGATTCTTCCTATTCATATGGAGATTCTTATGAGGCTGATCCGCTTCCCTCAGTTGTGGGGCTCATCAGAGCAGTCTTGGAAACCCTACAGGTGTCTGAAGAATCTGATGAAGGAGCTTCCGCTCCAGATATTTTCCAGAGGCATTAGAAGTCTTCTCCCATTTAGACCCAATAACAATCTTCATCAGATACTTCTGGATGAGTGGAAAACGCCTGATAAAAGGCTTTTCCACAATAACTGCTTTTCTAAGCTATACCCTTTTTTGGCTGAGACTTTGGCACAGTAGGATTCTCCCCCCACTGTGGACTCACCCTGTTTCACGGCTGGCAAAGGCCACCGCCCTCCCGCTTTCAGATGCAGAGGGACTCAAGGGCCCGGCGGATAAGAAGCTGGATTCTCTTCTAAAGGCCTCCTTTGATACCACCAGGGCAGCACTGAGACCTATTTTTGCCTCCACCTGGGTCAAAGGGGCAGTTGCCATTTTGGGTGAGCAACTTTCTGATGCTCTATGTGCTGATGTTGACAAGAAACATTTATTGGTCATGATGTCAAACATCAGTGAGACCAGTGCTTATGTTTCTGAGGAATTTTTTACACCACCAGATTTACTGCCACGTCTTCTTCCTTTTCTGTTGCTACGCGCCACAATTTGTGGCTCAAGATTTGGTCTGTACCAATCCGCAAATAAGTCACTGGTTTCCTTGCCTTGCCTAAACTGAAACATATCACCAGTGATACTACAGCTGGTAAGAGCACTTTATTTCCACAGATCTCAACCATAAGTTCATTTCTCTGTTGTCCAATATGACATACAGGTACCATGGGGAGGTGACAGCTCTCCTCCCAGTAGGCTGGAACAATTATGAAAGAAGTGCCGGGATGGAGCCTCCGCCATATCAGGCTATCTTAGCCCCTCCCCACCAGATAGATTTGTTCCATCACCTGGTAAGAAGACGGTGAGCAGTTCTGCTTAGTTTTAGTTATTTTATTATTTTTTCTTAGATATGGGGTGCCTAAAGTCCCCCATTAGGTGGATTACCATTACTGGCTTCCCCTGGAGGATTGACCAGTTTACAGGTGCTGTCTCTGGAACCTTGCAGTCCTGGAAGAGAATCATGCAACCCATGTCTCTTTCTCCATAGGAGTCTCTCTGAGGCTTCTGCCTTCTCAATGGGGATCTGAAGAAAGAAGACCTGCAAAAAAAGGTGAGCAACCCTTTGAATGCAATGGTCCACTTGTCCCACAGTTCCCCTCCTCACATGGGTCTTTCTGGAGTTCATTATAACTCCTGCACTCATGTTAGGTAATAATAATTCTGGATTTATTGTTGGGAGTATTGTTCCCCTCCCTGGAACTTTTGGGCTGATCTCTTCCTGTTGTCCATAGGAATTTATTTTCCTTTCCTGTGACTCCTTTCTTCTCCTTTGAGTGACAGATTCCATGTAACCTGATTAATCCTTCTCCATTTTCATGCCTTGGCCATAATAATTCTCCAAATACATTGGCGTACTTGTCTGTAATAATGTTATTAGTAATATTGAAATACTGCAGTAGTCTATAATATGTTTACATAGTTTTGACATGTTTGCGTGTTTTTAATTTGAATTTTAAATGTTTACAGTTTATATTTGCTTGTATCAGCTTGCACTGGCTCCTTGTTACTTTAATTGTTTCACTTGACAGGTGGACAAGGTAAGCAGCCAGTGCATAACTTTGAGGGATTGAACACACCCATTCAACCTGTGAAAAAGAGTTACTTGGTAGTGAGACTTGCTTAAGGCATGTTTTGGAGTGGTGCATCAAGGCTGTTCCATTATGAAATTACCTGATTCTGAGAAATTAAGAGAATGGGGACAAAATAAAAAAATAGCTATGTGGGCCTTATGCTTCAAAGTGCCATAGATAAGGTCCTAAAATCTGTATTCATTTAAGAACCCCCACCCCAAGTTGGAGGCATTGTTTTTTTTTAATGAACGTATGTATTCTCCTTTGATAATGTGTGTTATTGTGCATTGTCTGTTATATTAATTATGTCAACATTGAATATACCTGTAGAAATTATAAAAATAAGATGCAATTCTATTTTTACCTGTTCTAATTTTACACCTTCTTATGTCTAGGCAATCGAGAGTGTGGATTCTGCTGTAGATCACAAGGTAAATCTTGGATGGCATTTCAATGATTTAACTTATTTTATCATTAACAAGCAGCTGTAAATCATACACTGGAGTGTTTAGGAATTCTAGGACAATACTGAATCAGCACATGCATCTTTTTGTATCTTTGTTGTTAAATGGTCACTTTATAAAAACAAGACTATACGCTGGACTATAGATCCTACCTTAACTCGTTAAGAATCTGAGGGGGTGTGCAATGCTTTGCAAAACATTATGTGCACACCTCTCGGGTCCTTAAGGTTTAACATGGTGGAAGGGCCAGTTAATTTGTTAAATAAAGATACAGTGCTCAGTATTGCAGTGAAAAAATTATGCAACACTCAAAGGCATACACTGCTGCAGCTGTTTAATCAGCATACCTGAGAACTCTCAGGGTTTGACCCTGAGACTCAGGGTTTTGACCCAAATCTCAGGGTCTCAGGGTGAAGGGCCAAATTCTCAGGGTGGGAGAGGTCTGTGTCACCTACTATATGAATTTCCCCAATTAAATGTTTCCTTAGTCTCTAAACTGGTGCCATTAGTACCAGAAAGACAGTGGGAGATTTCCTGCTTGTCTTGTTTGTGTTCAAGCAGTGAGTTATCCAAACTGTAGCATGTTAAAGGTCCCTCGCACACGGACCAGAGCACATCTGTGTTAGAGCAGGCAGGCAAATATCGCATTAAAATCTACATTATGGGAAGATTTAAGGGTTAATATTTCAAAGATCTCAGGGTCAGCTCATCTTGAAAGTTCCCAGGTATGTTAATCAGTGAAAGCAGTAAGAACCATCAGACAATGTTTTGAGTCAGTATATTGCTTTGTCAAGTGTAACGACCCACCAAAACAATAAACTCTTACTCCAATAAAGAAACACTCACTCTATGGAAAAGCATGTTGTTATCCGTTGTTTCTTGGAATGGCATTCGTAGACACTGTGCATATGATGTCATTATACTTCCAGAAAAAAGAACAGGGGAGAGCACACACCATCTGAGAGCAACTTCTTAATTTTGGCAATTCAATATGAATACTGATTGTACTCACAAGATTATTTCTTGTAAATATTGCCCAAACAATCAAGGAAGATAGATGTGGATTCACTGGTTCCAAGAATTGATATCTTAGCAGTGATGGATTTTACTCTTTATACAGTGTTTTGCTGTTGTACTATCACTTTCTGGATTTCTGATGGTGACCAGTCCTGTCTTTCAAACAGTAAGTAGTCTTCCCTCCATAGCTCAACCCATATGGATATTTTATAAAACAAAATACATAGGTGGTACCCAAATGTCTGGTGTCTGTTAATCTTACTATGTTTGCCAGTCCTTGGATGAACACATTCCGAACCTTGATTATTCCATTGCACTTGGCGCAACTGCAGCAAGGATATATTCTGTTTACATATGATTTTAATTTATATTAGAGAGCTGCTTGTCAACCCTAGCCCTGGTATACCTTGTACACCCAAAAATAGGTGCATCATTAAAAAGATGACCAAAATCTGTGTCACTTTGAAGGATATGTTCCTGTGTACAGTTTTCTTACACTTCCATGTGAGTTGGGCTATGTAGTTAAAACTACTAGAAAAACAGGATTGATCAGCATAAAGTACCATCAAAAATCCAGAATGTGATGCTGCAGTAGAAAGACATTGTAGAGCTAAAGGGTATAATCTGTCACAGTTAAGATATCAAGATTTGGAACAAGTAAGCCCATTAATAGAGGGGGGGAATCTGCTTCTCCTTCACAAGGAAGCCAGATCGACTTATCTATTGTTTAATGGGCTATTTTACATAGTAACATAGTTGATATTGTTCCAGAGGAAGGCCAAAATTGGCCCAAACTAGGTAAAAAATAAAATCCTTCCTCACTCCAAATGGCAGATTGATATTTCCTTGGATCAGTATCAGGGCCGGATTTGCCATTAGGCAAAGTAGGCACCTGCCTACAGGAGCTCGCCAATGAGGGGTGCCTGCCATTTGGATTTTTTTTTTTATTTAAATATTCTAAAAAAAAAAAAAAAAAAAAAAAAACAACTAGCCGCCTCGCTGGATGCGCCGGCGGCACCCACTCACATTGCCCGCCCCCCCAACCCCAGTCTTGTACCTGATGGAGCTCCCTCGTCGGCTCTGTAGGAATGCAGAGCGCTGGGAGATGACATAATCTCCCAGCGCTCTGCATTCCTGAATAGGAGACCACGCGGGAGCTCCATCAGGTGCAAGACTGTGCCAAAGGAGGCACATACAGATCTCCTACCATGGAGGTAGGAAACGGACAACGGGGGGAGGCAATGTGGAGCTCAAAAGGGACTGACAGCGCAGGCGCACGGACATCACTGTGATGAGATGTCCGTGCTTCCTGCTCCTGTGAGCATCCCTAAAATACCGAAATCTTCAGAACCGGGTAATATTTCTGGCGACTAGCGCTACTAAGCAGCTAGTCGCCAGATGAAGAATCAATCAAGGTTAAGTTATTGCGGGGTGGTAGTTCCCCTTTAAGTTTATTCCTTAATTTTATCAAATTTGAATGTGGCCCCTTTAAGACCAGTTGTCCTATCAGTGACCATTTTGGATTCATAGACAGAGCTTATATGGGACATATCTCACCTCTGGTTGAAACTAATCGGCTCATGGTGCTCTGTGGGTGGGCTCATAGTGCTCTTTATCATGTGCGCTACCACTGTTTTTACATGGCTGGAGAGCGGTGATGCCATTTTAAAGGAAAATTACTACATCTTCTAGAAACCCGTTTCCTGGGTTTTCTGGCATGGGAAGAAATGGTCTTCCGTTTTGGGTTCTGCATGCTGTGCAAGGGCTGGACTCTTTCTCCTGCTTGCCAGTTTAACCTCATTGAAGTCAGATAAGTACCTTTGCATACTTTTAAGTACCTTTTTCCTGACTTTTGACTGTCTCTTATGCTATTATGTGGGGTCTTCTATGTCAGAACCCAAGAAACACATGGGTAAGTCCAAACCTAAGGATTCTGAGGTTCCGCTAACTCCATTATCCCTTTGTTCCTCATGCCAGACTGTGTTTCCTAGAAAATATATTTCTGTTATGTACAATATGGAACATGGGTACCATGGGGGTGAGTGCTTCCTCCTCAATGGCAGGGTAGATCATAAAAGACTGGGTCTTCCTCCACCTTAACACTTTCCCAGAATTCATGAGTCCTTCAGTGGAGGTGGAGGTGTAATGGCCATCCTGTTAGTTTTCTTTAGGCTATTATTTTTTCCTTAGATATGAGGCTGTATAGTCCCCCATTAGGCATGTTTTCATCGCTGGTCTTCACTGGAGTTGGATTGCCCAGTTCACAAGTGTTTTGTGGACATTTTGCATGTGGAGGTTGACTTTGACAAGTCTGTTCCTCATGACTGAATCTACTAGAGATTCTGTGCTTGCTGTAAAATGGAAGCCTAAAGACATAGTGGTAACTCTTTGAGTGCCTTTGCCCACTGCCCAGTGAAGGTTAACTTTATGACAAGTCTGTTCCTCATGTCGGAGTCTCTGAGATTCTGCCCTATTTCTAAGATGGGTGCCTGAAGCCTGGCAAGTAGCCATTTGAATGCCTTGGTCCACTATATGTCACATGCTGAGCTTATTTACACACTCTTTGTGTCTGTTATACATATGCACTCTCTCTGGGCTCATTATTTTCCTCATGGAGTCTGGCTGTACACGTATCTGTTAGTTATTTAACCCTTTGCTTGCTTTTCCTGGAATGTGGGTCACGGGATATTTGTGTGGGTTAGGGTGCTTTGGGAAGCTTGTTTTTGCTCCCCCACTACTGTGACATTTATTTACCTCCCCTGGTGTTCCCAAATGGTTTGGGGCTTTATTCTTTAGTTTTACTTGTAATGTCTCCTTTAAGAAGGAGAACCCGCCTGTGGCCATCTTTGCTGTATTGACTTCTGACGGAGAAATTTATCTGGGATATATCTGCAACCATTTGCACTACAAAGGTCAGAAATGGCTCTTCTTGTCTCTTTGTGCTCTATTGTTTGGTAGTTTTTCTGTTCACTGAGCTCTGCACAGCCATAGTAATAGGCATTGCTAGGCAACAAGCAAGGGAGAAGACTACAGTTCCCATAATGCCATTTTCTCTGTCATCCAATATGACCTACAGATACCATGGGGAGGCTACAGCTCCTCTCAGTCGGCTGGAGCATTTCAAGACAAGGTCTTGGCTACCCTTTAGCCCCGCCTTCCAGTTTGACTTGTTCCACCCTTGTGTGAAGGCTAAGAACTTTTCTGCTTAGTTTTTAGACTACTTTATTGTTTTCTTTGTTAGATATAGGGTGCCACAATTCCCCTATTAGGTGGGTTACCGTTCCTGGCTTCCCGTGGAGGATTGTCCAGCAGGCAGGAGCTGTTGTGGACCTTAGCAGTCCTGTGGAGAGAATCTTGCAGCCCAAGTTTGTCTCTCTTAACTGGGTCTCTCGGAGGCTCTGTTCTCATAATGATAATCTGAAGACAGAAGATCAAGTTTGGTGAGTAACCCTTTGAGTGCCATGGTCCACTTGTCCCATTGTTCCCCTCCTTACAGAGGTGATCTTGGAGTCCAGAACCCCTGCATTCATGTTGGGTATCTTATTCAGTTTGGTCCATGGGTGGTCCCTGGGCTTCTGGAGCTTGGATGGCTGCATTTGTGTAGTTAACCCCTTCCCTACTGGTTTAACAGCTTATTTTTGGGTTTTCCCTTCAGGATAATCCATTTTTATTTATCCCTACATGTTCGCTTGGGTATTTGTGTAATTTTGGACACTTTTGTAAAATGTGTATTTTTAGTGTTCCACTCCTTTAAGGCACACTTCCAGTGCGGCAGCACTTGCTCCATTGACTTCTATGGAACAAACTGCTTTGGGACATATCTCTGCAACTGTTTGTCAGACAGAGTTGAGAGAGGGCTCATTCTTCTTGTCTCCTCATACCCTACAATCTGGTTCACATCCCCAGTGTCTTAGGGGCCACTGGGCCCAGCGAGTTCAAATTCGGGCATTGTTAGGATATAGCAACTGGGAAAAACTGCATCTCCCAGAATGCCTTTTTCTCAGGCTTTTTTTCGACTGGCTGATGGTTTATACAGAATCCATTTTCTCCTTGCTGGCTTATCTTGCGCTGAGGGTTGTCTCTTCTTGTTATCCTTCTCAGATTAACCCTTTGCCTGCCAGATAAGTACCTTCTTGTGCTTTCTAAGGGGATTTATTATTCAGGGACACAGTATTTGGGTTTTTTATACTGTTTAGACACTTAGGATGTCGGATCCAAAGGGACATAGGGCTAGACCTAAGACTAAGGACTCAGGGGTGTCTCTGAACTCCCTTGCTTACTGTTCCTCATGCCAAACGGGGCTCCCTAGAGAATCCTCAGGACACCTATGCCCCTCATGAGCTGTGGCTCCCACTTCACCTCCAGGACCCTTCAGCCTTGAGCAAGAGCCACTTTGGGTGAGAGATTTAAAGTCCTCTATGACACAGATTCCTCTATTCCTCTAGGGGTCCTCTATTCCTGGAAGCCCCCTACTACCTTCAGGTTTGTGGCCCTTTAAGGCCCCAGACATACGTGCTCTAACTGAATACTCTGAGGAAGATTATTTTGAAGGTGATACAGAGGAAGAGGAGTGTGAAGAAGGGGATGCTACCCTACACTTTTGGTGATCCCTTTGAGGTTGACCCTGCTCCCTCTCTGTCAAGGCGGTTTTAACAACCCTTCAGGTCGCTAATACCCCTGCATAGGGCCAGTCTTCTTTTGACGCCTTGGATAAGTGAAAGACACCTGACAGGTGGCCTTTTCTTTCTAAGAGATTTTCTAAGCTGTACTCCTTTTCAGGGGCAGCTCTGGCACAGTGGGCTTCTCCTCCCATGGTTGATTCCCCTATTTCCAGGCTTTCTAAGTCTACAGCTCTGCCTCTGGCAGATGCTACGGCTGTTAAGGATATGACTAATAGGAAACTTGAAGCTATCCTTAAGTTTGACTCTACTGCCATTGGTGCTGCTGTGCGACCTATTCTGGCATCAGCTTGGATCAATAGAGCTATTGCTATCTGGGGAGAACAACTTACTGAGGCTGTCAGAAATGGCGTTCCTAGGTGGATCTTTTAGTCCTCTTGGCCAACATGTCTGCGGCTCAGACAAATGTTACTGATGCTCTTTTTGATGCAAACTTTCAGCTAAGGCTTCTGCCTTTTCTGTCACAGCTAGATGCACTTTGTGGCTCAAGATCTGGTCTACTGACCTCTCATCTAAGAAGTAACTGATTTCTCTCCCCTTTTAGGGCAAATCTCATTTTGGCCCTGAAATTAAACCGATTATCAGTGAGGCTACTAAGGGCAAGAGCACCCTGTTACCACAGGTCTCCAAAAGCCCTAACATGGCAAGGAAACAGAGTCTATTTTGTCCCTGCCAAACAGAGACGCAAAGGCCAGACAGCATTGGCACTCTAAGCAAGCCTCTGGCAAGTCTGCCTCTGCATGACTCTCAGAATCCTGATCGGCAGCTGCCCATGGTTGGGCTTCTGCACCATTTTTCAGGTGCATTGTGGACCAATGGGTTCTGCATGTGGTTTTGGAAGGGAACAAGACTGCCTTCAATTCCCTTCCTCCCTACAGATTCTTCCTATTCAAACCTGTTTGTGGTTGCCAAGAGGGATGGCGGCAGCCGTCCTATCTTGGACCTCAGTTCTTTTGTGGACACTTCAACCTTCAAGATGGAGTCCTTGTGCTCATCGCAGCTGTGTGCCCGGGGGAATTCTTTCCACCTCTGGATCTGCATGTCCCTATTCATCCGGACAGTCAGAAGTACCTTCGCTTGTGAATCAGGGCACTTGTAGAGAGCAGTAGTTTGTTCTGGGCAAGCAAGTGTGAGGATGGGGTTGAGAAGAGGTTGCAGGGAAGTGGAAAATTGTTGCAGGTCAAGAGAATGCAGATTTCTCCACATTCTCTTGATCGTGGCGGGGGGCATGGATTTGCGTGGTATGATGAGGTTTTTGGTGAGGAGGTGGCGGTTAGAGAGGGGATAGGGGACATCAGAAAAATGAGAGACCGAGCAGAGGTTAGTGACGACCAAGTCAAGGGAGTGACAGTCAGTGTGTGTGGGAGAGCAGGTCCATTGTGATAGGCCAAAGGAGGTTGTTAAGAAAAGGAGTTTGATGGCAGGGGGGGTGTTATGGTTGTCAGCAGGGATGTTGAAGTCTCCTAGGATGAGAGTAGGGATGTCAGAGTACATGAAGTGAAGTGGTCAAGGAATTGTGCAGTAGTGCCAGGTGGTCTGTATATGACAGTGACACTCAGGGTGAAGGGATAGAAGAGGTGAAGTGTGTGAGCTTCAAAGGTAGGGAAGTAGAGAGAGGGAGTGGTGGGGATTACCTGAAACTTATGGTTAGGGGACAACAGGATGCCTACTTCCCCCCTGTCTGTTGCCAGGCCTAGGTGTGTGGGTGAATTGAAGGCTGCCATGTGAGAGTGCAGCAGTGGAGGCAGTGTCTGATGATGTGAGCCAAGTTTCAGTGATGGCTAGGAGGTTTAGGGAGTGAGAAATAAACAGATCATGAACAGCTATTAGTTTGTTACACACAGAGCGGGTATCCCAGAGACCAAAACAAAAGGGGGGGGGGGAGGTTAGGTGACGTGGTATAAGTATTAGGTTGTGGATATTGCGTGTGTGAGGGGGTGTTACATTACAGAATAGGAGGGGGGCCTGGGTTAGGTGAGATGTCACCTGCAGTGAGCAGGAGGAGAAGGGACATAAGATGGGAGTGCGATTTGATGCAGTGGGGTTTTTTGTCTGCAGTTGAAGGAGATGAAAGTGATAGGGACTGGAGGAATGAGAAAAGTTCATGGGAACAGAGAAGTGGTGAGTGAAGAAGGGTGCAATGTGGATGGAGTGACACTTAATGTGGAAACAGGAGGAGGAGAGTCTTAAGCAGGTGAGAATGGCAATGAAAAAGCAAGGAGCCAAGTTGGCCATAGTGTGGTTAATGTGTGGGGCGGTAGAGGAGTTTGTGCAACAGGTTGTAGTCCAGGGGGGTGCAGGTGACTTGGAAGTCAAGGGTCAATCCAAGGTGCAGGGGTGTAGGTGCCAGGGAGGATGAGGGGAGTCAGGTGCAGAGTTGTGAAGTATTTGATAAGGGTAGGAGTTAATGCAGGGTTAAATGAAGTAGTCCATTGATGATCTGTAGAGGTAGATGTTGTAGTGGTTAATGGTGGGTGGATAAGAATCAGAGACAAGTTTTTTCCACTTCAGCAGTTTAGTGGTTAACTGAGCTGTTTGCAAATTCTGTCCTGGTAATTCTGGTTTCTTGCATCAGGTGTTCAGCGGTTTTGATAGAAGGTGCAATCTCTGTGCTTTGTTTAGATAGATGTTTCTGTGCTCTGCATCCAGCGAGAGTTGTTCTTTTGTTGATAGTAAGCTGTCCTCAGTCCAACTCAGTCTAACACTCTCTTATGGAGACTTGGAAACGAGGACTTAGAAAGCAGGCACATTGCAACAGCTGGCACACTGCTAGGTTAGAGCCCTTATATAGGGAAATCCAAGTCATGTGAGTGTACAGCTGAAGCCAGTCAAAGAAATTAGCACATCAGAGATAGAGCAATGAGTGTGTGTGCATGGCAGACAGTGGAGATAAGCACAGCAGGAAGAGAAGCAAATTTATCTGGACAGACAGACAGACAGACAGTAGGTTACAATCCACAACTAGGCCAGAGATGTAATTCCAAGTAGTAAGCAGTTGAACAATGGAATAACTGTGGTATAATAACTCAGTCTAACTCTCTTATGGAGACTTGGAAGTCAGGACTTTGACACACTGCAGCAGCATGCTGTGGTGGAACCTTTATGTCTTTCCTTGTGTCTGTACCTTTTGGCATGCCCTGATGTGCCATCCTCATGTGGAGATGATAGCTTTGACAGCTTGGCTCTTGAGGCCAGCATCCTGAAGGAAAAGGGTTTTTCAAACTCTTTTTTTCTACTGTGCCTCAGGCTAGATAGCTGATATCTTCCAAGGCGTAAAATAGGGTGGTGTGCTGCTCAAAGTTCACACTTATGGCCTTATCAGCTTCCAGTAGTTTAGGAATGTAAGAGTGGAGTTCAGGAAAAGGGCTTAGTCTTAGCCCTGCCAACGTTCAGTTTTCGGCTTTCTTTGCTTTTCTTTTTTTTTTTTTTTTTTTTTTTTTTTTTTAATTTTTAAATTTTATTGGATCAAAGAAAGTTTACATAATAAGATAGAGAGATAACAAGGCTCTCATGAGATATCCAGAAGTAACAGTAATGATTAGCAAACAATGAGTTACAGTATGGCAATACAAAGCATGAAATCACGTAGGTATACAAGTAAGTCATAAGATAAACAATCTATGAGATGAGTAACATAGCAGAATACATGCTGGGAAAAAGAACCTTGAGACCGAACCGGGAGGAAACGGCACCAAGGAGCAAGAAGATAAAAAGAGCCAAATGAATACTAGAGAGCAAAAGATGAAGAGGGAAAAAGGAAACGGCATAAAAGGAAAAAAGGGAAAGAAAAAACTAAAAAGCAGAAAGAAAGAAAAAGAGGAGAGAATAGAATAAAGAATAAGTAAGAAGAGAAGGAAAAGGGGGAGGGAAAACAAGGGGGGAGGGGCAGCCATGCTCTTCGAAGGCACCAGAGTCCAAAAACCCTAGCACCCCGGGCTATCTACAGCCTCGGAGAGCCAGCGGCAAATCAAACAGAGAAGGGGAGACAGAACCAACCCTCAGGTGGGGTCCATCACAGGGGATGCAAGCCAGGGCCCCCAAATGTCAGTAAACAAGGATTCTCTCCCTGACTGTAAGGATGAGAGTTTTTCATAAATCATTGTGTCATTAACCTTCGAACACCACATTTGGATGGATGGAGGGGCAGTACTCCTCCAGCACAGTGGGATGCACATCCTAGCCGAATTCAAAAGATGTATGAGCAAAGCTTTTTTTGGTTTAGATTTAATTAGAGAGCCAATCCCTATGGAAAAAAGAAGAAGAGTCGGATCAGAGGGCAAAGACACATCCAAGAGTGTATTGGAGATAGAAATAATTTTCTTCTAGTAGTCCAGAAGCAAAGGGCAAGACCACCAAATGTGGGCCATACTGCCCACACCCGATCCACAGCGCCAACAGGTATCTGGGGTGGAGGGGTAAAAGGTGTGAAGAACTGCTGGGGTTCTATACCAGCGTAAGAGAAGTTTATAATTAGTCTCAACTGCAGTCAAGCTCCTAGAGGTGCGTAGAGCGCCCACCACAGCTCAATGCACAGGTCAACCGCAATTGAGACATTCAGATCCCTTTCCCAGGTACATTTCAACTGCGTAAAGGAAAAGCCCCCGGCGCCCAGGAGTTTGTACAGTTTAGAAATAGAATGGAGCAAAGTGGGGGGAGATAGAGGGGGGGGTCTACAGAGTCGTTCAAAGGGGGTGAGATCTCGAAGAAGGGAGTGTTTAGAAGATTGAGTAGAGAGAAAATGGGAGATCTGGCAATAACCCCAATAGTCTCGAGATTGCAAATGAAGGTGATCCCGTAAATAACTGAAATCCGCCAAGGATCCATCCTTCAACAAATCAGAGATCAATAATCGACCTCCCCTGCGCCAATGCAAGAAAGCAGAAGGTGATTGACCTGGTGGAAAATCTGGTTGACCCAAGACAGACAAGAGAGGGGATGGGATACTAGAGACAGTGGAAGCAACCGAGTCCCAAACAGCAAGGGCTGCTCACATGACAGGGGAGTCTGCAAGTCGACGCGGCCTGGAAGATGGGGAGGTACATAACCAGGTCGTCAAAGGAGTGGACCCAGAAACAGACTGCAAAATATCAATCCATGGCCTATCAGCCGAGGAATGATACCAGTTCAGACAGATGGACTGCCCAATAATAGCGAATAAGGTCTGGTACACCTAAACCCCCCTCACCCTGAGACCGTGTCAATAGAGCAAAGCGAATCCTAGCTGGCTTAGAATTCCAAGTGATTGAGTTAAAAACGCTCTGGAGTGATTTCAGGTAAGTCTTAGGAAGAGCAATAGGGACCGCCTGCAATAAATAAAGAACCTTTGGCAAAAAAACAGATTTCAAGACGTTAATTAGTCCTGTCCAGGACAAGAAAGTGGCTCTCAGGTTGCGCAGATCCCTCTCTATCCGAGAACGAAGCAGAAGAAAATTAGCTTGAAAAAGAGAGGAAGCTGAAGAAGTGAGATGGATACCAAGATATGGAATAGAGGAAGTTGCCCAGCGGAATGGGGCAATAGTTCTCAGAGCGGAAATTTGGTGATATGGGACCATCAGGTTCAAGATGACTGATTTCTGAAGATTAGCCTTGAAATTGCCAACTACACCGAACTGGTGCAATTCCTCCAGAACCACTGGAAGGGAAGTTAGGGGGTCAGACAGCATAAAAATGAGGTCATCAGCGAAAAGCGCTAGTTTATGTTCCCCATGGCCCACAGGAATACCTTTAATAAGCAGGGAAGCACGAATCCTACAGGCCAGGGTTTCCATAATCATGATAAAAATGAGAGGGGAAAGCGGGCATCCCTGTCTCGTGCCGTTATGGAGAGAGAAAGGAGTTGATAATGAGCCATTAACTCTCACTCTCACCGAGGGGTTAGTATACAGGGTCCCGACCAAGGAGATGAAACGATTGCCAAGACCGAAGCCCTGCAAGACCTTGGTGAGAAATTCCCAGTTCACCCTGTGGAATGCCTTCTCGGCATCAACAGAGAGAAAAAGAGAAGATGCAGCTTGAGAACGGGCATGGTGCAGCAGAGAGATCAAGCGGATAGTGTTGTCTCTCGCTTCCCTGCCCGGTACAAAACCAGATTGGTCAGGATGAATTGAATGCACTAGATGAGGGCGCAGGCAATTCGCCAGGACTTTGGCAAAGATCTTAACATCAACATTTAGGAGGGATAACCCGAACAATTCTTCAAATCCTTCCCAGGCTTAAGAAGCACCGACATGTGGGCCTCTGTAAAAAGGGGGTGAGAGGATGCAAAGGTGGGTAATTGATTGAAAGTAGAGACCAAGGACGGAAGAAGTACATCTGCGAAAACGCGATAGAAGCGTAGAGGAAAACTGTCTGGGCCAGGACTTTTCCCCAATGGCATCTGTTTAATAGCAGAAAGAATCTCCGAATCAGTAATATCATCTTCCAGGTGAAGAGACTGTGAAGGAGTCAAAGAGGGGAGAGCAGCAGATTTGACATAGTCAGAACAAGTAGAATCCACGAGGGGGTCAGCAGAACAAGGTAAGTTATAAAGATCAGCATAGTAGGATCTGAAAGCCTCAGAAATCACAGGGACGTCGCAAACCAGGTGTCCAGAAGGCTCTTGAATGGAGTGGATTCGAACAAGAGGATCCACAGGCAGCAATTGACGCGAAAGCCACTTCCCACATTTATTACCCTGTTCATAGGTGTAATGTGTGGTGCGTAAAAAAGATTTATTCACCCAGTATTGGAGAAGGGAACAAACCTGTTGACGCTGGGCGAGAAGATCTCGAAGAATGAGGGTGCACCCAGTCTCCTGATGGTGCTTTTCAAGTTCAGCGATATTCCTCAGTAAGAGGTCCAAATCCTGTGTGGCCTTTTTCTTTTTCAGGGATTGCAATCTAATACACTCCCCCCGATAACACATTTCAAGGCTTCCCAGATCATAGCGGAGGACATAGAGGGATGGGAATTGAAAGAAAGATATTCCTGAATAGCGGATCTGAGACGAGCAACAACATGTGCATCCGATAAGAGGGATTCATCTAATTTCCAACCACCAGAGGGGGGGATGTGTAAGGGCAGGGACACCTCCACTTCAACTGGGGCGTGATCCGACCAAGTGATAGGATGAAGAGAAGCTGCAGTGATAAAATGGATAGATGACTGTGGAACAAGGAAAAAATCAATTCGGGAGTAAGTAGAGTGAGGGGTCGAGTAGAAGGAGTATGAACTATCCGAGGGATTCAAGAGTCGCCAGACATCAAGAAACAAGTGGGAAGATAAAAGGTCACGCAGTTTCGAATAATGAGTAGGCGAGAGCGAAGTAGAACCCTGGGAGCTATGCACTCGAGGGTCGAGAACAGTGTTAAAATCTCCACCCAAAAGGAGAAAGCCCTCCGCAAAGGCTGAGAGAGAAGAAATAGTTGTTTCCAGGAAGGGGAGTTGGTGAGTATTAGGAGCATAAAGAGTGGCAAAGGTGCAGACCATTGAGCCCACCCTACCCTTTAAAAAAAGGAATATGCCCTCCGAATCCAACATAGCATCGATCAATGAGAAGGTAAAGCTCTTGTGGAGAAGGATGGCAACCCCACTGTGCTTAGAGGAGGTGGAGTTGCAATATTGATAAGGAAAGAGACGATGGTAGAGTCTAAGGAGTTTAGAAGAAGCATAGTGGGTTTCCTGTACAAAACATACTCTACCACCCATACGAGCAAGCTCCTGATACAGTAGAGAACGCTTATGGGGTGAATTAAGGCCTTTGGCGTTAATAGATACCGCCTTGAAACTATAGGCTATAGCTACATAAAAGGAGGCTGTGATGACATATTTGAGTAAAAATCAGAGACCCGGCTGGGTAGTGAGGAGCATATGACAAGAAGGGAAGGAGAAGGAAAATAGGGCAAAGGAGGAGGGGTGGAGAAACAAAGAGAAGAATGAAGAAAGGAGAGTAAAAAGAAAAAGGAAACAGACCATAGAGCGAAAGAAAAAGGAAGAGGAAACATAAAGACCAGGCCTAACAGGCTAGGCCTGAGCAAGAGATGGTCTAAGACCAACAAATATAAAACTGCAATGGAAACAAAGAGTACAAAGAGGTAAAACAGATATCTGCAGTAAAACAGGGGGGTGGAGAATAGAGAGAACGAGCGAGATAGAGCCCACAAGTGTAGAGAAAAAAGACAAAAGCAAGATGAGCCTTGAGAAGAGTACGTGGAGAGGAATGGGAGCCCCTCCAGCCACTAAAAGAAGCAAGACTGGATGAAGAGAAAGGAGAAATGAAGAACAGAATGAAAGGGTCTGAGGACAGAAGAGGCAGGGCGAGAGTAAACAATAACATAAGATATATCTACATGGAAAGGGGGAGGGCGGAGAACCGCGAGGGGGAGAGGGACAGGCCAGAAGTAGAGCGAAGTAGTAGCAGAAGGAGTAACCATGGGGAAAGGAAACAAATCGCTGTGCCGTATAATAGACATGTAAATCATGTATCGCAGTGATTGGGGAAGCCCAATGCCATCAGCTAGAGTCTGGGACAGGACAAAAGCCCACACACCCATGGACAACCCCAGCGGGCCCCCAATAGGGAGGGCCCCCTGGAGTCGCAGGGGCGACTGCGCCAGAGATATAACCCCAAAACCCACACCCCAGATGGCGTTAAACTAACAAAGCAGGCCACAGCCCAAGAACAAACAAATGTCCCCAAATAACAATAAAAGAAAATAAAACCCAAAACCAGGACCGTACAAGGGTCCTACTCCCACCCCCCGACAATAACCGTCCCGAAAGCCGCACCAAAACGATGCGCCCTCCGGGAACCCCAAAATGATAGGGCCGAGCCCCCCAAAGGAGAGCGAGACCCCACGAGGGGCAGCAACTTAACCCCTCTTAGGAAACACCGCGCGCGGGGAGGGGGTCAACAACATTAGCCACTTCGCCCATCCCCACGCGCACTTTGAACATAGCAATCTCGGCGCCCAAAGGGTAGGCCCAGGAGGCACACCATAGTGCACCCCCCGGGTCCACCGCGGCCTCCAGACCATGCTCCAGAAAACGAGAAGCAGGGCCAAGAAAGCCCAGCAGAGGAGGCCGAAGGCCACATACAGTAGTACATATAACAGAGTTAAAACAAGAACAATAAATTAAAATAAACAGGCATGAAACCACGAAAGATAAGGTACTTGCAGAACACAAAAAGTACAAATGAAGAGAAGAATTATGTCGCCATATCAGTCCCGAGTTGATCAACAGAGACCCTGGATTTCTTGGACTGAACCGGAATCCACTTTTCCCTCTGGGGCATCGGGTGTGTAGGCAGCAAGGTCCGACGAGCAGGGTCATGGAGATCAAGAACAGGCGAAATGTTGATCAGCTTACAAAAATCTTGTACATCCTCCGCCTTACGGATGGTGTGAGTACGGCCATCCAGCGTTATAATCATAGCAAAGGGGAAACCCCATCTGTAGGGAATATGTCTATTGCGTAGTTCATCAGCCAGGGGTTTCAGTTGCCTACGCTGTTGAAAAGTACGCGGAGACAGATCCTGGTATAGGGTGACTTGTGCGTCGCCTACCGTAATAGGCCCAGAATCTTGCGCTCTTGACATTATTAGCTCCTTCTGAGCAAAGGACTGCAAGCAACAGACAACGTCTCTAGGCCGGTCTCCCACCTGTCCCCGCGGTCGTAGAGCCCTGTGGGCCCTCTTCGGCTTGACATCACCACCAGGTATATCCAAAAGCTTAGCAAACACATCTTGCAGAGTCTGGGTAATGCTAGAGGGTTGAATAGACTCCAGTAGGCCACGGATCCTAATGTTAGATCTCCTGGTCCGATTCTCCAAATCATCCAGTTGGGATCTCAGATGGTCAATCGTGTCTTCCTGATAGGTAAGTCGCTGCTGCATACAATCTTGGGTGGTTAGCATAGATTCGTGGGCGTCTTCCAGATCTTTAACTCTTGAGCCCAAGCCATGTAGATCTGACTTCAAGTCAGCAATGTCGGACTTGATTGAGTCCCGAATCAAGTATAGCAATTGCTCCAATTCTCCCTTAGTCGGGAGCTCATCCCAAGGAACAGAGTCAATAGAGGGAGCAGGAGAGCCAGGATCCGCTGCGGCGTCCATAGTATGCGAGGGAGATAGAGCCGGAGACACTTTCGCGCCCTTTTTCTGGTGCGCCGAGTCCCTCACAAAGTAAGCACCAATGGGCACAGATTTCTTCTTTTTACTAGTCATCAGGTAACTAGCGGGCACAGGAGAGCAAAAGATGAGTAGAGAAGTCACGTAGATGCTGTGAGAGCGCGATGAGTAGGCTGAAAAAGGTAGTGGGCTCCAGAGCTCAGGAATTACACGTCCGCCATCTTGGACTTCCAGACACGCCCCCCCTTTCTTTGCTTTTCAAGCCTCATATTGTCTTGCTCCCTTATATGCAAACTTTTGTCCAAGGGGTAGGTCATGCTTACTTTGTCTTTTGGGATCCCATTCCTCCATGGGATTTGAACATAGCACTGGGAGTGAACTTCTGAAATTCTGTCTTGGACCTCTGATTCTTTTGACTCTTTAGACCACTTTTCTTCTGACTATTATGTCGATTTGGTAGGTAGACTAACTTCAGGCTTCGTCTTGTAAACCTCTGTTTCTGTTTTTTCACCAGGAGTGGGTGGTTTTGCAAACTCAGTGTTGTTTTTGATTTTCGAGTTGACCAGGAAATTGTTCTCCCTTCTTTCTGTCCGGCTCCCTCTAATAGAAAGGAGCTGGCATTGCATCTATTGGATGTAGAAAGAAAAACAACATAAAACAGGGTGCCCAATGGTGCCTATAACAAACTAAGCGGCAATATTCCAGTTCATATATTAAGGTACTCACAAATGTAGTGAGGGAATCATTTAAATCTAATTTGAAGAAGAATATAAAGGTATTGAGATTTAAAAATACGCTATGCATTATAACAGATTAAAATGAACAATCCTATACAGAGAGGTTTTTTTTGTTGAAGTTACTATCTCTTTAACTGGAATGTGTAAAGTGGAAGAGAGGAGGAATTCTTTCCCTCAGAGACCTTTTTTGAAGTACCCTGTTCCTTTGCTCAATGTAGACTAAAAAAAAAAGGATTTAATGGTAAGTAAACTAAAATCCTCTTTCAATGCCTGCCCTGGATCCGTCCAGATGTTAAGTGTATATCTGAGTGTTTTAATGAAGGATTAGGCAAACTTATTTGCAGTTATCCATGAGTTTTGTATATGTAAGATACAATTTTATTGTTGAATAGTTTGTATACTTTTTTTTCTTTTTTAAAGGTAGTATTTGTTGTATTGGGTCACCATGAATACATGCCCCCTACTAAGATGATTGCAATGGAAATGTAATGACCTCATAACGCATACTGTGTCTATATATACCACTTCTGCACAATAGTTGATGGGAGCACAATTTTCTGTGGTGGCAATGTTGATTTATGGGAGTCTGTGTTGGCAGGTTTTTTTTTTTTAATTATTATTTTTGTGCATGGTTACTCTTGACAAATGGGTCTGTCTGGTTAAATGGCTGCACCAGTTTAAATGCCATATAAGTGTTGCATGATTTTGGTTATAGCTCCATCTGTGGTGGATAGATCATAGAAGGACCAGCTGAATGTATGCTGTATAATTTTTATGAATTGTGAGTACATGGTGCAGAACAGCTTCTGCAAAAAGATAAAGTGCTCCCAACCAGATGTTCACTACATGTTCATGTATGTGGCAGGTTACTGATTTGATTGTTCTGCTGATTATTTACACCACAAACACCAACAACAGCAAGAAACAAGTGGAGCGGATACTAAGGAACAAAATTCGTTCTGGGTTTATATCAGACCAGTTACTGCAGAATGCCTTCAGGAATCACACTCAGGTGAGCATGTAATAAATTCCAGAGCTTTCTAGATCTTCCAACTTGGAATGCATGGGATCTGTAAAAATGCTACAACTGGCGTTTATGGATAATTGATATCCCTGAAAGATATTGTATGGGGGTAGGGGGTAATTTGCCATTTTCACCTGTTAGAGTGCAGTTGTTTTTTAAGACTTGAAGAATGTCAGGGTGCTGATCTGATCTTTCTATAATGTACAGGTTTTGAGAGACTATTTTCCCACTATCCTGTCCCTGGCTCAGACTCTGCTACGATCCACAGAACAAAGAGTGATTTCGTTTGGCAGCCTCATGTACAAACGCACTTTTTCTGCCTTTGATTCTTACTGCCAGCAGGTAATAAAAATGTATGTGTTCGCTTAGAACTGTAGAGCTGTTAATGTCATCTGTTACAACCTACAAGATATACTAAAGAACAAAATTAGCCATTTTGCTGCTGCACAAACTGACCAACTTGTACAAAACTGAATGGGAAAGTGTTCCATAAATGTTGTAACCATGAAAACTGTAGTATGAGGAGACCTATTCCCAATGACTAACAGGACTTTGGGGTGGGGGGCACTGTGAGGTAAACTAGTTCAGCCTTTACACAATATTGGCTTAGTAAATATAGAGAGAGAAACAGAAAAATACAGATTTATTTTTATCCATTGTGATACACAGGAACCTTAGGGTAAAGCTTGCTACCTCAAGGAGGCAGGGAAATTGCAGAACAGAGCTCTCTGGAGGCACAAACTCCTTCCCAGCTCCACCTTACCACTGCCCAGCAGTAGCAGTTGCAGTTTCAAAGTTCTCTGCTTTGGAGATGCAACAGGGCAGAAGATTGTTTTAGTTGGATTTTTACTTTCATTACTTATATGGAGTGTTCCTTGTCCCTCATTAGGCTGGCTTCTTTTCAGCGTTCCTCTTACACTCTGTAGAAAAGATTGGAAACAGCACTTTCTGTGTGATATATTTAATTAAAGGGAAAAATAGGCAGCCAAATCTGGTAATCTCTACCTGAAATCACCCCTAGCTGCTACCCCAACACTAAGGTTCAAATTAATTAAATTATCCTCTCTGTCTATTAGCCAGCCACAATCTGAGGCATGTGGTACTTCTGGATTTTTGCTGAAATCTGGCCATTTTATTTATTTTACATATTTAAGTTTTTCCCACTGAGTCCTTTGTCCCTATGGCTGGCCAAAGGTTTTTTACATTTTTAATTATTGGATCAAGGTGCCTTCAAGGTCCAGAGCCTGCGGCCACTATCTTGGATAAGGTACAACGCATTGCTTTGCAATGCGTTCCGTACCCTTCTGGCACTCAAAGGGTTAACACTGCTTGGGCTTCCCTTTAGCCATAAGTGACCTCTTTGGAGGAGTACCTCTCCACGATGGTGGCATTGTCAAGGACATACGAAAGGGTTAACAGAAGATACAATTATGTTGCATAAATAGATAAAATAATAATGTAATTAAATTAATTTGAGAACTTTACACAAACAAGGTACCGACACACTACTTCACAGTACAGAATTAATAAAAATAATCAATTATGTATATTTGTGCAAAAATATATAGAATGTATTTAAGTAAAAATATACTATATATATATATATAAAATGTAATCAGAATGATATGAATAAGTGAACATCAAATTACTCAAAAATATGTCTGTTTATATGACTTAGTCGTATACCAAGATATCTTTAAGGAAATAGACACGCAGTAAATCAATAACCAATATCAGAATAATAGTATTACCCAGCATAAACAGAGTTAAACCTTACACAGGTGTATCCAGAGGTATTTGGTAGCAATATTTGAACACCGCAGCATAGAATGTGTTAGTTGATCCTTGCAATAAATTATAATACAATTGGCTGCAGTGTATATGAATACCTGCCCCAAAACCTGTATAAACTATGTTAATTAAGGTCTAAAGGATTTTGTTATGTGAACTGGTTTTAACTTTAAACACAGGTCTCATAACAATTTCCTTATACCTATAAAAATATATCAAAATTTTGAAATTCATCTGGAATATGAAAAGTCACAGATTTAGATAAATAGAATGTAACTATTTATCTACTGTCTTCAATATTGCATACCTTCTGGATGAAATATATACATTGCATTTATCTTATCCTATAATATAAACGGCCAGATGTATGTTTGTCCCAATGCAGTCATGCACAGTATGCTGGGAGTTCTGTGCTGGGAGCATTCTGTACGTTTGGGCAGTCTGTACTGAGCATGACTGCATCGCGTGCACCATCAGTGAGGCGGTGGCAGTACGCAGAGCAGGACTGGACTCTTAACCCTTTGAGTGCCAGAGGGGTACGCAACGCATTGCGTTCCATACCCCTCTGGTACTCAAAGGGTTAACATAACCCGGACCTTGGCCCGTGTACACGGGCTTTTACACTGGTTGTCAATAATAGATTATACCAAGAAATACTCAGAAATCAATCCAATAACATATGTCTAGAAAGTAAAGCTAAAACTAATATGTTTCATGCAACATATACTTATAAATGACCATAGCAATCCTATTTGTTACACCTTACAGCACTCCAAGGATTAATCAGAGATTATAGGTTATATGGTTGCCCCACCCAAGATGACGGCTTCCTTTGTCCAGTAAGATGGTCACCAGTGAACGTTCTCAACTGTACAAAAGTTTAGGCCTAAACACACGTGGAACAAAGAAATTCTCTGAAATACACACCAAGCTATAAACAAATGGAAAAACTTTCCTGATAGCAGATTAAGGGTTAATCAAAGAATTCACCAGATCAAATATAAGCTCAATGACCTTTTCAGAAACACAAATATATGATTCTATAAGTATCAATAATTAGATTTAACTAATATATAAAGCTATATAGACTTCAGACTCAGGATCTTCCTCCCTGCACTTTTTTTAAAAAGGCGGAGAAAGGATGCTGTATTCTTCCCTCCTTATAATTCCCTTGATTATGTGGTCCTTGGGGAATGGAAGCTATTCATATCCAGACGCTTCCCTCGTCTGTATCCTTTTTCTCCTGCTGCTTTGCAGATGTGGGCATCGCCACAGACAGCTGATCCTCCTAGTTTTTGCCCATCTAAACACACAGCTTTTACTAGTTGCAGATGCAGCTACGTTCAGATAACAGAGGAATAAACTCCTAAACTCCTTGCTAAAGATTCTTTTTTTTGGCCTCTGGGGCTGCCTTGTGTCTGGCATTTGCCACACATGGGTGGCAAGGGTCATGGCTATTTTGGCAGAGCAATTGTTTAAAGTGGTCCAGCTGCACTCTCATACGGTAGATGTTCTCTCCATAGCCAAGATTCTTGAAGCTACTGCTTATATTTGTGAGTCAGTCTTACGTACTATTAAATTAACTGGCACGTTGTTGGTGCATCACACCAGTTGGTTGAAGATCTAGTCAACTAATCCATCTTCGTAGAAGTGAATGAATGAATGAATATGTTTATTTTTATAGCGGCACAGGTGTACACAGCGCTTTACAATTTCACAGTTTAAACAATACAGAATTACTGGTGCCTTGTAGAGTGAAACATTGGGTGCGAGGTCCCTGTCCGAAAGCTTACAATCTAAAGTGGTAATGGGAGACATACAGAGTACATTAGGGAGTACATTAGGGTCAAGTGCTGAATACAGTGCTAGAGTTCTGATGATGATAGAGGACATCAGTAAAGTAAATAATTTATAAGAGCGTTCATTGTACAACATCAGTGCCTTCTAGCATGTTGAGATTTTATCCATGAGGTGCATTTTCAAGTGAGATTTGAAGGTTATCAGCGAGGTGCAGTGGCACAGGTTAGATGGTTGAGCATTCCATAGATACGGAGAAATGAGAGAAAAAGGTTTGATACGTAACAGAGCTGTAGAGACAAAAGGAGCTGAGGGAAGACAGTCATTGGCTGTATGTAAGTGGTGGGATGGGGTATAACGGGAGATCAGAGTGGAAATGTAAGAAGGAGTAGAGGAGAGAAGTGTCTTGAAAGAGAGAAGTAAGATTTTGTAAGATATCAGGAGTTTGATAGGCAGCCATTGGAGAGTTTTGAGGAGGAGTGGGGCAGGGACAAACCTAGGTGTCAGAAGAGTAATTTGTGCTGCAGCATTCTGTATAGATTAAAGTGGATGGAGATGGGAAGCAGCTGTGGAGGAGCAGAGGAAGGGATGGATTTTAGCAATGTTACGCAAGAGAAAGCGACAGGATTTAGTAATGGCATTAATATGAGAGGAAAATGAGAGAGAATTGTCAATTATCACCCCTAGACACCGCGCTTCTGATACTCGATTTATGGTAGTGCCATTTACAGTCACCTGGAGGGGATCTACAGGGCCAGGTCTAGGTGGGATGAGGAGTAGCTCAGTTTTACACATATTGAGTTTGAGGTGCCTATGAGCCATCCAGTCTGAGATAGCCGAGAGGCAATCTGTGACTTTAGCCTGGATATCAGAAGTGAGTTGAGGTGCAGATAAGTAAATCTGGGTGTCATCTGCATAGAGGTGATATTTGAGAAGTCCTGTATCTCTCTTCCAGAGGGCCGGCCCAAGACATTGTGCTGCCTGGGTCCACGGATTAAATGCTGCCTACCCCCCACAACAAAACCAGGGCCACCAAAACACACCTACATTCATTATGTTATATCATGATAATTGAAACTAAAATGAAACTTAGAAGAAGATGGAGCAGACACAGAGAGACACTTATCATCAGTTGGACTGACAGAGAACAGGAAAAGACTATACAAAGTGACAGCCAGCAAACAGAGGGTAATCACTTAAAGGCACAAATAACACCAGCTATGGACTAATACCACATGAGTCTCACCCTGTGCGGGATGGGAACCCACTACTGATTTCGCAGTGCAATTATGGAAATATAATAATTTGCTGCAGTGGGAAGTGCTACTAGGAATAGATGTTTGTCTCTGAACCATCAGTGTTCAGGATTATTGATAGCTGCTCTTTCTGAGAGGTTCTGTAACAGCTGGGGTTCTCACTGCGCTTCTCTTTGTGACCCATGTGCTTCACAGCATTACTATGATAGCAGACGATATAATTAAAAATCCTATTGGACCATGGAGCAGTTTCTTCTGTGCTCACTATACTGGGACAATGGGATGTGAAACAGCCTCCCCCAATGAAGACTTTAATTCACAGTTCTTAAAATATGGCTGTGTTCTTTGTATAATTGCCATTATATATCAACCCCTTGACTGGCAGAGTGATAAACTAAAAAATGGTTTAGATCATTTAACCATTGAAAGCTTCTCTAGCATTCAAGGAGTTGATTCACAAAAACATATTGCAGTCACTGGCAGTTTAACCATTTGAGCGACAGAGAGATGTTACACCTCACTATGCCACCTAAAGGGTTACTCCTGACCATAGGTATATACATTATAGCTTTTATTAACATAAGGTGTGATAAAGGAAGAATAAAGTTGTTTTAAACTTGCCACTGGTTTGAGAGGGAGCCATAGATGTGTACTGAGGGAATAGGAGCTCTCTAGCACATAAAGAGTTAATGTTTTAACACATACTAGAACACGGCTGAAACTGTACATGATTTATTCAAGCAGAGGGGACTGAGATACTGATTTCTTTGAATGAATCACCCAACAGCTACCTCCTCCTCTCAAAGAGGCATTTAAAACAAGAGAGTGGGAGGAGATTCATTCAAAAAGGTTATCGGAGCTTCTCTCTCCAGTGCTTAAAGGGATAGTAATACTTCATTTTAACTTTATTTTATTTTGTAGGCATTAAAAAAACATGAAGAATGATATAAGTCTTATCTCTGAAACCTTTATGGTTTAAGAGATATTCACAAACAAAGTATCCCCCCCCCTCTTCAACCAGATCAGAAGGGAGATGCCCAGGTAGACTGCACAGAGGGACAATCTTCAATTAAGATAATGGAAAAAGCTGAAAAACTTGTTAAGGGGGGAAGGGCTTTCATTGTTTTCATACAAAGAAAATTGTCCCCTTCTGTTATCTGTACTGTCATACAACCAGACTCACATCTGAGAAGAGATGGCTTACACTAGGTAAAAGGGGCGGGGAGGGGAACTTTGCTTGTGAATATCTCATAAACCATAAAGGTTTGAGAGATAAGACTTATATCATTCTTCATGTTTTTTTAATGCCTACAAAATAAAATAAAGTTAAAACGAAGTATTACTATCCCTTTAAATAAATCATATACAGCATTGTGCTGGTATTTGCTGAAACATTAACACTATGTGTGGCAGACAGTTGTCCAATGCATTAACACCCATTTGTGCTGTACCTACCTCATTAAAACAAGCTCAGATGTGCAACAGAAGGAATACAAGTCCACATTCTTCACTCGTTCCTCTAAATTGTCTACTTAACCACTTCCTGTACACAAAGGGATTGTTTTACTGCTTAATCCATTCTTGCACATTCACAAACACATTACATATACCTATCTTGTCAGTCACCTACTTCCCCACTGCCATTCTATGTGCTCAGTCTGCCTCCCGTAATCTGCTTCTGCTCTGCTGCTCCCTCTCATCAGACCTCAGAGTCATCACTGATGTGACGAGCGATGCACAACGTGCTGTCGCTCTTCCTCCTCTGCCCATACGATGTGCCCAAGTGACTTCACAGATATGATGCCTACTTGGGGGGGGGGGGGCACATGGGCTGCCTAGGAATTCCTGAAGGGCCCCCGGTGTCCATATTTAGCTACACCAGAGCCACTTGGGGCAGCATATTGCCACCCCTGTCAAAGTGCCGCCTGGGTCCCATGGACCCAACGGGACCCATGTAAGGGCCGGCTCTGCTTTTCCATTCATGGGCAAGCAGATCATTAGCCATTCTACTTTGGACAATAGTTCTTTGCTGTCCCAGGTCACTCATGCCTCCCTCTTCCTCCAAAATACCCCCTGTCCCCTTACCAATACATTTATTTATCCTCTTCATGCCAGACCCACCATTACAGTATAGGGTTTGGTCTTTGTTCTTTAAGTGGTGTGAGGACCAGAACTTGTTACTGTGCTCCTTTCAACTTTGAGTAATTTTAGTTTTTCCAGGATGGCCTCAATAAGGGGCTTAGTCTTACTATTATCAAGATCCGGATCATGACCTTGTCTGTTCATTTTTTAGAAGTGCATTGCCTTGCAGCCAGATATCCAGACTTTCTGTGTTCCAGAAGGACTAAGAAAAATGATTTATATTTAAGTACAAAAAAAACAATAAAACCTTTTCCTATTTTGTGTTTAAAGATTAATTTTGCTCCTTTTATAAATATTGGCAAATGTGGTATTTTGTTGACACCCAAGAAATCCAAAATCCTTTTGGCAGTGTCGTATGCTTAATTACCTTGTTTTTCTAAAATATTAAACATGTATTAGCCAATGCGTACAGTTCAGGTTTTCGAAGTTCATTTGAATGTAAAATTCAAAGTTCAGTTCAGTGGCCTTTTGGGATGATGATTGTAAAAGGTACTTTTTGGTTCACTAAGGTTATGAGCAGATACCTGTATTGCTGCTCAGATTATGTATTTGTAGTTTTTTTCTTTTGAAACATGAAGTGTTTTTGACAAGGGTTACAGGCATGTCTAAAAATGTTACACACAATGTAGCATTTAGGAGTTTGTTTCAAAATTACAGAGGGATTGTGTAAACTGATGACGGAATGGAAGGGGAGAAAACAAAAACTGTCATGGTAAAAAGGATGAAACTGGAGGGTGCAAATTTATTGTTACTTTTACTGGCAATCACTGTCCTGTAATGCAAAAAAAGTTTTCTTCATTTGAGTATTTTTAAAGGGGAGACATGTCTGCTCTGAGTATTTCTATCGTATGCTATTTGCACAAATAACTTTCGAATTGAATGGAATGGGCCTAATAGTTTTATCTGTTGATTTTCTTGCAGGAGGTGATTGGCGCACTGGTGACCCACATATGTAGTGGTTATGCTACTGAAGTAGATTTGTCACTTGATGTTCTAACTGACTTAGTGTCTGATCATTGTGCAGCAGTGGCCCTTTATGCTGTATTTATTAAGGTTTGTATATTTCTGAATAACAAGGATTATTCATCCCTTATGTCAGTTCTGCTTAATTTGTTTTATGATTAAATACCATCCCCTGTAATAAGATTATGAGAGAATGCATTGGAAATATTAAGAGGCTAGATTTATAAACCTCTGTGTAACAATATAACCGTTCTTTCTAAAAAGAATGTTATACACAAAATGCACCACATTTTAATGAGTGATACAACTTAATCCCTTGGATGCTGAAGAGATCTTTAACACATTCCATTACAATGTGTTTGAGACCCCTCTAGAATCCAAGGGATTTAAGAAAAACATTTTCCTGGAAACTAAGAAGACCTTTCTCTAACATCATTACAGAATGCATGGACCATGGGGTATTGGAGCGTGCCTATTGCAGGCAGTCCACTCTAACTGAAACTCCTCCCACTTCCATGTGCCTATACCTTTCCACTATCCCTATTGTCTTCAGTTTTCTTTACAGTGTCCCTCGGGAGGTACAGGGATATTTCCTCAATGAGGAAAGAGAAATAATTTTTAGTTATTTATTCATTTTATTTTAATTTTAATTAATTCACTTTACTGTAACTCAGGTTATATTAAGTTGGAGCTATTTTAATTAAGGATACTGTTGCTATTATTGCATTGACATGGGGCCCTCGCTTTTGTGAGGAGAGACCTTAAAGGGATAGTAATACTTCATTTTATCTTTATTTTATTTTGTTGGCATTAAAAAACCATGAAGAACGATATAAGTCTTATCTCTCAAACCTTTATGGTTTAAGAGATATTCACAAGCAAAGTTTCCCCCTCCCGTCCCTTTTTCCTAGTGTAAGCCATTTCTTCTCAGATGTGAATCTGGTTGTATGACCAGACAGATAACAGCAGGGGACAATCTTCTTTGTATGAAAACAATGAAAGCCCTGCCCCCCTTGACAAGTTTTTCAGCTTTTTCCCTTAATTGAAGATTGTCCCTCTCTGCAGTCTACCTGGGCACCTCCCTTCTGATCAGGCTGAACAGGCAGGTTTGCTTGTGAATATCTCTTAAACCATAAAGGTTTGAGAGATAAGACTTATATCGTTCTTCATGTTTTTTTAATGCCTACAAAATAAAATAAAGATAAAACAAAGTATTACTATCCCTTTAAACTTATTATGTCACCATTATAATAGACTGTAAGTTCTCACGAGTAGGGCCCTCTGATCCCAATTGTAAATCGCTGCGGAATTTGTTGGTGCTGTATAAATAAATAATAATAATAATATATTTTCATTCCACTGGAACAGCATGCAGACACATTTAATGGTGAATAAGCCCACTCAGCCACTGGCAGAGTGAAATGTAAAAGAAAAATGCTGAAAAGCAGATTCAGATGAAGAGCTCCAGTGGACAGCCACTACAACTGCATAACGTAGCAGGTCTCTCATTTCTGTGCATTGACCAAATGAGAGAGGGTTAAAAAAGGTGCAAAACCGGCACTACAGTAACCCCCAAAAGCTCCAGTGAACATACAGAGCATAAGGAGTAAAGAGATACCCAACCGCAAAGCGGTTCTTTATATACATCAGTAAGACACCATTAATGGCAGACATTGGTCAGAAGACACAGGTGCAAGTATATACATTTTGCGTTCGGGCACACAATACTTTACTTCACGGAATTTCAAGTGAAGTAACGCTGTGAGAATACTGAGCTCCATTGGGGCATAGGGAGGGGTTTCCGGTCATTCTCATTGCTCTGTATTGGCCCCGACAACTTGGTTTCTGGAACTTCTGGACTTGTTCTTCCACACAGACCGGATCTCCTTCTTCAGGGCTACCTGTTAAAGGAGAACGTGGAGCGTCTGGGTTTGACGGCTTGGTGGTTGAATCCACTATACTGAGGAGAAAGGGGTTTTCTCCTGAGGTGGTTGCCACCATGATTCAAGCCAGGGAACCTGTTTATGGACAGGGATCTGTCTTCCCAGGAGTTTGATCTCTCGACTGTCCTGTCCTTTTTACAGGAAGCCGTGAACAAGGGTCTTAGCCTGAGTTCCTTGAAGTTTCAGACTTCGGCTCTCTGTCTTTTTTCAGAGACGCATTGCTATCTTGCCAGATGTCAAAGTCTTTTACCAGGGTGTGGCTCACACTTTCCCTGCATATAAGGCTCCCACCCCTCAGTGGGACCTTAATGTGGATTTGGGTGTTTTGCAGTGGCCTCCCTTAAAGTCTTTACCTACCATTCCATTATGTCTTCTGACGTGGAAGATTACTTTTCTTCTGGTTGTGGTCTCTGTCAGCAGAGTTGCTGAATTGCAGGCCTTGTCCTGCAAACCACCTTTCCTGGTGTTTCACAAGGATAAGGCTGTTCTTCGCACTTCTCAGGAATTCCTTCCTAAAATGGTTTCTGAGTTCCACATCAATAAGGAGATTGCTGAGCCTTCTTTTTGTCCTGACCCTAAATCTGACATGGAGAGGGATCTCCGCTTGTTGGATGTGGTGCGCTGTCTTAAGTTCTATGTGCACCGCACTGAGTCTGTCCATCAGACCGACAAACTTTTTGTCATCCCCGAGGGTCCCAGTGCAGGTAAGGCTGTGTCCAAGGTGACTATTGCATCTTGGATCAAGTCTACCATCTTCAAGGCTTACGAACTTAGGAAGAAACCTGTTCCCTTTCACATCACAGCTCATTCCATCAGGTCTGTTGGGGCCTCCTGGGCCTACAAGAATCAGGCTTCTGCTGATCAGTTGTGCAAGGCGGCCACATGGTCGTTTGTGCACACCTTTGCTAAACACTACCGTGTTGATATTCTGGCTTCGGCTGAAGCCAGCTTTGGCAGGAAGGTCTTAGAGATGGCTCTGCCACGCTAGGCCCTTTTTCCTGTATCATAGTGATCCTTTCCTGTTGAGCCCTGTTGGCTCTTGATCGGTGTGCTGTGTTTACAGTTACTAGTGTGTTGTGTTACAGTTCAGTGTCTGTAGACACTTGGTTAGTTTGGGCTGTTCCTTGATCTGGTTAGTCCATGGGTGCTCTGGTATCATGGGGACTGGCGCTTGGTCCTTGCCTTCTTTTCCCACCACTGGAAACTTAATGCTGGTACGTCCCAGAGTTACCTGTCAGCTATATTTAACAACAGAGAAAAGAGGATTTTAGTCTTACCTGTTAAATCCCTTTCTCTTAGTCCATATAGCTGACAGGTAACTCTGGGAAGGTTCATGTTCACAGGAGTCGTCTTCTCTTTTCCTGCTATCTAGCTAGCTAGGTTTATTGTCTCAAATCGAACTGGCAAGGAGGAGACTGGATACAGCTAAGGAGAGGGGAATGCTCCACCCCTGCATTCCTTCAAGAATTGTTCCTGCCTACTTAAAGGGTGGATCGCCTTCCCAGAGTTACCTGTCAGCTATATGGACTAAGAGAAAAAGATTTAACAGGTAAGACTAAAATCCTATTTTTCACACGTAAATAAAGAAATCCTTAATCACCTTTCCAGCATATGTGGAACTATATCAAATAGTTCTAAATTAATGGAGTAACCCTGATAATCCTTAGAGCTTTGGTTGAACCCACTAATGGTAGATCCCACAGTATCCAGATTATCCAGACATACAACAATTCTGATGCAAAGTCAGCAGCACTTAAAGACACAGAATATAAGAGAATTGACTTCTTTAACAGATTAATGTTCACAGGCCAGGAAGCTATCATTACAGCATCATTTGCCTTGGCATGGGCATGCAGAGCAATGAATACCTGGCAAACTCAGCTTTTAAAAACAATTCATGACAACCCACACCAAAGGAGGACATTCTTCCATAGGTTATATTGGTGAGGAAGCTTTAGAAATAGCCAAAATGGCAGTGAAGAGTTCAGCTACCACAGTTGCAGCATGACATATCTTATGACTCAAGTTATGGAATACAGATTCTGCCTCCATGAAAGCATTACTAGCTTTACCATTCACAGGCTCACTGTCATACGGCTCAGAACAGGATGAGATCATTAGTGAAACCACATTGGATAAAACTACTTTTTTACCGCAAAACATACCTCGCAGGTTTGATTTCAAAAAGAGAAGCTCAAGATATTGTACCAACAGAGTCTATAGGGTAACATCTAGAGACTCCACATCCAATACATTGGGGAATTACTTTCACTATGGAGGAAAAAACAAATCCGTTTCTGCTCAGAAATTTTTTTTACCCAAATCCGATGAACCCAAGTCTATCACAGCATGACGTTTAGACTTCAGAGCCCTCCAAGTAATCTGTACTAGGAGGAAGACTCCAACACTGTATTCAAGAGTGGAGGAAATCAGTTACAGACGAATGGGTGCTTCAGTTGATACAAAAAGGGTACATTCACCACACTACAACCACATAGTTTCTTCATATCCAAGATACCCAGACAAAATCCTTCAAGAGGCATTTTATCAAATGATTTGGCAGATCCTAAGCAACAGGGTGGTAATCCCATTTCCAAAATAAGAAAGATTCGAAGTCTTTTATTCCAATCTTTTTATCATTCTCAAAACAGAGCATTTCTTCCAATTCAGAATCCAAATTTCTAAGAGTGCTCAGATTCAAAATGGAATCAATCAAGTCAGTGATAGCAGCCATGGAACCAACAGAGTACATGGCTTCACTGTACATTAAAAATGCATACATGTATGTGCCTATTTGGCCTGAACACCTTTGATTTGCATTTCAAAACCAGCATTATCAATTTGTGGCCCTTCCAACTGGTTTAGCCACAGCACCAAGCGTGTTCATCAAAAATGCATACCTGCATGTGCCTATTTGGCTTGAACACTACTGATACCTTTGATTCGCAATTCAAAACAAGCAATATCAATGTGTCCCATCCATCTGGTTTAGCCACAGCACCAAGCGTGTTCACCAAAGTGATGGCTCTCTGCCCGGATCACCTTCGATTAGTGGCAGTAAATTTAACTCCATATCTAGACAATCTATTGCTAAAAGCGTCTTCCCAGGAGCTACTTCAAGAACATCTTCACCTCACCATGAAAAACTTCACAGATAATACAACTGGGTGTGCTATTCGATTCAGAAAATCACAAGGTGGAACTACCTCACAACAGAATCTCAGAACTACGGGGGATGATTCAGCAGGTTCTGACACAACCAGAGCTCTCAATCAGAAGTTGCATGAGAGTGGGGAAAATTATGTCCACAATGAAAGCAGCTCCTTTTGCAAAATTTCTCATGCGACCGTTACAGTTAGACTATTTTACAACTGGTCCAGGAATCCAGAACATTTACATCAAATGATGACATTATCAAAGACCTCTAAACAATCAGTACACCAGTGGCTTTCATGCCCCAAACTGTTAACAGGAAGACAGTTATCGATAAAAGAGGAAATCCGTTATATGTTAGATGTAGTTAGATGACTTCACAAGTAAGTTCAAGTCACTCAGTCCTCAAGTCACTCAGTGACACATTATTTGTCACCCTTCACTGCCAAAAAAAGGGCAGAGCAGCTTCAAAGACAATCATTGCTTTGTGGCTTAAGGAGACTATAAGACAAGCTTACAGACTTAAAGGGGAACTTTCACATCAGAACATTTTTTTACCAACTCATTAAACAGTTAAACAGTGCTGGGAAAGGTGCTTCTTTTTTTTATTTTTACATTTTATTTTAGTAAGATATTTGATGACCAAGCAGCGCACTTCCGCATTGCACATCTCTCAGGACAGTTTCATTCTCCTCCTACCTCCCTCCCAGCTGCCCTGGGGAGCGTGTTCACACTTCACTTCGGTGTGCTGTCGACGGCTCCTAACGTTACAACAAGAAGCGATTAGCATTATACTGAGGTTGCAACCTCAGTATAATGCTAATCGCTTCTTGTTGTAACATTAGGAGCCGTTCACAGCACACCGAAGTGAAGCGTGAATGTGATCCCCGGGGCAGCTGGGAGGGAGGTGGGAGGAGAATGAAACTGTTCTTAGAGCTGTGCCACAGAATGCGGAAGTGTGTGGCTTGGACATTAAATATCTTACTAAGTACGTAAAAAAAAAAAAAAAGGACCTTTCTCAACACTGTTTAATGAGTTGGTAAAAAAATGTTCTGAGGTGAAAGTTCCCCTTTAAGTCTGTTCCAGCTCCTTTCCAGATTACAGCCCATTCTACTCATTCCATCAGTAGTTCGTGGGCCTTGAAAAATCAGGCTACTGTTGACCAACACTGCAAAGCAGCAACATGGTCATCTGCTCACATTTTCACAAAGTTGTGTAAAGTAAATATCTTTGCATCTCAAGATGCTGGTTTTATCAGCAAAGTTTTGCAGTTTTCTTTTCCTCCCTCTAATTTTGAGACTGCTTTGGGGGATTTTTGTGTTTACCGATGCTTTTCTCTTAGTGCATTGAGGGATGCAGGTGTTCTCCTATACCCTATGGTCCCTGCATCCCTCAATGGACTAAGAGAAAATGATTTATCAGTAAGTATGAAAATTCCCTTTTATTATTGAAGACTGCTAATGTTTCAATTTTATTATTTTTTAATAGATATTCATTGCAGTGCCCTGATGACACCAAGACCAATGTTCTCTCTTACAGGGTATACTAGACTATTTGGATAATCTGAATACTCAGCAAATCAGAAAGCTCTTCCACATCCTCAGCACGTTGGCTTTCAGCAAGGGCCAGGAGAGTGGCCACATTCAGGTATACAAGGAAGAAAGTGTTCCTATGGAATTGTAAATATATTGAACTTTACACAGAAGCAGAAACTCTTAAATTTATGATTGAACTTCTCCTTTCTTAGTAAGGTCAGTTCAGGTATATAGAATAGAGACTTTACCCCTGTGGAAAACATAATAGTGTTTCTTTAAGTGGAGAAAATCTGTCACGTAAAACTGAAATTAGGTTATGTTATTTTAAACGTCTTCACAGCAAACAAAAAGTTTTAATATACTGAATGACTCATGAGGGACACTAGACTTTACCAGATTATAAATTGTAATGGCTAGAAGTGACTACAACATAGATCAAATGAAAATAAAAATATATGTATAGATATTACTCATTGCTGTATGAAAGACACCTAGCTAGGAAAGTCAGGAATTATGTTTCAAAATACTTTGTTAGAAGGGACAAAACAGTGCAGGTTTTTGGAATAATCCTGATCTTTGATAGTAGTTGCAATCAAAGTGACTAAGCTAATTACTACCACCTAGGCAGTATCATGGTTATTCTAAAAAAAATGGACTGCCTCAGACCTCTAGGAATGTAGTTTGAGGGGCAATTATTTCTAGACTTTACTGTATTAAAAAAAACCAAAAAAAACACAATGTTTTTTATGGCTTCTAAAATCTACATCTATATATCTATTTTATTATGGGTATCAATAGTAAACATTAACAAAAATGTACAATGTTTGCATTCAAGTTTGTTATGTAGCGCATATTCACCAATGTCTAGACATGAAAAAAGCAAGATTAAAAGTGAACAAAATGACAAATTTACCAATTTGAATCTTTTGGCAATAACACCTATAATTAAGCTTTTCCAGTATACGTTTTACCCAGTCATATGATGAGCTTTACACTAATTCTTTTATAGTGTGGATGACCATATGTATGACTAATACATTCTAGTTATTTTCATTGTGATATGGCATCTATTGCATTTAGCATAAAACTGGCCTAGGGTATACCTCTATTACAAACATCAAAGTTAATTGGAGTACAGAATAAAGCTAAAATGTAGGACTTATAGTTTGTGAGTAGGAGTACCAAGACAGAGTGGGCCTTATGTGTAAAGTGGATCAACTCAGTATCAATCAAACTGCATTATCAGGTGAATGACCAAATTCCCGTTGATTTAAATGGAAATATTAACCTCTTTTGTGCTATAGAGGTCTCCAATGCATTTCTTCAAAATGAGGTGACAACCACTCTAGCATTCAAGGGATTTAAAGACCCATATAAATCAATGAGAATGTATATGTTTGTAAACCCACAAGAAAGACCCCTAAAACACTGAGAGAGTGGATAAACCTTAATGTGTCCTAATATATAATCAAGTTTTAGCAAAGTATACAAGCAAGAACCGTTACATCATGCACGTAAAACTCTTAAAAATAAATATAGCAAGAGTTTATGAAAAGTGACGATAGCGCATAATCCTTGTCCATCAGACCATAGAAGTGTGTCAGACCGGTATCCATTTGAAGTGTTGCGTGTAAAGTTTCTCGTCATAAAATGTTGCATGTGTTTTGTGTCATCATTTGAAGTGTCGCATTTATAGTTTTGCATCGTAAAGTGTTGCAAATTCTAAATTTCGCGTTGCTCCAAATGGGGCATTCACCATTTCGTGAGTTATAGTGTCGCAGTATGGGTGTATTAAGGATGCAATATGGGTGCATTAAGGAAGCAATATAGGTGCAATATTGATGCACTATGGGTGCAATAAGGACACATTAAGGATGCAAATTGGGTACAATATGGACACAATATGGGTTATTGGTGCATTAAGGAAGCAATATGGGTGCAATATTGACGCAATATGGGTGCACCAATATTGCACCGATATTGCATCCTTAATGTGTCATTATTGCACCCATATTGCACCAATGTTGCACATATATTGCACCCATATTGCATCCTTAATGTGTCCTTATTGCACCCATATTGCACCCTTAATGTGTCCTTATTGCACCCATATAGCATCCTTAATGTGTTCTGCTCTTGGAACGCTACTAGCCTGCTCTTGCAAAGCTACTAGCCTGCTCTTGGAACTCTACTTGCCTGCACTGCGACATCGCAATGCCTCTGTAATTTATTAAAAGCAATGTGGGAGGTGAATTTCTTGTGGTGGAAGGATGTACCTTCTGTCAAGAGAGAAATATCAACGGAAAGCGTATTTGGAAATGCACTGAGTATGGCAGTGCACATTGCAGTTCAAGATGCCATACCATGGATGGCATAATTTGCAAAGGCCCAGGCGAACACAACCATGTATCTGACATTGCCAAGGTTCAGGAAAAGAGATTAGTTGGAAATCTAATACAAATGGCAGTTAATACACAGTATAGCACACAAGAACTGGTCGCTGTGTCTTCACAAACAGTCACACCTGCTGTTGCTGCACAGTTACCTACAATTACAAATTTAAAGCAGGTCATCAGAGGTGCCATGGCTCCACTCCAAAACCCAACCAATTTGGAACAGCTAAGGATTGGTAGGGAATATGACTGTAAAGGGTGAAAACTTTATGCTTCGTGACAGTGGACCTGGATTAGTAAGCTTTATTATTTTTTCAACTTTGACCAGTTTAACATTGTTGTTCAACAGCCAGAACTGGTTTGCTGATGGAACTTTCAAAAGTTCTCCAATGCTGTTTCAGCAATTTTACATCATTCATGCTCTACAGTTTGGTACTGTTATCCCACTTGTGTTTGTCCTCATGAGTGAGAGGACCACAGACATGTACACGTGGGTGCGGAGTTGAAGAAAATTTGCCCTTCTTTGAATCCTCGAACTGTCATGACAGACTTTGAAACTGCCAGCCAAACAGCATTTAAAAGGGTATTTCCGGACTGCGCACAGCAAGGATGCCTGTTCCATTTCAGCCAGTGTGTTTGGCGCAAAATCCAAAAACTACCGGATGTGGCCAAACAATACACAGAGAATGCTGAGTATGCACTGCAAGTAACAAACCTACTTGCACTTGCTTTTGTACCACCCCAGGATGTGGTAGCCACTTTTGAAAGCCTAAGGACTCCACTTTTTTATGGAAAATGGCAATGAACTACAAATTCTTCTGAATTATTTTGAGGACACATGGATTAGTAGACCTGGTAGAAGAAATAATAGAAGCAAACCACTTTTTGACATTGAACTCTGGAACTGTTTCCATGCCGTTTTGAATGATCTTCCAAAAACTAATAACTGTAGAAGGGTGACTTAGAGGGTTCAGCTGTCTTCTAGGGGCATGCCACCCAACTATTTGTAATTTTATTAATGGATTACAAAAAAAGAACAGAGTTTGACTGAATTAAAATTGGCACAGTATGCTGCAGGACATGAACCACCATTCTCTCCGTTAATCTAAATCCTTCTGCAGAGAAAAAACATCCAGCCCTGTATGTATTTTCATGCACAGATTAGTGTCATCATCAAAGATTGAGACACTACTTTTAATTCCCGCTTCATGATCATAAATACATTAAAAAGCACTGGGCCCAGGACTGAACCCTGTAGCACCTCAGATACCAAGTAGAAAAGGTTTCATTTACCTCCATCTATCATTTAACCAGTTCTCAATCCATGTACAGATATCACCACCCAAACTGAAGCCTTTTAATTTATGCAGTAACCTGTTGTGAGGCACTGTATCAAAGGCGCTTTCAAAATCCAAGTATACTACATCAACAGCAGTTCCCTTGTCCAAATTACTACTCACTGTTTCGTAAAATGCAAGTAAGTTAGTCTGACATGATCTATTAGTCATAAAACCATTCTGACTCCTACTAATAATATTCCTTGTCTTCACATACTTCTGAATACGGTTAGTAACCATTCTAATATCTTATCCACTATGGAAGTCAAGTTCACAGGTCTATAATTTTCTGGTTTGGATCTTGCTGCCTTTTTGAACAATGGTACTGCATCAGCTTTCCTCCAATCACAGGCACTGTGCCTGATGAAAGTGAATCAATAAATATTAAGTATAATGGTCTTGCTGTTACTGAATTAAGTTCCTTAAGTACCCTTGGATGTATACCATCAGACAGGGCTCAAAGTTTCCACTTGCCACTAGCCAGTGGTGAGTGAAAATTCAGCACTGGCGAGTAGGAATTCAGCCCTGGTGGGTATGTTTTGGCTTGTAGTGGCTAGTAACTTTTCAGGTCTGGCTAGTAGCAAAGGACTTAAAATTATAAGCCCTGCCATCAGGTACAGGTGCTTTATTCACCATAACCTTTTCCAGTCTTTTTTGGACTTTGTCCTCTGTAAGCCATGTACATGATGGAGGAAATGCTGTAGTTCTGTCTATTTGCCTATAATCTGTCATTGTTGGTTTCTTTGTATATACTGAAGAAAAGAATGTATTTAGGGTGCCAGTCATTATAGCTTACAGGTAACTCCGGGAAGGCTATCACACCTTTAAGTAAGCAGGAGCAATTATTGGAAAGAATGCAGGGTGGTGCCTTCCTTCCCTCCTTAGCTGGTCACCAGCCAGTCCCTCCAGTTAGATTTGTTCCTTGAAAAAGACAGGCAAGAGAACAGTTCTGCTTAGTTTTTAGTTTATTTTATTGTTTTCTGTTAGATATGGGGTGTAGAAATCTCCCATTAGGCGGATTACCATTACTGACTTTCCAGTGGTGGGTTGCTCAGTTAACAGGTGCTGTTTATGGACCTTCCAGCCCTGGGGGAATCTTTATGTGCTATGTCTTTGCCCTAGGAGAAGCCCACTGAGGCTTCTTCTTTTCTCAGTGGTAATCTGAAGACAGAAGACCTGCAAAAAAGTTGAGCAACTCTTTTAAGTGCTGAGTTCCACTTGTCCCACTGCTTCCCCTCTGCACAGGGGTATCCTTTAGGAGTTCCTACACACATACTCCTGCACTCATTTGGGTTTATCTGTTTGTCTGCTGGGGTCTTTGGAGCCTTTCAGGTTCTCTCTGGTAATTTAACCCATTCCTTGCCATGTTAGGTGCTTTGGGGGACGTTGTCACACATTTCCATTGGGGGTCAGTATTTTATAATAATGTACATATGTTTTCTATGTGTTTTCCAACTTTTGGGACACTTTTCAGAAAATTCTTTTATTTGAATTCCGCACCTTTAAGGTGATCTTTACAGCATGGCCGCAATGCTCCATTGATCTCTATGGGACATATCTCTGCAACCGCTCCAAGTACCGAGTTCAGAGATGGCTCATTCTTCTTGTTCACCCTTGTCCTACACTCTGGTGCATGTTCTGAGTGTCTTGGGGGGCTCAGGGGGCTTCGGGCACTGTTTTTGGGTACTTTGAGTGGAAACTATATTTCCCATGAATGCTCTTTTGCAGGCTGTTTTCTGATTGGCTTCCGGTTCGGACACCATTTTCTTTCTTTCTTCTCATGAATATCCTACGCAGGGCTTGGATCCTTCCTCTCTTCTCAGCAGATTAACCCTTCGCTTGCCAGATAAGTGTATTTTAGCTCTTTCTGGGGTGAATTCTTAATCTGAGACACAGTATTTGGTTTATTCCTCATACTTTCAGACACTTTATCTCCTGTTAGGATGTCAGACCCATTTGGACCTGGGGCTAGACCTAAGACTTAGGATACTGGGGTGTCTGTGACCCCCATTGCGCACTGTCAATCAGGGCTCCCTAGACAATACTCAGGTCGTTTATGCCCTTCATGTGCTGTGGCACCTGCGTCTCTGCCAGGGCCTACCAGCCATGTGCAAGAGTCACTTTAGGTGCAAGAGTTAAAATCTGCTCTATCACAGTTTCCTGTGCACCTTCATGGGGTCCTGGGCTTGGAAACCCCCTTCTTTATTCAGGTCTATTGCACCTAAACCTCAGTGTTTTCCTGATGTGTCCGATTTCTCAAATAAGGAATTGTTGGTGGATTCAGATGAGGGTGAATCTTCTAAGGGGGTTTACTCTCAATTTTTTGGGAACCCTTTTGAGGTTGACCCTGAGCCCTCTGCTGGGGGTCTTATCAAGGCAGTCCTGGATACCTTAAACATTCCCCCTGTTTCTGAGGATCCTCAGACTACTTGTGACTTCTTCCAAAGGTGCAAGAGGCATTGTACTGTCTTTCCAACTGATCCCACTCTTGACCAGGTGGTCCTAGATGAGTGGAAGACCCCTAACAAAAGTCTCTCTCTGCCTAAGAGATTTTCTAAGTTGTACCCCTTCTCTGAGGCGGCCTTGGCTCAGTGGGCCCTACCTCCTAAGGTTGATGCCCCTATCTCTAAGCTTTCTAAGTCAGTGGCATTGCCTGTGGCGGATGCTTCTGCTCTCAAGGATTTAACTGATGGGAAGCTTGAGGCTATTCTGAAGGCCACATTTTGGACCATAGGTGCATCTCTGTGACCTACCTTTGCTTCTGCTTGGGGGACTTAGGGCCATTGCTTTATGGATGGAACAGCTTACTGAAGCTGTTTGTCAGGGTGTGCCCACAGCTTACCTGCTGCTGCTTTTGGCTAACATTTCTGAAGCTCAATATTACGTTACTGATGCCATCTTTGACATTATCCGGCTAGAGGCTAAGGCCTCTGCCCTGTCTGTGGCTGCCAGATGTTCCCTTTGGCTTAAGATCTGGCCTACTGATTTGATGTCCAAGAAATCCTTTGTTTCTCTTTCCTTTTTGGGCACTTCCCTCTTTGGCCCAGAGTTGAAGACCCTCATCAGTGAGGCTACTGGAGGCAAGAGCACCTTGTTGCCCTTGGTTCCCAAGAAGAAGCCTCAGCTTCGCTGGCACCGTCTTTTTCATGCCTACCAGGGTGAGGAGTATGGGGCGACCCCGGCACTCCTCAACCAAGGCCAAACAACAACGGGGGCACAAGCAGTCCTCCATCAAGCCCAAATCCCGGTCCACACGCACCAGTGGGTGGCCGTCTGCGACCATTTTTTCAGTGTCTTGACAGACATCGTGGCGGATCCATGGGATTTACAGGTAGTTTCTGTGGAATACAGGATTCCCTTCACTTCTCTTCCTCCTTTCAAGTTCTTCCATTCTCACTCTCCTCAGGGACTGGAAAAGCTTCACCTTTAGATTGGGGCCCTCCAGACTCTCTTGGACGAGGAAGTTCTGGAACCGGTCCCCAACCCGGAAATAGGTTTGGGCTTCTATTCCAACCTATTTGTGGTCTCCTAGAAGGATGTAGGCTGCCATCCTATTCTGGATCTCAAGGATCTCAATTCCTTTGTGGTCAAGACTCATTGCCACCAGGAGTCCTTAAGGTTGGTGATTGTGGTGATGTGCCCAGGGGAATTACTGGCTTCTTTGGATCTGCAGGATGCCTAACTGCACATTGCTATTCATCCGGAGAGCTGGCAGTACCTCAGGTACGCTTGCGACATGGGGCACTTCCAGTTTTTGGCTCTCCCCTTTGGTCTGACCACAGCCCCTCAGGTGTTCATTCGCATCCTGGGTGCATTGATCTCTGTTATGCATGAGAGGGGTATCCGGGTAACTCCATACATGGATGACTTGCTCTTGAAGGCCCCGTCTGCGGAACTTCTTCAGCAGCAGGTTCAGGACTGCATCCGCACTCTCTCATCCATCATGGGTAGGTCCTGATCATGGACAGACCTAATTCCTTCTCAGAGACTGGTCTTCCTGGGTCTCCTATTTGATACCCTCCAGGGCATAGTATTACTGATGGAGGATGTGGTTCAACAGATCACCGCCAAAGTTTCCTCAGTTCTGGCTTGAAAATCCATTCAGGCCAAGAAGTTGACTTCTCTTGTGGGGAAATTGATTTCCAAGTTGGAAGCATTTCCTTTTGCGATGGCTCATGTCAGAGAACTACAGAAATTTGTAATTCAAGCTTTCAAGGCGAACCGAGACCTATTGAGGCTGTCGCTCTCTCTTCCCTTGCATCTGGAGCTGAGCCTTCCTTGGTGGCTGAATCTCTCCAACCTGCGTAAGGGAAGACCGTTTGTGATCCCATTCTGGACCATGGTGACGACGGATGCCAGCCTCTCCTGTTAGGGAGCGATCCTGGGTCATCTGACTGTCCATGGTCGGTGGTCAGCAGAGCATTCTCTCCTGCACATCTGTGTTCTGGAAGTCTGGGCGATATTCCATGCTCTGAGATACTGGTTGTCTCATCTCGAAGGCTGTCCGGTTCATGTCCAGTCAGACAACGCGACGGCCATGGCTTACAGCAACAAGCAAGGCGGCACCAGAAGTCTCGCAGCTTGGTTGGAGGTCAAGGCTATTTTAACCTGGGCCGAAGAACATGTTCCTGCCATCTCCACAGTACATATTCAAGGAGTATACAACGTCTTAGCCGACTTATTACGTCAACACACAGTGGACAAAGGAGAATGGGATCTTCACAAGGAGATCTTCGACCTGATTGTCCAGAGATGGGGACTCCCCTGGATCGACCTGATGGCGACTAGAGACAGCAGGAAGGTTCTAGCAGGAAGGTTCTAGCCTACATCTTTCCTCCTGCTTCCCAGGGTGCTGAAGAAGCTACGGATGCAACAACACCGGTCATTCTAGTTGCTCCGTACTGGCCCCAGCAACCTTCGTTCCCAGAGCTATTGGACCTGTCTGTGTGCGAACCATTTCAGCTTCCACGCAGACTGGATCTCCTCTTTGAAGGCTACCTCTGGAAGGAGAACGTGGAGCGTCTGGGTCTGACGGCTTGGTGGTTGAATCCTCAATTTTGAGGAAGAAGGGTTTCTTTTCTGCGGTGGTAGCCACTCTGATTCAGGATTTGGTCTATCTTCCACTCTTGTGCACATCAACCTCACAAGAGGTTGATGTGCAGACTGTCCTGTCCTTTTTACAGGATGGTGTGAACAAGTTCTTTGAAGGTTTAGACATCTGCTCTCTGTCTTTTTTCAGAGGTGCATCACCATCCTTCCAGATGTCAAGGTTTTCTTTCAGGGAGTTGCTCATGCCTTCCCTGCCTTTAAGCGTCCCACTCCTCAGTGGGACCTTAATCTGGTGTTGGGAGTCTTGAAGATGGATTTCCTATTGGCAATCGTCTCTGTTTGCAGAGTTCCTGAACTGCAGGCCTTGTCCTGCAAACTGCCTTTCTCTTCCTAAGGAGTTCCACATCAACCAGGAGATTGTTATGCCTTCATTTTGTCCTGACCATAAATCTGACAAGGAGAGGAATCTGCACTTGTTGGATATGGTGTTCTGCCTTAAGTTCTGTGTGCGCCGCACTGAGTCCATTCACCAGACTGATGCACTCTTTGTCATTCCTGAGGGTCCCATGGCTGGTAAGGCTGCATCCAAGGTGACTATTGTATCTTGGATCAAGTCCACCATTCGTAAGGCCTACAAACTCAGGAAGAAGCCTGCTCCTTTTCGTGTCACTGCTCATTCCACCAGGTCTGTTGGGGTCTCCTGGGCCTATAAGAATCAGGTCTCTGCTGATCAGCTGTGCAAGGCGGCCACTTGGTCGTCTGTGCACACCTTTGCTAAACACAACCGTGTTCATGCTCTGGCTTCTGCTGGAAAGTCCTGGAGACAGTTCTGCCTGTCTAGGACTTTATTTCCTGTGTCTTAGTGATCTTTAACTGTAGTGTTCTGATTAGTCCATATGAGCTCTGGTAACTTGGGGAACCAGCACCTGGTCCTTGCCTTTATTCCCACCACTGGGAAACTCGGTGTTTGTACATCCCAGAGTTACCTGTAAGCTATATTGGATGACAGAGAAAAGATGATTTTAGTCTTAACATGTTAAATCCTTTTCTCTTAGTCCATATAGCTTACAGGTCTCCTACCCTGTCAAGGGACCATGCTTGGTTCTCCTGTGGCTGGATGTGGGAGTCCTTTTGGGTTTATGCTCAGAGGAGTCTTCTTTTTCCTTCTTGCTATCTAGTCAGATAGGTTAGTGTTTGAAATCTAACTGGAGGGGATTCGCTGGTGACCAGCTAAGGAGGGAAGGAAGGCTCTACCCTGCATTCTTTCCAAGAATTGTTCCTGCCTACTTAAGGGGCAGTCACCTTCCCGGAGTTACCTGTAAGCTATATGAATTAAGAAAAAGGATTTAACAGGTAAGACTAAAATCCTCTTGTCTCAGCCTTAAGAGGACAAATATCAACCTTAACTTTTTTGCTATTAATATACTTGTAGAATTGTTTAGGATTTTTCTTGATCTCATTTGCAGTATTTATCTAATTTATAGCTAGCTTAATTGCTTGTTTGCAGATTTTAATACATTCTTTATATTTTTAAATGACTTAAACACTTTAAAAGCCTGTTTCTTATTTCTCATTTCCCTGCAAACCTTATTATTAAGCCACATTGGTTTCACTTTACCCCTCTTGTGCATATTCTCCCATGATATATATTGATGCGTATATTTGTCTAAGAGTATTTTAAACAAATTCCATGATTCTTGTGCATGCTTATCATTGAAGATTACATTTCATTGAAAATAATACTGCTTTTAATTTTGAAATATTAGCCTTTTTAAAATTGAGTGTTTTGGTTAAACCCTTACTATTACAAATTTCAAAGGATACCATATTGTGGTCACTGCTACCCAATTGTTCCTTTACCTTGTATACTGTCAGAATTGTTTGAGAGCTCTAGGTCAAGGAAGGCCTCTTTTTTAGGTGGCTCCTTTACTAGTTGGGACATAAAATTGTTATCATACTTGTGCTGGAAGTCATATTGCTGCAGTCAAAATCAGGATAGTTGAAATCTCCCATCATAATTATATTTGCTGACCTAAGAAAATGTAGGAAATTTTATTTTCGGTAAAAGTTGGGCTTCCTCCAACTCCCCAATTTATTGTAGAAAATCCCCATTAACATATTTTTTTTTATGTGTGCCTCCAGTGCCCCAGTGTGTTTATTTCAACCCTTCATTCATAGCTTCCCTTATACTAGGTTTTTAAGGGGGATTACCCCCTCCCGTTTGTTAACCCTATCCCTCCTAAAAAGTGAATAACCCTCTAGATTGACTGCAAAGTCATATGTTTTATCTAACCAGGTTTGACACACCAATTAGATCATACTGCTCATACATTCCAATCCTTTCTAGTTCCCCCATCTTACCAGCCAGACTCCGAGCATTTGCATGCATACATTTTATCTTTTTGCCATTCTGAAAGATTTCATTATTTTTAAAATGTATTTGCCTTGTATCAAGCTGTAACAATGGCACCTCCCTATTCAGTGAACTAGCCCATTCTCCCTCTCCACCCCCATGCACCTTGTCTAATCTAATTTTCTCTGTAGTCCAATATAGCTTACAGGTACCATGGGGAGGTGACAGCTTCCCCTAGTAGGCTGGAACAATTCTTCAATGAAATTGCAGGCGCGGGGCCTCCCTCTCCTCCTAGCAGGCTAGCCAGCTACTACCCTCCAGTTAAGATGTTTTCCTCGTTCTGGTAGGAAGGTTGTGAACAGTTCTGCTTAGTTTTAGTTATTTTATTATTTTTATTTACATATGGGGTGTCCACATCCCCCCATTAGGCAATTACCATTACTGGTTTCCCCTTGGTGGATTGCCCAGTTTACAGGAGCTGCATGTGGACCCATTCAGCCCTGGGAGAGAACCATGCAACCCCTGTTTCTCTCTCCAGAGGGAGTCTCTCTCTGAGGCTTCTTCTTTACAATGGTAATCTGAAGAAAGAAGACCTGCAGAAACGGTGAGCAACCCTTTGAGTGCTATGGTCCACTGTCCCTTCTGCACAAGGGTTCATTGGAGTTCTTATAACTCCAGCACTCATGTTTGGTATTATTACTTTACTAATGGCTGCTGATTTGGGATCTTTGCTGCATTTTCTGCTATATGGTATTTAACCCCTTCCCTGCCAGTACTGGTCAGCTGGGGGTCTTATATACATGTTTTAATTAACTTGTTTATGGTGTTTTTATGTATGCTTATCCTTTCTAAACACTTTCGATTTTTGTATAAAATTTAAATTCGACGCCTTTAAGGACACGCTTTACTGCATAGCCACGATGTGCAATTGATCTCTATGGGACAGCCATTTCTCCGCAACCACTCTTAGTACTGAGTTGGGAGATGGCTCATTCTACTTGTCTCCACTGCCCTAACTATCCGGTGGACATTGTCAGTGTCTTGGGGGGCCTGGGGGAATTTGGTTCTGTTTTTGGTACTCTGTGTAGAGGAAAGTACGTTTTCCATAAACATCCGTTTCGCCGGCCGTTTTCTGATTGGTTCCCCATGCAGACGGCATTTTGTCTTCCTCTCTTCACAAGTATCATATGCACGACTTGGTCTCCTCAGCTCTCCTCCTCAGGCTTTCTGGGGTGAAATCCTTAATCTGAGTAACAGTATTGTGTCTTCCATTACTGTATTGACACTTTTCTCCTGTTAGGATGACAGATCCACTTGGACATGGGGCTGGGCCTAAGGCTGAGGACTCAGGGGTGTCTCAGACCCCCCTCACATACTGTTCTTCATGCAATTCAGGGCTTCCCATGAGGTATTCTGCCCCTCATGTGCTGCAGCTCCCGTGTCCCCGCCAAGGCCTTCCAGCCGTGATCAAGAGCCACATTGGGTCAAGGACTGAGAGCCTTCTATGGCACAGTTTCTTCTCTCTATTTAAAGGCATCTTCAGTCATGGAGACCCCCTACCTCTTTCAGGTTTGTATCCCATAAGGCTCCTGGCATTCCTGATTTATCTGCATCTGCCTTTTCTGTGACTGCTAGGCGCATGCTGTGACTGAAGATCTGGTCTGCTGACTTGATCTCTAAGAAATCACTGATATCTCTTCCTTTTCAGGGTTCTTCTCCTTTTGGTCCTGAATTGAAGACACTCATCAGTGAGACCACTGGGGAGTAATAGTACATTACTGCCTCAAACTCCTAAACTTACTCCTCAGACGAAAGGACATAGTCTTTTTAGTCCTAAACAAAGTGAAAGGTTTAGGGCGCACCCGGTGGCACCTCAGGCCCATCATTTTTGAGTGTTTGGACAGGCTCTGTTGCAGATCAGTGAGTATTGCAGGTGCTTTCAGAAGGTTAGAGGTTTCGTATTTGATTCCAACTTCTTTGTCGTTCCCAAGAAGGATGTTAGCTGTCGCCTGATCCTGGACCTCATGGCCCTCAACAAGTTTGTGGTCAAGACCCACTTTAAGATGGAGTCCTTGCACTCAGTCATCGCAACAATGTGTCTGGGGGAATTTCTGGCAACCTTGGATCTTCAGGATGCCTCGCTGCACATTCCAGTGCATCCGGAAAGTCAACAGTACCTCAGGTTTGCCTGCGAACTGGGTCACTTCCAGTTCATCACTCTTCCCTTCGGGCTCACAACAGCTCTTCAGGTGTTCAGTCGAGTTCTGGATGCATCCGTTGCCTTCCTGCACACCAAGGGGATTCAGGTGACACCTTACGTGGACGACCTTCTCCTCAAGGCACCCTCCTGGACCGTCAAGTCACAGACTACTGGCAGATCGTCCTCCACCATGGTTGTATTCTGAATATGGACAATTCGACCCTAGTGCCTACACAGGACCTAGTGTTCCTCAGTCTCTGCTTCGATACTTTGCAGAGTATGGTCTACTTGATGGAGGACTTAATTCAACAGCTCACCTCCCATGTGACTTCAGTCCTGTCTTGGGAGTGGGCTCCATCGAGGAAGTTCTCCTCCCTGGTGGGGAAGATGATTTCTACCATGGAAATGGTCTCATTTGACATGGGTCATGCCAGAGAACTTCAGAGGTTTGTGATCCATGTTTGCAGAGGGAACATACATATCCTACATCAGCCTATCTCCCTTCCTGCGGAGGTAGCTCAGAGCCTTCACTGGTGTTTGAACTTCTCCAATCTGGCAAAAGGGAGGCAGTTTGTGAACCCTTACTGAACCACAGTGACCACGGATGCCAGCCTGCACAGTTGGGGAACAATCTTGGGTCACCTAAGTGTTCAGGGTCAATGGTCAGAGAAGGAGACTCTTCTTCCCATCAACATCCTGGAGCTCAGGGCGATCTCCCATGCTCTGACTTGTTGGACCTCTCATCTAATGGGGTGTCCAGTCTGACAACACCACGGCCATGGCTTACAGCAGCAAGCAAGGAGGCATCAGAATTCCCCTGCTTGGTTAGAAGTCAAAAGTATTTTAACCTGGGCAGAAGATCATGTGCCTGCTATCTCAGCGGTGCACATACCAGGCGTAGAAAAACATCCTTGCAGACTTCCTCAGACGACACATGGTAGATCCGGGCGAGTGGGGGCTTTATCCAGAAGTGTTTGATCTTCTGGTGCAGATGTGGGGTCTTCCCATGATAGACCTGATGGCTACCAAGGACAACCGGAATGTTCAGATGTTTTGCTCATGCTGGAGAGATCCCCTAGTGTTTCCGGTGGACGCTCTGTCGATTTCATGGGCTTTTCATCTTTCATACTTCTTTCCTCCTCTTACTCTCCTCCCCAGGGTGCTGCTTAAGATTCGGATGGACGGAACTCCCACCATCCTGATTGCTCCATATTGGACCAGACAGCCTTGGTTTCTGGAACTACTAGCTCTATCTGTTCAGGTGCCGTTTCCACGCCACGCAGACTGGATCTCCTTCACCAGGGGTACCTGTGGAAGGAGGATGTGGACCATCTGGTTTGACGGCATGGCTGTTGAGGCTTCCATCATGACAAAGAAAAGCTATTCTCCAGAAGTGGTATCCACTATGATTAAGGCTGTTTCTTCTAAAGCCTATCATAGGGTTTGTACTATCTTCCATGCTTACTGAGTGGACAGGGATCTGTCCTCACAGGACTTTGATCTTCTAGCTATCCTGTCTTTTTTGCAGGATGGGGTGAACAAGGGCCTTAACCTTAATTCCTTGAAGGTTCAGACCTCAGCCCTCTCTGTCTTTTTTCAGAGACGCATTGCCACCTTGCCGAATGTCAAGGTCTTCAGGGTGTTTCTCATGCTATCCCTGATTATAATGCTTCGACTACTCAGTGAGACCTTCACCTTGTTTTGGGAGTCTTGCAGCAGCCTCCTTTTGAGTTCTTGGCTATCATTCCCTTGCGTCTTTTGACGTGGAAGATGGCTTTTCTTTTAGCTATAGTCTCTGTCCTGCAAATCGCCTTTCCTGATGTTTCACAAGGATAAGGCTTGTTCTCCATACCTCTCAGGAATTTCTTCCTAAGGTGGTCTCTGAGTTCCACATCAATCAGGAGATTGTCGTGCCTTCCTTTTGTCCTGACCCATTATCTGACAAGGGGAGGTATCTCCACTTGTTGGATGTGGTGAGCTGCCTTAAGTTCTATGTGCACTGCACTGAGTTTGTCCGTCAGACTGGCTAACTTTTTGTCATCCCTGAGTGTCCCAGAGCTGGTAAGGTGGCATCCAAGGGAAGTATTGCGTCTTGGATCAAGCCTACCATTCACCTAAAAACCTTGAAAGAAACTTGTTCCCTTTCGCATCACAGAGCATTCCACAAGGTCTGTTGAGGCCTCCAGGGCCTACAAGAATCAGGCCTCTGCTGATAAGCTGTGCAAGGTGGCCACTTGGTATTCTGTGCACACTTTTGCCAAACACTATCGCGTTGATGTTCTGGCTTCGGCTGAAGCCAGCTTTGGCAGGAAAGTCCTGGAGGCAGTCTTGCCTGTCTAGGACTTTACTTTCCTGTGCTTTATAGTTCTTTATCCCTTTGATACTTTGTTAGTTTGGGCTGTTCCATTTCTGGATAGTCCATGGGAGCTCTGGTATCATGTGGACTAGGCATGTGGTCCTTTCCTTCATTTTCACACCCATTTTGGTACTTCCCCATGGTACCTGTAAGCTTTATTGGATGACAGAGAAAAGAGGATTTTAGTCTTACCTGTTAAATCCTTTTCTCCTAGTCTATATAGCTTGCAGGTCTCCCACCCAGTGAAAGGAATCATGCTTGGTCTCCTGTGGCTGGACGTGGGAGTCCTGTTGGGTGTGTGTGCTCACAGGGGTTTTCCTCTTCTTCTCTCTATCTGGCTCAGTAGTTCTAGTATCACAAATCTAACTGGAGGAGAGTAGCTGGCTAGCCTGCTAGGAGGAGAGGGAGGCTCCGCCCTGAAATTTCATTGAAGAATTGTTCCAACCTACTAGGAGGACCTGTCGCCTCCCCATGGTACCTGTAAGCTATATGGACTAAGAGAAAAGGATTTAACAGGTAAGGCTAAAATCCTCTTTTCTCAGTTATACTACTTTCCCCATCCTTTCTTGAAAGTTGTCTTCTTGTCTCCCCCCAGGATGACATGTACATTGTGATCAGAAAGCAGCTTTCCAGCACTGTGCTCAAATACAAGCGCATTGGGATCATTGGGGCCGTGAGGATGGTGGGAAGCATGGCCATGAACAGGTGAGAAACTTCTCATACACACATTAAATATAATGATATTTTTATGGACAAAGTCTGCAAACTACACAGATCAGGATCACATTATATATTTGGAGTCTTAACAATAACATCAAAGTCATTTTAAATTGTTTTAAAAGAACACTAACACCACCTAATGATAAATTCCTCCACTTACTTTGATCTTCACAGAAAATCCTAATGACCACTATTAATGATCATCTCAAACCTTTTTCACTTTCCATTCCTTACTTTTGGAACAACATAATTCTCTCCCTATGTCTAGAACCATCCCCCACTGTCTTTTTCTACCCTGAAATACTGTGTTCTGGAGCACTAGCACCATGTACTTCCCTTTGGCAAACTCAGCATTTGAACTCACACAGCACTTGACACCCTCATACCCTATTTTCTGTCTCTGATTTCCCATTTAGACTGTAAGCTCCTTGGGGTAGAGACCTCTCTCCTATTTTTTCTATGTCTGCAACACTTATTTTATCATTATTTATTTATTGTAACATACTACTTTTGTAAGGCATACATGTGGCGGCATCATATAAAGATATGCATACATAAAAGGATTCTACATTCAAGCTGGTCAAAAGCCCTATTTAAAGCAGAGAATGGCAGAAACATGGTGTGATGCATGCTGCAGCTTTAAAGGAGCAGTAAACTGTTTTCTCATAAACACATCTGTTATAGAACTCTGGGAAAATGCATCTCCGAGCAGTGGAGTACCCTTATTGTACTCAATAGGAAAAACCCTACAATAGATATATTTTGATAAAAAAGTTTACTGTTCCTTTAAGGCCTAGTCTAGAATCTGTGCAGTTGTTTTGATCTCGGTTTACTGTATTTTTCTTTTGAACATAGGGCTCAGAATGTTTTGAGTTTAACAGTCCTTTTATTTTTCATAACAAGAAAATCAGGAATTAAAAATCCAGAAAATAAACTTCTGAGTGCAGACTCCTACAAACAGGTGAGCTCCATAACGTATACATGCTGTACCTTTAGATTATTTCCTGTAGAGTATAAAGTTTAAAATGTACACAGTTAATTGAGTATTCTTTGAAGACCTTTAACCCTTTGAGAGCCAAAGGGGTATGCAACGCCTTTGCAATGTGTTGCATAGCCCTCTGGCACTCAAAGGGTTAAAGAGTTAGTGGCTCCTAGATGAAACCTAAATACTTTTCTTAATAAATACAGCACTGGGAAGCTTATCTCTAGCACTGCTAGTTTTTTTATATCATGTCCACCCTCCATTTCTCACCCCAAGGATATATTGCTGTTCTTATGCACTGGATGTTCTACCCCCATTTTAATTGGTATTTCCACTCCACTCTTGTCGGAACTGGGGACTTTCCAGTGGTGGCGGCTTTTACACTGGTCAGACCATAGAACATATGTGAGGGAAATGTACCAATTTATTGGGCTTTGATATGTATAGTACCATCTAACATCACACAGTATTATCCAGGTATGTTTAGTTATTTTATAAGATTGTGGTCAAGACCCGCTTCAAGATGGAGTCCTTGCACTCAGTGATCGCAGCGATGTGTCTGGGGGAATTTCTGGCAACCTTGAATAAGAGTGTGCACATTGGTGTACTTTTTAGTACATTTCCATTTTGTTATATCAATATAAACATTTTTTAAATTCAAATACATTTGCCAGAAATGACAGTGTGGTCAAGACCTGCTTCAAGATGGAGTCCTTGCACTCAGTCATCGCAGCGATGTGTCTGGGGGAATTTCTGGCAACCTTGGATAAGAGTGTGCACATTGGTGTACTTTTTAGTACATTTCCATTGTTATATCAATATAAACATTTTTTAAATTCAAATACATTTGCCAGAAATTACAGTGTATTTTCTTGGCACTCTTATTGGATATATTTGTATTTTTCAGTGTTTTGTGTTCCAGGTGGATGAACATTTTATATTGAGCTGCCTGCTTTCTCATGTATATTTTCCAATATAGAGAGTATTGGTTTATAGTTTTTTTTTTATATTGGCATCTTATCTGAATGTCTCTATGGCCACTGAATTCACTGATCTTGTCTGCCTCTTTCCTGTTTTAAACCTCAAGCAAAAGACAACTTCACTGAAGAAATTTTGAAGGAAGAGCATAAGTCAAGATGGCTGGCTGGTATTTAAACAGCTGGAATAAACAGAGTAAAAGGATAGAAATTTCCTGTTGCCATGACAACACAAGAAGCTTGTTTTTAATATTTTTTTGCAAATAAGTTATGAGGAAAAGTGCACAGCCAAGATGTAGTTTCTTTCCTTAAGATTGTACCATACATATCTCCATTTCATTGTAGGTGGCACTGCTCCTTTATGTGTAGATGGTAACTAACATAATAGTCACTCTTTCTTCGTGGCTACAGGTAACAGCCCTGTTGGAGTTGGTCCGTACCTGCAGTGAACAGGTACCAGAAGCCTCCGCACTCTACTATGATGAGTTGTCCAGCTTGGTGCAAACAAGAAATTTGGATCCACAAGTCATGGTAGTACTAATAAAAATATTAACACACACCATATGCACTTCAGCCATATTAAAGAAGTGAAAGCAACACATAATTAAACCTTTAAGGACTGGGGGAGCATTATTACACAATGCTTTGCACACCCCCTCTGTTCCTTAAAGAAAGTAATATATTCTAATTGTGTCCAGCATTTTGTTGACGACAAATAGGGTTCTCAAGTTTGTTTCCAGTATGGGGTGTGTTCAGCACATTTGTCCTTGTATATTGCAGAGCTGGGTGGGGAAGACTGTACTGGCAGACTTTCAGGATGATTTTGTGGTGGATCTTGCTCCGACTGATGATGGGTGTGTATTGAACCAATCCTATTTGCCGTTCTAGAGGTAGAATAAAGGACTTAGATGATGAATACCACTGCACCATAGAGGACAAATAAAAATATCCCAGATTTACTCTGACTTAAATAGAACCTCTGGAATGCTAGAGAGACCTGTAGCATTCCAGATGTTTAAAACAGAGTTTTTATCAGTTGGTTTACTCAAAATTCCTCATAATTTTCATTCTGTTTAATGCCCCTGCATGCTAGAAGGGTCTCGAATACATTTAAGTATTGTGTGTTGGAGACCAATCTAGCATCCAAGGGGTCAAAAGCCCCATTTGAAGCGGAACTACCACCGCACAACATCTTTAGCTTAATTAAGTCCCCATCTGGCGACTAGCTGCTTAGTAGCGCTAGTCGCCAGAATTATTACCTGATTTAATAGATTTAAGCTTTCTTTCATGGGTGACAGGCAGGATGGAGCGCTGACATCTTGCCATCTTAACATCTGCGCGCCTGCGCTGTCAGTCCCAGCCGGGTCTAGGATGCGTTGCTAGGAGCCAGCCGGCTACAAAAGGGACAGACATCGCAGGCGTGCGGACGTCACTATGGCAAGATGTCTGCGTTCCGCGCTACTGTCAGCTATGGAAGAAAGCATAAATCTATTAAATAAGGTAATAATTCTGGCGACTAGCGCTACTAAGCAGCTAGTCGCCAGATGGGGACTTAATTAAGCTAAAGATATTGTGCAGTGGTAATTCCGCTTTAAATCAATAACCATGTATATTTTTCACTTGTAATATGGTTGTTTTGACCCAGAAATGAGGAATTTAGTAAAGTGCTCTTGGTCTTTTATGAGTGGATTCCTTTATACACTGTGGGTCAGCTGCTTCTACTGAGCTTCTCTGTTTTGTCTACAGGAATCACCTTTTCCCACTGAAAGCCATGTTCAACCTGGATGAAGATGAGAGCCAATGTGGGATTGCTATTAACCTCCTGCCCCTTTTATCAAAGGACATTGCCAGGAAAGGGGCAGAACAATTGTCTAATGAAGGAAGGTAAATACATTTTGGGACCCTATGCTGCACATTGTTGTTTGGGAAATATTAAAACGTAGTTGATTTGGCTCTATTTTTGTGTAGAAAATGTTACTATTGTAGAAGTCATACAATTGGAAGAAAAGATTTTAGGAAAGCTGCGGAAGGAGTAAGGATGCCTTTCAAGGTAGTGATATTGAATTCTAGGCTGCCCATGTGAGAGGTAAAAGTGCATGTGTCCGTGCTTTACTCCTGATGTAGTCCGTTACTAGTCTGTATTGTGAAAATCTCTTTAACACTTAATTCCCCAAGGGGTGTACAACATATTGTAAAGCAATGCAATACACACCCTTCTGGTCCTTACAGTTATAACTGCAACAATTAAATACAAAACAATCACACAGTTTACATGCAGAACTTGTCTGGATGTAAATCCTAAAGAGGAATATAAATTGGAAACAACTTTTGTGCCTGGTGTGACAACCAGTGTTTCTAAGTGCCTGTTTGCTGCAAACCTGTAAAATGAATTACTTGGGTTTTCAGGTACCTAAATTCTGTATCCTAAGATAAAAGTTTACCAAATTAGATGCTGGAAATGTCTTAAATACACACTCTCACAATGCATTTGAGATGTTTCCAGCATACATGGTATTTATACTGGGGGTTGTTCACACACTGCAGTGTTAATTCTCTCCTAGGCCTAGCCAATCCTGGTGCTCAAGAGCAACCATGTATTCAGGATATTCCTGTTCGAGCACTGGTGTAACAATCAGTGGTCAGGTTACTTTAATTGATCTACCGGGGCTCAAGCAGGGGTATCCTGAAAACATACTCTGTTTATTAGATCTTGAGGAGCAGGTTTGGCTACCCCTGCTCTATCCAGTTCCTTATAAGAGCAGAATTGAATGAGTATGTGCCCCACTTCTTTCATTCTCTAGTTTGTCAGGGAATGTAAAATGGCATCATATCCATAACTTTAATTCCCTGCTCTTTACCTTGTGGCGGGAAAGTGAACATTGATCTTATATGATGCATTTGCTCCCTAGCTTGTTTTCAAGCTTTAGTACAAAAACAAAAACCTTTTATATTACATTTTCTCTTTGTCCAATGTGGAATACAGGAACCATGGGTAAAGTATCCTCTGGCCACGAGGGCAGGGTACTTGCATTAAAAAGCTTTATGGAGGTGGATACTACCTCCATATTCCACTTTACCACCACCAGTCATATTTAAAGGAGGTGCATCAGGGCAAAGATTCTCATAGCTAGACTTAACCATGGAATTAAGCTCCCTCCTTCAGGAGAACAGAGCACTTCGAAACGACAGGGCTTTTTGGGGCAGGTCATCCAGGTCAACCCCCAACCACCAGATTCATGTGTTCAAGAAGATGAAGATGCAATAACAATTCTAGTTTTATCTATTTCTGGTGTACACGTCTGACCATAAGAGGCATATAGGCAGAACCAAACCTAAGCATTCAGGGGCTTCTCTTACTGTATGTCATTCCATGTTGGGCTTCCAATGGAATATTCTGGGTCCCTATTACCCACCTGTACTGTGGCCCCTACTACTCCCCCAGGGCCATCCAGAACTGGCCAAGAGCCAGCTTGAGTTAAAAGTCTGATGTCCTCTGTGACATCCATTCAAGGGGTGCTCCACAATTGTAAACCTTTGCCCACCATCAGTCAGGTTGATACTGTTTTCAGGAGACAACCCCAGGTTATTGGTTCATCTTCTGATAAATTAGACTCAGGGAAAGAGGATGTGGACCCTTCCTTATCCTGTGTCTCTGATGGGGGGGGGGGGTCTGCTGCACCCTTCATCAGATTCTACTTTGGCTTAGAGTTTTTTCCTTAAGAAGCAGTGGGCTTCTTCTTACCCAGCAGATGATCCCCCTATATCATGACAAAAACAAAGCCCTTCTAGTGGCAGATGCTGCGGGCCTTAAGGATCAGGCTAACAAATGACTTCACTCCCCTCTAAAAGCTAACTTTGCAGGTACAGGGGCAGCACTGATGCCTGTCTTTGCTTCTGTGTGGGGTTAAAAGGGCTAAAGCTGTTTGGGGTGAACAGCTTTCTGATGCTTTGTGCTCTGAGGCTCCTAGGGAAGACCTTTTAGTTATGCTAACATTTTGAAAGCTAATGCTTATTTTACTGAAGACCCTTTTGGCGTTGTTTGCTGGCAAGTCCTCAGCTTTCTCTGTTGCATCCAGCTGCCCCTTGTGGTTAAAAATGTGGTGTACAGATCAATCTTGCAAGAAATCACTGGTTTCCTTGCTGTTTGAGGGTAAGAAGTTGTTTGGGCCTGACCTGAAACAGATCATTAGTGATGCCACTGCTGGAGAGAGTACCCTTGTACCATAGAGAGCTTCTAAATGGTCCTTTTTGGAACAAAAGTCATGTGGGTTTCATTCCTCCCATACAATCCATGGTGCAGAGGGCTGAAGCCCCTCCAATCTCCCAACTCTCCCCGCCGCAAAGCCCAGAATTTGCAGAACAAGGAATCTGTTTAAAAATCTAAACCAACATCCACGTGTCACACAGAGTCCTGGTCATCTGGGCATCTTCTCTGACGGACCAGTGGGTTTGCTCTTGGTTTTGGTAGGTTACACACATAGATTTAAAATCCCTTCCTCCTCATTGCTTCTTTTTGTCAAAGGTTTTTCATCACCCAGAGTCTGCGCAGTTTCTTTACAGATGCAGTCCCTCCTGTCTGCTCAACAAACATATTCTAGTTCCGGTCCCAGTCCAAGAGCACTTTTCAGGTTTTTATTGCAACCGTTTTGTGTGGCTCCATTTTTAACCTGCATGCTCTTACCTCTCCTTTGCCTGATTATTCAATCTTTGCTGCTGTTCATAGTCTCCATGTGTTTCCTGACCTTGGCTCTGCTTTTTTTTTTTTTTTTTTTTCTCGTGGCTTCCCGGTGTCAATTTCCCTGTGCTGTGTTGGGTTCTTCCATTGTCCCGGCTTCTCCCTCATTTCGCCCTGCCTCCCAATTTGGCTTCCCTATGCCCAGGACTGTGCTGTTCTAGCTTAGGCCTTGGTGGGCTACTCCTGTCCTATTGCTCTCCTTACTTGGAGTTTCCTAGTATACCCAGCCTTTCTGCTTGTACCCGCTTATTCCCTGTTGGTCTATCTGGCCTAGGTGTCTTCCGTGAATCGGTTGTGATTCCCCCTTGAGCAATTCTTCTGGTTGTGCTTGGGTAGATTCTACCTAGTTAGCGGAGTCTGGCTCTTGTATTTGAGGGATTGGAGTCTCCATTGTAGCTGTCTTACTCCACCTTTCTTGCAGCACATCCTCCAGGTGGGTTCTGGCCTTGCCCAGAGTCTGTGGGCTGTTGTTATTGTGCCCGTTGAACTAGGCCTGCTGGCAGTGGGCTAAGGACTAAGTGGTCTCAGCCCGCTCTTCGTTTCTGTAGTAGGTGTTACCCCGGCCCTCCTGTGGCCAAGTTTCTGAGGGCTTGTCATTCTAGTCTCAGTCCCTGTCTGCCTCTTTTTCCTGAGGATCGCAGAGGTAGCTTCAGGCATTGTTTTGCCTTCCCTGGTTGCTGTCTTAGCCCGTTTAAGCTATTGAGCCACATTTCCCTTTTCCTCCTAAGGTTTTGAAACTTTGTTCTGGTCCTGATCTCTGTGTGTTGACTCCTCTCAGTCTCAGAGTTCTGTGACTTCTGCATGGTGACTATTCTAAGGAACAGCTGTCTTATCCCACTAGTGCAAATCTCCAAGTTTGGCAGATACACTACTTCTCTTATACTGTGTGATAGGTGGTCACTAGCAGGGTACCAAGCTGCTTCCTGATTTTTCTTCATCTCCTGGGAACCCTCCTGGGGGTTGTATTATAGCGGTACTAGCACTCTAGCTACCCACTAGTTTGGCCAGGTACTGTGACCGTTGGGAATCCTCTTATTGTACCCTCTGTATTAGGTTGTGTCAATCTGTAACTTGGTCCCTTCCTTGTGCACATTCTTCCTATCCTGGTCTGGGCCCCGACTCCACTGGGGTCGGACATCTGTCTTCATGGCTAGCTCCTTTACCTCAGCTCCAGCTGCAGCAAGGGAAGTTTTTGACCGTCTAAGTTCTTTATCTTTGCTCCCTAGCATTGTTTCACTAAACTTGATCCAGACCAACCATCTTAGGTCTGTGACAACCAGCTATATATCTCATGGCCTCTCGTGACAACAAGAAAATCAGTCTGTTTTGCACAAGGGATACCCTGACCTTTGTGAGGGATGCGATGTCCAACTCAGGATGGAGAAAGCTCTGATTATTCTTATTGTCCATTGTGGTACAGAATTGCCTGGTTTGTGTGCCTTCTCGTCTGTCCATCCAGGAGCCGTTCCTTCTTCCCCCAAGAACATATCTCCTTGTCTATAGTCTCATCTGGCCCAAGGACATGGATAGACTAGCCTTAATGGCTCTTAAGACCACCATCCTAAGACAAAAAAAGGTTCTCAGATGTGGTAATCTCTACCATGATCTAGGCTAGAAATCCTGCCTCACCCAAGGCATACCATAGAATTTGGTTCATCTTCCACCAGTGGTGCTCTGATTAGGTTGTATCTGCTCAGACCTTCTATCTCTCCACAGTTCTGACTTTTCTACAGGAAGGTATGAACAAAGGCATAATACAATTCTTCCGGATGTTAAGACCTTTCTTCAACAATGGCTTATGCCTTCCCTTCCTTCAGGGATCACGGGCCCCAGTGGGACCTCAACTTGGTTTTTGGCATCCTCCAGAGACCTCTTTTTGAATCTTTCCTCTGTCTCAATGTGTTTTCTGATGCTCAAAATGACTTTCCTTTTAGCAGTTGTATCCATTCAGTGGGTTGCTGAATTGCAAGCTCTTTCTTGAAGACCTCCTATCATGGTCTTTCATCACGAGAAGGTGGTGCTTTGTACTTTGTACCTCTGAAGAGTTTTTACCCAAGGTTGTCTCTGATTTTCACATCAATCAGAAGATAATTTTTTCTTCCTTTTGTCCTGACCCCACCTCCAACAGCAAAAGGATCTCCGTCTGTTACTTGTAGTGTGATGCTGAAGGTATTATGTACATCATTCTCAGCCTTCTTTGAAGACTGATTCCCTTTTAGGCATTCCTGAGGGCCCTTGGGCAGGTCAGGCAGACTCCAAAGTCACCATTGCTTCTTAGGTCAAGGTTTCCATAAGCCAAATGTACCTGATCAGGAAGAGACCTGTTCCTTTCAAGGTCACACTGCACTCCACCAGCTCTGTGGGTGCTTCCTGGGCCTACAAAATAACATACTTGAGGAAGAGACCTAAGAGGTCTTGAAAGCTTTCATCCTAAATCTGCTTAGTTGGCCAATAAAGGTATCAACTTGACTATATTTGCCTTCTGTATTTCTGTGGCTAACATAGTACCAACTCTCCTCTCCTATCTATTTAGAAACCACATTCAAACGGGTCTGTGGTAAAATTGCTAGTTCTGCACTTTGTGCTTAATTTTTCATCTGTTCCATTCCTCTTTCCGTTCAGGACTTTAAGAAACAGGCACGCGCGCTGCCATATTGGATATGAGGAAACAATAAAGTTGTGATTTATAATGGGATGGCTTGAGAGCCACCACACCATTTATATTGGAGATAAGAATTAAACTGCATTCCCATTAGATTGAGTTTTAGGAAGGGGAGGTTCTATGCTACCCCTCACTCTCTTCTTGCAACATGCAACACGTAAGACTGGATTCTCCCTTCTTGCATTATGCTTTAATCCCCTTCAGGCAGATAAGTATTTTTCTATTACATTTCTATCCTGTATTCTTTATTTGGGGGTCTCTTGATTATAAAGTGCAAAGACAGGTACAAGAAGCCGCTCAGAAGCAGGATACATGCAAGTAGTCAAACACGGAGCATAAATCATCTAAGGACAAAAGTTGATCTCTGTGTTCCTTTAAGTGCTTACACACCTTCAATCCACCTATGCATGTGCTCCCATGAGGTCCTTCCAACTCTTCAAACATGCAGAACAGAGTATATGAATGGTGCACCACGGACATATATCGAGGATATGACAAGGTGCGACATAAAATCAACAGTTCTTTATTGAATGCGTATATCAAACAACACGGACAGTTCCTCATATCACAGGGCAAGTGTATAGAGAGTTCAGTAGGCACCTCTCTGCAGTCGTCTCTTAGGCAGTTCCGATCGGAACTTCTCTATCTGTAGTTTTGATGTTTTGGCATCCTTTCCTTCCAAACCTTTTGTTTACAGGGCTTTTTGTCATTCCTGAGGGCCCTCGTTTGGGCCAGACTGCATCTAATGTGACAGTGGCTTCCTGGATTAAGACACGCATTCACCAGACTCATGTTCTTTTAGGTCCCAGCTCATTGTACCAGATCGATGGATGCCTCCTGGGCCTCCAAGAATCAGGTCTTTGTGTGGAGTTCCTGTACAAGGAGGCAACTTGGTTTTCCTTTCACACATTTGTTAAATACTACTATGTCAATATGCGGTCTTTGGCTGTAGCCAGTTTTGAATGGAAAGTGTTACAGGTCAGTGTGCCCATGTAGGTATCCTTCTAATGTGTTTTTTTTTTTTTGTAACCTGTTTTATTTCCTCTTATTTGATTTGGCATGTAGATTTTCTGTTGACATCAGACGTTCGTATTGTTCTAGTTCGTCTCTGTTGAAACTGGTCAGTGTTTTTAGGGTTTTTTTTCTCTTTCTGTCCTTGAAATCTTGTTGCATAGCTTTTGATAAATCCCAGTGATTCCTCTTATAAAGATTCCTATGAGGCTGATCCACTTCACTCAGCTGAGGGGCTCATCAAGGCAGTGCAGGAGCCCCTCCAGGTCTCTGATACCAATTATGGGTAACCTCCCACTCCAGATATCTTCCAGTGATTTAGAAAGACTTCTACTGTACTTCCACCCAATAACACTCTTCATGCTTTTAGATGAGTGGAAAACTCCTGATAAGAGACTTTACCTTTACAAACACTTTGCTAAGCTGTAATACCCTTTTTCTGCTGATGCTTTGGCACTGTGAGATTCTCCCCCTTCCATTGACCCCCCCCATATCATGTCTAGCAAAGAACCACCCTCCACTTGCGGACGCCGCAGACCTGAAGGATCAGGCAGCTAGGATAGGAGGCTTGATTCCCTTCTTAAGGCCTCCTTTGCTGCTTCCGGGGTGACATTGATGCCTATCTTTGCCTCTGCTTGGGTAAACAGGGCTGTAGCTGTTTCGGGTGAGCAATTGTCAGATGCTATGCTTGCTGATGTTGCCAAAGTGGACTTGTTGGTTCTGATGGGCAACATTATGAAGCTAATACCTATGTCACTGAGGAGCTGTTTGTTGCCACCAGGTTCCCTGCTAAGCCTTCACTTTTTCGGTTGCTGCGAGCCATACCCTTTGGCTTAAGATTTGATCTACAGACTAATCTTCCAAAATGTCACTGGTTTCCTTGCCCTTCAAGGGTATGTGCCTTTTTGGACCTGACCTGGAACAGATCATCACTGATGCTACAGGTTGTAAGAGAACCTTGTTCCGTCAACTTTCCACAAAGCGTTCCGTTCTGGTGAGGAAGGCGTGAATGCCCCCCCCCGCCACATACGGAAACAAATCCAGCCAATCTCTTAGACATCCGTTGTTGCCTGTAGGGGCCATTTTCTCCTTTTTCAAGACGCCTGGGCATCCTCTGTGACAGACCAGTGGTTTTTGGTGGTGGTATCAGACAAGTACTGCATAGATTTCAAATCCCTTCCTCTGTATTTGTTTTTCTTGGCAAAGGTTCCAAAGGATCCGTACAAAGCAAGACTGTTCCACGAGGCCGTGAACTGTCTACTGGAAAAAAAGGTGCTGGTACCAGTTCCAGTCCCCAAGCCCTCTTCAGGTTTCTATTCCAACCTGTTTGTCGTTCCCAAGAAGGACGACGACGGCTGCTGCCCTAGTCTGGGCCTCAAGTGTCTCAGCCAATTGACACTCAAGATAGATTTCCTATTGGCAGTTGTCTCTGTGCGGGGGTAGCTGAGTTACAAGTTCTGTTTGTAAACCTCCATTCCTTACGTTTCATCAGGATAAGGTGGTACTTAGTATCTTCCGGAGTTTCTTCCCAATGTGGTCTGGAGTTTCACATCAATCAGGAGATTTTTGTACCTTTTTTGTCCTGAACATGTGTCTGATAAGGAGAGAGATCTCCATCAGTCTTAAGTTCTATGTGCACAGTAGTAAGTCTTTTCATAAGACTGACCTCTCAAACATATGAGATCAGGATGAAACTTTAACATCACATTGCATTACTAGTCACCAGGGCTTCTCTTCTTTCCTGCTTATTTATTTTTGTGGGGTTTTTTTTTGACATGAGTTCTGTGAGAAGGCGGGGGGTTGAGGTGGAGGAGGGAGTCTCCACGCCAAAGACCCTGTCTTTTGTGATGTGCCCTGCCATCCACTAAAACACAATTTTTTTGTATACTTACCAATAAATCTTTTTCTCTTAGTCCATGTGGAATACAGGACTTCCCTCACCCAAAAACACCAGTGGTTCAATTCCCATGCAGAGGGATCCTCTTGGACTCTCTGGTTCAGGGCATTTCCTGTCTTGTTCAACTCCTGTTTCTTTTCTTTCTTCTTTGCTATACATCACACTGAGTGTGTCTGGGTGAGGGTGAAATGGTGCAGGATGGCAGTCTTTGCCTCACAAAGCTCTTTAGTCATGTCCAGCCCTCCTGAACCGAGGGGACTTAATTTCATAATTCCTGTGTTCCACATGGACTAAGATAAAAGGGTTTATTAGTAGTACACAAATTAGTGCTGTTAGTTACAAGTTAGCATATCTGGTAGTGGTAAAGTGGAGTAAGGAGGGATTCTTCACCTCTAGAGGGCCTATTAAGGCATGTGCCCTACATTACTGGCCAGAGGTTACTTTACCTATGGTTCCTGTGTTGTAAATGGACTAAGAGAAAAGGATTTATCTGTAAGTATACAAAAAATATTTTACACCATTCAGTAACTTGTGGGTATAATATAAATATTTTATTAGTACTTTCCCACTAAAATTATTGCTGTGAGGTTCTTTTTATTGTTGTGTTTAAAATGAATGTTTCCATTACAACTTTCATCTCCATAGGCTTGTGTCTCCTGTCTGCCTGTCTCCATTTTTCCGGTTACTAAGGCTTTGCATAGAAGATCAACATAACGGCAATCTGGGGGAGATTGATGCTATATTAGGTACAGAGGGATTTTTCTTCTTCCACCTTATGTACCTTTGCCTGTCTAGTTTACCTTGTGCCTTAGTTCATCAATGCAAATATGTATATGTGTCTGCCACTCAGTAACATGTTTTCTCATATCTCCTAGGCAGTGACAGAGTTGCACTGCCTGCTTAAAGCAAAATTATTAATATAATTATATTATAATATTTAATATAAGCTGTTTACATTTTAGTTTAGTTTTCTGTTCTTTAAAGTCAGGTAGAATTATACATCCAGAAGGTGCTACTAAAGTAGACACTTATATTGTGTGCGACATATAGGCAAGGCCAAACTACCATCTGCTCAGTTGGACCAGTTTCCACATTCTGTGCACTTCTATCACTAAATACCTCCCCTGCAACAGATGCTGCCAATGGTTTCTCTGAGAGAACCATATCTCAGAAACAAATCAGTCTGTACCCTTAAATTCACCTGCCTCCTCTGATGAAGGGGAGATTACAGAAGGTGCGGAAGATGAAGCTTCCATCCAAGCATGAGGGCCACTCTGAAGTTTCCAGTGAGGCAAATAATTTCTTCAATAGGACATTATATTGTCTACCCATAATCTGCAGGACTCTTCTCCCTTTTTGAATACTTCAAAAATCTTTAAAATAGGGAAAAGGGCTATTGGTCTGCTTTCCACAGTATGATCAACTCAGGTTGTTTCAGAAGAGTGTGTCTGTCCAGACAAATATCTCAGGCTGTCTAAGAGGAAGCTGAACTGATAAATGAGAATGAACTGCTAAATGAGAATACCTATTCTGGTCCCAGGAACAGCATCCTTTTAAGAACTGGTAGATGTGGAGGGACTCCACAAGGCCGCTACCACTGCAGCAGGCACAGCTCTTCAGCCTGCCTTGCTATAGAAAAATAGTACAACAACTACTTTAAGACCTCCACAAAGACAGGCCTCATCACGAGTTGATCCAGATTCAAAAGACTGACATGCATTTCTGTTGCCACCCTTGTCACAGACAAAATGGTCGCAAGTTCTTTTATATTGTTTTCTCACCCATTATCAAGTGACATCCTCTTCAGATTTTAATTTGACAAAATATTACACAAGCAACTGGTTGAAAGAGCACCCTTCTTCCTCAAAACAAGAAGAGCTCAGAATTCAGAGGGAGAAAGAAGCTGTTTTGAGGCTCAAAGTTCATGGCTATTAAAGGCCCTAATGTTCAGCAGTAATCCTCATAAGGTGAAATGTACCAGCGAAAGTACTATTCAAATTGGGCTTCCAAGAAGTCTGAGTCCATGAGCCAGATCACTAAGGCTCACTCAAGAGTTGTCCTGTAAGATGATTCTTTAGTGAGAGAGACTCCAACATCAAAATGAATGGTTTATTTCCACCTAAGATTCCTGGGTGCTAGCCCTAGAACACCATCATCCAAACAGATTATTCCTGTCCAGAGTTGTGAGGGACTTTCTTAAGGTAGAATCCTTCCAAGATCTTAAAGCTTCCATGCTGGAGGCCAGGGTCATCACCAAAGTTTCCATAGTTTGCCTCTGTACATAGTTCATACTACTGTACTTCTAAGCCTTTTATTGTTTTCTCTAGAGCTCAAAGTTCAAAATTTAGTTTGTCAGATGTGTGATGAATTCAGTAGAAACACGAGAGTTCCTTGCATCTCTGGGTATAAAGGATGCATCCCTCAAAATACCTATGCCCTCAGAACACATAACCATGCTATCAAATATCATTTTTAGTTCAGCTCTCTACCCTTTGGCCTTACAGCAGTGATGCTGGTGTTCACGAAGGTTATGATGCAATTGTAGGTATCCTGAGAGTGAGTCTTTACTTTGAGCTCCTCATAAAAGTGCCATTCTTGGAGCAAGCATAACCTATCCATTCACACTGTACACACTTATAGTCCGACCTGCTGTCCAGTCAGTGGATGACATTTTTGAGCCTTCTTTTCATCACCACAGCAGTAATTGTTCTTTCCCACTGAGAAGGTGCAGTCTCTGTTTACCTCTTATCTTCAGATGGAATCCTTGTATCTCTATAGGTGTGCATGCAGATGATAGACTCCATGGCATCTACCCTGGAGGCATTCTTTCTTGCCCAGTTTCACCTCAGAGATTTAAAGAACACTCTACTGAAGAAATGGAACATAAATATAAGCAAACTATCCCAGATGATCCATCTCTTTCTTATCCCTCGAGATGGTCCCTTTGGGTATGGACCTCACCAACAAATTTCTGAAAGTGTCTCATCCACTTTACATTTCTACAGTGGAATAGTGACTGGGGTTACTTTTTTCTTCCGCAATTTAGTTTGATTTTAAGGGGAGGGGTGGACAGCACAGGAGAATAGATCTAAGTGTAGTATTTATTAGATATCCAAAATACACAGATAAAACCAAATGAAACAGAGCATAAAAGAACACAATAAGGTAAATAAAACATAAACAAATCAAAAGAAATAAAAACAATATAGTAATCAGTGGCCTCTTACATAGAAGGTGTATAGTCAGTGCAACAAAGTATTCAGTATGATAATGTCAATCTTCCAAATGTTTCTGTAAGCAGTGGCCTCTTACTTCTCCTGTTAGCATTGTACTCAATAGAGTGTTGTACTCAATGCTAAGACTCACCAGGAGAATCAAGTAAGAGGCCACTGCAATTTTTAAAATGCCAAACCCGCTACAAAGTGCAAATTGTTGAGTACCTGCTCCAAGTATTTGAGGTTTTGTTTCAGGATGAACCCAGTACCACAGTAGTATCTTGAAAACTGATGTAGCAAATTTTGCTTTTAAAATTCCCCCAAACACCAAAAAGAAAAACCCAGAGAAACGATGCAGTGTGTGCTACAGCAGTGGGAAACTGACAGAAACTACATTCTACCGTCCCAATTGCCCTTCACAACGTGGGCTCTGCATTGGAAACTGTTTTCAGCAATGCTAGATAGCTGTAATACAGTAGAGGTATAACTGCTACCATTTTATTTTTCCTCACATATCTGATGGCACTGGTAAAGCAGTCTGTGAAAAGCTGATGTCTGAAAGTGGAAAAATGGATGTTCCAAATTTAGCCCAGTAGCTTCCCCAAAACATGACAAACTTGTGCATGTGGGTCATTGCTTGCCCTGAAGATGTAGTTGGGCACTAATCAAGCCCTTTTTTATGTCTGCAAATATCCTGTGCTTGAAATCCACAGCAGCATTGTAATGTAAGTGTCAAAACGAAATATTCCCACAAGTTTGGCAGAGATTTTTGGAAAAATAGCTGCATGAAAATACCTTATGTTTCTACTTTTCAGAAACATATTCTTTTGTGGTGCATTTTAAGTTCTGAAACCATTAACTAAACTATGATTCTCTCATGCCAAATTTTGAAAATGTACAGCTTGGAAATAGTGGTGCTCATGTCGATAAAAATGCTAGGCATATGGGGTATTCCCATATTCATGATAAGGAAATTAATATTTTGGGGATGGTTAGTTTCAGATGTGCTAATTGTGTACAAATCATAGCAGGAAAACCTATTAAACATTTTTGGTTTTTATACTCTAATCTACTGAGTTATATAAATAAATATGGCATCAAAAGAAAGCCCCACTTAGCTTTAAAAAAAGTATATTATTTTTATGGGTGTACTAAATGATTTAGAAGCAAAATATAACTCAACATAGACATACCGAAAAGGCCAAAATTTCTCTTCTCCTGTAGTGTTTAAAAAAAACAAAAACGTCACCAAGGGGGTTAATGAACTGGAGGTTGAAGCTAGCATTCTGAGGAAGAAGGATCTGTCTTGTTGTGTCATTCAGACTATGTTCTGTGCACAAACCCCAGCTTCAACAAGGGACTTAAAGTGTTACAATGTGTGCATTTTCACTACTTTTCCAAAGACCTAATCAGACCCAGACGTTAAGACTGGTGCCACACATAATTCATGATAGGACATTAACCTGGTTCTCTAAGCTGTCTCATCCAAGCCATTTAAACCCATGGTTTCAGAACACACTGTTTCAGGGAAGACTGCTTTCTTCTTGGCTAGTACTTCTGCTAATACTGTCAGACGGAGTCCACTTATAGATTACACTCCTGTTATGATGTTCCGCAAAAATAATATTGTACTTAGGACTAGATTTAGTGCCTACCTTTCACATCAACCAGGACATCATTATAAAATCCTTCTTTGCTAAACTAAAGAATTCTATAGAATAAAATCTACACTACTCACAAGTGGTGAGTTCACTCCAGTTGTACTTGTTTCAACGAAAAGCTTCAAGACAATGCAAATACTCTTTACACTGTACCAGGGCTACAGGTCTCAAATTGTCCTGTCTATTGTCCTGTCTATTGTCCTGTATCAAACAGGCTTATTTCTCCAAAGTGAAACTTGTACTTGTTTGAACGTTCTACATGGGTTTTTAGGCCTTCTTGGGCAAAGAGCTATCAAGCCACAGCTCTGCAAGGACTGTACTTTGTCCTCAGTCTACACCTTTACTGAATTCTGCAGATTAATGTTTTTGCATCTCGTGGTGTTAGTTTTGAGAAGAAAGATCATAAGTCATTCATACTATAAAAAGACTATGTAGTCTAAGGATTCTCTTCTTCTCTTCTTTTGGGACATCCACATCTGTCTCTGTGTCTCTCAATGCAGCATAAGAGAGCGGGATTTCTTACCCTTCTTAGGCCATTGGGAAACATGTGGCATCCCACCAGTAAATATTTTTATTCTAATGGATGATCTACATTTTACTAACAGATATGGTGACCTGTTAAGTTATTGTTGTTGAGTTCTTTTTTTAATTTGATTTTGCTAGGAGCTGACTAACTTGGCTGCCTAAGGATTAAACTCAACATAGGGGGATCCAGCAGTTAATCACATTGGTCACTTTGTTCCCTAGTGAACTAAAAAGAGAAAAGGATTTTTCTCTGCCGTCCAATGCAGGTTACTGGTAACTCTGGATAGGCAATCCTCCCCTTTAAGTAGGCAGAAACAATTCTAGAATTGTATGCAGGGGGTGGAGCCTACTTTCCTCCTTGGCTGCAGCTAGCCAACCAGCTCCAGTAAGATTTGTTACCAATCAAGGAAAATGCCCTGAGCTCTGACTTTTACAATAATAAATAATTGTGCATATCTAAACATTAGGTGTATGTTATCATGTTATGGGGTAGATTTAAAGGCAGCCATTGGCTACAAAAACTGGTGTCAGCATTTTTTTCAAACACAGTAATCTATTTAAAGGTCAGTGCTATGAAAAAATGCAGGCAAAAAAAAAAAAAACCCTACCGGCCGCTACATTAACATGCGTTTTGGCCCATTGAAAAGAAAAGAAAAAACGCTCCAAATTGCCATGTAAAGGACTGCTTTAGCTGTAAAAATGCAATAAGGGACTCACTTTGTCACAAAAAATTTGAGACCCAGTTTCTTTGGCCATAAAGTCCCTTATCGGATCTTTAGTCAGCTAACACAGCTATTAACGGGCAAAAAAAAAAATAAAAATAAGTCCACAGTGGATGTATTGATATGGGGCCCTAAGCACCATATCAATACATCCAAAGTTAGTAGAATTAACCCTATGAGTGCCAGTGGGGTATAATTACCCGCCGCCTTTCATAGGGTTAACCTGACTAAGTAAAGCAACATCGCATTACAAGTAACTCTTATTAATCCTGATGTCCAGCGGAGTCCTCCGCTTCCTGGTCATCTTCACTCCTTCTCTTCTTTCTTCAGTCTTCTTGCTGTAAAAAAAAAGAAAAAAGTTGTAAGTACAATGCAGAAATAAGCCTCACATTAATACATACTTTAACCCCTTGAGTGTCAGAGGGGTAAGCAATGCGTTGTGTACCTTTCTGGTGCTCAAAATGGTTAAAGAATGTATTACTACTGTCCGGTTCCATAAATATGCTGCCAGTTATTAATATACTAGTTTAAAAGCCAGTGTACATGGGCCAAGGTCCAGGTAATGTTAACCCTTTGAGTCCCAGAGGGGCGTACCCCTCTGGCACTCAAAGGGTTAAGTGGCTGCTACCTCACTGCTCCACGCGATGCAGTCTTGCATCGCCTCACTCACGCGATGCAAACGTGCAGTATAGACTGCCCATGACTGCATTGTGACAAACATCCTAGCGAATTATTATATAGGATGATATCCAAGTTGTTCCCAATAAATTTCTCCATAAATGCCATGTTAAATAATGCCATGATAAAATAATTTCTTCAAAATACTTAGCTTAACGCTTAATATTGTTTGCTGTCTCTGGCACTGTGTGCCTCTGCGGAGGCGGTGGCAACAGAGACAGTATTATGCAGCACAGAACCTCCCCTATCTTCTTCCTCACGGGCCGATGCCCATTACACACTGAGGGAATTGGAAGTGAGCCTGCCTTTATATATGGGCAGTCTCACTTCCAATTCCCTCCCAGCCAATCAGCTCTGAGAGGCTGTGCTTTAAACTGATTGGCTAGGATTTGCGTAAGCTTTGAGGGAATTGGAGTTGAGACTGCCCATATATATAGGCAGGCTCACTTCCAATTCTCTCAGTGTGTAGCGGGCATCGGCCCATGAGGAAGAAGACAGGGGGTTCTGTGCTGCATAATACTGTCTCACTGCCACCGCCTCCATGGCCACACACAGCGGTGGAGACAGCAAACCGTATTAAGTGTTAAGTTAAATATTTTGTAGAAATTATTTTATCATGGCATTATTTAACATGACATTATTTTATCAGGTCATTTATGGAGAAATGTATTGGGAACAACTCGGACATCATATATTAATAACTGGCAGCATATATTCATTGAACCGGACTGTAGTAATACATTCTTTAACCCTTTTAAGCACCAGAGAGGTATGTTGTGTACCCCTTTGGCACTCAAGGGGTTAAAATATGTATTAGTGTGACGCTTATTTCTGCATTGTACTTATAACTTTTTTTTTTTTTTTACAACAAGAAGACTGAAGAAAGAAGGGAAGGGCAGAAGATACAGGAAAGAAGATAAGACAGAAGGAAACAGACAGTGGATAACAGGTAAGTGTAAGACATATCAGTTAACGATTGGTGCTTGGCAGTATGTCAGGCACCGATAGTTGACTTTTTTTTACTAAAGTTCCCAATATCAGCAGCGTTTTGCAAACTTAACGCACAAAATGGACGTTTAGCCACAAGACCGTTTCTGTGGCTTAACCTCCTTTGTGGTTTTAGCTGGTAGGGCCTTTGAATACCACATTAGACATTTTATTATTTCAGCCGGTATTCACTTTAGCGCTACTGGCTATTTTACCGCAAACCTTTAAATATACCCCTATATGTGTAACTTTTAAGTTGAGTGAAACATGGTGAAAAGCAGCTAGATTGAGAAAGAGAAAGTGTTTGCAAAGCAATAAGAACAAGAAACTCACAGTGCTAGCACAGAGCTAGGATACTAGGGGGGGAGATGCACTAAGGTGGGATGGGGAGATGCATTAAGGTGGGATGGAGAGATGCACTAAGGTGGGATAGGAAGGTGATGAATTGGAGATAACTTCTCCAGTGATAGCACTCCTCCAATTCCTGTGTTATTCTGTGGAGCCAATGCAAGAGATTTCTACAACTGTGTAGATCTTAGAGCATATGCTGTATAAAATAACATAGGAATTGGAGAAGTGATATCACTGGAGAATCTGGGGGAGATGCACTAAGGCATAAAAAAGAGGTGGTGATACAGGGGACATGATTTCTCCAGTGATATCACTTCTCCAAGTCCTATGTTATTCTGTGGAACCAATGCACTAAAATTTCTCCACCTTTGGAGATCTTAGTGCATAGGTTCTATAGAATAACATAGGAACTGGATAAGTGATATCACTGTGGAAGTCATATCAGCTTTATCACCTCTTTCTCTGTCGTCCAATATAGGTTACTGGTAACTTTGGGTAGGCGATCCTCCCCTTTAAGTAGGAAGGAACAATTCTAGAAGTGAATACTGGGTGGAGCCTACCTTCTCTCCTTGGCTGCAGCAAGCCAATCATCTCCAGTAAGATTTGTTCCTATATTGGGGTGTTTTACTATCAGAAATTGCTTCTCTTTCAGACAGATAATATGTTCTCTATATGCCCTTTCTACCATCTCTACCAGGTCCCCAAGATATTCTTTAGTGGGATCATTCTCCAACTTAACATATGTATTTGTATCACCTAACAACCTATTGGCTTCCTCCTTGTAGTTAGTTCTATTGAGGATGACCACTGCCCCACCTTTGTCAGCTTCCGTAATGTGTATTTGATCATTATTTGCAGATTTTTTAGTGCTGCATATTCTTGTTTATTTAAATTATGTGTATAGTGTCTATTGTTATATCTATATTTCCCAAATGATTGTTTGAAGTCCACTAGAACCAAGTTGTAAAACGACTCTATGTATGGACCCTTGTCCGCATGAGGATAAAACAGTGACTTGTCAAATTAATATGTGTAACCCCCACCTCTGGGGTTACCATGTCCCATTCCTCCTGGTGTAGAGAAAGGACAGGAGAGCAAGGAGAGGGAGTTCACTACCAACACCTATAGACGGGAGAAGTAACGGAGGACGTATTTGCTATACCTAAGCTCACAACCTCGGAGGAAGATTATATACTAACTTTTAGATTCTAGTTAGTTTCTAATTAGTTATTAATATGTTACTATGTGATATTGTGTGATAAAAGCTTTTATCATTGTTGTATTATTAAACATTTTTTATGCTACTTGTTTGTGAATGCTCGCTGTTTTATATAGGGGGTTAAGGTACTAGAATTTACTTGACCTTTCTTGCATGTTATGTACTGGTATATATGGGGGGAAAATATGACATTTTTAGTAGAAAAGCTGCTTCCAATGGTGGGAGATCCTTCATCTAAAAGTTATTAAACTCAAACTTGTAATTTAATGATAATTTTTGTTTAATTTGCTTGTGCTTTTGTTACTGTAGTCTGTGTAGAGCTGAGAGACTGTGATACTTGTCTCTCTCCATATACTGCAGCAGCAATATTATGGGTTTACTCTGCTTATGTAAATTAATTTGTGTTCATGTATTGTCCCGCCTAGGTTGCCCCCTGTACCTCACAGACCTGGAAGTAACAGAAAAGCTAGACTCTCTCAACAAACAAGAGAGAGAGTTCCTCTGCTCCCTTCTGTTCATTGCACTTAACTGGTTCAGAGAGGTAAGCATAATAATGGAATTTAAAAAATAAACAGTATATGTGAGGCCCTTTTCACTGCTCGTAATGAATTTGTCTTGATCAGGTCGTGAATGCATTCTGTAAGCAGCAGGATGCGGAGATGAAAGGGAAAGTGTTGACCCGCTTACAGAATATTACTTGGCTGCAGTCGGTCTTGGAGAAGTGTCTGGCTGGTAAGAATACTTAGAACATGGTTCAGTTACGATATGTTCATTTCTGTACCTGTTCTGCTATTAACAGGGTTGGACATAAATGCACTGGTAAAAATGGAAATTGCAGCACCCTGAAGGCATGTCAGATTCTCACTAAATTTCACATGCATGATGCAGATGAGCGCATGGTAAATGCCTCACATTTTAGCTCAATATCTCTAGAAATAGACACATTTTGGCTTAATTTTAGTAGATGACACAACTTTCTCTTATTTGAAAATTGATCTAATCCTAATGGTAGCTTGGTTTCAGTAATGGAATTTCCTTGTTGCGTATCCAGAATATGCTACAAGGGCAGGGATAGTGCTGTTTTAACAGCTATTCGAATTAGAGAGAAGCCATATCATTGGCATTCGTGAGGCCGGAACTTCCATCTGGAATACTGCAGAGTGAATTGGATGGAATGCATCCACTATGCAGTGTTTTAAGGCACCATTGCTAAGAGAAGGGACACACAGTTGCAGACTGGAGACAGGGTCATCCTGAAGTACTACAAAGAGGGAAGATTGAGGCACGCACCAACTGACACAGATCTGTGCTTCCTAGCATTAGTTGCAGGTCTAAAAAAATATTGGTGGGGAGGATGTTGAGAGAGACACCAAGTCAGGCAGAAAAATGGGCACATATCAGTGGCTATACAGTCATTTGTTTACTATTTTGTAAGGATATATTCCAAATATTTAAATATGTATGATCTTATATTTTGTCTGCTTTTTTACAATTAAATTGTATATTATTGTTTTTTTTGTACGGTTTTGTATTTTGTGCCCAGTACTGCAGATATATATAATACAAGATTTATTTGTACATTTTGTCAGTGAATTTCCCCATTTGGGGCTGGCTGATATAACATATCTCAGAGTGTCTTGGATGTCCTGGGGTGTGAACCAGTTGTAACCCCAATCGGGTATTGTTTTATGTATTTAGCATGTTTGGGCTGTGCCCCATATCAAGCATATTTAAATATTTTTGTTTTCCTATATGACTGACCGATGCATTGCATTTGATCCCAACTTCTGATTGGAGTATTCCAGGCGTTGCATCAGTGAGGTTCTGATTTGGATGTATTGTTTTGTAATATTGTAGTTTTTATTTAAATGTTTTTTTTTTTGTATCACTTGTGGGTGGAGGACATAAGCGGGTATAGGTTCAGGTGTAATATACCCCTGTGAGGTTTACATCAGTTTTATATCGCTGCATCCCCCTCCCACTCTGATATAGACGTGTGCTAATTCTTTAGCAACCAAAGGGTGCATTTTACAGCTGGTGATCCTTTATTGTCATGTGCCATCTTTCTGCCTGACTTGGTTTCTCTCTCGATATCCTCCTCACCAATATTTTGTTTTTTAGACTTGCAACACATTTAGGTTTCATATATGAAGGTGATTTAGGGCAGGGCTCAAAATTTCCACTTGCCACTAGCCAATGGTGAGTGAAAATTTAGCTCTGGCGAGTAGAAATTCAGCCCTAGTTGGTATGTTATGGCTTGCAGTGGCGAGTAACTTTTCAGGTCTGGCTAGTAGCAAAGGACTTCATATTTAAAATATATGTCTTAGGGAACTTAGATATATACTCTTTAAATTTTTAAACAATGCTTAAATGCAAAAAAATCATTTTTGTAGTTAGTAAAACTTGGTAAATGCATTGTGAAAAGCACACTTCACCCAGATTTTGATGTTTTCATTGGCTAGCTCATTATCCATTTAAAATCTAGCTTCAAGGCATTCCAGTTCTCACCAATTGATTTGCCAATGCTTTATTCTACAGTCTCTCCCGGGTATATTCCCCCACCTGCAAACTTTGATTCTGACGCACAGGAGGTGGCCCCTTCCGCAGTTGCCCCTGCCCCAGCCAAAAAGACAAAGAAAGGTATGGGATGTACAGCTAATTCTCTTTAAAATGGGAAGTGTTCCTCAAGTCGTCTTGGGTATGTGGAGAGGAAGACTTGGAAGAGTTGTCAAATACTTTTAAGCATAAAACTATTAAAAGAAAATCTTCTTCATCCTCTGCTCTCCTTTAATTTGTACTTTACATGTGGTAGGAAAATGGCAAACTTGTTGGATAAAAGGCTCTTAACCTTCGGTAAAACCTTGTCCAGTTACAAAATGTCTACAATTAATAGTGTTATAGTAAAGCTTTATAGATATAGTGTAGATTTGATATACAGCCATGCCGGTTTCTTGTTTTATGCCTGTTAGATTGCTTAAAAAAGCTGATAAACATTTTTTCTTAAATCACGTATTTCTAAGGGAAAAAGCGAACATCCTCTGGGAGTAAAAATTCATCTGCAGACAGCTCACAGATAGAGGAACAGCAGGAAACAGAAAATACAGAGGCAGACAAAACCCAGCCAGATAAGGTATATCATCGGTCCCATGGAAACATCCAGTGTAGAGTGTAAATCGGGGTGAAAAAAACAGAGGTCCAATAGTTGTTTTTGTACTACAATTCCCATAAAACTCAAGTGGCCCAAGCCCTGCTGAGGATGATTGAAATTACAGTCAATCTACAGTCAGAGAGTTGCATGTTAAACAAACCTTGCTTTAAAAGGATAGTAACACTTGATATGCAAAAACTATTGCACCTAAAAAATTCAATTTTGAGCTGCAATAACTTTTGAGTTAGAACACCTCTGCAGTGGGAGTACACTTGTTTTACGAAGGATAATAAACCCTACAATATATATTTATTTTAATATTAATTGTTACTATCCCTTTAAAATAGGTGTATGAATGATTGCTTCATTTCATAGAGCACACTGACACTGTGATGTGGATCATTTAGTGTACTGATCACTCTCTTCCCTTTTTGTTTACAGAATGCTTTTCTTTAACATTTTCAGTGCCACAGGGATATGCGACGCATTGCAATGTGTTGTGTACCCCTTTGGCACTCAAAGGGTTAACCTGTTAAGGACAAGCAGGAAGTGCAAAGCAATGCATTTCACACCCCTCCGGTCTTTAGAAGATTAAAGTGAATCAACTAGAGATGAAGTGTGAAATATTACTTCTTTCTTGTTTCATTGTAACATTTGAGTTCCTTTGTTTTGCTATATTAGTAGCTGTGATCCAAGTATTGCTAAGATACTGTATGCATGCCAACACTTTGACTTTTTTACAGAGGGAAACATATTAGAAACATAATCTGAACTTGAGCCTTCATGGGACAACTATGTACAGATCACATTGAAACTGTTGTTCCTTATTAAATCAGCTACACCTACCAACCAAAAGCCACTGTCATTATGCAGATAGGATAGTATGTAGACAAATGAAGTGCTTGTGGTTATTTTAGTTTGCAGTGATGTGCTAACCCTCCTATTTTCTTGTACAATTTAATCACATTGCCGTGATGGTACAGTGATGTTTTTTTCTATAAGGAATCTATGAGCGAGGACTTTATTAGTAACTGTTAATAATCTAGACCCCAGTAACATGAGAAGTTATCACATAGCCCTTGAAGTTCAAAGTGTGCATATTTGTTACATGCAAAAAGCTTAAAGGGATAGTAATACTTCATTTTATCTTTATTTTGTAGGCATTAAAAAAACATGAAGAACGATATAAGTCTTATCTCTCAAACCTTTATGGTTTGAGAGATATTCACAAGCAAAGTTTCCCCTCCTGATCCTTTTACCTAGTGTAAGCCATCTCTTCTCAGATGTGGAATGCAGTCCATAGACCAGACAGATAACAGCAGGGGAAAATCTTCTTCCTATGAGAACAATGAAAGCCCTGCCCCCCTTGAAAAGTTTTTCAGGTTTTTCCCTTATCTTAATTGAAGATTGTCCCTCTCTGCAATCTACCTGGGCACCTCCCTTCTGCTCTGGCTGAGCAGTGTTACATCAGTAAAAGAGGAGGGAGGGGATACTTTGTCATTGAATTACTCTTAAAGGGATAGTAATACTTGATTTTATCATTATTTTATTTTGTAGAAATTAAAAAAACATGAAGAAAGATATATAAGTCTTATCTCTCAAACCTTTATGGTTTAAGAGATATTCACAAGCAAAATTTCCCCTCCCCGCCCCTTTTACCTAGTGTAAGCCGTCTCTTCTCAGTTGTGGAATGCAGTCCATAGACCCGACAGATAACAGCAGGGGACAAGCTTCTTTCTATTAGAACAATGAAAGCCCTGCCCCCCTTGACAAGTTTTTCAGGTTTTTCCCTTATCTTAATTGAAGATTGTCCCTCTCTGCAATCTACCTGGGCACCTCCCTTCTGCTCTGGCTAAACAGTGTGACATCAGTAAAAGGGGCGGGAGGGGGATACTTTGTCATTGAATTACTCTTGAACTACAACTCTGACAGAACTGAAATAACACTCTCCAGAGTCCAAATACTATGATGATTAATTAGAGCTGCTTTTATTATGAAACATTACTATCCCTTTAAATGGTCACTTGTTCTTTTGGAAATACTTAAAATGGACAGGAGCCCTTCATACATCAGCCAGGTATTTATTTATATGTATATTTTTCATTTACTGATATATTTTACTATTTACCGATTTCTATTTCAAGTCTTTATTTAAACTCATCCTTACAACAGACATCATCTTAATGAAGAAGTTAAGCCACTGAAAAATAGCTCAATCCACATCTTGCGGAGTCTTATAAGCATGTTCATTTGCTGACATTACAAGAAAGAAGTTCAGGGAGAGCTGTACCGTTATCCACTAACTGTACATAAATCAGGATACGATGAATATCAAATACTCACATTAAATGTTTAACCGGCTACAGTGATGAATCAAAAACGTATAAAAAAAATTGTATAAATATTTTGCACTCTTGTATTCCTCCTGATGAAATGGTATGTCAACCACCAAAACATGTTTAGGATTTTTTAGTATATTTTAAATAACTTTGATACATTTCTGATTCATCTGATCTGCTGTTTTGGATCGCATATACGCCAATTACGTTGCTGAACATCAGAATGGTTATGTGATGCGTGTCCATGTGGTTTAATTGCGGGGAGAATCAGCATCAGAAATCCCTGCTAGCCTTGAAACCGGTTGCTTATCACTGCAGCCAGTTAAACAATTTAATGCGAGTATTTGATATTCATTGTATCCTGATTAATGTACAGTTAGTGGATAACAGTACGGCTGTCCTTGCACTTCTTTCTTGTATTGTCTTTTTAAGCCCTGCTGGGAGGTGCTGGTTTTGAAGGGATTGAGTGGAAGGATCCGAGTATCTCTGTGGAGGCACATTTAATATTCTTCACAAGTTTTTTTTTTGTCATTGGTAATAAATCCGTGACAAAACTTTAATGTGACTATATTTTTGATCCTAATACTAAAGTGAATGGTTGAGATTTCTACACTATGAGTGTCTCCCCTGTCTTTTGATATATTGTCATGTCATTGTCAAATTACAGACAATATTCGCCCTTTCCTGTAAATTACGCTATGTACTTTCTTCATCATCACTGTTTTCTCCCTTATATTTCTAGCATTAATATACTTAGGTGGGGTTTTCAGTAGTCCAGGATTCCTTCTTGCCAAAGTTTGGTTTCTCCATGAATATTAAAGTGGAACTTTCACCTTAAAGGGATAGTAATGTTTCATAATAAAAGCAGCTCTAATTAATCATCATAGTATTTGGACTTTGGAGAGTGTTATTTCAATACTGTCAGAGTTGTAGTTCAAGAGTAATTCAATGACAAAGTATCCCCCTTCTGCCCCTTTTACTGATGTAACACTGTTCAGCCAGATCAGAAGGGAGGTGACCAGGTAGACTGCAGTGAGGGACAATCTTCAATTAAGATAAGGGAAATACCTGAAAAACTTGTCAAGGGGGGAAGGGCTTTCATTGTTCTCATAGGAAGAAGACTGCCCCCTTCTGTTATCTGTCTGGTCTTACAACCAGATTCCACATCTGAGAAGAGATGGCTTACACTAGGTAAAAGGGATGGGAGGGGAAACTTTGCTTGTGAATATCTCTCAACGACTTATGTCGTTCTTCATGTTTTTTTAATGCCTACGAAATAAAATAAAGATAAAACGAAGTATTACTATCCCTTTAATTCAAGTTTGAATATTTTAAAACTGCATTAAAAACTGCCTTATGCCACGTTAACCAAAAGTTCAGCAGATGTATAGTTTAGGAGATGTTCACACTTATTTCTGGGCAAAATGAAACACAACATTTTGTGGTACTGCATAAAGTTTCATTAGCATATGAAATGTCATAGAAAGCTTCATTAGCATATGAAATGTCATTGACAAGCTTACTTAGTATATGAAAACAATTATCATACATTAACATATGATAACAAGTGAGAATATCTCCTTAACTGTACATTTGTTGATCTTTTGACTAACAAGACAAATAGGCAGTTTTTAATGCAGTTTTCAAATATACAAATTTGAATTTGAATTAAGGTGAAAGTTCCACTTTAACATTTATAATACCTGGAGGCAGTTCTCCCACTATGTCCATGGTTAGTCCTTGGGATACAACAGCTGTGCTGTTTTTAACCCCTTAAGGACCAGCGGTCCTGGGGTGTGTGGTCCTTTAAGGACCAGATAGGGAAGTTCGATGTGCCACCCCACGTGACTGATCACGTGTGCTGGCACACCGAACAATGGACGAAAGAGATCACTCCAGTCTTGGAGCGATCAACTGCAGTCCCCGGTATTACTTACCACGCTTCTGCAGGAGCGCGGTGAGTAAAAGTACGTGACGTACCAGGACCATCACTGGTCCTTAAGTGCCGTACCAGCATGACAGTCTGGGTACGTCAATGGTCCTTAAGGGGTTAAGATATATCCCAGCTTGATCACAGGTTGGTAATCTGTAGCCCAATCATTTGATTAATCTACCTGTGCTTAATTGGGGATATCTTGAAAACCTAACCTGTTGGTATCAAGGACTGGAATTGAGCATTAGTTCTCTAAGGTGAGTGATCCACCACTGACCAAGTTAAGAGGAATGTTTATTCCGAGCTGCATTGGAGTAGAATGCACCATGCAGCCCAGCCCAGTTTAATTACTCTTTTCTTTTTTCAGTCCTGGGTTACATACCTCAGAGGGAATCCTGTCCGATGGACTTGATGCTTTGCTCATGTTCATTAAAGTGACCTGTCAACCCAAGACGTTTAGCTTGTTTCAGAGAGAATTAAAACTGGCAAATATATTGTACTAGCCACATTCTGTAATATAAATATTACCTGCACAATATGATAATTAGTTCTGTTTGAGACTAAATGGATCTCTTGCTGTTCTATTAGAAATTCTTCCGTTGTATGGGCCCAACCTAGATTAATTCATAACACAGCACGTGGTAATACACTAGCCCAGCACTTAATTCATTAGCATAAAGTGCCATATTCTGGTCCAAACAAAGTTAAATTTATCAAATGCTATATGAAAAAACAAATGGCTGGTACAAAAAATAGGCAGTTTTTCATTATTTGTTTTTAAATAATTAAAGTTATCTTAAGGCGACCAGTCCACTTGGCTGTGGGTGGTACTAAGCACAGCAGACCGCATGACTTGAAAGGGAGAGATGATGGTTATAAGTGTTTGCAAGCAGATCACAGCTACCCAGGAAATCATTTTCTGGTAATCAATTCTGATTTCCCTCATTGCGGACACCGATTTTTCTTTCTGGTTCTTAAATTAGTCTTCTGCACCTCTCATGTGCTTAGTTACATTTGTGCTTTCACCTCTTATTCACACACACAGGAGAAGGAGGAAAGCTGTAAACCAACGGTCAGCCTGAACAGCTACCGTGCCTACTTTCGGGAAATGGATCTGGATGTATTCACTGTTCTGCAGTGTGGTCTACTCACTCGTTCCCTTCTGGACACAGATATGCACACAAAGGTAATATACATGAAATAAAATACACACTAGGTCCTGGTTAACAGAAAGCAGTGCATATTTGCCTTAAAGTGGCAGAGGGGTTTGCAACACATTGCTCCGCAATGCTTCATGTACTCCTCTGGCACTAAACACTTTGAATGCTACAGAGATATCCAACTCATTGCAATGAATTAGGGAAGCATAGAGTTCAACCCCCTCAGGCCTCCCAGTTCCACCCCTCTCCATAATACCAAGTAGGCTTGGCAGAACAAGACGTCTGCTCAGTAGACAAAGTCTGACAAGTCAAACCTGCATGACTCACAGGGTTCTGGTCCTTTCCTATGTATAGGGGGTTGTCTCTGTCTTTGTTCAAGAAGCCGGGGAGTCTTCTGTGATGGAAAAACAAAAGTTTGTTTGCACCACTGTGAATTAACATTCCTTAAGGTGGCAAGCGATGAGATACTGTATAAAAACAATAACTTTATTCTTCAAAAGATAAAAAGACATACGTACTTGTCACACTATGTGACCTTATATAAAAATACCATGGAGGTTAGACTCGCAGAGCAGGGAATACGAGTTACAGGTGTAAGGAAAGATCCATGCATTTCGCATCACGTAGGCGCTTTCTCATGATCAAAACAAACAAATTATTATTATATTATTATTATAAAACAAGTTAACGATCTACACTATTTAAATCAATAAGGACCAATCAGTGTTTGAGATATCGGCACAATCCAATAATCAAGCATGAATGAGTGTTACATAACAGTGTTTTAATTGCTCCTTAAAGGCAGTGTCATTTTAGCTTAAACTTAATGGGAAATAAAAAGTCCCAAACTTCAATCCAAAAGAAGCACAACAACAAAGTTTAAAAGGTGAAACAATGTAATCAATATGCCCATACCATGGATCCCAGCCACCCGAGATAAGTAATCCGGCAGCAGACACCGGTGCAAAAGCACAACGGCTATACACATTAATTGCCACCAACTCGGTGGCTCATCTCCATAAGCAGAGAAGCATCCAACAACTACACACTTGTATACGCACTTTAACCCCCAAAGGAAGGTTCACATGTGGTTGCTACCCTAAATGATCAAGTCCACAATACAGTGTGGAAATGAGTATCAAGTAATTTGTTGTTCCAAACATGTTTCTTCCAGAGGTCAAAAACAAACAATCACTTAAAGGTGATAATTTAAATTCTCTCAAAAGTGTCAACCTCTCAAAAGCCACTTCTCATTAATTATATTAAAAAAATCTGTAAAATCAACATAATATAGTACATAAGAAAAATATTGATAGAACAATGCAATTGATATATATATGATCTATATAACACCAAAGAAGGAGTGAGTTAAAAATGAAGATACATATCAGATCGAGAACACTAAAATACACTGGCAGGCATTACAGCAAATACAGACAGGTCAGTGTCCTTCCAAGGTATACCATCATAGGAAACCCTGGAATAGATGGACGTACGTCTATAACGTAATTACAAGATAAAATTCTTATAATGAACCCTTTACCCATCCATCCGCATAAACGACTGCCAGTAACTAGTAATCTGAAAATGATAATGATGGTTATTCAGTAAGAGGATACATAGGCCACAATGTATCATACGAAGCACATTACATCATACTCTTTATTCAAATCTTGTGGCTGTCGAGTAGCAAGAGTGAATATCCAGTATACTTCTCTCACTGACGATGTGGTATCTAAATATCTTCCTCTTACTCCAACCATAATGTGCTTTAGGTATATAAGCAGTTATAATGTTTATATCCTATGTTACTGGTAGAGAATACAAAATGAGGAGTTACATTAATTGTGCTACAGAAGGGATTGTCAGTTACAATATGTAGGGAGAACAACAAGGTCACTAAGGGAACACCTTAAAGAACATCTCAGTGACATTAGGAGTATGGAATTTAGATCTAATGTCTCTTCTCATTTTAAAGATTTACATTCAAACAGTGTGGATGCATTTACTGTACAAAGTTTAGAGCGCATTATGGTTTGAGTGAGAGGTGGATATTTAGATGCCACATTGATGGTGAGAGAACTATTATATTGGATATTGACTCTTGCTACTCTATACCCACAAGGTTTGAATGAAGAGTATGATGTAACGTTTCTTCGTATGATACATTGTGGCCTATGTATCCTCCAACACTCAATCATGTTTGATGATTGGATTGCGCAGATATCTCGAACGCTGATTGGTCCTTATTGATTTAAATAGTGTATATCGTCAACTTGTTTTGTTTGTTTTGATCATGAGGAAGCACCTACGTGGTGAGAAATACTTTGATCTTTCCTAACACCTGTAACTCATGTTCCCTGCTCTAAGTCTTACCTCCTTGGTCTTTCTATATACTGTGATAAGCAGGTATGTCTTTTTAACTTCAGAAGAATAAAGTTTTATTGTTTTTATACAATATCTCATTGCTTGCTACCTTAAGGAATGTTAATTCACGGTGGTGCAAACAAACTTTTGTTTTTCCTGGTTATACACATGGAAGGTTGAGAGATGTTCCGGTTTGCACACTTTCATACATCCTACCTGTTAAAAACCATTGATATTGCTTCCACCGAAGAATTACTGAATGGGATTATTCCCTTGATTATGTTTGTAAGTCATACACTTTGGATCCACTGAAACTTTTCTGTTGCTAGCCAAGTCTTCCGTGATGGACCTATAGGTACTGATGGATATTTAAGAAGGGTGCCACATAGACTTCAAGTTCTTTCCACCTCACACTTTTTTCATCCAGAACTCGGGATCCAGATTGGGTGTGTCTTCTCATAGATGCTGTCTCATTCCTGTTGAACAAACAGGTTTTTGTTCCAGTTCCTGTCCAAGAATGTTTTTTTTTTACTCCAGTCTTTTTGTGGTCTCCCATCCTTTTCTGGACTTAAAATGTGTCAGTCATTATTTGGAAGCCTTGTTTTTAAGCAGTGTTACCAGGAGAGTACCTAGTCTCTCTCTTGATCTCCAGGTAGCTTACTTCCACGTGCCGATTCATCTAGATAATTATCCTTTGCTTCATTTTTGAGTGCAGTCACTACCAATACGCTGCCCTTCCCTTTGGCCTAATGTCTGCTCCAAGGATCTTCAAGAAGATCATGGCAGCTTTGGCTGCTTATGGCCACTCCCAAGGGATTTCCTTAACCCCTTATTTAGACAACTTCTTGATCAAGGCTCCACTGAGGGCCATTCTGTTCTCACACATGCAAGAATGTGTTCGCAGAACACAGCATCCACATTCTGTTCAGAGATGTGTCCCAAGCACTGTTCTGGCCCTCAGCAATTATAAGGGACTACATGAGAATTTGGGATGTCTAGTGTCAACCCTGGAAGTGGTCCCTTATGCTCCATTTCGCATGAGGGATCTTCAGCTGGACATCCTCAAGAGCTGGTGTACACATTGTTGTCATCTGGCACACAGACCCAAAATGGCGACCCTCTGTAATACCGGATTGGACCCTGGTCACCACAGATGCCAGCCTGAGAGGCTAGGGAGTGACTCTGGGTCCCCGAAAACTTCAAGGCTGCTGGACTGGGAAGAAGAGTCTCCTTTCAGTCAACATCCTGGAAATTAGAGCCATTCACTTGGCGCTTCTTCACTGGTCCCAGGTACTGATGGGAACTCCATTGAAGACTTTTTTCTTTTTAACCTCATCAACTATGTGAAAGTTATTAATTGACACCAATATATAAAAAACATTTTATTTGTAAAATAAGTTTAATTTAAAAATTCTTTACTATGATGTTCAATCATTCTATTTTTAAAGAGGACCTGTCACCTTTATTTTATCTTTTTTATGCGTACAGTATTTGAAAACGTAAAGGTATAGTAATACTTGAAAATGACTAATCCCTATTTTATAGCCCTTAAATAAAGAAGGAAAAATGCCACCAGTGGCATCTATCTAACCCTTATGGTTTGAGAGATAACCACTTACAAAGTTCCCCCCTGCCTGACGTCAGCGTTCTAGCTGACAGCAGGGAAATCCGCTACTGGGACCAGCCGGAGGCTCTGCAGCAGAGCCGAGATAGAGTTAATGAGAAATAAATCCTTCACTGAAAAGGTCTTCTACATGTGATTGGTTGGCAAGCACACGTTGAAGACCTTTTAAGTGAAGGATTTATTTTACATTAACACAATCTTGGCTCTGCTGCAGAGCCTCCGACGTTCCCGGGACCGGATTTCCCTGCTGTCACCTAGAACGCTGACGTCAGGCAGGGGGGAACTTTGTAAGCAGTTATCTCTCAAACCATAAGGGTTTGAGAGATGCCACTGGGGGCATTTTTCTTCTTTATTTAAGGGCTATAAAATAGTAATTAGTAAGTTTGAAGTATTACTATCCCTTTAATTAAAAACTACATGTGTGTAATGTTAACCAAAAATCCTTTAGATGTATAGCAAATATTCACATTTATTTTTGGAAAAGGTGAAAGTCTTCTGGTACAGTACAGATCTTCATTAGAATATGAAATGTTACTGAAAACCCTTTTTAGAGTAATAAATGTCAGTGAAAATGCTTCATTAGCACATGAAATGTATCTGGTACTGCACTGGTACTGGAATTAGCATTCGGTGCTAAGTCTACTGGTATTTTGGCTAACGTGACAAATAGGCAGTTTTTAAAAAGGTTTCAAATGTGCAAAATTGAATCAAGGTGACGCATACACTTTAACTAAAAGATATTAAAAGAAGCAGTCCATTTTCTGTGTTTTATATCCTATGTTACTGGTAGAGAATACAAAATGAGGAGTTACATTAATTGTGCTACAGAAGGTATTGCCAGTTACAATATGTAGGGAGAACAACAAGGTCACTAAGGGAGCACCTTAAAGAACATCTCAGTGACATTAGGAGTATGGAATTTAGATCTAATGTCTCTTCTCATTTTAAAGATTTACATTCAAACAGTGTGGATGCATTTACTGTACAAAGTTTAGAGCGCATTATGGTTTGAGTGAGAGGTGGATATTTAGATGCCACATTGATGGTGAGAGAACTATTATATTGGATATTGACTCTTGCTACTCTATACCCACAAGGTTTGAATGAAGAGTATGATGTAACGTTTCTTCGTATGATACATTGTGGCCTATGTATCCTCCAACACTCAATCATGTTTGATGATTGGATTGCGCAGATATCTCGAACGCTGATTGGTCCTTATTGATTTAAATAGTGTATATCGTCAACTTGTTTTGTTTGTTTTGATCATGAGGAAGCACCTACGTGGTGAGAAATACTTTGATCTTTCCTAACACCTGTAACTCATGTTCCCTGCTCTAAGTCTTACCTCCTTGGTCTTTCTATATACTGTGATAAGCAGGTATGTCTTTTTAACTTCAGAAGAATAAAGTTTTATTGTTTTTGTACAATATCTCATTGCTTGCTACCTTAAGGAATGTTAATTCACAGTGGTACAAACAAACTTTTGTTTTTCCTGGTTATACACATGGAAGGTTGAGAGATGTTCCGGTTTGCACACTTTCATACATCCTACCTGTTAAAAACCATTGATATTGCTTCCACCGAAGAATTACTGAATGGGATTATTCCCTTGATTATGTTTGTAAGTCATACACTTTGGAGCCACTGAAAATTTTCTGTTGCTAGCCAAGTCTTCCGTGATGGACCTATAGGTACTGATGGATATTTAAGAAGGGTGCCACATAGACTTCAAGTTCTTTCCACCTCACACTTTTTTCATCCAGAACTCGGGATCCAGATTGGGTGTGTATTCTCATAGATGCTGTCTCATTCCTGTTGAACAAACAGGTTTTTGTTCCAGTTCCTGTCCAAGAATGTTTTTTTTTTACTCCAGTCTTTTTGTGGTCTCCCATCCTTTTCTGGACTTAAAATGTGTCAGTCATTATTTGGAAGCCTTGTTTTTAAGCAGAGTTACCAGGAGAGTACCTAGTCTCTCTTGATCTCCAGGTAGCTTACTTCCACGTGCCGATTCATCTAGATAATTATCCTTTGCTTCATTTTTGAGTGCAGTCACTACCAATACGCTGCCCTTCCCTTTGGCCTAATGTCTGCTCCAAGGATCTTCAAGAAGATCATGGCAGCTTTGGCTGCTTATGGCCACTCCCAAGGGATTTCCTTAACCCCTTATTTAGACAACTTCTTGATCAAGGCTCCACTGAGGGCCATTCTGTTCTCACACATGCAAGAATGTGTTCGCAGAACACAGCATCCACATTCTGTTCAGAGATGTGTCCCAAGCACTGTTCTGGCCCTCAGCAATTATAAGGGACTACATGAGAATTTGGGATGTCTAGTGTCAACCCTGGAAGTGGTCCCTTATGCTCCATTTCACATGAGGGATCTTCAGCTGGACATCCTCAAGAGCTGGTGTAGACATTGTTGTCATCTGGCACACAGACCCAACATGGCGACCCTCTGTAATACCGGATTGGACCCTGGTCACCACAGATGCCAGCCTGAGAGGCTAGGGAGTGACTCTGGGTCCCCGAAAACTTCAAGGCTGCTGGACTGGGAAGAAGAGTCTCCTTTCAGTCAACATCCTGGAAATTAGAGCCATTCACTTGGCGCTTCTTCACTGGTCCCAGGTACTGATGGGAACTCCATTGAAGACTTTTTTCTTTTTAACCTCATCAACTATGTGAAAGTTATTAATTGACACCAATATATAAAAAACATTTTATTTGTAAAATAAGTTTAATTTAAAAATTCTTTACTATGATGTTCAATCATTCTATTTTTAAAGAGGACCTGTCACCTTTATTTTATCTTTTTTATGCGTACAGTATTTGAAAACGTAAAGGTATAGTAATACTTGAAAATGACTAATCCCTATTTTATAGCCCTTAAATAAAGAAGGAAAAATGCCACCAGTGGCATCTATCTAACCCTTATGGTTTGAGAGATAACCACTTACAAAGTTCCCCCCTGCCTGACGTCAGCGTTCTAGCTGACAGCAGGGAAATCCGCTACTGGGACCAGCCGGAGGCTCTGCAGCAGAGCCGAGATAGAGTTAATGAGAAATAAATCCTTCACTGAAAAGGTCTTCTACATGTGATTGGTTGGCAAGCACACGTTGAAGACCTTTTAAGTGAAGGATTTATTTTACATTAACACAATCTTGGCTCTGCTGCAGAGCCTCCGACGGTCCCGGGACCGGATTTCCCTGCTGTCACCTAGAACGCTGACGTCAGGCAGGGGGGAACTTTGTAAGCAGTTATCTCTCAAACCATAAGGGTTTGAGAGATGCCACTGGGGGCATTTTTCTTCTTTATTTAAGGGCTATAAAATAGTAATTAGTAAGTTTGAAGTATTACTATCCCTTTAATTAAAAACTACATGTGTGTAATGTTAACCAAAAATCCTTTAGATGTATAGCAAATATTCACATTTATTTTTGGAAAAGGTGAAAGTCTTCTGGTACAGTACAGATCTTCATTAGAATATGAAATGTTACTGAAAACCCTTTTTAGAGTAATAAATGTCAGTGAAAATGCTTCATTAGCACATGAAATGTATCTGGTACTGCACTGGTACTGGAATTAGCATTCGGTGCTAAGTCTACTGGTATTTTGGCTAACGTGACAAATAGGCAGTTTTTAAAAAGGTTTCAAATGTGCAAAATTGAATCAAGGTGACGCATACACTTTAACTAAAATATATTAAAAGAAGCTGTCCATTTTCTGTGTTGACTCTAGTTGCTAACTAAAACCTGAATTGTTGAAAGTGCCAATGTGTTTTTCACAAACCATGTTCTTTGCTAGGCTACTGAACTGGTCCAGCTGGGTCCAGCAGAACTCGTGTTTCTTTTAGAGGATCTGTCCCGGAAGATGGAGCACATTCTTACTTCAGCTACGAAGAGAGTCACATTTTTAAAGGTATTGTTGAACTAAAGAAATGTGAAAATATTTCCTATTTTGTTAAAGAAGAATCTAGCTTGCTTGTATGGATCTAAATTCTTACAATTATTTTGCTCATGTCAAGCAGATTTCTTTATGTTCAAGATTAAATGTGCAGTGTTTCATATAAAATGCATTAATCTCCATGTCCACTGCCCAAAGGTGAAGGGAACTAGAAACATAGGATTCTCTCAACTGCGTCAGAAGACTTCTCAGGAAGTGGCCCAGGTCGTTATCCACCTATTGAACCCATTGTGCAACCATGTGGAAAATATGCACAACTACTTCCAGGTCAGCATGCAAAATGTCTGTGCTGTGTATATTTCTAGTTAGTGTTGTGCAGTTGCTGCTTTGCCCTCTTTCTCTATGTATTTAATAAACTCTTATGATAATGTTGACCTTATTAGGAGACTTATAACTTATCTGAGAAAGAATTGTGCAAGCTGCGTATTTTCTTGAAAAGTACCAGAATTATCTGGAGCAAGTTTAAGTAGACTTTAAAGGAACACTAAAATGTCCTAATAATAATACTCACGTACCTTGCAGTCATCAGGAAATGTTATTGGCCTCTGAATTTTGCCCTTGCTCCTTATAAGATATTCAAACCATTGTGCAAGAGTCAGTGCATGCCTACCCCATCTTTGGGGATTCCACTCTTCCATGGGATCAAAATCTGGTCCTTTGAGTACTTCAAACGGATGCTTTTAAATAATTGTCTTCTGTGTCCCATAGTTGCTTTACACACAAGATTGATTTTCTTCTAGAAATTGCATCCGATGTGTAGCCACACTACAGACTTTGTCTTTGTCTCTTTTTGATATTTCATGCAGATAAGGTGGATCTGTGGACTTGCTTTTAGATTCTTTTCAAGGTGGTTTCTGATTTTTCTATTAATCAGGAGATTGCTCTTCCTTCTCTTTGTCCTACTCTGTCAAATAGACTGGAACAGGACCTGCACTAAGTGGACATAGGTATCATAAATGCTATGTTCATTGCGCTGAACCTTTTTTTGGAACTCAGTCGCTTTTATTTATTTCTGAGGACCAGCATGCGAGCCAGTTGGCATCTAAGGAGAGAGCAGCCTCTTGTATCAAGGTGACCATTCACCAGGCCTATTTCATCAAGAAAAGGCTGTTATCTTTTAGTGTAACTGCTTTTCTCCACACAGAGAACTGAGCCTCGGCAGAGCATTTGGGCAAGCCAGCGACTTGGTTGTCACTTCCCAAATTTTGCTAAATATTAAAGAGGGAACATGCTGGTGTTGGCTGAAGCCAGGTTTGTGAGACAAGTCGTCCAGCTGGTGTGGTTTTTTCCCTCTTTCCTCTCTGGTAACTGCTCTTCCATTAGTTTTTTTGTGCCGTGTTTGACACCTGAGGTTTGTTTCTGTTGAGATTGGTTTTATTGTTGATAATGCTCCCCCATACTTGGAGTTCTGGTTGGGATAGCTTTAGTATACCCCATTTTTCCTGTATTCCACAGTGGATTTTTGTATACTTAACGATAAATCATTTTCTGTTATGTCTAATGGGGTAAATTTTCCCCTCCTCTAGAGAGCTGGATAAATCAAAAAGGCAAGGCCTTTGAGGAGAAGACTCTCTTCTTTCCCTACAGATTTACCCCTGTCTCACAGTTTCAAGTGATTTACCCTCAGGAAATGGGCAAGCTGGCACTGTTCTCTTAGAATTTAGTCTTTTTTATTTTTTTACTTTGTTGCTTATTTGATTGCCCAGTTCACAGATATATTTCTGGACTATTTCCCTGTCAAGGTTGACAAGTCTAAACCTCATTATTGAACTTCTGAGGTTCCGTATTGACATAATGGGAGTTTGAAGACATAAGATTGATAAGTAAACCCTTTGAGTTCTGTGGTCCTTACTTGTGCATGGTCTTATTTGAAGAAAAAGAACCAGAAGGGGTGCAATACCAAATTCTAAAATAGAACTGTCCCCAATAAATGGAGCTAATACTCACAGTATGTAGAGCACCCGGTTGGATACACTTGCAACCGGTATAGCAAGCAGGGATTTAATATCCGCCCTGCTACGGATGTACTGATCTCTGGATAAAAGACTGGAACCAATAGATATCTTGTATAAAGTTTACTATTTAAATATAATTCCACAACTTTAAAAAGTACTAATTAAAATAAATAAGCCCCAACACTAAACGCATTTTGAAGCACTGCTTCTTCGTCAGTAGCAAAAAACAAGTTTGGGCTCAAATTAGTCTATTATTATGCTTAATACCACATAATATAATATTCATCCACACTTACCCAGCTATCCAGGTTCCCCTTATAATCCCTTCTCTGGCGTCCCAAATCTTTTGGCGCCATGTACTAAGTCACGTGGAGGAAATAACACCCGCATATCGTTTTCAACAAAGGAATGCAAACCAGAAGTAGAAAAGAGTTCACGTCACAATGACAGAACATCCCAACACACTGGGAAGCGCTCCAAATCTGGAACGCAAGCCAAATTAAGTGCACCGTGTACATTGCCATGGTCATATTTGGCACCCTCTATAAAGTGGTGAGATTACCGGTCTAGCACTCAATACTTTATATCTCATATGTTTTTTCATGGTTTCTGTGCTTACGAAGGTGGCTACGTTTAGTGATGTGGGTTTGCAACCTTTTCTGCAGTGTTTTTTTTTGTTTTGTTTTTTTTTTAGCTTTACTCTATTATCATTTTCTGGTAATTCAATATATATTAATGCAATGTTTAGCATTATTTCTAATTTCTTTTAGTTTTTTCATTTTTGGTTTGTGGCATCTTCGTTAGCTCAAAATGAATAGCTGGCCATGCTCCATCTCATCTTGTCACAGTACCTACCTTAGTCCAGGAGTGGCGCTCCGGCGTCACTACATGCGTCTCGCCGTGCCTGCGGCCGGACCACGTCTGGTGCCTCCCGCAGCCCCGGCCGGGTGCTCTTCCCAAGAGGTGTGGATGTTCGTGATGATGCCAGTCATGACATGTTCATTCCACTGCGTCATATGCAGGCGCACATCAGTTTGATTGACACTAGTGCTCCTTATACCTGGGGTTACCTGAGACTCCTCCTTGCTACTTCCTGGGTGGATTTAAAAGGGCGAAAGACAGTCAGTCCAGTTATCCTTACATTGGTGTCTGTTGCAGTTGTTTATTTCTTTGGACCTCTCCGTGTATGACCTCGGCTTGTCTGACCATCCATCCTGGTGCCGACCTGTGGCTCTGTCTAACTATTGTTCCTGCATTATCCTTTGGCATAATAGACGCCCAATCTGGTGCAGACCTGTGGCTCTGGCGGACTACCCTCTCTGTGTATGACCTAGGCTTGTCTGACCATCCATCCTGATGCTGACCTGTGGCTCTGTCTGACTATTCTTCCTGCATTATCCTTTTGTATAGTAGACACCCAATCTGGTGCAGACCTGTGGCTTTGTTGGACATCTCACTCTGGTATTGACCCCCTGGCTAGTCCAACTATCGGCTCTGGCCAAACATCCGCTCTGTTTCTTCCCAGGTGGTCTCTACCCGATATACTGACTGCAGGTGTGAGTCAGTAAGAGTCTTCCTTGTCCTTATAGTGTAGGAGTACTCTGTTGCCATGCTCTTGTGGTTGTCTTACTCGCTACTCAGAGACTACCATTGGCAGTCTGCCTAGTCTCTTGCAGAGAGGTTCCCCAAGCAGCCTCCTATTTCTGGTAGGAAGCGCTGGCTTCTTCTGGTACCATCTCCTCCTGGTTGTTATTTTTATTCTCTATTATCTATTTTTATTATCTATTATATATTACCAGTCAATAAAGGTGATTTTACTATTACAGTACTGACTCCTGGTGTATTTCTTGAATCCGTGACACATGTTCAGTATGGGGATAGTGTTCAGATAACTTTCACAGTTTTAAAATTGTTGGAGAGCCACCTTTTGCTTAGTGTGTGCAATTAAATATTTACTGTGTTTTTTTTTGCTGATTATAGGGTGGTGCTTTGGCAGCCATCATAATACTCCCATTTCATTGGCAACTTTCCATTTTAACCCTTTTGTTGTCTGGTAACTACCTTTTTGGTTATCTCTGTGTTTTATCATCCTTCCCTACTACTTTGGACTACTTTGTTTGACTTTAGAATGTTTTTCTCTGAACATGTCTGATCCAAAGGGACACATGGGGAAAGCCAAACATAAGGATGCAGAAACACATTAACCTATCTAGCACTCGGTTCCTCATGCCAAACTGGGCTTCCTCGGGAATACTGGTACCCTATGTTCCTCTTGGACTGTGGCCACTACTACTTCGCCAGGTCCCTCCATGGAGGAACAAGAGCCAGTTTGGGTCATCAGAAATAATTTCTCCATTTCCAACAGCACAGTACCCTTAATACTATATTCTGCCTTTGGAGCTTCCACACTCTTGTTTGTTCTTTAAGTTTACCTATATCATTTGCCATTTGACTTATTCCACCAGCAATGTCTACATTGTTGCAGATTTTTGTATCAGGCCACAGGGGAACCAGGTGTACATAGATGCTGTGGGTTCCATGCCCAGGTACAAGCCTTCAAATTCCAATTTTGCAGGGTCATGCCAGGCAAGGAGAGAGGTCAGCCTTTGTGGGTCAGACCTGTATGTACAGCCACTTCAGGATAGCCTTTAGAAGTGGCGAGATAGCACTTAGAGTATCAATCCCCAAGAAAGCAGACAAGACTCTTCTCCCAAATGGTGAATTGGTTTATTGGCTTTCAGCAGGGGATTTATACACACATAGGGACAGCAACCTGAGCACAGTTAAAAGGACCAATTTGAGAGTGATTAGATTACATTTCAGTTTTTCAAAGGTAGTGGTGCCACAGTGTCTGGTTCAAGATGACTGAACAGTGACAATTGTTATACATCAGCATCTCTGCCTGGACCAGAGTTTTCAGCTGCCAGTGAAAGATGAGGGTCAGTAAGTGACTGTCAAGTTTGTGACTGCTGTGACCCATAGTCAAGGCCCCAAATCATTGCCCAGATGTTTATCTGCAGGAATTCCTTGAAGGATGCTGACCTCTTTGTAACCTCTTCCAGCCCCCCAGTCTAGCGCATCCTGAGCTACTAGGATGGTGTGCTGGTTATCTCCGGCAACAATGTCTGTCCTCCTGTGGAACCACGGATTCCTTATTAACCAATTCTGGTTTTACAAGATCATGGAAAGGTACAGAGTCATAGAATCCTTCAGCAGGTTGCTTGTCCACAGTGACTGGCTGGATACATCATTGGCAGTTATCCCCAAGAGGAAAGTGTACTGTCTGGCCAGTAATAGATCAAGGGTAGCTCTTAAGCTCAGGTGAGGATCTCCTTTATTCACCCCTAACATTACTGGAAGACTCATTCCAATTATCCACAAACTCCACCCTGATGGGAGGCATGGAGGAGTGGTTTGCTGGATCTGATGGTTGCATGAGGAGAGTCTCTTTGAATGTGCCCGTGGTGTTGCCATTTGAAGCAGCGCCTCTAATAGCTCTCACCCCTTCCTTGGAATTAAGTTATTGAAAGAGACTGAGCCTGTGGAATATGTTTGATGACAGGGTGCAGGTTGTATGTAGGAAGCTGGCTTTTGTATTTGGCAACAGAGGATAGACCATGTAACAAAAATCTCTCGGCCAGTTTTGCTGCATCAGTGTGAGTGATAGGACTACAGTCCATTGCTCACCCTTGAATCTCAGCTGGGCATTTGTTATAGAGTTGTTCCAGTAACATAAACTGGAGTCCATCCTCTACTGTCCTGGCTGCCTGACCATCCCACCATCCTCGGCAATCTTGATTCAGTCTGCTGGCCCATTCCATAAAGGGGATGCTGATGCTTCTGGTACCACCTGCGATAAGCCTCAGGTGTCACAGCATATTGCCAGCAGGACCTGCTTAACCTCCTCATAGTCTTCACAGTCATCTTTGGGAATGGCTCTGTAGACTTTGCTGCTAGGCCAATCAGTTGTCCTACAAGATTTTTAACCCAATCACTTAATTCTGTGTGATAGAGTTCATATTGTTGCTCAATATCTTGAAGATATCCATAAATATCACCCTCAGCCTTCTTTTTAAAACTGTGGAATTTTAGACTTGGGTTTGAAGACAAACTGCTCCCAGGCCTTTTTCCTCTTCACCCAGTTAGCTTCTTGATCTATATCCTCTTGAACTTGCTTCATGATTCTCAACATGACTTCCAGGGGCACATCTGGACCACAAAACTGGAGGCACACCTGCTCCCTGACTGCAGACTGCTCCCTACTGATTACCTACACTGCCGATGGGAGATAGATTCTCCAGGGTATATACCTGCAGGGATAGCTTCCTCCATTTTACACAGTTCCTCAATCTCAGTCTTTCGTAGTCTGTTTACATCAAGCCCTTTTTCTATGGCTAATTCTTGAAGAATAGGAAGTGTGTTCTCCTTATATGGCTCAGCCTATGAATTTGTGGTTTGTTCGCCTCAAAATCTCTCTTCTGCTGTGAAGCTGTCCAGGTGGTGGTTTGGACCTGATGCAATCCCATTGCCACCACCGGTTTGTCTTGAAAGAAGACCACAGGTGAACTTGATATATAGATGCTGCAGGTTCCAGGCCCAGGTACAAGCCTTGAAATGCCACTTTTACTGGGTTGCCCCAGTCAAGGAGAGTGTCAGCCTTTTTGTTTGGCAGATCTATAGGTACAACCTCTTCAGGTTAGCCTTAAGAAGTAGGGCGCAGGAAAGTCTCCTCTTCAAAAGGGTGAACCGACTTATTGAGTTTCACCATGGGTTTATACACACATTGGGACTGCAACCTGAGCACAGATAAAATGACCAGTCAGGGAGTGATTTAATTACAAGTCAGTCTTTCAAAGGTAGTGGTGCCACAGTGTCTGGTTCAAGATGACTTATCAATGACAAAGGTTTGATACCATACCTAAATTAAATTAGGCATCTTCAACGTCCTGATTAAACAACTGAATTGTTAAATAGATTATTATTTTTAATGTAAAGCTTGTTAGAGCAGAACCTTACAATCACAAAATGAATAGAATGTGTCCATGTTGCAACAGGCATACCTTACCTGAAGACCTTTTCTAATAACATTAATAAAAATATTAAAAATAATGTGTCCCAGTACACATCCATAAGGGAATATTCCTCTGATTATTCTCCATTAACTACAACTGTGTTTCCTGTCAGTCAGCCATTGCATTATCCATTAACTATTTTTACATCCAGACACAAACACTGCAATTTATTAATGGGCCTTTTATTAGGGAGAGTCTCAAATGCCTTGCTGAAATCTAGATAAGCTATATTTATTGTTTCCCCATGTCTATTATTTTGGTTAGCTAGTCAAATAATCTGAGGTTAGTTTGACAAGATCTCCCAGCTGTAAACCCGTGTGGTTTAGGATCTTTCAAGCCTTTAAAATTCAGATATTTAACAATTTTTTCCTTTAACATGGTTTCCATTAATTTCCCTCTACTGACTGTCAATTTTTCTGTTCACTTTGAAGTACAAATCTGGACTAAAGAAACCTGGAGCAGTCATTCTGCTTCACAGGCGGCAGCATATTATGTAAGAATGGTAAGAGAGAGCCCTAGAATGCTTGTTATTGACCAAGAGCCGGCATTGGGTTGAAATCCTGATGACCTCAGGGGCCATAATTCTATCTTCCATTGAGGGGGTTCTCCGTTCCTGGAAGCCCTTACCTACCATTAAGCAGGTTGAGCCTGACTTTAGGGGTCATTCTCAGGTTATTGGGGCTTCTTCTGAGAAAGAATTGGATTCAGAAGATGAAGAGGATATGGACTCTTTTTTCTCCTTTGGGGATACCCATGAGGCTGACCCTATCCCCTGCTGTAGAGGGGCTCATCATTGCGGTTCAGAAGACCCATCAGGTCTCCGAGGCCTCTGACGGGGGGGTTATACTTCAAAATATTTTCCAGAGGTGAAAGAATGTCTCCTTTATCTTCCCTCCCAATTACAACCTACTGAGGCAGTGCTGAGGCCTATTTTTGCCTCTGCGTGCATCAACAGAGCTATTGTTGTGTGGGCAGACTAGCTTTCTGATGCAGTGCATTTTGACACTTCTAGAAGGACATTCTTATCATGTTTACTAATATTATGGAAGCTAATACCTATATTACCTTTTTTGATATGTCTAGGTTTTCAGGCAAATCCTCAGCCTTCTCTGTTGCTACACGGCACACCTTGTGGATCAAGATCTGGTCTGCTGACCAATCTTCCAAGAATTCACTGGTTTCCTTGCCACTTCAGGGTAAAACCTTATGTGGTTCTAACCTGAAGCAGATAATTAGTGAAACCACTATGGAAAATGTTTGCTTTCATCTCAAATATCCACAAAATGGTCCTTTCCGGCAAGAAAGACACATGGTGAAGAGGGTTCAAATATCTCAGGTATCCCAAACGCGCCCCACGTCAAAGCCCAGACAGGCTTGGCAGAGCACGAAATCTTCTACAAAGTCTGTCTGACAAGCCAACCACCGCGTGACTCACAGAATCCTGGCCCTTGTTGCCAGTAGGGAATAGTCTCCACCTTTTTCAAGACACCTGGGCATTCTTTGTGACGGACCAATGAGTTTTTGAGGGTGTTTTGGAATGGTACCAAAAAGATTTCAAGTCCCTTCCTCCTTATCGCTGCTTTTTGTCAAAAGTTCCATGGGACCCAGGCTCTACTGCACTGGTCCCAGGTTCTTTCAGGCACTCCAGTAAAGGTTCAGTGGGTCATTTAAATGGCAGTGGCTTACATCAACAACAAGGGAGAAACCAGAGCAAGACAGCATTGATGGAGGTGAAGGAGTTTTTTCACTGGGTGAAGACTCACGTGCCAGCCATTTCAGAGGTCCAGATCCCAGGAGTTGAAAATGTGGTTGCAGACTTCTCATCCGTTAAGAAATAGATCCAGGAAACTGGGAGCTGCATCAGGAAGTGTTCTACTAGATAGTTTAAAGCTGGGGCATCACAGCAATAGATCTAATGGCGTCTTGCGAGCATAGGAGGGTTCCCATTTTCTGCACGTGGATGAGGAATCCCCTGGCCTTTGCGATGGATGCAACGTCCATCACATGTAACTTCCATCTGTCATATGTGTTTCCTAGTATTCTTTTACTTCCTAAGGTAATTCAGGAGATCCGTATGGAGAAGGCTGTAGTCATGATCGCTCCATTCTGGCCCTGGTGGGTCTGGTTTGTGGATGTTCTCAACCTGTCCATTCAAGAGCCGCTCCGTCTTCCTCCAAGACCAGATCTCCTCCAGGGTCCCATATGGTACGAGGATGTGGAGAGACTTGCTTTTATGGCATGGCTCTTGAAACCACCATTACAAGAAGAAAGAGATTCTCCATTGTGGACATTTCTGCTATGGTCCATACCAGGAAATCTGCTTCCTCAAAGGCATACTGTAATGTTTGGTCTATTTTCCACCAGTGGTGTGCTGACAAGTTTCAAAGCTTTATTGAAGTATTACACGTTACATATATACGTAAACTGTATAAGAAATCTTAGATACACATATTTCTCTACTCGTTATGTAACAGTACATCTCTACATATCCATATTAAATAAACTGCCTAATCTATAAGATTGCCATAGAAAGGACATCTATGACAATGTGATTGTAGTCTAAGAGGAATAAGCCAGTGTATACTGGTACCATGGTCCATAGCTAGATGAAAGATTAAAGACTACACGGATAGATGAGAAATAAGGGGCATTCAGGACAAGAAGAAAAAGAAGTAGCCAAGAAAAGGATAGAGCTGTTCTGAAAAGCTGTAAACAATAGTAGAAGCTGAAGATACACATTTTTTCAACTTGGTACGTAACCGCGCAGCTCCACCTAACCGTATTATCAGACTTTATATTCACTAAAGTTACCATATCAACGACCTCATGAAACTAAGAATGTAAGCTGAAGGTTGCAAGGCCCGGATACATTAATGACGTAGACATACAGAGCCGGCAGACAGAAGAGGAAATTAGGAACAGCCCAAGAAAAGAAGAAATAAGGGACAGGCAAGAAAAGCTGAGAAGAACTAAGAAAGATAGCGCGATACAGAATCTGCTAGGAAGAAGAAGATAGAAAAGGAGAGGGTAAATAAAACGTGAACAGAGAAAGCAGGCCAAAATGACCTGGGCCCCTGTGGAACAAGCACGTAGTGGCCAAAGGCCCGGCGGGGGAAATGTATCATCATAGTAAAAGATGGGCACAGTATGAGACCTTCGGCCCCAATCATACTCGCTGGGAGTGTATAAAAAGATGAGGACCACAGGTAAAAAAGATTACATATACATTATTCTGACATGTATTAGGTGACAAGTGAATTTGGATCCTGGTAGCCATACACTCTATCTAGTTGTATGCTAATAATGAAAACTTGAGTGCTGCAACTAGCTCCCAAAATGCAATGTCGTATTTTCTAAAGCTAACACTTGTAGCAAAACATTAAATCTGTACTTTTCTAAAATCTATCAAGGAAGAGAGGGATAATTTTGCATATTCAAGAAGAAAAAGGCAGCCCAGCAATAAATAAAATATACTTATTCTACTAAAACACGTGAACATGTTCAACATATTATAAGAGTAGTATTTGTGAAATAAATCTTAAAATGAAATATAAATACATAAAAAGTTAAATTATACTTTGTTTAATATTTGCTGAGTTGTGTCTTTTAAATCTGGAATGAGTTCACATTGTTTAAGCTACAGATTGCATATTTAAATTCTGACTTTCAGTTTTTTTATCCTTGTTTGCGGGAACATTTTTTATTATTGTTAACAATTTGGCATATACATATCAAGCCTATTCTGTAAGTCAGGTTTTCTTGAGATCACACTTTCAAATGAGGTCACTAAAGCTGAATCTCATGTCCTTATTAGGCACTTATGGCTGAGAACCATGGTGTAGTGGATGCCCTAGGTGTTGATATAAAGGAACATCAATGCATGTCATCCTGTTACCAGTTATTGCTACAAGTTTTTCATACACTCTTCTCTTGGTAAGTTCCCTTATTTACAGTGTTTATCTTTCTGTATAGATAAGTATTTTTAAACTAGCAGTCTTCTTTTAAAGGGATAGTAATACTTCGTTTTAACTTTATTTTATTTTGTAGGCATTAAAAAAACATGAAGAATGATATAAGTCTTATCTCTCAAACCTTTATGGTTTATGAGATATTCACAAGCAAAGTTCCCCTCCCCGCCCCTTTTACCTAGTGTAAACAATCTCTTCTCAGATGTGAGTCTGGTTGTATGACAGGACAGATAACAGAAGGGGACAATTTTCTTTGTATGAAAACAATGAAAGGCCTTCCCCCCTTGACAATTTTTTCAGCTTTTTCCATTATCTTAATTGAAGATTGTCCCTCTCTGCAGTCTACCTGGGCACCTCCCTTCTGATCTGGTTGAACAGGGGGGGATACTTTGTTTGTGAATATCTCTTAAACCATAAAGGTTTCAGAGATAAGACTTATATCATTCTTCATGTTTTTTTAATGCCTACAAAATAAAATAAAGTTAAAATGAAGTATTACTATCCCTTTAATTTTAATTGAAGATTATTTCTTATACTTTTTTTGACCACCAAATTGGATAGATGTGAAAGGGAGTGAAAGGAATGGTATGGTATAGGAATATAACTGCATGGATCAAAAAAATAGGAGTAAAATGGGCTTGTTAGAGTTCAAAAATCTGTTGTGTATGTCAGTGGAGGAGTGGAAAGATTAGATTTAGATGGTGCATAAGAATAGGAAAATATATTTAAAGAAGGATGAGGCTGGTACTGAAAGTGAATGTAGACAGGTAATCTGGTTAAGTATTGCTAAAGAGCTAATGTGTGATTTGATAAGGTTGAAGACTTAATGATAAACTGAGAAAAAATATTTGAGGGAGATTGGGAGCAGGAATGTTAAGATGGTGATAGGTAGAGGGAAAGAAAATTGCAATCGATTGAAAGCAGCACTAAGGTATGGGTAGAGGCAGAGAAGAGTATGGTAAAGATGGATGAGTGAGAAGAGGTATTCCATGTATTATGAGAGGAGGTGGGTGCAATTAGGGGATAAAAGAAGTGACGATAAAAGAGGAGAGGGAAGAATGAGGAGAGCAATATATCATGGAAAGGGGGCTAGCAGTAGGTTTAGGAGAAAAAGTGAGTGTACATTTTTTTCAACTGAATTTTACTTTAAAATGTAACTGACACTTTGTAACAAAAGGTCATTTTGAAATAGCATTCTGAAGCATATATATTTGTTAGACATTTTGTATTTAAAAGATTTAGCATTATGTATTTGTCAGCTTAAATAAATGGGACAGTAATGGCAGGCATGCCATCCAGATACTAACATTTCACACTGCTTACCTTCCAACTGCCTCTGCCTGATGGCCAGATACTAGCTAATTTGCATAAATGATAAAACCAAATATTTCAGTTTGAAATAATAAAAAATGGTTAGCACGCATTTAGCAGTTTTTGAAAGCACTTTCAAAATCTATTTGTTACAAAGTGACAGTTCTTTTTTTTGCCCTGCTACACTCTAAAAGGCAGATATGAGATGATGAGCTGATATAACTGTGTATCAGGCTGGGGAAGCTGTTAGTGTTTCATGAGAGCTTCACCATTCGCTTCTTGTTACAGTGAAATAATGGAGAGCTTCATTTTGTCTTCTTCTAATTATATCACAATACCGTGCTGTAAATGACTGATCTTTTATGGGAAAATCTGTTTTCCTATGCTCCATACACAGAATGTCATTGCACATAATCCCTGCCTTTAGAACACAGTAAGTCAGGCAGAGTACCTGCATTTCAGTGTTTTCTTAATTATTTTAATAGAGCTGAAGTTGTTAATGCAGCCTTACTTGTGCCCATACTGAAAAACTGAATGCTAATACTGACAGTTGACATTTATCTTATGTTCAATATTAAATATAGGTAATATGGAATTGAGTCCCTCCTTCTGGAGGGCAGGGCACATTACAAAAGACAGAGTCTTTGGGATGGAGACTTCCTACTCTTCTTCCTCAGTTCATCAGGGGGTTATCCATGCTTGGAAGACCCTACCCACCTTCAAACAGGTTGAGCCTGTATTTAAGGGGCACAGTCAGGTTTTTGAGGTATCCTCTGAGGAAGAACTGGACTCAGTGGATGATGATGAGGACATGAACTGATCTGGTCCCTGCTGCTGAGGAGAACCTTCAGTTCTCTGACACCGCATTTGGGTGGTCTACCTCTCTGGACATTTTCCAGAGATGCAAGAAGGATCCCCCTGTTTTTTCCTCCAATATCACTCTTTATCAGATCCTTATGGATGAGTGGAAAACGCCTGATAAGAGACTTTCCCTTAATAACCGTTTGTCTAAGCTATACCCTTTTACTGCTGAGCCTGTGGTGCAGTGGGCTTCTTCCCTGCCATTAACACCCCTAGCTTTCATTTGGCTTAGAACACTGGTTTTGGTGGCTTCATCATAGAAGACAATGCCTACATTACTGAGGCTCTGTTTGATGCAGCCAGATTTTCAGAAAAATCCTCAGCATTTCTGTTTGCGTACACCTCACTGATTGGCTCAAGATTTGGTCTGCAGACCAATCCTCTAAGAAGTCACTGATGTCCTTGCTTTTTCAGGATAAGGTCCTCCTTGGGCCTGATCTGAAACATCATTAGTGATGCTACTGGTGGTAAGAGCATTCTGTTGCCCCAGAATTCCACCAAGCAGTACTTTCTTACAAGGATTATGTATGAATTTCATTCCCCCCACCAGTCGAGGCGCATAGGGCAAAAACCCCTGAGATCTCCCAACAGTGTCCCACCGCAAAGCCCAGACAGACCTGGCAGCGCAATTGATGAGCTGCAAAGTCTAAGTCTGACAAACCAACCTCCACATGACTTGCGGAATCCTGGTCTGTCATTGCCTATAAGGGGTCACCTCCATCTTTTTTTCAAGATGACAGGGCATCCTCTGTAACAGACCACTGAGTTTTTCAAATGGTACCACATGGATTTCAGATTCCTTAAAGTGCTGTGGAATGGCATGGCTTTTTCACGAAGCCGTTTCAACAGGTTCTATTGTCTCAGCCCAAGAGCGCTTTTCCTGTTTCTATTCCAACTTTTTTTGGTTCCCAAAAAGGACGACAACTGCCATCCTATCCTAGATGTGAAATGTCTTGAGTATCTAGCGTCCCAGGACCTACAGAATGCATATCTACACGTCACAATCCACCTGGACTGCCAACGCTACCTGTGGTTTGCTTTCAGCAGCATTCACTACCAGTTCACAGATTTGCTGTTTGCCTTGGCTACGGCACCCAGAATCTTCATAAAATCATGGTAGCCTTTGCGTGTACACCATTCGCAAGGCATTTCTTATAAGCCATATTTAGATGATCTCTTGCTCAAGGCTCCTTCAGAAGACCTCATGGCTCACCATATCCAAGGGTTTGCCAGTATTCTGATGCTTCATGACTGGATTCTCAATCTCAAGAAGTCTTCCCCCATCCTTTCCTAGGTATTGGTGTTCCTGGACATGAGATTCGACACCCTTCTGGAGAAGGTCTTTCTCACAGAGGAGAAGATTCATGTTCTGTTGTAGGACGTGTTTCAAGTGCTAGAGTGGCAGTCGGCCATGATTAGAAACTACATGAGAGTCCTGGTTTAGTTGATTTCTGCTCTAGCAGTAGTCCCCTACTCACAGTTCCACATGAGGTAACTACAGAGAGACATTCTCTGGATGTGGTCAAGGAATCCGTAGCATATCTCCCATCAGATGACCATTTCTGAAAGCTGCAGAAAATCTTCGGTGATGGCTTCACTGGCCACGCACGGTGAGAGGGAGACCTTTTGTGATTTCACAGTGAACCCTGGTGATGACGGGAGCCTGTCTTGAGGGGCTGAGGTATGATCGTGGCTCACTTAGATGCCCTGGGCAGGTGGAATGGGGAGGAGAGTCTGCTGTGCATCAACATTCTGGAGATCAGAGCAGTTCATCAGGTTCTCTTCCATTGATCCCAGGTACTCACAGTACTCCAGTGAGAGTTCAGTCTGAAAATTCCATGGTGGTGGCATACATCAAACGCCAAGGGGAAACCTGCAGAGAGATAGCATGGAAAGGTTAAAGATTTCCTCGCTTGGGCAGAACCTGTTCCAGCCACCTCATCAGTATGCATTCTAGGATTGGAAAACATTCTGGCAGACTTTTGCAATCATAAAGACATATATCCAGGAAACTGGGAGCTCCATCTGGAGGGATTCTATGAGATAGTTTGACACTGGGGGCTCCCAGATAGACCCAAAAGCAACCCGGAAGAAAAGGAAGGTTCTGACATTCTGTGCTCAAACAAGGGACTCTCTGGCCTTCACAATGGATGCCATGTCCATTCCATGGAGTTTTCACCTGTCCTATGTGTTTTCCCCTGATTCCTCCCAACCCCAGAGCAATCTGGAAGATCAGGGTGATGGTTATCCTAATCAGCCTATTCTGGCCCAGGAGGGCATGGTTTGAAGACCTACTCAGTCTGTCTTTTCTGGATTCGATATGCCTGCTGCCCAGACCAGATCTGTTGCTTCAGGGCCACTTGTGGTACGAGGACATGGAGAGACTGACCTTGATGGCATGGCCCTTGATACCACCATTCTGAAGGATTTTTCCAATGATGTTCTCTCCACCATGATCCAGGCTCGGAAGCCTCCTCTAAGGCATACCATAGGTCTGGTCTATTTTACACCAGTGGTGTGTGGACAAGAATATGTTCCCACAGGTCTTTGACCTTCCCATGGTGTTGTCCTTCTTTCAGAATGGAGTCATCAAAGGTCTTAGCTTGAGTTCCCTCAAGGTTCAGGTATCATCTCTATCTGTTGGTTTTCAGAGACGTATTGGTGTAATTCTGGAAGTGAAGACTTTTCTGCGGGGGGTGGCTCATGCTTTTCCCTCCTTTTGGGATCCCACACCCCTGTGGGATGTCAGTTTGCGTCCCTCAGAAGCCTCCCATTGAGCCTCTGGCCTCCATCTCCTTGCGTCAGCTGATACTGAAGATGGCTTTTTTTTGGCAGTTGTCTGGAGGGTAGCTGAGTTGCAAGATGTCATGCAAACCTCCATTCCTGGTTTTTCACTAGGATAAGGCAGTACTTCGTTTATTCCTAAAGTAGTCTCTGAATTTCACATGAATCAGGAGATAGTTGTGCTTTCGCTTTGTCTTTACCCCTCGTCCACTCATGAGAGGAATTTCCACATGTTTGACGACGGGCTCTGCCTTAAGTTTTAGGTGCCTCAAAATAATCATTTCCATAAGGCTAACTCTATTTTTTTTCCCATCCCTGAGGGTCCTAGGGTGGTTCAGGCTGCATCCGAGATAACTGTTGCCTCTTGGATTAAGAGAGTATGAGGTTAGGAAGAAACCAGTTCCCTTCAAGATCAAAGCACATTCCACCAAATCTGTGGGAGCTTCTTGGGCCTACAAGATCCAGGCCTTGGCTGAAAAGCTGCGCAAGGCAGAAACTTGGTCCTCTTTGAATACTTTCACCTAACAATACCGTTTCAATGTCTTGGCCTTGACTGAGACCACCTTTGGCCTGAAGGTCCTTCAGGCAGTCTTTCTTGTTTAGAGGTTCTCTCTTTTTTTTTTTTCTTTTCTTTACTGCCAGCTGTTTTTCAGCCCCATTGTCTCTTGTTTGGTGTACTGCGCTAGTTCTGTGTCCGTTGACATCTACGTTTAGTCACATCCAGATTAGTCCTAGTGAACTCTGGTACCATGGGGACATGTGAGGTCTTAGGGTGTTAGTCCTGGGAGATTTTATTTTCTTCTTACCTGCTTAGTTATTTTGCTGTGGCTATTGTCACGTGAAATCTGGGAAGATGGGAGGTTCAGGAAGAGGCGGGAGTCTCCACTCCCAAAGACCCTGTGTTTTGTGATGTGCCCTGCCCTCCAGGAGGTACTCAACCTCATGTTTCCTGTGTTCCATACGGACTAAAGAGTAATGGATTTAATAAGTAAGAACACTAAAATCATATTTGCTTTAGAAGGGAAATTAAGGTTACTTGTTGCAGGAGCCCTCATGCACCCTTGTATAATGCAGGGGTTAATGCAGAAATGTTCCCATTGTGAACAAATGTCTACCTGTCATTGACATTAGTCGCAGGTTACTGATACCAATAAACAGATAAATGAGCACTCTTACATTCACCTTGGCTTTTATTGTTTGTGATAAGTGTACAGAGATGTGTGTCTGACTATACCATTTCTGCTGTACAATTTTACCCATGGCATACACTCGATTTATTTGTAAATACATCAGATTTATGGACAAGATAATAGCACAGATGGAGAATAAAATTGTTTATGTAACTTTCCTTTATCTTTTTTAGGAATGGTTTTTCCCAGCATGAAAACCGCAAATTGTTGAAGTCAGGACTCTCTATATTGGCTGGCAGACTGAAGGAGACAGACACAGAATTTACCATAGATGAACTTGTCAGGTAGTTTTGTCCTACTAAAAGCTAAACAGACCTTTCAGCACCACATTTCAGAATGAGAGATCTAGTGCTTTGATTTCCGTACTGTATCTGTTTAGATTCAGTTACTCATTTGTACTCCATGTTTCTCCCCAGCCACAGTTTCAGCTATTTGCAGAATCTACACGGCAGTGTTCCCACCTGTTCCTCTGCACTGTGCCTCACTCAGCTGCTCATTGTTCTTGCAGAGAAAGCAAATGTCCCTCACTTCCAGGAGAAGATAGGTGCCCACTCTATTTTATAATTTCTTGTATTGTTCTTTCATCATTTTTACCTTATTCATTCTATTGCTTTATTTCCTTTATTGTTTCTCTCTCACTTTTACCATTTGCCCAACAATGCATTTGTTTTCTTTGACATAGCTTTACTGGTGAAGCAGTTTCTTTGCCAGTTGTGGATCCAACCAAATGGAGAGAGAGAGAAGGGAATCAGATACAATGAGAGCTTGCAAAACCTTCTATGGTAAGATGGGATTAAAAAAGTGAAACCCCTTTTGTACAACTGTCTCATTAAAAAAGTTTTAGTAATAGCAACATAAAATACAAACTGATTGAACCAATTGCAAACTTAATGGTGTTAATGATGGCAGCACGTAAGGTGTTAAATAATAATATCCCTTTGATAAACATGGTTTAACATCAACACTTGAATTTTAGCATATACCTTGATCACACTGATGATGTCCTGAAAGCCATTGAAGAAATATCTGGAGTAGGGGTACCAGAGTTAGTAAATGCTGCCAAGGATGGAGCATCAACTACCTATCCTACTCTTACCAGGTAACAACACCGAGACAGAAAATGAACAGAAATAAATGCATTCATAACCTAACTTACAACTGCACACACATATACGTTTGACTACTAACAAACATACACAGACTGTAACAACTCCCTCCACCAGCTTGTTGTATGATATACTCTAAATCTCTCCATATGAATATATATGTCTGGTAACAGTATCTATACTCTTCAGCAGGGGTTTCCAAACCTTTCCTCGTGTACCACTAACAGGCCATGTTTTTAGGATCACCCTCCTTGAACGCAAGTTAGTTTAATTAAAATGGTTGAATCCCTGTTTGACCAGTGATGGAAGCAGGGAAATTCTAAAAGCATGGCCTGTTCGTGATGCCTGAGAACAGGTTTGAGAATTTCCATAATCTAAAACAGTATATTAACTTTTGCAGTATGAGTTCCCTGGGATTTTTCCTCCCCTGATTCTCATTATTCGTCAAAATGAAAGCTAATTGGTGAAACAGGAGCACTGGCATTCTGTAAACAAATTAATATTTTGAATCAATAAGAAATATGGGGTTCTAGAGCCTCTAAATTTTAAAACAAAGAACACAAAACCGAAAATGAGCAGCAATTAATGTCAAACACTGACTAGCATACCTACAGTATATCAGTGGTTGCCAAACATATCTTCAGGGATCCCTGAGAGAGAGGTTAAATGTTTAAATATTTTATCAGTGTGCTTCTATGGAGACAGGAAAAATCTGCATTGGACGCAAAGTAAGGTGCTGATAATCACCCAGCTGTGCTGACCACGGGTGAGTTATAAGCTATGGAAACCCTGTTCCTACAGCTCTGAAGGGCAGTGGCAGTGGGTTAATGGGTCTTATATTGACCCTATAATGCCCCTTTAACTATAATAGCATTGTCACCTTGCGATAATAGATAAGAAAAGGTTAATTCTATTTGTTGACTTTGTTCCCTTGCAAGTCAAAATGCTATTCTGTGGCGTTTCCTTTTTTTCTTGTTTCCATATCAGGTACTAACTGTTAAGGAGAACTTCACCCTAAGAATAAGTGGCTCTTAATTTGCTTAAAAGATTGACTTTCCTAGGTATATATCCTTCAGCCAGCAGCCAGGTATATTTTTATACCAGTGTTTCTTAACAGTGCAGGTTTTCAGGATGTCTCTGCTTGTTGAGTAATCAGGGGATCAGTCATTGAGGTTGCTTAATCAGATATATCCTTAAAATTTGACTTGCTGATTTTCTCTAAGGAACAGAGCTTAGAATCTCTGATTTATTATATTTTTAGCTTGTCGTTTTCTTGTTTTGTTTTAATCTTTTGCAGTTCGTCAATTTTTTTGGATAAAATTAGATATCAAGGGTCCCTTACGATCCATTTGAGTCTTTTACAGCCTATTGTTTGCTGTGAGGTGTTGTGACCTATAGACAGACTTCAAATGATTACTATATACAAATATACCTGAGTGCTCTGTAAACCTAGGTAACTTAATGTTAAATACATTGAGAGCTGCTTATTTTTAGTTAACCTTTACAGTCTTTACCACATTGCTTTTTCAAAATATATATTCAATATAGTCAAATGATTGACTTTTGTGTGATGGCATTGTCTTATATTCACAGGAACACCTTTGTAGTGTTCTACCGAGTACTGATGGATAAGCTGGAGAAGTGTGTGAAGAACATCCCTAATGGAAGGAAGACAGACACTCATCAGGTACTGATAATGCTTTTGGTCTCCTCATGGGAGAATGTTCCTTGTTGCTATTGTAGAATACATGGCCCCACAAGTAGATACTATGATGTATCAACACATAAGTTTTTATCCTAGAGAACTATTTGGCAAGATTTCAGCCCTCAAACGTTGGTGCTGTTTTTTAGGATTAGTTAGTTATTACAGTGGGTGTCCGAGCTTCTCCTCCCACCCAAACCCGATATGTGGAATATTTACAGAATAATATTGAAGGGGCCACCAAGCAGTGGCAAACCTCTGTAAATATAATATAATTCCATATGGAAAACTGTGTATGTTTATCTGTAGTCCTGCCTTGTTCCAAAATTTGTTTTTACAGTACTCATAATCTGTGTACAGCAGTGAATTGTTTCTAGGTTGTGTGTAGATATGCTTCTTTATTTGTAGAATATATTTTTGGAGCAGTACATAAGCTTTTTGCAAAGCTTTTTCTTATGTGACGTTTAGTTTAAATTACAGATGTATTTTTGGTCTGGTTGCTGAACATTTTTACAGTTTCTCCTTGAAGGATCAGCACGGATTAATGCTATGTACGCACAGTTTCTGGTTTAGTATTTTGTCTGGGCTGGTGCTTAGAAAGAGATTAGCCTTTTAATTTCTTAAACTCTTAGAATGGGCTGCTACATATTTCCTAATTGGATTGTCATGGTGTAGCAAGGAACAGAAAGAAAATGTTAGATTGGCCTGATGAAAATTAACTTTATATATGTTTAATGTGCAACACAGGAACCATGGAGTAAAGCATAATCCTGCAGGAAGGCAGGGCGCTTGACTAACATAGCCGTGAGAGGCAGATACTCCCTCCTGAACCACTTTACCCCAGCCAGGACATTTTAAGTCACCTTGCATAGGTTGTAAGCAGGGCAAAGATTCTCTCTTAGTTTTCCATGTTTTTGTTTTATGCTGCTAAAAATGGGGCTGTGTAATCTCCCATTAGGTCGCCTCCATTGTCTGGTGGAAGATGGCTTGCATTATCACTTGTCTCCTCCTAACTTTCTTTGAGGCTTACTTGCTTGCTATATAGGAGTCTGTAGAGGGTGGCTTTTCTCCCTCACTCCTGTGTGACTTTCCACATCTTTTTATTAACTCATATACTTTTAGATATATTTTGCTTTTCTGGGTCGTGGTGCCTTTAAAACCAGGCTCGTTCCACTGCCATATTGGATGGAATGCTTATGTGGGACTTCTCTTGCCTCCATTTCTATTTGGAGGTGTAAATGGGGCTGTGGTGCGTTAACATTACACATTAACTACAAGACTTTTTTTTGCAGAAGAAGATGCCGTCCCATACTGATCCTCTTCCTTTTTGGAATTGATCTGTGTTCCTTGCTTGCCACCTTAACCCTTTACAATAGGATACAGTATTTTAGAGAGGTATTTTTTTCTACCTTTGCTATTTTACTTCATACTTTAAGGGGTTCTTGGCTGAGACATTGCCAAGACTAAGGCTGCTAAAGTTTTTGGGGTCTCCTTAACCCATTTAAACCATCTGTGCCCCCCCCCACCCCAAGAGGTGCTTGAGCCATCTTAGAGATGGTGATGCCCTGGTTCTGGGGATTCCTATTTTGAGGATGGGAAAGCTGATGTGGACAACCTGGATTTGTTCTTTTCTGTTGGGGATTCTTATGAGGACAACCCTGTTTTTTCTGCTGAGGGTCTTATTAGGACTCTTCTGCAGTCGCTTCAGGTGTCAAAGGTCTCAGGTTCTAGTTCTACTTCCCCTGCTGTTTTCAATGGATGCAAAAAGGATGTTGCAATGTTTCCTTCTTGCCATTCCTTAGATCAGGTACTCCAGGAGGAATGGAGGATGCCAGACAGGAAGCTGTTGCTTCCTCAACATGCCTCACTCCTGTACCTTATTCCTGCTGTTGCTTTAGCACAGTGGGGCTCCCCGTTTTATCCCCTTGCTAAGAATACAGCTTTTCCTCTGGAAGACACTGCGGCACTTAAGGTTCAGGCGGGTAAACAACTGAAATCTCTTTTGAAGATGAATTTTGCAGCCTCTGCTGCTGCTTTATACACTACTTTTGCTATTGTGTTGCTAACTAGGGCTATTTTTGTTGCCCATAGATTCACTGGAAAGACCTCCAGTTCTTTGTGGCTTAAGATTTGGTCAGCTGACCAGTCTTCCAAGAAGTCTTTGCTGTATTTTCTAGTGGTGGGAAGCAGCAGGTTGGCTCAGAATTGGAGAAGGTTATTAGCCATTTCACAGGAGGTGCTTTGTTGCCTCATATTATTCATAAACAGCCCTTTCTCTTAAATCCAGTATGGAACACAGATACCATGAGGCTAAGTCCCTCCTACAGGGCAGGGCACATAACAAGAGACAGGGTCCTTGGGCTGGAGACTCCCTCCACATCAAATACCCCCCACCCATTTCCCAGACTTCATATCCTGCAAAGCAGTTGAAGGTGCAGTTTCTGTTAGTTTTTATTAGGTTTTTATTAATTTTTCTTTAGCTATCATGCTGTATAGTTCCCCATTATGCAGGGTTCCCTGGAGTTGGATTGCCCAGTTCACCGGTGCATTGGGGACCTTTCTTTGCCTGTGGAGACTGACTTTATGAGAAGTCTGTTCTTCATGGCTGAATCTCTCTGAGATTCTTCCCTCTCCTATGATGATAGCCTAAAGAAATAACATTGGTCAATAACTCTTAGTGCCCTGGTCTACTGTATGTCCCATACTGAGCTATCCTACCTATGCTATTATTTGACACTCATCATTGCTCTGTTCTCTCAGATGGTCTTGTAGTAGTGATGGCTGCTGTCTGTTTCTGTTATTTCTTCTCCCCCATTACTAGGATTTTATTTTTTTTTCCGTCTTCAGGTTTTCCCTGGGGGAGGTGGGGGTTTGGTCGTTTCCTTTATTTTTTACTGGGGATCGATTTAATGCTGTAGCTCCTGTAAGAACAGAAGCCCTCCCCCAGCCCTCTTTACTCCATTGACCTGTATGGAAGAAACATCTTTGGGACATATCTCTGTAATCGTTTGAGCTGCAATGAACAGAGAGGGCTCTATCTCCTTGTCTCTTCATGCACTATCATCTGGTTCACTTTCTGAGTGTCCACAGAGCACTCTGCAGCCTGCGACCAGACTAATAGGCGCTGCTAGGCAGCAAGCAAGGAAGAAGACTACAGTTCCCATAATGCCCCGTTTCCGGGCTTTCTTCCGATTGGCGGACAGTCTTGTTGACAGCCATCTTACTTTTTATTGCTTGTCCTATGCAGAGGCTGACTCTCCTTGCTCTCCTTCTTTTTAGCCCTTTGCATACCAGTTAAGTGAACTTTCGTTATTCTGAGGACATTTAATCTCGGTTTCCTAGGTTTAGACACACTCTCAGGGACATGTCTGACACTAAGGGGCATATGGGGAAATCCACAGCTAAGGATTCATGGGCTTCTCTCACCCCCTTGTGCTATTTCCCCTACCAGCCCTCCAGCACTGAACAAGAGCCTGCATGTGCTAAAACACTACTTTCATCAGTGACACAAATCCCTTCTTCAGTTTAAGGGGTTCTCCATTCCTGGAAACCTCTGCCCACCTTCAAACAGGTTTGAAGGGACACACATAGGTTATTGGACCATCATCTGAGGAAGAACTGGACCCAGGGGATGATGAGGAGTATGAGGACATGGATTTTTCCTATTCTTATGTACATTCCTATGAGGCTGACCCGGTCCCCACTGCTGTGGGGTTCATTAAAGCAGTATTGGAGACACTTCAGGTCTCTGACACCACAGATGGGGGATCCTCCTCTCTGGACATTTGATCAGATCCTTATGGATGAATGGAAAACTCGTGATAACATACTCTTCCTTAACAAACTCTTCTCTAAGCTATACCCTTTTACTGCTAAGGCTTTGGCGCAATGGCTTCTCCCTGTGCCATTGACCCTTGTATCCCACACTTGGCAAAGAACACTGCCCTTTCCCTGGCAAATGCTGCAGAGCTCAGGTGAACAGATAGCTGAAGCTATGCTTGTTGACTTGCCCAAGGAAGTCTGATTGATTTTGGTAACCAGCATCATGGAAGCTAATGCCTACATTAACAGAAGAGCAGGAGGGGGAAGACAGCGCACCAGAGATCTCAGTGTAGTGGGTTAAAAGTAATGTAAATACTTGCAAAGAGAATATATATAATTTATTAAAACACATAAAATTAGGGATAATATAAATTCCTAAACCGTCTAAAAACGTATCTATATAGAAAGAAACTAAGTAGTAGGATACAATTCTAACATGGTAGGTAATAAAAAATATGATAAAAGAGCATATGTATCTACTCAGTGGATCAATATATAGAGAAGACTGGATACAATAAAGCCAATAACTAGTATACAAAGTATACAAGGCTAAAAAAATGGATGTAATGTATCCAAATAAAAAAATCTAGAATCTACTAGTACATCTAAAGGTATCGATCCCACCACTAGGGTGAGGATATTTCCAAATGTCAATTGATAGCGAAATCACAATAATAAGTGTAAGTTCTGTAAAGTCAGCCGGTAAAATAAAGCCGCTTACCGGAATGCTACTTGGTAATTGCTCGTCAAGTGGTCTCTAGTTGCACGCTGCAATCCACGGGACTTCTGAACCTTTGTGTAGGAACCTGGTCTGAGCCGATGTTGCTTTGCGATGCTAGGGACTCCCACTTGTATATTGCGCTCTGCGGCTGAATCTTTCGTCTAGATTCCGGTCTGGTTAGTGGCGGAATGGTGTTTAATGATAGTCCATCAAGTGGTCTCAAGTTGTACGCTGCAATCCTCGGAACTTCTGAACCTATATAGGTACCGATGTTGCTTTGCGATACTAGAGACTCCCACTAGTATATTGTAATCTGCGGCTGAATCTTCCGTCTAAATTCCGGTCTGATTAATGGCTGGTATATTCGGTACGAGCTGGATTAATGTAAATATAAATGGCTGCACATGGATGCCAATATAAGTTGATTATCCAGTTGTTTAATGTCAATAGTGTACATGGAAGCCAGTTCTTGGCCAAGAACTGGCTTCCATGTACACTATTGACATTAAACAACTGGATAATCAACTTATATTGGCATCCATGTGCAGCCATTTATATTTACATTAATCCAGCTCGTACCGAATATACCAGCCATTAATCAGACCGGAATTTAGACGGAAGATTCAGCCGCAGATTACAATATACTAGTGGGAGTCTCTAGTATCGCAAAGCAACATCGGTACCTATATAGGTTCAGAAGTTCCGAGGATTGCAGCGTACAACTTGAGACCACTTGATGGACTATCATTAAACACCATTCCGCCACTAACCAGACCGGAATCTAGACGAAAGATTCAGCCGCAGAGCGCAATATACAAGTGGGAGTCCCTAGCATCGCAAAGCAACATCGGCTCAGACCAGGTTCCTACACAAAGGTTCAGAAGTCCCGTGGATTGCAGCGTGCAACTAGAGACCACTTGACGAGCAATTACCAAGTAGCATTCCGGTAAGCGGCTTTATTTTACCGGCTGACTTTACAGAACTTACACTTATTATTGTGATTTCGCTATCAATTGACATTTGGAAATATCCTCACCCTAGTGGTGGGATCGATACCTTTAGATGTACTAGTAGATTCTAGATTTTTTTATTTGGATACATTACATCCATTTTTTTAGCCTTGTATACTTTGTATACTAGTTATTGGCTTTATTGTATCCAGTCTTCTCTATATATTGATCCACTGAGTAGATACATATGCTCTTTTATCATATTTTTTATTACCTACCATGTTAGAATTGTATCCTACTACTTAGTTTCTTTCTATATAGATACGTTTTTAGACGGTTTAGGAATTTATATTATCCCTAATTTTATGTGTTTTAATAAATTATATATATTCTCTTTGCAAGTATTTACATTACTTTTAACCCACTACACTGAGATCTCTGGTGCGCTGTCTTCCCCCTCCTGCTCTTCTGTTACATGTATACGCTCGAGACGACTCCGAGCAACTATTTGACGGCAGCACAGAGATTACAATAACATTTAGGCTTAGTCCGCTTCTTCGGATCAACTTACTCAGAAGTGACAGACTCAATCACTTTCCCCTAGGATTCTATTTATACAGAGTCCCCGCTACTTATACCCTTGCTATACGGCAGGGACACGCATCCGTGATTGATACACTTGTGTTCGAATATATTGGTAGATACATTAGGTCACCAATCATTCGGCATTTAAGCTTATATAATTTACATTTTACCTAGTTAGTGTCAAGTGAGCGCTATTAAGTACATTTATTCTATTAATGCCTACATTAAGGAGGCATTGTTTAATACCTTTAGATTTTCTGCCAAATTCTCAGTTTTTTCTGTTTCTGCACGCCACACTTTGTGGCTCAAGATTTGGTCTATGGAGAAATCTTCAAAGAAGTCACTGATGTCCTTGCCTTTTCAGGACAAAGTCTTTTTTGGGCCAGACCTGAAACATAAATAATTATTGGTGCCACTGATGGTAAGAGTACTTTGTTGCCTCAACTTTCCACCAAGCCTTCCTTTCTTGCGAGGAACACACATGGATGTCATTCTCCCTGCCACTCCGGGGCACAGAGGGATCAAACCCCCTCAGATCTCTCAACAGCTCACTGCCACAAAGCCCAGGCAGACTTGGCAGCCCAAGCGATCAGCTTCAAAAGTCTGGCAAACCTACCTCCACGACTTGCTGAGTCTCTTTCCTTCATTGGCTGTTGTGGGCTGTCTCTGCCTTTTTTCAGATGCCTCGGCATTCTCTGTGACAGACCAGTGGGCTTTCAGGTGGTATCAGAAGGGTACCTCATAGATTTCGGATCCCTTCCTCCATATCACTTTTTCTCCTCAAAGGTTTCAAGGAATACAGAAAAAGCAAAGCTGTTCCACTAAGCCATTGTCACTCTGCTGGAAAAACAGTTCTAGTTCTGGTCCCAGTGCAAGAGTACTTTTCTGGTTACTATTTCAACCTTTTTGTGGTTCTCAAAAAGTATGGCTGTCCTATTCTGGACCTCATTCTCCGTTCCTTTTCAGAGCTGAATTGCTGTCATCCCGGGCATGAAATCTTTCTACAGGGGGTGACTCACAGCTTTCCCTCTTTTAGGGATACCACACCTCCATGGGTTCTCAATCTAATCTGGGTGTTCTGCAGAGGCCTACTTTTGAGCCTCTACCTTCCATTTCTTTGCATCAGCTAACACTGAAGATGGCTTTTCTCTTGGCATTTGTCTTTGTTAGGAGGTTAGCTAAGCTGCAATCTCTGTTTTGCATACCTCCATTTCTGTTTTTTCTCCAGGATAAGGCAGTATGTCGTACTTGTCAGGAGTTTATTCCTAATGTAGTCTCTGAGTTTCACCTAAATCCTGCATCCTCTCAGGACAGAAATCTCCATCTGTTGGACGTTGTGCTTTGTCTTAACTTTTATGTGACCGCTCTAAGCCTTTTTTTAAGGCTAACTCTGTTTGTCATCCCTGAAGGTCCTAAGGCAGGTCAGACTGCTTCCAAGGTGACCATTGGCTCTTGGATCAAGTCTACCCTATGCCAGGCGAATGAGATTAGGAACACATTGGTTCCCTTTAAGATCATGACATATTCCACCAGGTCTGTGGCGCTTCTTGGGCCTGCAGGAACCAGGTCTTTGCTGAACAGCTGTGCAAGCCTGCAACTTGGTCCTCCTTGCATACTTTCACCAAACACTACTGCATCAAAGTCTTGGACTCGGCCAAGGCAAGCTTTGAAAGAAAGTCCTTCAGGTAATTTTGCCTGTTTAGGGATCTCTTTTTTTTCCTTCTCTACTGTGTGTTGTTGTTCAGTACTTTTTGAGCCCTGTCTTGTCTGGTGGGATGTTCTAGTTCGGTGTTTATTTACACCTATGGTTATTCAGATCCCAGGGAACTCTGGTATCATGGGGACGTGTGAGCAGTCTTTTCTCCTTGACTTCCCCAGGGATCTTGGGATGCTTTGGTATATCCCCATGATACCTGTGTTGCATATTGGACGTAAGAGAAAAATAGAATTTGTGTTCTTACCTGTTAAATCCTTTTCTTTTTTAGTCCATATGGAACAAAGGTTTCCCAGCTAAAGAAAAACCTCACTTGTGTTGCTTTCCTGGGAAAAGAGGTCCTTTTTAGGGTCTTAGTACTGGGAGATTTTATTTTCTTCTTACCAGCTTATTTCTTTTATTGTGGCTTTTTGTCACATGAATTTTGGGAAATGGGGGGTTTGAGCTGGAGGAAGAGGAGGGAGTCCGCACCCTAAAAACTCTGTCTTTTTTGATATTCCCTGCCCTCCAGGAGAAGGGACTCAACCCCATGGTACATGTATTCCATATGCACTAAAGATAAATGATTTAACAGGTAAGAACACTAAAATCCTATTTTCTCTGTCGTCCAATACAGTTACTGGTAACTTTGGGTAGGTGATCAGCCCCTTTAATAGGCAGGAACAATTCTTAGAAGTGATTGCTGGGTGGAGCCTACCTCCTCTCCTTAGCTTGCAGGTAGCCAATACCCAACCAGTAAGATTTGTTCCTTGGTCAAGACACAAGCAAGAGAACAGTTCTGCTATAGTTTTATCTTTTTTTTATTATTTTTCTGTTAGATATGGAATACCACCATTAGGCAGATTACCATCACTGCCACGTGTCCTGAGGCTACGCTGGACATAAAGGACACCTATCTGCAGCATTTCCTGCAGCTTGCATTCCAAGACCACCATTTTCAGTTTCCTGCCCTTCCCTTTGAGCTGACCTCTGCTCTGCAGGTTTTTACAAAGATAATGACAGCTGTGGCTCCTCACATCCTCTTGACTCCCTATTTGGACAACCTTCAAAGGAGACTCTGCACCTTCAGACTTACATGTCCATTGTGGGGCAACACAGTTCGGTTCTCAGTTTCAAGAAATATTCTCTGGTTCTGTCCTGGGTCCTTCCTCAGTATGTGATAGCTCTGCACGTTAAGACAGTATCTCTAAAATTGATCTCCAGGACACCTATCTTTATGTCCCAATTCATCTAAACCATTAGCTCTTTCTATGCTTTCCTTTCGAGAATACTCCTTACCAGTTTGCCCCTCTCCTCTTAGGAATAGCATCTGATCCAAGGATCTTATGAAGATCATGGCTACTTTGGCAGCCCACGTCCATGCTCAAGGGATATACTTGACTCCTTACTTAGACAACCTACTCAAAGCTCCTTTGGAAGTTGTTCTCAGCTCACAGATTCAGGACTGTGTGTGACAGATATCAAGGAACGGACAGGAGACAGTACAGATAATGAAACACCACCTTTATTGAGCAATATAATATAAAACATAATAATAACAGAAGAGAGCAGAGTGTAACTCAAGAAGCCAGCGGTTCCTGCCAGCAATAGGAGGCTGCTTCAGAGTAGTCCCCTCTACTAGATACTGGGCACACCTCCTCTGGTAGTCTCTGTAGTAAGCGAGTAATAGCGCCAGGCTGAGGCTGGGATCCAGAACTTGTACACTGGAACAGGTCACAATAGAGAGGATCAAAATGACTAAGGCCTACAGTCAGTGTTGGATGGTAGTACAGATATGCAAGGCAGCTGAGTAATGCGACCAACGGGTGCTAAGGAACCCAGAGATCTCCCAAAGGATCGAACACAACAAGGGAGACTCAAACTGACCCAGGCCTGCAGTCAGTATAAGCGGGAATCAACTAGCCAGGGGTCAATAACAGAGCAGGTAGTCAGCCAGAGCCGATGGTCAAAACCAAGCTGATAGATAAGCCAGGGGTCAGTACCAGAGTGGGTAGTCCTCCAGAGCTAATGGTCAAATCAAGAGGATAATCAGACAAGCCAGGGGTCAATACCAGAACGGGTAGTCCTCTAGAGCCGATGGTCAAAACCAGGAAGATAGTCAGACAAGCCAGGGGTCAGTAACAGAGCGGGTAGTCAGCCAAGCCAAACACTGGACACCAGGGGGACAGGAATACAGCCAAGGATCATACACGGACACAAACTGGAACAACTGCACTGGAACACCACTAAAGGGCAACTGGTGTGGTGTCCAGGCAGTTTAAATAGTGATTTCTTCACCCCTAAGAGGTGGAGCACAAACTGCCCCTCTTCCTATAGGGAATCCCAGTGATGCACGCCCGTCTGTGGCCAGCAGGGGGAGACAAGCTGACGTGGCAGGAGCCTCCTGCACAGCAGGGAGAGACTGGCGCCTAACAAGACCTTGGCGTCCGACTCTTCTCTAAAACGGGATGCGGCAAAGCCTTGAAGCACACACAGAGGGGACCGGCTGCCCAACTGAACACCGCGGAGGCTGGCTCCCCACAGAGATAAGCGAGAATGCTTACACTGTGTCCTCATCCTGGAGCAACATGGTTGGATGCTCAATCTCAAGAAATCCTCTCTGGAACCTTCTCAGGTTTTGTACTTCTTACACATGATATTCAATACCCTCCACGGGGGGTATTCCTACCGGAAGACAAAATCCATGCTCTGGCTCTTTTTGTTACTCAAACAATATCCTGGCCATCAGCGAAGGTAAGGGATTACTTTAGAGTCCTAGTTTGCCTGGTCTCCACTCTGGAAGCCGTTCCCTATGTTCAATTCCACACAAGGGAGGTGGGTATTTTCAGGAAGTTTGTGAAGACAATGCTTCTGCCTGTATCACAGCATATTTGTCTCAACGAGCAAAGGAGGACCTTTTCTGCTGGCTTTATCATCCTCTCTTAACGATGGACATCCCTTTATCATACCAGCCACTGAGGATCCTGACCTGACAAGATGGGGAGCCACTGGGTCACCTAACCACTCAGGGGCTTCTGGACCAGAGAGGAGAGTCACCTTCCAATCAACATTCTGTAGGCATGGACCATTCAGCTAGCACTTCACCGCTAGTCCCATGTGCTGTGGAGCACACCTGAGAGGGTCCAGTCAAACAATGTGACAAGTCTCAAAAATTGCTAAAGAGGGACCAGAAGAGAGTTCCTCTCTTCTGCACTTCAAAGAAGGAACCTCTAGCATTTGTCATGGACACTATTTCCATTCCATAGAACTTCCTTTGGGCTTATGTTTTTCCACCATTTCCCCTGATTCCCAGTGTGCTGAGTAAGATCAAGATGAAGAGAGCTCATGAGTTTGTGATTGTAACATTTTACGTCAATTGTGCCTGGTTTACGGTTGTCTCTCAAGCTGTCCATCGCAGATCCATTTCACCTTCCTCTGAGCCTGGATCTCCTGACTCAAGTCCACTTTGTTACCATCAGGTGGAAAGGTTGGCTTTGACAGCATGGCTCTTGAAGAAGAAAGGTTTCTCTGAAGCTGTCATTTCCACTGTTTTTCAGGCTCAGAAGCCTGTTTCATCCAAAAGATTATTATAGGATCTGGTCTCTGTTTTACCAGTGGTGTGCTGATCATAATGAGTCCCCACAGTCTTTCAGCCTTCCTATTATTCTAGCTTTTCTTCAGGATAGTGTCACAAAATGTTTCAGTCTTAGTTCTATTTACATTCAGATATTGGCCCTGTCTTTTCTTTTTCAGAAGCAGATTGCTTTTCTTTCTAATGTCAAGACCTATGCTACTTTCAGGAATATCACTCCTACGTGGTACCTGAATCTTGTATTAGTTGTTCTCCAGAGGCCTTCTTTTTCATTTATTCTTTGCATCTTCTGACACTTAAGATGGCCTTTTTTTGTTGCCCATTGCTTCTGTTTGCAGATTGGCCAAATTACAAGCTTTGTGTTGTAAACCTCCCTTCCTGGTTTTCCACCACGACAAGGTAGTTCTTTCGTATTCCCAGAGATTTTTTGCTCAAGGTTGTTTCAGATTTTCAAATCAACCAGGAAATTTTTATTCCCTCTTTTTGCCCTGATCCTTCTAACAAGCAGGAGCTCCATTTTCTGGATGTGGTACGTGTCTTCAGATCTATGTCCACAGTAAGCAGCCTTTCAGGAAATCAGACTCTGTTATTCTTGAGGGCCCTTGAATGGGCAAGACTGCGTCCAAAATAACTATTGCTTCTTGGATCAAGGCTACTACCTGAAAGACGTATGTGCGCAGAAAGAAACCTGTTCCTTTCTGAGTCACAGCACACTCCACCAGATCAGTGGATGCCTTTGTTCCTTTGAGTCACAGCGCATGCCACCAGATCTGTAGATTCCTCTGCCCCACAAGAATCAGGCCTTTTCGGAACAACTGGGTATGGTGGTGACCTTGTCGTCCTTGTGGCATACCTTCGCCGAGCTTTACCATGTCAATACCCTGGCCTTGGCTGAGCCCATCATTGACTGGGAGGTCAATCAGGAGGTATTGCCTGTTTAAGGACTTCCTAGTTTTCTTTAGGCAGAGTTCTGAACCATACTGGTTCTTGTTCATTTGTTTGGTGTGAAAGTTTGGTGTCCGTTGACACCTGAGGTTAATTTGGTACAAAGTAGTCCTGTGGAATACTGGTCAACAGTGGTGGGTGTTTTCTTTTTTTATTTTGGAATGTCACTAATTCCTGTTTGTATTTTATCACATGTATCTAGTTTATTATACCATTATCGTTAGTTTTGTAATTAGTTTCAAAAGTCGTGATTGACTTTCTTACTTGGTTTAAGATCTTGGTCACCACCTCTACCACAAAAACCATCAAATTGAAAGAGCACTGTATTATTTTTCCCGATTGTGGGGAAACTTTTTTTTTTATTCTAAAGCCCCTTGGTATCTAATGGCTCCTGTGGCAGTCCGAGATGTATAGCCCTGGCAGATGTAGGTAAGTCTCTAAGTGGGAAAGCCATGCAGATTAGCACTCCTTGCTCTCCCTTGGGCTTCAGATACACCTGGCACAGTTTTGATGGGTGTTTAGGATAGTTGTCCTGCTGGAAAATGAATCCTTTTCCACAAATTTTTGTTAGAAGGCATGCCATTCCTCTGCAGAATAGAGTGGTACTTCTCTTTGGTCAAAGTGTAGTTGATCTTGTACAAGTCTCCAGCCCCAGAGTAGGCAAAGCATTCCCACACCTGAATATCTACGGCACCATAATTAATTGTAGGTTTTATACACTGTGATGTTAGCCTCTCCTGTAGCCATCTCCTCACATGAACATTTTGAAAATGTATAAGCAAGTGGTGTGTGAAGAGGATGTTCATGTAAATGGAAATTTCACATAAAGATTTAACAACGAGATACAAAAAGTATCTCTGTGTTAAAATAATGTATCACTGAATAATAAGTATCAACTGATTACAATATTTTACTACTTTTTAATAAATGACAAAATAAAACCAGTTAGTGATGGTAGAATCAGACTTTTGAATCCTATTGTATGTGTGTAGATATATAGTGTGTGTGTCCTGCACCTTGAAGTTGTGGCAAAGTGCCTTTGGTTTCTGTTGGTAAGGGCTCAAAAAGGTGACATAACTGTAGCAACCCCCTGTTACAGTTCTGTCATCTGTGTTCTGTAGTTTAACAGTGATGCTATTGGCTGACACATACATGTTTTGGCCATTCAGTGGAGGTTACTATGAGCACCACAACCTCCAGAATCACTCTTGTTAAGATCTACTGGTGGCCTCACAGGCTGCCATGCAGATTTTCCCTGTTACATTATAACCAACCACCATCATTGTTTTGGTATTGCCTATGTGAAAGGGTCATTAGGGAATCTGATGATGTCGAGATACTGTAGTAGATTTCCCATTCTATATTACTCCAATTATTTAATTTGTGCCTCCACAGGTTCAGTCTGAGCAACTTCTACTCTGGAATTTAGCTGTCAGAGATTTCCACATGCTTGTTAATTTGGTTAAGGTAAGTAGTTTATTTTATAGAGGATGGGGTAGGGACCTAACATTTGTAATACTTTAGAGACTTGGGTCCTCTTCAACTGCTTGCATTATGTTCTGTGATTTTGTATTTGTTTTATTAGGTGTTCGATAGCAGGCCAGTACTGAACATCTGCCTAAAGGTACAATCTGCATTTTTATTTACGTTGATATCTGTTGCAAATAACATCAGAAATTATTTTTAATTTGTTTTACTTGATTTTTGCACCTTTCAAAATATGCACTTTAAACTTTGGAATTTTCATTACATATCTGGGAACACTCAAGATTGGAACCTGAGACTCAGGGTTTTCACCCTTGTCTCAGCATAAAGGGCCACATTCTCAGGATGAGAGTCCAGTGTTACCCACTATATGAACTACACCAATTACCTTTTCTTTTGTCTCTAAACTTGTGCCATTTAGAGCATTGAGAAGTGGTAGCTCTACGCTATAGCATGTTTTGCTATGATTGGAGCACCCCTGGGTTACAGCACAAAGATCTATATCTCCTGTAATCTGTTATGAGAGACCACTAAGAGGTAATATTTAAAAGATCTCAGGGTAAATTTGTTCTAAAGGTTCCCAGGTAAAGCTCAATCTTTAATTAATGTGCAATATGTAGTATATCACTCTGAAAACGCATAAAATATACTGCTTCCCACTAAGATCAGTATAAAATAGTGAATATAGTCCATCAATCCATCCATGCATAATATATTACACTGAAAAAAAGTCCATCATGTTCATCCTTTGCCAAAATATACCCAGCAAATGAGAACTACTAAATCCTTCCTGACTGTAAGATGGGTGTAAGTTTATTTACCAGTACTTCCTGTACAGTCTACTAACACAGAATAAACCTGTATGGCCTCTTCTGCTAGAAATGCAGCTAAATCTACTCTCAATGGTTCCATTGTATCAGCCATAATAACACCCGAATTCCACAGTTTAGTAGATCTTACTATAAAGAACACTTTTCTCTGCTGAAGGTGAAACCTCCTTGCATCTAATCTTTAGGGGTGCTCCCTAGTTATTTCAGCAGGCCTTGGAATTAAATTGTATAAGATTCCCCCCACACCAGCCTGTCTTGTTCTAACTAAATAAAGAAAGTTTGGCTAGATGATTTTCTTACTTAAATTCCTCCATTCCCTTAATTTTTTTTTTGCTCTTTTGTGCACTCTGAGTACATACCAGACAAATGTATTCAAGTTGGTGAGACCAATCTATACTTGTATTTTTATGAACAACCAGAGTCTTATAGGAAGCGTAAAGAAGGTGTCACATTCCTCCTGTCACAGTTCCACCTTGTCATCTCCACTTCTATTGGTTTTTGTTATCTTAATTCCCATTGGCTACTGGGAGGATATAGCCTGGTGCATAACAATTGCAAGCGCCTGATTACCGAGCTAGTACTGTGTGGTTTATCCTGTTGCAAGTTCCTGTGTTTACTTCGGTTTGTTTTTGACCCTCCATTTGCCTGCTGGTTTGACTTCTGTTCCTGATCCTTTGTGTAGACGCGGCTTCCCTGACCATTTGACTGTCTTATCCTTCAGACTGATCTTCGGCTACTGGCTTGCCTGACCTTCCATCTATCAGATTCCTCAGACTGATCATTAGCTTTGACTCGGCTTGCCTGACACAAACTCTCTGTGCATCTGACTGATCCTTGGCTACTACTCTGCTTTCCTGCCCATCCGACTATCTGCTTCTCTGGATTGATCCACGGCTACAAACGGTCTTGCCTGACCATTCAACTGTCTTCTGCCTCAGTTCCAGACTTCCTGTTCTATTAGCTACGACCTGGCTTGCCTGACCATTTGACAATGTTTTATCTACGAACGTGGCTGAAGCAACTTCTCCAGTGTTTTCCCAGTCAATAGTCTTCGACATCTGCCTTCCTCCTACTTGTTGGCGAGGCCATTGATCGGGTTCTGACCCAGCTATATTGTCGATCTCTGACTTTCTTCGACTACTCAACGAAGGGAGCATCTAAGTCTGCTCAACCTTCTGTCCTGTGATTGTTGAAGTGATTGAAAAAGAGTGTCCGAATACGTTCACCGCTCCTATAGAATAGTCTTGCATCAAACCTATTCAGCCTCCGGCTACTTTGCAGTTTCTCAGTTGTCATGGACTCATAAAGAGTATCGATTGTCCAACGGAATTCAGTCGGATTCCTTCCTCAGACTACCAGTGATTCTCCTATTGATGTCTCACCTACCCCTATGGGCGAGAAGTCCTCCTTTCAAGTGCAAGACTAATAGCCCATCCTGTCATCTGGCTTTGCTGCCAGCACCTTTATCCCCGGCTTAGCTGCAGTAAGGGCATTTTCAAGTTCTCCTATTTTCCCCAGCCTTGCTTCCCATTCTTTGCTCCAGAGCTACTGGTACTATCACACTTGTGGGAGTGGAGTCAGACCCTGACAGTCAGATCCTGACAGAAGGTGACAATTTTAACTGTTATAACTTGAATAAAATTATTTTTAAAATCTGGAGTCCCTTGTTTTACTCAGCAAATGTGCATGTTTTCATAAAAAAGTTGCTATTAAGTGTGAAGAATAATTAGTAATAGCATCTGACCAAAGTCAAAATTCACTGAGCATACTCAATTGTTTTCTGATTTTAAATGTTGTCTTTCCTGGAGGCCAAAGGAGGGGAATATATTGCACAAACACCATTTCAAACAACAGCTACATCACTGAAACCAAGGCTGCTGCCCAGAGAACAATCCTCCGTTCTGTGCTCTGCACAATAAATGTACAAATGACCCACAAATCATTGTGAAACTGGGGAAGCACCTGGAACAAAAGAATGGGTGAGGAAATATTATAAATTATCTACACAATAAGTTAGTTACATAACTATGAAACCACTAAGAATGCCAGTACCCAACCTTCACCTAAGCTCAAAGGATAAGCCTTAGAAGCTTCACCAATCCTAAAAGAATGAATACCAAACTCAGAAGCCTTAATCCCAAAGCCAATCTAAATATAACACAATCTGGCATCACCTCAACTGCTCCAAGTACCAACACTCCCTGTTTATGCTTGGAAGGTGCCACCAACTCCGAAAGTTGCAAAGCTGAGAAAAATTATATGCGCAAAAGCCCATGAACCAAAATTACCTCATAAGCCCCTGTACTAACAGTCTCCAAAAACTAAAATTAACACAACATCAACACAAAGTAAACCAGACTCAAGAAATCGTTTACCTTGACTTCCTTTGTAACATTCCGCCATCCAAGTAAATAAGCAAGGCAAGACCGGCCAACTTGCATTGAACATATCTCCTCCTTTACACCCTGTTCCTTAAGCCTGCTGACATACTCCAAAGTAGCATGAACAGCACTATCATCTTTCACCTCTTTGCATTTCTTTTGCACACTGAACTGTGGTGAGTTGGAGCCATGCAACAGAAGCCTATGCTTCCCACTGTAGATCTGAAATAACAGCAACATTTTGGAGGAACTGTTTAACGTAGCACCAGCACACCAAACCACTGCACGCTTTTTAAGTGCCCCAAATTAAATCCAAATAAGAGTAACTCTAAGCACCTCTCTAATTCACTTGAAAATGCAAAAGTCGTGGGGCAACCCTGGATTTATCATCTGCCCTCTCAAACCATCACTATTGATGGTCTCCTGATCCATCAAAATCAATATCCAGCCTCTGCAGCTGTCAAAAGTAACAATAACATCCTACACTACTTGTGCTACTCACACCATACAAAAGTATCAAAGCAGCCCTTGAGCAGATGCAGGAATGTTCTGTATCTACTCCAACAGTGCTGGCACCGCAGAAACTGCATTGCTGACATGTCAGTTCCTTTTAGTGTGCTAGATGCTAGCTGCTTGGTGATGCCTTTTGGCCAGTGGAGGACTACAAGCAGGATGATGACCAGTAGAAGAAGAGGAGCGGGCATGGAGATTCAATATCACACCGATCTCACATACAAAAGACCCCAAACCAGAGCACCAGAAGCTGTACACCTACGCATGCCAGCATAAGAGTGCTCTCTAATATGATCTGATCTGCTATCAAGGCCACGCCTAACCAGTTTGGAGTCATGAACCTGTCACCAGGGTTTGCGTGTGTCCAATGCAACAACCACTACAGCAGCACAGACACAGCTCCAACTTGACCAAGGAGCAAACCAGCCCACACAAGCCCCAAGGTACCACTCCTTTTTCTCTTGGCACCCTGTCCTGCCACGCACACTCCAAAAGTGACTTCACGAGCGACAGCCCACCCAAGTGCACCGGACTATCCCCAAGCATACTTTCCACCACCATAGAAACATTGTGTGGTTTATTCTGAGCAAGCCCACACCCATCATACCCACATTAGACACATAGCTGGTCTCCTCAGGAGCAGAAGAGTCATCCTAATTGCTTCCTACAGCAGTGGGACCGCAGGGGTATCCGACTTAGGCACTGGAGCACCCCCAGAGGCATCAGGTGGTGTTTGCCCTTTGAGTGCCTGAGGGGTATGCAACACATTGCTTTACAATGCATTGCATACCTCTCTAGCATTAAAAGGGTTAAACTAGCCGGAGGCAACACCTTTGGCATCACTTTCTGGCTGAAGGAGCAGAGTGCTCGCATCCACCTCAGAAGCAAACTACTAAGCTCCCAACCGGTTTCCGAGGCAGCCCCCCCCCCTTCAGACTGCACCCTCAAAGCTGTGAAGCCCCCAAAAAGGAAGTGGTCAAGCCTTGACCACTCCTGAATATAGATTGCACAGCCCAGCTCTGACGTTAAAGAAAAACTGGCTTTAAAAGTACCATAAATGTGTTAATGAGATTTCTAATATAAGTTTCAACCGTTTTTAAAGTTAACGGCATCTAGTTGAGTTTTCTATTAAGTGGCGTTAGAGCAAGTTAGATAAGTGGCGCAGCGAATTTATAAAGAAACGAGTTGCAACAATTTTGCGACAGAATTATGGCCAGAATCTTCACGCCATGTATATGCTGTCCTTAAGCATTCCAGGCGTTAAAATAAGCATTATAATGCCATATTTATAAAAACATCTTTAATAATGTATAAATCAGACCTGGCATTATATTCACTTGCCATGCCATAAGGAATGTTCTTGAAGAACGGTTTTTATAAATCTCCCTCATTTGTATGCCTTCAGTGCTTTGATCTTCCTTTTTTCAATCACTGATTTCTTTCCCTCTTTCACAGTATGGTCGTCTGTTTGTGGAAACATTCCTGAAGCTTGGGATGCCCATCTTAGATTGCTGCTTCAAAAAGCACAGAGTAAGTAGCAAAACCAAAGTATTTGGATTTATTAAACTGCTGACCAATCACATTTTGTGCACATATAAAAAACAAGGATATTTGAATCTCGTTGCCTCATTTAACTTGATTTAGTCTATATACTTTTAACCTTTTGAATGCTTTGCAATGCACTGATGATGTCCTTGGCATCCATGGGTTTTTGCTTTATTAAGTGTCAGATTGATGACGCAGAATTGCACCACAATGCGCTGTTCACAACTCTGGCACTCAACGGATTAACAGAAGGTTAATGTTGTACCACAGTACATTATATATATTTAAACTATAAACATGCATTTTTTGGATGCAGTTCCTCCATGGCCTGAAATGTTACAATGGTGCTGTGGCTATGGCAACGTATGGATGTTTATTACTAACTGACCAGAGTTATCCAGAGACTGCTGTAACAGCTTCACCATAACTCTTCACAGGGGATGTACCCTTTTTTACTCAGCAGAATAAACCCAGCTAAATTTATTTTTTAAAATTAAATACTACTATTCCTTTTTAGATTTTTTTTTTACCCTTTACCTGCAGTTGTTTGCATATAGTTACCTTCTCAATACAAAGAGCCTTAATTTTTTGTATGGATCTATCATCTTTATCTAAAACAAACAGCAGACTAAAGATGCAAAAAGAGTATAGTGACTGTCTAACGGTTCCCCTTTACATGGCTTAAATTTTGGATCTGAAGATGGTTTTATGGCAGGGCACTGGAAATGAAGAATATAATTATCTCTACTTTTACCACTGTTTTAAAGGGAGTAATAATGCATTCATGCATGAAAAAAGTATACATCATAGGTGTTTTCTTGACAAATAAATTAACCAATTCAAAAGTTTCTATAGCTCAAACTTTTATTACCATTAATCTGCACCCAGTGAATAGAGCACAAAATTGTATCTTTTTCCTGCTATCAGAGAGCTTGAGATTGTATAGACAGCAATATAGTTTGTGAGGGGAATATGTTTGAGCTGTAATAATCGTTTAATGAAGCATATCTAATTAATAATAATAATAATACCAAAGTATTTTACCAGGAAGGATACTTTGCAATTGTCTCTCATTTTCAAGTATGTCCTGGGGGTATAGATATTATTACCCAATTTAATGGTACTCATTTTATCTACCTCGGGAGGATGAAAGGCTGAGTTGACCCTGATGGGAGAAGAAACTACAACCTTGAGGTTTGAACAGATTCTATAGCTGAGCCAGCAGGAAAAGTCCTTAAGTTCATGAACTATGTATATTTTTTCATTATTACTCATGTGAAATAAACAAAAAACCCCACCATATCTACTATGCTAATGTGTATTTGCATTGTCGTAATCTTTATTACAGTTAGGCTGACATTGGAAAAAATATGTAAGAACTTTTTGCTTACATCGCCGTTTTTTTCTTTCTGCCTTCTTCATAATGCACAATTTGCAGGAAGATGTACAAAGCTTGCTGAAAACCTTGCAACTGAGTACCCGGCAGCTTCACCACATGTGTGGTCACTCCAAGGTAAGGTACCCTTGAGTTCCTATATTTCTACTTGGAGAAATCATGCCATTTTGTTCAGAATTGATGGTAATAGGACCTGTATATTATACATTTTAGATACACCAGGACACAGGGCTAACCAATCATGTACCTCTTCTGAAGAAGACCTTGGAACTGTTTGTATATCGAGTGAAAGCAATGCTGGTCCTCAACAACTGCCAGGAAGCTTTCTGGCTAGGAAATCTCAAAAATAGGGACTTGCAGGTAAGTAGTGTACCGGTAGTTACCAAACAGATTCTGGTATTGTCAGTGGACTTTCATGTCAGAAAAGTGAAACATAGGTATTGTAAACTGACCCTAATATTGAAATTTGAGGTGTTCTACCGTTTGAATGCTTCCTTTTTGTAGTCCTCCTTGTTTTTAATTAATAACTATTAGTAAATCTTAACTGTTAGCTCAATATTACCCTAAACATTTTAAATTTGGTAAAATGTTGAAACTTGTGGAGACCTCTGTAGAATCAAAATAATTAAATTATTATTTTATACTTGATAATATAATCTTTACCATGTAACATGTTTCCCAAATTCTAATATATGCATCTGAGCACATTTCTAGTATATCTTCATAATGTTTTCTGATATTGTAAGGATACATTGAGAATTACTCCCTATCTTATTTAGGGCGAGGAGATCCTCACACAGGTGTCACAGGACAGCGAGGCTGAAGAAGAAGAACAAGAATCCCAGCTCCCTGCGGAGGAAGAGGAGGAGGAAGGGGTATGTGTGGTACAGGTGTTTAAGTACTAGTGTCACTGAATGAAAAGCACCATCATGAATGATAATTTGTGAAGACTGAGAGCATGTGAGCATTCCAATACAGGACTGGCGGTATGATTTTGTCCTGAGTGGCAAATACCCCATCCCCCAGCCACTTCTGTCCAAATCTTTGCAAGTAGGAGTCAGGGATACATGGGAGGGGGGTGGAACTGTGACAGTCCGGTCCGAGGAAAGCCCTTCTGGCTACTCCTGTCAAAATCTGCACAGTCTGCTTGCTCAAACAACTCCCAAATTGTACAGTCCCAACTGTCCCCCTTTCTTCCTCAATGCCATTCGCAGCTATTTCCCTGTCTTTCTCCATCCCTCCCTCCCATTCACCATTCTGACTGCTTTTGTCCTTGAACCCTATTTGCTGCTGTGTCTCTTTGTCCATCTCTCACTCACATTGTCCTCTTCACCTCTCCCTCTGTGTCTTTGTCCATCCTTCGTCTATGCTGTAACCGCCACCACTGGCCTGTTTATTGGTCATGGTGTACCCCCTCCCCCTTATCTGCCTCCCTAACTTTTATCTCTTCCCTCCTTTTCACGACTTTCTCCCTCACACGCAAACACACCACCATTCCACACGCCTCTTCTTAGACCCACACTCCCTTTACCGTTCAACTTGTTTGCCACTTGTAGGCCCTTCCAACCCTACAATCCACTTCTTCTTAGGCGCCCTACCACCCTTTGTTTTTACCAGTGCCCGGTTCTTCAAAACATAAGCATCCCACACTTTTCACTCACAAGAAAAAGAGAAAATACTGCCTGGAACACTGCAGATAGAGAGCCACACCACAGTAATCCAGCACAGGAAGCAGAAGACAAGACACAGTGAGTGTCGAGCAAGCTATTGGAATTGCTTCCACAAGTACACTTCCTCCACTTGTATATGCTTTTATTTGCCTTTTTTAGTGAATTACCAATTTCATAAGTGCACAACTAATTTGTATAGTATGTAAATATATTTCTCTTTCATGTACTGTGGAACACAGGAACTATGGGGTAAAGTATCCTCCCATAGGAGGTCAGGCTCTCCCATAAAACAGCTCTTTGGAGGTGGACACTCCCTAACTACTTCACTTTAACTGCACCAGACATACTCCGTTTTAAAAATGATCTCAAAGGTGATTGTCAGGGCAAAGATTATCTTAGCTAACTTTTGGGTTTTCTTCTAGCTTTTTAGGTTTCTTAACTTATAAGGGATGGTAGTTTCCTACCTCTGTCCATCCTTGATAGATATTATTATTATCCTTTACTTTTATAGCAACAACTTATTCAGCAGAGCTTTACAATATGTATAGATATACAGAGACATTAAAGGGATAGTAATGTTTCATAATAAAAGCAGCTCTAATTAATCATCATAGTATTTGGACTTTGGAGAGTGTTATTTCAGTTCTGTCACAGTTGTAGTTCAAGAGTAATTCAGTGACATAGTCTCCCCCTCCCGCCCATTTTACTGATGTAACACTGTTCGCCCAGATCAGAAGGGAGGTGCCCAGGTAGACTGCAGAGAGGGACAATCTTCAATTAAGATAAGGTATAAACCTGAAAAACTTGTCAAGGGGGCAGGGCTTTCATTTTTCTCATAGGAAGACTTTTGACCCTTGATGTGATCTGTCTGGTCTATGGACTGGATTCCACATCTGAGTAGAGATGGCTTACACTAAGTAAAAGGGGCGGGAGGGGAAACTTTGCTTGTGAATATCTCTCAAACCATAAAGGTTTGAGAGATAAGACTTATATCGTTCTTCATGTTTTTTTAATGCGTACAAATTAAAATAAAGATAAAACGAAGTATTACTATCCCTTTAAACAGTACAAATGAAACATACAAAAGTATCAGATATGGACCATGGTGCATTTTTTAAGGGATTTGGGTCTGATAAAAGATAGCTTTCACACTTTGCCACTTTCCTCTTTGTGTCTTCTCATGTAGAAGACTGAAGAAGATTCCATTTACCAGAGTGCACAGGTCCTGTGAGTATGCCCCTTTGTCTGTCTAGCGGCCATACTCTGATGTTTGTGGTGATTTGGCTAGTTTGGCACTCTGGTTCCTCCTCCTTTTTTCAGCCCTGATACCCTCACACACACACACACTTGCTGGATGGAGCATTGGCTTCCAAGTTAAATCTCCTGCAGCATCGGGTGGGCTCCGGTGTTCAGGAAGGGACTCATTCATCTATTTTTGGTCTAATAAGAGGGAAGACACCCTCAGGGGTTCCCCCCTCCACCGGAGAGGTTTAACAGTCATAATGTCTGGAAAATCACAATTCCAGGCCATTTGGAGGTGCTATGCCTCACGACTTCCCTTTTCAGTGCATCTGCACTTCTATGGGGAAAACTTCTCTGGGACATATCTCTGCAACTGTTTGGACTACAACACTTAGAGCGGGTTCACCTTATGCTCCTGGTCATTTTCTGACTGTCCAGGGGGCTTGTCACAACCCGTTGCTGGAGTTATAGGCATTACTAGGCAAAAGGCAACAGAGAAGACTACAGTACCCAGAATGCCCGCTGGCTTTTCTGGTGGCCATGTTCTCTCTTGCTTATCCTATGCAGAGGCTGACTCTTGTATGTTTCGGGGCCCATCCAGGCTGAAACATTCATCTGGGGTTAGCTGGTGTTCCCGTGTATAGGGGACATGACCAACCTTTTGGGCAGGATTAGTCTAATATATATGTGGAAATTTCTCCTCTGTAATGGCACTAGAGAGCTAAAACGTGATGTTGCTGAGCTGTGACAAGCCGTAGAACAAGCCATTGTGCCTTAGATTCATCGTCTTAGTCTCTCACATTTTTGTATGTATATAGACTTCAATTGTAAAAACTTATGTCATACATATCTATACACCCATTTATGCTAGAAGGATCACAGTTGGTTCTTACTTCTCCTCTGATCATGGTTTTGACTGTCCACTTTAATTGCCAAGCTGTTTGGCTGGAGAGTGTAAGCCTCCTCCCCTCAGATCTGAAATCCGGTCATCAGACCAGACATATCGCACCGAGGGACAGTCTTCCTTCTGTCAGTATAAGGAAAACCATGTCCTTCTTGATGAAAGTGGGCAGGTTTTTTTTATACTGACAGAAGATTGTGCCTCGTTGCAATTTGCTTTCAGTTCTGAGGCAAGAACACTGAAGTGTCATCCGATTACCTGGTTGATCCTGCCGTTCGCTCCCTTCTGCTGTTCTTCCTCCTCTCTTCTGGCCCGCCCGCAGCTTAGCCTCGCCGCGGCGTCTCGCTTCCGGGTTTCGCCCGTCCTTGCGGATGACGTCACGGCGTGGTGGGGTATTTAAATCCAGCATCCATACACATCAGGTGCACTGTCACAGTGTTCCGTGGGGCACTCTAGCCGGTCCTCAGCATTGGAGCCGCTACAGCTCTAGCCTTCTGTTAGGGCTAGGTCCTCTGTTCCAGATAGCTTGCCTGTCCAGTCTGTTCCACTAATCTCTTGGGACCTCTGTTCTCAGTTAGCCTGCATGTCCAGTCTGTCTCACTCATCACTACTTAACCCAGTGTATGACTCTAGGCTTTCTTCTGACCACCCCTCCAGTTGATCCAGTGTATGACCCAGGCTGTTCACCGACTGTCCCACCAGTTGATCCAGTACATGACCACGGCGATATTACTGTCCATCCATTGCTATTTGTCCGATAGTTCGTCGCTACGGTGCTTCTTCAAGAGAGTTTCGCCGACGCTCCCCAGCCGCGCACTCTAGTCGCCGCTCCCCAGCCTTCACTCTCCCCTGCAGGGGAGCTTATGCTGTCCGTAGGAGGACTGACCAGGATCTTCTCTCATCACCTACCTACTGGCAGCCAACGAAACCGAGCAACGCCCGCAAGCGTCGCTCCCCAGCACTCCCTTCCCTGCAGGCCTCTGCCTGCACTGATGACACAGTGACAGTGCCATAACCGTACTGTGGACCCAAAGGGATTGTCCGAGGCAGTGGTCCAGCAAGGGGCCTTGCTGGAGCAACACTCCTCACATATTGCATCCCTGGATCAGAAATTGGATTCAATAACATCTATGCTACAGCACATGCAACAGCAGCTGGAAACGCGTAATCCCACGCCGGCAGTGCCGGGGATTCCGGCTTTCAGTCCTGGACCCTCCACTAGTGAACACTCCACCGGGACTCCACGGCTTCAGCTTCCGGATCGGTATGATGGGGATCCGAAGCTTCTTCGCGGATTCTTGAATCACTGCTTCTTGCATTTCCGCAACCAGCCCGACATGTACTCCTCTCACCAGTCCAGAATCACCTTTATTATCTCTCTGCTCAGAGGCCAGGCTTTGTCCTGGGTGTCTCCACTCCTGGACAGGCAATCACCTCTTCTGGACAACTGTGATTCTTTTCTACAGGCCTTTCGGGCGGTCTTTGACATACCGGGTCGTCAGGTCAAGGCAAAGAATGCTCTCCTGGAGCTACAACAGGGCTCACAGTCGTTCGCAGAATATGCCATAGCCTTCCGTACTTTGGCCTATGACACGGACTGGGGAACCAGCTCACTGAAGGCAGCCTTCTGCCGTGTATTGTCCGAGAGACTCAAGGATGAGCTTACAACTCGGCCCATTCCCGAAAGTTTGGAGGGCCTAATCGCTTTGTGTGCCTCGCTTGATTCCCAGATCCAAGAGAAGAGACTGGAGAGGGATTGAGATAGATCCCGACGTCCTGCGGTCCGCCCTCCCGTGCGTCTGGCCCCAAGGTTCGTGGCTCCTACTGCACCAGTTGAAGCAACACCAGAACCCATGGAAATAGGTCGACTCTCCCATCTCTCGGCTGAAGAAAAAACCCGGAGACGCAACCAGGGACTGTGTTTGTACTGCGGTCTTGCAGGCCATTATGCCCGTGTCTGTCCCAATAAACCGGGAAATGCTCGGACTTAGCAGGAACAAAGGGGCTTCTGCTAAGTCACACCCAGGTTCCCTCACAACTGATGCAGCGTCTGACCATCCGGGTACGTATAGCATTGTCTGCCTCTATGGTCGAGGCCACAGCTCTGGTAGATTCTGGAGCGGCCGGGGTCTTTATTGATCAATCCTTTGCTCAGGACCATAGAGTACCTCTTGTGCCCAAGGAAAAGCCGGTCACCATAGTGGTGATTGACGGTTCCCCCCTCGGTAGCGGGCGTATAACCTTCCAGACCGAACCGTTGGTCATGCACATCGGTTCACACCATCAGGAGAACGTCGTCTTTGACGTTATTTCGGCACCCCAGACTCCGGTGGTCCTAGGATTTCCCTGGTTGGTGAAACACAATCCTCTCATCGACTGGGCAACTAGATCTCTTACACTTTCTCCTGGTTCTCCCCTCTCCGCAGCAGTGGTAGGAGTACAGGAGTCGACAGAGGTCTTGCTACCGCCTGCCTATCGGTCCTTTTCCGATGTATTCTCGAAGACCAAGTCTGAGATTCTTCCCCCTCATCGGGATTATGATTGCACCATTGATCTCCTACCCGGTGCTACTCCACCCAGAGGGAAGACCTACTCCCTGTCATTACCCAAAACCAAGGCTCTGGAGACCTATATTCAAGAAAGCCTGGCCCGCGGGTTTATTCGTCCTTCCACCTCTCCGGCGGGTGCCGTTTTCTTTTTTGTAAAGAAAAAAGATGGTTCCCTTCGTCCGTGTATAGATTACAGGGGCCTCAATTCTGTCACTCGCAAGAACAGCTATCCTCTCCCTCTTATTCCGGAACTGTTAGAGAGGCTTCACGGGTCGACCGTATTCACCAAATTAGACCTCAGGGGGGCCTATAATCTTGTCCGTATGCGGAACGGTGAAGAGTGGAAGACAGCATTTAATACTCGATTCGGACATTATGAGTACTGCGTAATGCCCTTTGGTCTCCGTAATGCTCCGGCCGTCTTCCAAGCATTCGTCAACGATGTATTCCGCGATCTCCTGTTGTCATTTGTGATAGTATATCTTGATGATATCTTGATCTTTTCCAGGAATCTACAGGAACATCGTACTCATGTCCGGACCGTCCTACAACGGCTTTGGGAAAACAATCTATACGCTGAATTAGAGAAGTGTACCTTCGAAGAACCATCCTTACCCTTTTTGGGGTACATCATCTCTCCGGCAGGTCTGGCCATGGATCCCGGAAAGCTCAAAGCTATACATGACTGGCCGGTTCCTCTCACCGTGAAAAAAGTACAGAGATTTATTGGTTTTGCGAATTACTATCGCAGATTCATTAAAAACTTCTCTAAAGTAATCCACCCGATTGTGCTCTTGACCTGTAAAGGGGCTGATCCTAGCATTTGGTCCAAAGAGGCCTTACAGGCATTTTCCGCACTTAAGACGGCTTTTACCACAGCACCACTTCTGGCTTATCCTGACCCTAACCTGCCCTTCACCTTGGAGGTAGATGCCTCCGAAATAGCAGCCGGTGCAGTGTTATCCCAACGGTCTTCCTTGACCGGTGTCCTACATCCCTGTTCCTTCTTCTCTCGTCGGTTTTCCAAGGCAGAGAGAAATTACGACACTGGAAATCGGGAACTGCTCACCATTAAACTAGCTCTGGAGGAATGGCGTTACCTCCTAGAGGGTGCTGTTCATCCCATAAATATTCTTACAGACCACCGAAACCTGTCTTATCTGGCATCAGCCAAGCGTTTGACTCCTCGACAAGCGAGATGGTCTCTCTTTTTCTCGCGGTTTGATTTCACCATCTCATATATTCCAGGAACCAAGAACGTCAAGGCCGATGCCTTGTCCAGACGTTACGAGGAGTCCGCTCCCATGGTGTGTCAAGAACCGGTCCTTCCGACCACGGTTTTCCTAGACGTTCTGACCACTTCTACGATGAAAAGTATCCGAGACGCACAACCAAATACTCTGCCGGCCTCATGTCCGTCCTCTTGTCTTCTGGTTCCCGAGGAGCACAGAGAAAAAATACTGGCATGGGCTCATCAGTCTCAGGTGGCTGGCCATTCCGGAGTCGATCGCACACTTGATCTCCTTAATCGGTATTTTTGGTGGCCTTCCTGCCGGAGGGATGTGTCTAGCTGGGTTTCCTCTTGCCCAGTCTGCACCCGAGTCAAAGTTCCCCGGGTTAAACCCTTGGGATTACTCAGTCCGCTGCCGGTTCCCGAGCTCCCATGGACTCACCTATCCATGGATTTTGTTGTAGACCTCCCCGTGTCGGCTGGTATGAACACCATTCTGGTAGTCATCGACCGCTTCTCCAAACAGGGACATTTTGTTCTCCTGCCAGGACTGCCAACCGCGGAACGATTGGCGGAAATCTTCATCTCATCTTCATCGGCACTTTCCCTCCAAACCAGCCCCTTAGGCTCCGGAGGCGATTACCTGGTTGATCCTGCCGTTCGCTCCCTTCTGCTGTTCTTCCTCCTCTCTTCTGGCCCACCCGCAGCTTAGCCTCGCCGCGGCGTCGCTCTTCTGGGTTTCGCCCGTCCTTGCGGATGACGGCGTGGCGGGGTATTTAAATCCAGCATCCGTACACATCAGGTGCACTGTCACAGTGTTCCGTGGGGCACTGTAGCCGGTCCTCAGCATTGGAGCCGCTACAGCTCTAGCCTTCTGTTAGGGCTAGGTCCTCTGTTCCAGATAGCTTGCCTGTCCAGTCTGTTCCACTAATCTCTTGGGTCCTCTGTTCTCAGTTAGCCTGCATGTCCAGTCTGTCTCACTCATCACTACTTAACCCAGTGTATGACTCTAGGCTTTCTTCTGACCACCCCTCCAGTTGATCCAGTGTATGACCCAGGCTATTCACCGACTATCCCACCAGTTGATCCAGTATATGACCACGGCGATATTACTGTCCATCCATTGCTATTTGTCCGATAGTTCGTCGCTATGGTGCTTCTTCAGGAGAGTTTCGCCGACGCTCCCCAGCCGCGCACTCTAGTCGCGCTCCCCAGCCTTCACTCTCCCCTGCAGGGGAGCTTACGCTGTCCATAGGAGGACTGACCAGGATCTTCTCTCATCACCTACCTACTGGCAGCCAACGAAACCGAGCAACGCCCGCAAGCGTCGGTCCCCAGCACTCCCTTCCCTGCAGGCCTCCGCCTGCACTGATGACATGATGTCGGTAAAAGGGTCAGCAGGTGGACACTTTATAATATAATTTCATTGAAACAGTGCCGTTGAAGGAGAGAAATAGTATAAACTACAAGGAACAGTCATAGATTCTGTTGTTCTGAAACATTAATAACCCTTAGACTGAAAAACAACTTAATTCCCATCTAAAAGCAGCTCTGCAGCCCATCTTTGCTTCAGTGTGGATGAATACTGGTATAGCTGTATGGAGTGAACAGCTGTCTTATGTGCTGCACTGTGAGACTTCTAAGGAAGATCTTTTAATTATGCTTGAAAGAAAGAAGCTCTTTTTGATGCGGCAAGGTTCACTGGCAAGTCCCCTGCTTTATTAGTTGCTGAGCACTGCACCTTGTGGATGAAGATTTGGTCTGCAGACCAACCTTCCCAGAAATCACAGGTTTCCTTGACATTTGAGTGTCCAACTGTTTCTGTTAAGTCATGTATGGAACACAGGTACCATTGGGGTTGAGGGCACATCTCAAAACACAGTCTTGTTGGTGGAGACTCCCAGGCACTTCTCCATCTTAACCACTCCCCTGGCCTATAGCTCCAAAGATTGTGTCCTCTGTAGTGAATGGATGGAGCATAGACGCTCTCTTAGATTTTAGCTTCTTTATTATTTTTCTGGAGTGGATTTACCAGTGCATAGGTATTGTGTGGACTCTTGCACCCCTTGTGAAGGGAATCTTGCAGCCCACGTTTTTCCTCCAAGCAGAGTCTCATGGGCTCTGCTTTCCCTCACAATGGTAAACTGAAGAAAAAAACTGGTGAGTGATCCTTTGAGTGCCTTGGTCCACATTGCCCCTACATTGTACCTCACCATACAGAGGCTTTCTCTGAGCCCTTGGGCTCCTGCACTCATGTTGGGTTATTTTATTATGCTATTCTGTACTTGTCTGTGCTTTGGGGTATTTCAGGACTCTGACACCTCTAATGACAGGTCGTCTACTGATGTCTTCCAGAGGTGCAGAAAATCTCGACCATTTTTTCCCCTTAAGGCCACTATGGAACAGATCCTTCCGAGTGAGTGGAAGACCTCAAACAAATGGCTGTCTGTTACCAAGAGGTTATCTAATCTGTACCCCTTTTCAGAAGCATCTTTGGTGGAGAGGGCCTCTCCTCCAACCGTGGATCCTCCTGTTTCCAGATCGGCTAAAACTACTGTCTTGCCTTTGGTAGATGCAGCTGGACTCAAGTATGCAGCATATAAGAAACTGGATTCTCTTCTCAGGGCCAACCTTGCGGCCACTGGTGCGGTTTTTAGACCAATCTTTGCCTCTGCCTGGGTTAATAGGGGTGTTGCTGTTTGGGTTGAACATTTTATGGAGGCTGTATCTGCTGAGTTTTCCAAGAATGTCTTGTTGGTTCTTTTGGCGAACATTAAAGAGGCCATCACTTATGTTTCTGAGGCAGTCAGATTGTCCACTAAGGCCTCAGCCTTTTCTGTCGCTGTACGAAGTGCTTTGTGGCTTAGGATATGGTCTGCGGATCAATCTTCTAAAAAGTCACTGGTTTCTTTGCCTTTTCAGGGCAAGTTCCTGTTTGGACCAGAAATGAAGCAGATCATTAGTCATTCTAATGGGGGCAAGATCACTTTGTTGCCTCACATGTACTCCAAACATTCTACTATATCAAGGAAACGCCGGCTTTTTTGTCCCCGCCAAACAGAGGTGCAAAGTCCGCAAGCTTCACAGGCCTCCCACGCAAGCTTCTCCCCCAAGCCCAAGCAAAAGTAGCTCCAAGGGCTAAGTCTGTCAAGCAGTCTTTAGCATGGCCATCTTTGCCTGTTTCAAGATGCCTGGAAGTCCTCTTAGCGGACCAGTGAGTTTTGTGGGTAATCTCAGAAGGATACAGCATAGATTTTGAGTCCATTCCGCCATTTGTTTCTTTTTTCCAGGGTGTCAAAAGAGCCAAGCAAAGTAAGTCTGTTCCAGCAGAGAGTTTCTGATCACTACACCTCTCCCAGAGCGCCGTTCAGTGGCTTTTACTTCAACTTGTTTGCAGTTCCAAAAAAGAACAGTAGCTGTCGTCCCATCTTGGACCTGAAATGTCTCAACCAATATGTGGTTACTACGCACAGCGATGTGACCTGGAGAGTATCTGGCATCTCTAGACTTTCAGGATGCATACCTACACATCCACATCCACCCAGACAGCCACTCCAAGTGTATGAACTCAGGAAGAAACCTATTCACTTCAGGATCCTGACACAATCCACTAGGTCTGTGGGGATCTTCTGGTCCTACAAGAATCAGGCCTCTACTGAGCAGTTTTGCAAGCCTGCGACTTGGTCCTCCCTGCACACCTTTGCTAAACACTACAGTTTCGATGTTCTTGCTTCGGCTGAAGCCCGCTTTTGCCGGAAAGTCCTTCAGGCAACTGTGCCTGTTTAAGATCCGGCACACTTTCTTACCATACTGTTGTTCAGTTGTTTGAGCCCCGTTGGCTGTTGTCATTGTGTGCTGTGACAGTTCAGTGTCCACTGACACTTTTTTCTGTGTGGGTTATTCCTATTCTGTATAGTCCTAGGTAACTCTGGTATCACGGGGACAGGCATGAGGTCCTTTTTCCTTTCTTCCCACCTTGGGAACTTAGTGTTGGTATATATATATATATATATATATATATATATATATATATATATATATATATATATATATATATATATATATATATATGGCTTCAATCACATTCATACTGGCTAGTAGGCGGGTGAGCGTTGAGCTGGAGGAGTGGATGGGAGTCTTCACCTACAAGGCTCTTTTTTAGAGGTATCCTGCCCTCCAAAAGGAGAGACTCAAGCCCCATGGTACCTGTGTTCATATGGACTATAGAGAAAAGGATTTAAAAGGTAAGAACATTAAATGCCTATTTTTATATATGGAACACAGAACTCCCACCCGTAGAAAAACTTATGAATGGTCCTTTCCCCAGGCAGAGGAGTAATCTTGGGTCTTAGGGAGTTTCCTTTTTTCTGTCCACTTTTACAATTTTTTGTGTTTCTTATTATATACAAATGTGCATCATATGGACTAAAAAGGATTTAATGGTTATTTCACTAAAATCCTATGTTTTAGACTACACTTATTTCCCTGGTTGTACTTTTTCTCTTTTTTTTTTTTCCTGTTCCAGGATCTCATCATTAAGATAGCAGAAATATTTAATAGTGTTAGCCCCTCCCCTTGTTCCTTCTGATCATGGTTACTTTTTTCTGTGTTTCTGTGAGAAAACATTAACCCTTTCAGCAGGGCTCAAAATTTCAAGTCCTGAGCTACTAGCCAGGCCTGTAAAGTTACTCGCCACCAGTTTCCACTCCTAGCCCCACCCATAGCCCCACCTTTAACTCCACCCATGTCCCCGCCTTTAACTCCACCCATATCAGGTTCTTCTTTCTCCCCTTTGCGCCTCTCTTTCTCCCCCATGTGCCTCTTTCTCCCCCATGTACTTCTCCTTTCTCCCCCATGTACTTCTTCTTTCTCCCCCCCATGTACTTCTTTCTCCCCCATATGTACTTTCTCCCCTTTGCGCCTCTCTTTCTCCCCTTTGCGCCTCTCTTTCTCCCCCATGTGCCTCTTTCTCCCCCATGTACTTCTCCTTTCTCCCCCATGTACTTCCTCTTTCTCCCCCTTGTGCCTCTCTTTCTCCCCCATGTACTTCTTCTTTCTACCCCATGTACTTCTTCTTTCTCCCCCTTGCCCCTCTCTTTCTCCCCCTTGTACTTCTGTCTCCCCTTTGAGCCTCCTTTTCTCCCCCATGTACTTCTTTCTGCCCCATGTGCCTCTTCTTTCTCCCCCATGTACCTTTTCTTTCTCCCCCATGTACTTTCTCCCCCTTGTATCTCCCTTTCTCCCCATGTACTTTCTCCCCCATGTGTCTCTTTCTCCTCCCTTGTACTTTCTCCCCCATGTGTCTCTTTCTCCTCCCTTGTACTTCTTTCTCCCCCATGTGTCTCTTTCTCCTCCCTTGTACTTCTTTCTCCCCCATGTGTCTCTTTCTCCTCCCATGTACTTCTTTCTCCCCCTTGTGTCTCTTTCTCCTACCTTGTACTTCTTTCTCCCCCATGTGTCTCTTTCTCCTCCCATGTACTTCTTTCTCCCCCTTGTGTCTCTTTCTCCTACCTTGTACTTCTTTCTCCCCCCTTGCACCTCTCTTTATCCCTCCTGCCCGCCCGCATCATCACGCGCCCCTGCGGGCCGTGATGACATACAGACAGAGAAGAGGGCAGAGGCACCGGAAGAGAAGCGCTTGCTTACAGACAGTAACGATCAGTCTGCTGGCAGCAAGCGCTTCTCTTCCGGTGCCTCTGCCCTCTTCCTCTTCTCTGTCGTTATGTCATCACGGCCCGCAGGGGCGCGTGATGATGCGGGAGGATGGAACTTGTCATATTGGCGCTGCCCCCTTGCGAGATGTCGCCAAACTGCAGAGTGGAGGAGGTGGGACACTAGCACCCTAGCACCGCGAGATTACAGGGAAAGCTTATATTCAAACCGAATACAGGGCTTCAGTTTCCAGTTTTGAGCCCTGCTTTCAGTACGAAAGGGTGTATTCTGCATTGCTGTAGAATGCTTTGAACAACCCTCTAGGCTCTGGCACTTGAAAGTTTAATAGCTGCTTAGTGCTAGTGAAGCAGCTTTGATCCTATTGCCACTGCCATGCTTAACCTATTTTTCCATATATTTGCATACTGTAGAAACTCCATTAGAACTAAGAAGTACTATTTGAATTCCAGAGCAGTGGTTTGAAACCCAAAAGGTTAATGTTTTATCAAAGTAAAACACCACTTTAGCACTCCATGTGTTATTGTTTTTTCATAGTAAAACAAGTGATCATAAGAACATCTAACCATGCTCACTCATTTTGCAATGAGAAAACATTGATACCTTTGACTTTATAGCCAGAGGGGTGTATTAAGCATTTCTGAGTATGTGTGTGTGAAACAGATTTGACTTACTGCTCCTGCCATGCTGTGTATTGGCAGGATATTAGTTGGCTGTATGTAAATAAAGAATAATAATATCCAAAATGTGAGATGTTCTGAGGTCCACCAAAGGCACAATGGCTGGCTCTACAGCTAGTCACCTCTCAGAAGCATCACATTTTAATGCTCTAGTGTCAGTACACAGGAGAAATTGCCAAAAGGGCAGTCTAGTGCCATAATAATGGGCAAGTTTCCTCTGCACAGGAACGTGCGCTAACCCCAGATGTAATTTTCTGCCTTGTTGGGCCTCATCAGTGAGGTGCAGCTGGTTTCCCTAGGCAATAGAAACTTAACAAAATGTGAGAGGCTCTGAGGAAAAACTAAGGCAAAATGACTTGTTCTATGGCTAGTCACCAATCAGAAGTATAATGTTTTAGCTCACTAGTGCCATTATAGAGGAAAAATTTCAACATACATAATAGACTAATCCCAAATGGGCAGTCCAGTTTCAAAATGGTGGGTAAGTCCCCTCTGTAAACCAAGACAGAAACATCTGGTGTTAGCTGTTGTTCCTGTGCAGAGTGGACTTGCCAGTCATATTGGAACTGGACCGCCCTTTTAAGTGGGATTAGTCTAATATGTACATGGAAATTTCTGTTCGCTACTGGCACTAGAGAGCCAAAACATGATGCTTCTGAGCAATGACTATAGTCATCTAGGAAGTAACTTTTATTAGTCTTCAGAGCCTCTCACATTTTGGTAAGTTTTCTAAATACTCTTAGGGGTTCTTCCTAAGAGAGAAGGGTGATCCAGATGTGAACCCTTTGCTCTTGGTACCTAAGGAAACCAACAGCACCTCAAAGACGTGGCCCAAAAAGGTTGAAATGTATGTCTGGGGCAGCTGGCTCACACGCACAGGGGACTTGCCTGTTGTCTTGGAACTGGACTGCCTTTCTTGGGCGGGACTAGTCTAATATGTATTTGGAAATTTCTACTTTTTAATGGCAAAAGAACTAAAGCGTGATGCTTGTGAGCCTCTCATTTTTTGGTACATCATCCTCAGTCTTGAGCCTACTTTTGATTCTAATAGAGGTTTTGCAGTATACAAGGTATAATTGCACTGTAAAATATAGTAGATACAGGAATTAGTTGTAAGATCAAAGCTGCTCCACTCACAATCATTTGAGTGCCAGAGCTCAGAGAGGTGTGCAAAGCACTGTCAAATTGTTAATGTTTCTCAAAGTAAGATGAAAAAATACTGTTGTTAACAACCTTGATGATGACATTGTCAAATAAAGCAACTTTTGTTGTGCTTGTCTGTAACTTACTGAGGCAGGCACTCAGCCAGGAAAAGCAAAGGCAGGCAAGACAGCATTTGGCATTGTGCATGTCCTCTCAGCACCATGTGAGGTTGTTTTTTACCCCACACACATTCACAAGACTCATGATTTGGTGAACATTGCATCAACTTGTGGTGAGCCCGGGAAACCCAACCACGCTTACAAAAAAGTTATTTGAATGGAAAGAGGTGTGAGAGTTAATTCTTCCTCTCCACTTCTGTGTGAGAGGTTAAAAATAAATGTGCAGTCAGCCACCTTAGGAGGAACCTTTACCACCAATAGGCTTTGTCCTAGTGGCATGGCCAATGCAAGGCAAGGTGCAGGATCTTGTAAGACATCTCACTATTGGTAAGAAGTAATATTGCTACAAGTTGGAGTTATTATTGATCCCATTATATCTTCTTCATTAGTGATTCCTACTTATTTCACTGGTGGGTGGGCATTTCTCAAGGAGCTCAGCTCAATTTTAGAATATTAATACCTATTTTGCAATAGTTTTTGTTTAAAACATTCTGTCTCTGCAGGAGGAAGAGAATGAGGGAAGTGACAAAGAATCTGAAGCAGAAGATGAAGACAAAGAGGAAGATTCAGATTAGATTTTATAAACTATTCTTTTTCTATGCCTGATTCCCTGCTACTCAGGGAAAAACATGTAGCTGCCGGACATCAATTTATAAAGCCTGCTGCATATGAACGCAGTCGACTGTGGCCAGAATAAAATAAATACATTAAAAACAAGCAAAAACAAAAGTTAGTAAAGTGTCTTGACATGATTTATATTACAAATTCTATAAAACCATACCTGGCGGTTGCACCAGGAGACAATCGATTTTCAGACTGAATTACCAGGTCTCTGGGGACAGATGCTGATTTTCCGGTGGTGTGGAGTTTCTTCTGCTTCCCACCCTGTTCTGCCCACTTTCCACTCACTTTATGACAAACCATTAAGTCCCACCCACCCAATTAAGCCCTGCCCCATTATGACTTTAATTGTGGCATTGACATGCCCCTGGTCGGCAGCATATAATCCTTCTCCGAGGGCTCAGGATGAGGAAGCTACCAAGTATGTAACTGCCATCTCAAGTCTGCTTTGAGAATTTCCTGGAGAACCCTTGGAAAGTATGTTCATAATCAACATGTATTTAAGAAGTTGTTTTGATTACTTTCTTAAGTGTACATGCTATTATTTCAGTTAAATATTAAACATAAAAAATTATGTTTTAGTAAGTTCATATTGGATTAAAAAGCATTTATTACTGTTGTCTGCATCTTGGTGATTTCTGTTTCAGCTAAATCCTTAATATTAGCTGTGCATTAATGCTAGGATATTGTGGCCTCGATTCAATTTATTCCACAAAACCAGTTGGTAGGGCAAAACTGGCTACCAGCTGTACACACAATTTGTCTAAGTCTATATTCAATGGCCCTACCAACTGAAACCACAACAAACGTTGGGCCACAGAAATGGACTTGTGTCCAAACGTCCTTTATGTGTTTTCAGTTCCCAAAACTCACAATAAATAGCATGAGTAATGGGAACATCAAAGGAAAATGGGAAACATCCGTTGCCTGACACAATTGCAAGCACTGAGCGTGAGCTCAACACAGTCACCCTCCCAAACACTAACTCTGCACTACCCTGAACAGTGAAATGCAACAATACTAGCTCTAACAATAGCCTAACACCCTGAACTGTATCACTTACCTGTTATCCACTGTCCATCTTCTTCTCTCTTCCCACTTCTTTCTCTTCATTTTCTGATCATCTTCTGTTATAAAAGATGTACCTGTAAAAATAAATAAAAGTCCATCGCTCAAATGGTTAAACTGTGCCAGCTTTCCAATCGGCAAAAATAATTAGGGGCCCGATGCGGAAAAATAGTTTTCAAATCCATGTTGAATAATAAAAACTTTATCCCCATTGAATATATCAGTTGATCCAGTACAAGTCCTACATTTCCTCGCTGGGAGGTGCATAAGCACACATCCCAGCCTATGGTAGGCTGGAAATCATTTTGAACAGAGACAGTAAATCTTTAACACTGTCCCTGCGGTGGAAATTTAGGACTTGGACTGGATCATCTGATATAATCAATGGGGATAAAATTATTTTTATTCAGCATGGATTTGACAACTATTTTTTCCGCATCAGGCCTCAAATTATTTTTGATAATTGGAATGTCGGCATACTTTAACCCTTTGACTACCGGAGAGGTAGGCACTACATTGCATACCCCTCTGTCACTCAAAGGGTTAACAAATACATTACTTGAATACATATGTTTTACCAAAAAATGTTAATGTGGACTTCCTTTTTAAAGGTACATCTTTTACAACAGAAGAAGATCGTAAGAAAGAAGATAGCTGACCATGGTGCTGAAGACCCTGCTGGACATCAGGGTTACAGGTACAGTGGATATAAAAAGTCTCCACACCCCTGTTAGAATGCCAGGTTCTTGTGATGTTAAAGAATGAGACAAAGATAAATCACCTTTAATGTTACCTATAACGTGAACAATTCAATTGCAAAACAAACTGAAATCGTTGAGGGGGAAAAATAAAAAAACTCACAATAACCTGGTTGCACATCCTTAAACTAATACTTTGTTGAAGCACCTTTTGATTTTATTACAGCAATCAGTCTTTTTGGGTAGGAGATTATTAGCATGGCACATCTTGACGTGGCAATATTTGCCCACTCTTCTTTGCAAAAGCGCTCCAAATCTGTCCGATTGAGAGGACATCTCCTGTGCACAGCCCTCTTCAGATCACCCCACAGATGTTCATTTGGATTCAGGTCTGGGCTCTGGCTGGGCCATTCCAAAAGTTAATCTTCTTCTGGTGAAGCCATGCTTTTGTGGATTTGGATGTGTGCTTTGGGTCATTGTCGTGCTGAAAGGTGAATTTCATCTTCAGCTTTCTAACGGACACCTGAAGGTTTTGTGCCAAAATTGCCTGGTATTTGGAACTGTTCATAATTCCCTCCACCCTGACTAAGGCCCCGGTTCCAGCTGAGGAAAAACAGCCCCAAAGCATGATGCTGCCACCACCATGCTTCAATGTGGGTATGGTGTTCTTTGGGTGATGTGCAGTGTTGTTTTTGCACCAAACATACCTTTTGGAATTATGGCCAAAAAGTTCAACCTTGGTTGAACACATTGGGGGACTTGATGTTTGTTATTGCAAATGTCAGCCAGGCTTGGATGTTTTTCTTTGTAAGAAAAGGCTTCCGTCTTGCCACCCTACCCCATAGCCCATTCATATGAAGAATACGGGAGATTGTTGTCACATGTGGCACTCAGCCAGTGCTTGCCAGAAATTCCTGCAGTTCATTTAGTGTTGCAGTAGGCCTCTTGGACACCTCCCTGACCAGTTTTCTCCTCTTCTTCTCATCAGTTTTGGTAATGTCTCTGTTGTGCCATATTTTATCCACTTGATGATGACTGTCTTCACTGTGTTCTATGGTATATCTAATGCTCTGGAAATTCTTTTATACCCTTCTGACTGATATCTTTCAACACTGAGATCCCTCTGATGCTTTGGAAGCTCTCTGCGGACCATGGCTTTTGCTCTGAGATGCAACTAAGCAAATGTCAGGAAAATCCTACTAGAATGGCTGAACTTTATTTGTGATTAATCTGAGTCACTTTAAATGATAACAGGTGTGTAATGACTTCTATTTAACATGAGATTGAATGTGACTGGTTAATTCTGAACACAGCCACATCCCCAGTTATAAGAGGGTGTGCACAACTATGCAACCAGGTTATTATGAGTTTTTTATTTTTCCCCCTCAACGATTTCAGTTTGTTTTGAAATTGAATTGTTCCTCAGGTTGATTCTCCCATTTCCAGGCTTTCTAAGTCCACTGCATTGGCAGTTGCGGATGCTGCAGTTCTTAAGGATTTGACAGATGGGAAGCTTGACGCTATTTTGATAGCTAATTTCACTGCCATTGCGTCCTTGAGACCTACCTTGGCTTCCGCTTGGGTCAATAGAGCTATTGCTGTTTGTACTGAACAGTTAACTGACGCTGTCCATAAGGGTGCCCCTGAGTCTGACCTTTTATCCCTGTTGGCCAATGTTTCTGAGGCTCAGCACTATGTTACTGATCTCTTTGATGCCGTTCGACTTGAAGCTAAGGCCTTGGCCTTCTCTGTGACTGCTAGGCGTATGCTGTGGCTGAAAATCTGGTCTGCTGAATTGATTTTAAAAAAAGTACTGATGTCTCTTCCCTTTCAGGTTACCTCTGTTTTTGGACCTGAATTGAAGAACCTAATCCGTGAAGCCACTGGGGGCAAGAGCACTTTGTTGCCTCAGGTTCCTAAGCGCAGCCCTCAAGCAAGGAGGCACTGTCTTTTTTGCCCCAGCCAAAGCAAATCAATAGGGCGAACCCAGTGGTGACTCAGGCCTGCGTTCCACCCCCTAGCACAAGCAGCAGTGCAGGTCTAAACCCACCTCCACCAAATCCAAACCCACCAAACCTTCTTTGCCATGACTCGCAGAACCCTGGTCCACATGCGCCAGTGGGTGGTCGCCTGCATCACTTCTTGAGTGTTTGGACAGGCTCTGTTGTGGATCAGTGGGTATTACAGGTGGTTTTCAAATCCCTACCCCCTTTCAGGTTCTTCTCTTCTCACTCCCCACAGGGATAGGAAAAGCTCAGGCTTTTCAATGTGGCGGTCCAGTCTCTCTTGGACAAGGGAGTTCTGGCCCCGGTTCCTCAGCCGGAGAGAGCTTCAGGCTTTTATTCCAATCTCTTTGTCATCCCCAAGAAGGATGGAGGTTGCTGTCATATCCTGGACCTCAAGGTTCTCTACCAGTTTGTGGTCAAAACCCACTGCAAGATGGAGTCCTTGAGTTCTGCCATCGCAGTGATGTGTCCAGGGGAATTTGTGGCATCCATGGATCTACAGGATGCATATCTTCACATTCCTATTCATCCAGACAGTCAGCAGTACCTCAAGTTTGCCTGTGACATGGGGCATTTCCAGTTCACTGCCCTCCCCTTTGGGCTCCCCACAGTTCCTCAGGTGTTTGCTTAGGTTTTAGGTGCATTGCTTGCCTTCATGCACACCAAGGGGATTCAGGTGATACCTTACATGGACGACCTTCTCCTGAAGGCTTCTTCCAGGGATCTTCTGGACCCCCAGTTCCCTCCCAGAACCCTGGTGTTCCTTGGCCTCCGGTTTGACACTCTTCGGAGTATGGTTATCTGACAGAGAATTCAATTCAGCAGCTCACTTCCAAGGTGTCTTCCGCCCTGTTGTGTATGTCTGCTCTGGCAATGAAGTTCTCCTTTCTGGTGGGGAAGATGATATCCACCATGGAAGCGGTACCATTTGCCATGGCCCATGCTAGGGAGCGTCAGAGGTTTGTGATCCAAGTTTGCAGGGGGGACCTGGACCTTCTGGATCATCCTATTTCCCTCCCTGCGGAAGTGGGACAGACCCTTCACTGGTGGTTGAACCTCTTCAACCTGGAGAAAGGAAGGCTATTTGTGATTCAATACTGGACCATTGTGACTACGGATTCCAACCTGCTCGGTTGGGGTGCAGTCTTGGGTCACCTGAGTGTTCAGGGTCATTAGCGGAGGAGACCTTCTCCTTATCAACATCTTGGAGCTCAGGGTTATAACCTATGCTCTGAGGTATTGGTCCTCTCATCTGATGGGATTCTCGGTCCAAGTCCAGTCTGACAACGCCACGGCCGTGACTTACATCAACAAGCAAGGAGGCACCAGAAGTTCCGCTGCTTGGTTCAAGGTCAAGGCTATTTTGTCCTGGGCAGAAGACCATGTGCCTGCTATCTCCGCCATGCACATCCCAGGCGTAAAAAATGTCCTAACAGACCTTCTCAGTCACCACAGGGTGGATCCTGGGGAGTGGGAGCTTCACCCGGACGTGTTTAGAGGTGGGGTCTCTCCTGTATATACCTGATGGCCACAGGGACAACCAGAAGGTTCAGATGTTTTGTTCTTGTTGGAGGGATCCTCTAGTGTTCGCGGTGGACGCTCTGTCAATTCCATGGCGATTTCATCTGGCCAACATCTTACCTCATTTTCCTCTCCTGCCCAGGGTGCTGCAGAAGATCCAGATGGACGGCGCATCGGCCATCCTGATAGCACCTTATTGGATCAGAGAGCCTTGGTTCCCAGAATTGCTGGCCTTGTCTGCTCAGGAACAGTTTCCTCTGCCATGCAGACAGTATTTTCTTCTTCAGGGTTACCCGTGGAAGGAGGATGTGGACATCTGGCTTTGACCGCATGGCTGTTGAGTCCTCCATCTTGAGGAAGAAGGGATATTCTTCTGAAGAGGTTTCCACCGTGATTCAGGCTAGGAAACCAGTTTCTTCTAAGGCCTACCATAGGGTTTGGTCTATTTTCAGTGCTTGGTGTGTGGACAAGAATCTGTCCTCACAGGTATTTGATCTTCCAGCTATCCTGGGTGTCTTCTGACTTGGAAGATGGCTTTTCTTTTTGCCATATTCTCTGTCCTCAGAGTTGCTGAGTTGCAGGCCTTGTCCTGCAAACCGCCTTCACTGGTGTTTTATAAGGATAAGGTTGTTCTCTGCACCTCCCAGGAATTTCTTCCTAAGACGGTTTCTGAGTTCCACATCAATCAGGTGATTGTTGTGCCTTCCTTCTGTCCTGACCCTAAGTCTGACAAGGAGAGGGATCTCTGCTTGTTTGATATGGTGCGTTGCCTTAAGTTTTACGTGCACTACACTGACACACTGAGCCTGTCCATCAGACTGATGCCCTGTTTTTTATCCCTGAGGGTCCTAGGGCAAATAATGCAGCATCCAAGGTGGACATTGCATCCTGGTTTAAGTCCACTATTCGCAAGGCTTACGAACTCAGGAAGAAACCTGTTCTCTTTCGCATCACAGCGCATTCCACTATGTCTGTTGGGACCTCTGGGCCTACAAGAATCAGGCCTCTGCTGATCAGCAATGCAAGGTGGCCACTTGGTCCTCTGTGTACACGTTTGCCAAACTTTACCATGTTGATGTTCAGGAAGGTCCTGGAGGCAGCTTTGCCTGTCTATGACTTTCTTTTCTTTATCCTTTGAGCCCTGTTGGCTATTGTTCTAGTGTGCTGTGTTACAGTTATTCAGTGTCCGTTGACACTTTGTTAGTTTGGGCTGTTCCGTGTTCTGAATAGTCCTTTGGGAACTCTGGTATCATGGGGACCGGTGCTTGGTCATTTCCTTCCTTTTTCCCACCCTCGGAACTCAATGTTGGTACATCCCCATGGTACCTGTAAGCTATATTGGACGATAGAGAAAAGAGGATTTTAGTCTTACCTGTTAAATCCTTTTATCTTAGTCCATATAGCTTACAGGTCTCCCGACCAGTGAAAGAGACCATGCTTGGTTCCTGGGGCTGGACATGGGAGTCCTATTGGGGGGGGGGTGCTCACAGGAGTTTTTTCCTCTTCTTCTTGCTATCTAGCTCAGTAGATTTAGTGTCACAAATCTAACTAAAGGGGAGTTGCTGGGTAGCCTGCTATGGAGGAGAGGGAGGCTCCACCCCTGCATTTCTTTGAAGTATTGTTTCAGCCTACTGGGAGCAGCTGTCGCCTCCCCGTGGTACCTGTAAGCTATATGGACTAAGAGAAAAGGATTTAACAGGTAAGACTAAAATCCTCTTTTGGAAGGACTTATCTTCCATGGGGCACAGAGTGGATGTCTTGGATTCCAACAGGATTTCATAAATCAGCTCAAATTTAAAGTGGAGGATCTAGACATCCTTCGCACTTGCAGCATACCTGAATCGATCCCCGTTAAAGATCTCTGTGACTGTGCACAGGCTGCTTGTTTCCCTCATGCCTAACCAGTCCGCCTCAAAACTTCTTTTGGAGAGGGTCCTCAGAGCTTTGGTCCTGCCGGTTGGCCCTTATGACCGGCCAAGAGAAAGTTTGCTGCTTACACCACTTCCTGGATAAAGACCGCATTCTACATGCTGGCAGACAGTCTGAAACCCTCACTTTTAAGGGAGCACAGTTCCAGATTTTTGCAGCCCTTGCAATGGTCACTCTAAAGATGAGGAGGGAGCTTAAGCCTCTAACTGTCCATCTCCATTGCAAAGCAATACGTTGGCCACCCCTCTGACACCATTAAAAAAAAAAAATATATATATATATATATATATATATACATACACACACAGAATTCCAGTAGACGGCACTCACAGGATCTTGTAGAAAACAAACAAGAGATGTTTACTGAATCGATTCAATAAACATCACTTGATTGTTTTTTTTTACAAGATCCTGTGAGTGCCGTCTATTTTCTGGAATTCTGTATGTATCACTTCTATTATTGATGTGCACCAGGCAGATGTGACAAAATACACTCTGAGTGCTACCAATTTTAACTTATAATATAAATACAAACACACAGTGTATAGGTGCACATCCAGATTTTCATCACCATTAACCCTTTACTCTGTGGCATTGTGCCTGCATATTACTATATTACTACTCTATTAAAGATGAGGATTTAGTCACATCATATAGCCATAGAATCCTAAGCTTGTCACCATGTCAAATGTACCTCATTATTGGCAAGTTCCTAATCTTAATACACTTTGTCTTATGAGCTGAACATCTTCTACTTTAGGCATTTACTAACCTTAATTTACTTTATCCTGAGAGCAGTGTTTGTCAGCTGACATAGCAGTATAATCCAAGAAGAATTCAGCGGCTCCATTATTTTATACCTGACATCTCAATTCAATAGGGATATATAGAAAAAATAGGCTAAAAGATAGGTAGCTCTATTCTTCGAGATCATTAATTAGAACATACAGCGTGCAACATATATAAAGGTCTTTCCCATGACCTCAAATCAAACATTCAAACAAAAGACAAATGTTGCACTGCTTGATATCTCTGTTCTCAATCGCAGGTATACAATAACGCTTTGTATCTTCTTTAAAATCAGCAACTTTATTGATATATTAAAACTTGTTACCTGCAGTAAATAAGATCTCAGCGACAAACAGCAAGTCTTACAGAGTGGGTATGTACAGGTTACAAACAACGGTGCAAATCAACGCGTTTCACGCCCGAATGGCGCTTACTCATGACACTCTGACTGGCAATATATAGTGTCCTAAGGACAATGAACATTGCACCTGGGGGTGGAGGGGTGCTTAAAGGAGCAGTAAACTTTTTTTTATGAAAACACATATTTTACAGAGCATTTCGTGCTGAATAAAACAAGGTCACTCCCATCGCTGTCAGATGTTTTATTAAAAAATTATAGCAGTTTAAATAATCAGGAAGTGAATTTACTGTGTTTACTTCCTGGACGTTCTAACTGACAGGAAGTGACTGACCGTTTCTATCACATTCTATGGAGAACTGTATGTCTCTGACTTTTCTGACTTTCCTCTCCATTAGAATCTAACAGGAAATCTAATTAGAATTTGACCACTAGAGGGCACTGCTAATGTAAAAAAACATGGGTTTAAACTGTAATAACTCTGGAAATATAAATCTCTCGGCAGTGGGGGTACCCTTATTTTACTCAATAGGAAAATCCCAATAATATATTTTTTTCATAAAGTTTACTGCTCCTTTAAACCAGCAGAAGCTGGTCAAAACTTCTAAAAGACTGGAATTATATATATATATATATATAATGTATTTTAAAACTTTGAGTGCCAGGAAGGTATTCAATGCATTGGGTACCTTTCTGGCACTCAGTTAATTCAGATCTCATGTGGGACATCAACACATCTCCTGATGTCCCTCCATTTGATCTCCCAGCCAATTTGGCTGAGAGATCAATAAACGTGATGCAGGGGAGCAGCCTGGCTCTCCTGCTTCCATTCTACCCAAAGTACCAGGTTGGAGTGGGCGGGATCAGGGGAAGCCTTCTGTGTCACTGAGGACATGAAGTGGAAGGCTTTTTCTGGTCCTGCTCACTCTACTCACTAGTATGAAAGCAGAGTAGCTCCCCTACTTCACCTATATTGCTCTCCCAGACAAATTGCTGGGAGATCAATAACTCGGGGGACATCTCTGCAAAGTCTGCATGCTTTTTTTTTTTTTTTTTTTTTGCTATGGGGTCCTGTAATCCATTTTTTTCCAGCTTATGCAGTCATCAAATTGCAATTGTAAGCTGTATGGGCTTGTTACAGCTGTCCAAGCTCATACATTGTACGGTCCTGGCAGTCTAGAGGTAAAACAGTTCTCCACAGAATGTGATAGAAGCTTCTGAGCCATTCCCAACTGTTTGATCTTTCAGGAAGTAATGATGCTTTTATTCCCTGAACATTTTAACAGTTATAAACTTTTAGATAGAGCAACTGTCTGTAATGGAAGTATTCTTGTTTTACTCTGCAAGCAAAACCCTATAATATATGTTTTCATTTAAAAAGTTTATTGTTCCTTTAAACGGACATGAGAATTCTGACTACAGAAACCAGAGAATTAGAGAGACCGCATCTAAACTTACAGTAAGCCATAATTTTATGACAAATAGGTGATAATACTAGAGCTTTTAAAAGCAGCTATATTTGTTACTCATTTTTATTTAAAACTATAATGTTAGATATTTGGCATTGCATATTTATCAGTATGTGGCAGGCATGTCAGCTAGGTTTGCATTAATATTACACACTGTTCCCTATCCCTCCTGCCGCTTTCTGCTGGCCATTACTAGTTAATTTGCATAAACGGACAAATTGTTTAAAAATCAAATGGCTAGCATAAATACACAGTGCTAGTGTAAAAGCCTGTGTACACAGGCCAAAGTCTGTGTGTTCAGCCAATGTCTACTGTGCATGACTGCATTGGACAAACATACATCTGGCCTGCATTCAGACAGTCTCTACTGCGCATGACTGCGTTCGGGCAGTCTCTACTGTGTATGGCTGCATTTGGGTAGTCTCTACTGCGTATGACTATGGACAAACATACATCTGGCCTTTTATTATTATTGATGATGATGTGATTTCTAAAGCTCTTTGAAAATCATAAAATTGGCCTAATTTAGCAAGCTGTAGTGGGGCAAACCAATTGCACCATAGAGGTCAAATGAAAATTCAGAAATGAAATGGAGCTTTTCACTCCTTGAACGCTAGAGAAGTCACAAACGCATTACATTCAATCAAATAGAATTTGTATCTATCCCCTGGATTGTTCCACTTTAACTTGCTGAATTAGGCTCAAACGGGCACCTGACAGAAAAGGATAGTTATAGAAACAGGTGCCTGATAAAATGTATCATTCTTCCTCTGCAGAAAAAGCCAAAAGTGATATTTTGTCTGTATAGTAGTACTGATGAAATCAGTACAGTCAGCCTGACCCAAGGCCAGACTAAATTGTCCTGCATAACGGATCTGTACCTTGAGCCTTATTTCGCACAACTATGATTTAGCAGTATACCATGTATAAACTATAAAAGCTTTCTTTTTCTCACCACTGTTTATTGTTCTATTCTTTACCAGCAAAACATGAAAGATGTGGAATAAGTTAAACATTTTCAAGAGTCATCAGGCAATTCCCGTTGTTTGTAATATTATTTATTTACAAGTGCTAATTCTCAGGGTGCACCAGCCATTCAGGTTTTCAGGATATCCTAGGTAGATTACAGGTGGGTAATAGGTGGCTCAGTCATTTTCATTTTCCCTGTCTTTAAAAAGATATCCTTAAAACCAGATATATTGGTATGTCCCAAGTTATTGAACTGAGAATTGCTGAATCAAGGATTTTGCTTTGACTGCTGCAGTACAAAAGAACACTTCTTATACGTGGCATAGAGCAGCAGAATGGAGCGAAGTAGTTGCTTGCACATTTTGACTGTCATTTTAATCTCTTGTTCTTTGAGTCCTGATGGCCACAAGAACTTGTGACTGATGACCCTGGAGAAAGAAGAATTCTTGGAGATGTGGAAGGATCCGCTCCACTTAGGAGGTTGAATGGTGATTGTTTTTCCAAATACGACATCTAAAGCTGTGATCTTTACTGGCTGGGGTATTACAATACTATCCTTATTGTTCCATGGATTTTCTATATTTGTGTCTTCATAGTCTTCATATAAGATTTGATCTATGATCTGGGGAATCGTCTGAAAACACCAGTGTAAATCTACACTAGTTTTGTATGGGGACCTCTGGGTTATCCTGAAGGGATGTTTGGTGTAAGGTTTTGGGGTCACTTGTCTTAACCACTGCAAATTTTCATCTAATGGGCTCCATGAAATCCAAAGGTGGTATTCAGCCATATTAAAATCTGAAAGAGATTATGAAGAGAGTAGAAGCTGATGTTTAAAACTACATATCCCTTTAAACCTATTCATAACAGGAGTTACCAGCCTGTGATATTTGTAACAGTGTTGGCAGTTAGGCTTTCAGTAAGGTTATATGTAAAGCCACAGGTGAAACAAAGAAAAAGGAAACAGAAGGTTTACTCTGTAGTTCCTTAAAAAAGCTAATATGTTATCACTTGCAGAAACTTGTTGGGCCAATGTGATTTTATTAGTAAATGTACATTACAACAATAGGTACTATCCTGTGTAAACAGCAACACAAACAGGTGAAAAGTCCCCACACCTGTCCTCAAATAACAGGTCATTTTTTGAGGATTTCACTTAAACTCAGGAGAGTGAATCACAATTACTGAGCTACTGATTAACTCTCTGAGTGCCAGGGACGAATCAAACACATTTAGTTCCAGTGCGTTGGATACCTCTATGACACTCAAAGGGATAAAGGGAAAGTAACACCTTATTAGCCTATATGTTTTGTGTCATAAATCTGCCATTAAAATATAGTGTGTGGTATATGTGTGCTGAATATCTCTACTTAAAGATACTAAAGACTTACCATTATGTTTGTTATCATCTGCCATTTCATGGGCTGTGGTTTTCAGTATAATATCAGCTTCCTGTTATTGTTCACTGCAGCCTCAATTTACAACTGTAACATTCTGACAGTTGGAAGCTATGCTGGTACAAGCCCGTATAGCAAATCTGCCAGGGATATTTAGTAAAAGGGTGAAAAGCCATTTTAGATGTACAGAAAAGATGAGTGAAATAATTCTCACTTATTTTCTATTTTGTCAATTTTATTAATTGTGTTCCACATAGGGTCTTGGATGTTTTATACATTTTGCTTACCCAGCTTAATCCTATATTATCCTAATAGGCAAAAAACAAGGATTATTAACCTACTAGTAATGGCCCAATGAAATTTGCCTTTATGCCTTTGTTCAGGAGACATGTTCAGTCAGTTCTGGATGCGAGGGCCATGAAGGTGGACATGACAGTGGTAGCAGAACCACAGGATACAAACTCCACCCTTGTGCATGATAATCGTAACCATTTAAAGGGATAGTAATACTTCATTTTAACTTTATTTTATTTTGTAGGCATTAAAAAAACATGAAGAATGATATAAGTCTTATCTCTCAAACCTTTATGGTTTAAGAGATATTCACAAGCAAAGTGTCCCCCTCCCGCCCCTTTTACTGATGTCACATTGTTCAGCTTGAGCAGAAGGGAGCTGCCCAGGTAGACTGCAGAGAGGGACAATCTTCAATTAAGATAACAGAAAAACCTGAAAAGCTTATCAAAGGGGCCAGGGATTTCATTGTTTTCATAGGAATAAGAGTGTCCCCTTCTGTTATCTGTCCAGTCTATGGACTGCATTCCACATCTGAGAAGAGATTGTTTACAGTAGGTAAAAGGGGCGGGAGGGGGAAACTTTGCTTGTGAATATCTCATAAACCATAAAGGTTTGAGAGATAAGACTTATATCATTCTTGATGTTTTTTTAATGCCTACAAAATAAAATAAAGTTAAAACGAAGTATTACTATCCCTTTAAGGATGAGCGGGATGTGCAGCTCACTGCTTTACAATGTGTTGCACATAGCTCTAGTCCTTAAAGAGTTGAGCAGGTTTGCTCACTCTGCCTATTTCAGTCTGAAAGAACTGCCAGCAACATTTATATCTGGCTCCATGGAAAAAATTTCACTTGGTCTTAACCCTTTGAATGACATAGAGGTATGCAACATGTTGCTTTTTTATGCAACGCATTGCAAACCAATGTGTTGCACACCTCTCTGGCACACAAAGGGTTAAGTATATACGATATTACTATGATGCTGTTTTCACTATTTATAGCCATGGAATTTACAATACAAGTAATTAAAGGGGAACTACCACCCCGCAATAACTTTACATGAATTAAGCCTTCATCTGGCGACTGGCTGCTTAGTAGCGCTAGTCGCCAGAAATATTACCTGTTTGAAAGATTTTGCAGTTTTTCGGAGGCTCACAGTAGCAGGAAGCACGGACATCTTGTCATAGTGACGTCCATGCGCCTGCGCTGTCAGTCCCTTTTGGAGCCGGGGTGGGAGAGGGATATTTTATCATTCAGTTACTCTTGAACTACAACTCTGACAGTATTGAAAAAACACTTCCATGGGCCAGATACTGTATTATGCAAATTCATTGGAGCTGCTTTTATTATGAAACATTACTATCCCTTTAAAGTGTGATAAACACAGACCTGTGTGTCAGAACTATATACACAGAGACTGACAAACCAAGAAGAATTGGAACAAACCAGTTGCACCATAGGGAGCATAAATAAATTCTCAAAATGACTATTGATTAAAATTTTCCTCTTAAACCACTGAATGGTTTGCAGTGCATTGGAGACCTCTCTAGCAGTCAAGTGGCTAAAATCCTCATTTATATCAATGGGAAATGTTATTTGACCATTATGGTACATTTCGTTTACCCTAGAATTGCTACAGTTATTCTTAGTACATCTGCCTCACAGACAGGAAAGTGTATTGCGAAGTGACCAAAAGTATAAATTAGTATGGGGAGGCAGCTGCAGTTTGTCAGTAATTTATGCCAAATTGAGGTTGGTCAAAACAACATGAAGGTGCTTTTATTTTTAGGAAAGTAATACTTATTAAATTGGAACTGTCACTTTTTTAACAAATAGGCGATTTTAAAGCAGCTTTCAATATCCTCTATTTCTCTTTCGTCCAATGTGGAACACAGGTGCCATGGGGTAAAGTTCCCTCCCTTCCGTGGGCAAGGCGCTTAAATAACGGCAGAGCTTTTAAGGCAGATCCTCCCTCCTTTGCCTCTAACTTTCCCACTGCTCCTCTGTTTCAAGTGACCTAGCCTCTGCAAAAGTGCAAACTGGCACTGTTCTCTTAGATTGCAGTCTTATTTTTTACTTAGATATGGAACTGTATAATCCCCCATTAAGCAGACTCCCATTAACTGGTTTCAATGGAGTTGGATTGCCCAGTTCACAGGTATATTTCTGGGCCATTCCCCTGTTGAGATAGAGTTTATTACAAGTCTGTACCTCATTACTGAACTTCTCTGAGGTTCTGTGTTGATATAATGGGAGTCTGAAGACAAAAGATTGGTAAGTTAACCCTTTGAGTGCTGTGGTCCATATTGCTATGTGCCTGGTCTTACTTGGCACCCACTTTACAGTGTTTATATTGCCTGCCACGCACTCAACCATTCATATTTTAAATTTTCTCATGGTTTCTATGTTTGCAAAGGTGACTGCTTTTAGTCCTATGGGTTCTTAACCCTTTCTGTTATGTGTGATAGTATAGCCTTTGTAGGCTTCCTCTTCTTTTCTTTGTTACCTTACTCTATTAACATTTTCTAGTAATTTGCAATATATTTATGCAATATTTAGCTTTATTTCTACTTTCTTTCAGATTCTACCTTTTGGTACACGGCTCCTGTAAGAATGGGAGCCCACGTGGCAGCCATCTTTGTTCCATAGCAATATGGTGAATCTTTACAAGGACATACCTCTGTACACTTTTCATCTACAAGTGTCAGAGATGGCTCAAAATTAACTGATGCAATGCTTTATTAAATGGGCAGCGTGGGGACAATGTTCATATAATTTTATTTTGATGTTTTGATATGCTTGGAAAACTATTGTTTGCTTAGTATGTGCAACGGAAAACTACACTATCCAGGACACCCTTTTTCCCAGGCTTTTTGCTGAGAACAGAGAGATGCTTTGGCAGCCATCTTACTACTCCCATTGCATAGGCTACACAGAGGGAGGAGACTCTTCACTACTCTCCAATTTACCGTCAAATAAGTACCTTTTTTGGCATCTCTGTGTATTTTATCATCATTTCCTATTACTTTGTCCGGTATTCTATATTCCTCTTGCACTGTGACCCCCTACTACTCTCCTGGGGCCCTCCACTGTAGAACGAGCCAGTGTGGGCTAAGATTCTGATGTCTTCATCTATTCAAAGGGTTCCCCATTCTTGGCACTCTATGCACCTATCATACACATTGACCCTGTCTTTAGGGGCCAATCTCAATTGGTTGGAGCCTCCTCCACAGAGGAGTTTGACACTAATGGAGAGGATATGGAATTTGTCTTTTGGAGATGTCTATGAGGAATACCTTTCCCCTCAGTTGAGGGGCTTACCAGAGCTGTTTTAGAAACATTGCAGGTCTCTGAGCATTATGATACATGGTTGACTTCACCAGACATCTTCCAACAATGCAAGAAGAAATCCCCCATTTTTCCTCTCCATTGTTCTCTGGACCAGATTATTCTGGAAGAGTAGGGTAGAGACGTGACTCTTCCTTAAATGTATTTCTAACCTTTATCCTTTCTCAGCTGAATACCTGTCCCAGTGGGCTACCACACTGGGTATGCCCTCTTGACCCAATCCCATCTCAACTCACTCAAGAACTTTCACCTCTACTAACGCCACCCCTTACTCACTTATTCAACCTCTCTCTATCAACTGGCACCTTCCCATCCTCTTTCAAACATGCACTAATCACGCCCATTCTAAAGAAACCCTCCCTGGACCCAAACTCACTGTCAAACTACCAGCCTATTTCCCTACTCCCGTTTGCCTCCAAACTCCTGGAGCGTCTCGCATTTAACCAGCTCACTAAATTCCTCTGCTCCCATTCCCTGCTAGACCCCTTGCAATCTGGATTCCGTCCTCATCACTCCACTGAGACTGCCCTCACTAAAGTGGCCAATGACTTGCTCACTGCCAAGTCAAAAGGCCACTACTCCCTACTCATTCTCTTGGACCTGTCAGCTGCCTTTGACACAGTAGATCACCCACTCCTCCTCCAAGCCCTCCACTCTCTAGGTCTCTGTGACACTGCCCTCTCTTGGTTTTCATCATATCTCAGCAACTGCTCCTTCAGTGTGTCCTACTCCGGCTCCTCCTCCCCACCCCTCCCACTGTCTGTTGGAGTGCCTCAAGGCTCAGTCCTGGGCACCTTGCTCTTCTCAATTTACACTGCATCCCTGGGTAAACTAATAAACTCCTTTGGGTTTCACCATCATCTCTATGCTGATGACACTCAAATCTATCTTTCCTCCCCAGACCTCTCCCCCTCCCTCCTGTCCCAGGTATCTGACTGTCTGTCCTCTGTGTCTTCCTGGATGTCCTCCCGTCAACTCAAACTTAACCTTGACAAAACCAAACTAATTATCTTCCCTCCCTCTCCTAACAGTCCTACTCCAGATATCACCCTTACTGTCAACAACACTATCATCAAACCAACCCCTACAGCATGTTGCCTGGGGTCACATTCGACTCCGCCCTATCATTTATTCCTCACATCCAGTCACTCTCCAAATCATGCCGCTTCCAGCTCCGCAACATCTCTAGAATCCGACCCTTCCTTAATGAAGACACTACTAAAATTCTAATCCAAACACTCATCATGTCCCGTCTTGACTACTGTAACTCACTACTAATTGACCTTCCTCTTGCCCGCCTAACCCCACTATAGTCCATAATGAACTCAGCAGCACGACTAATCTACCTAACCAACCGCTTCTCCAACACCAGTCCCCTCTGCCAATCCCTACACTGGCTCCCACTAGCACACAGAATTAAATTCAAAATCCTGGTGCTCACCTATAGAGCCCTTACTAACACCTCACCCACCTATATCTCATCTCTCATTTCCAAATACACTCCCACTCGCCATCTTCGTTCTGCACATGACCTTCTCCTCTCCACGTCTCTCATTACATCCTCCCACTCCCGCCTACAGGACTTCTCCCGTGCTACACCCGAGCTCTGGAATTCCCTCCCCCGCCCCATCAGACCCTCCCCTATCCTTCAGATCTTCAGACGCTCCCTGAAAACTCACCTCTTCAGGGAAGCCTATCAAATACCTCCATACATATTATCACCAAGAACCAACCATTCCCTGGACCACTACACTCACTAGCACTTCTCTCTCCCACCCACTGACCGGCAGCTCATGTGGCAGGGGGCACTTACACCCAATAGCACTTACACCTTCTGTGTCCTACCCATCTTCCTCTAGACTGTAAGCTCTCATGGGCAGGGCCCTCTGATCCTTCTGTTCTCCACATATGATTTGTACTATTTATCTCTCTGTATGTCTATCCCCTATTGTAAAGCGCTGTGGAATAAGTTGGTGCTATATAAATAAAGATTATTATTATTATTACCCCACCTTCTGCTGATCCGTCCCCCATCTCTCACCTTGCTAAAAAAAAAAAAAACACTGAACTGCCTTTGGCATATGCTGCAGCCCTTGAGAATCAGGCTAATATGCACTTAAATTTGAATTCTGTAGCCATTTTTGCTACAACATGGGTTACTAAAGCCGTGGCTATCTGGAGTGAACAAATGTCAGATGCCATTAGGGTTATGTTTCTAAAGAGGAACTGCTGATCATGCTAGCTAATATCATGGAGTACAATGGCATCCTTTACTGAGGTGGCCTTTGATGCTGCTAGGTTTTCTCAAAACGCATCAACGAGGCATTACTCTGTGTCTCAAAATTTGGTTGGCTGACCAATCACCAAGTCTTTGGTGTCCCTTCGTTTTGTAGGCTCAGACCTAAGCAAGTCATTAACAGTGGTATTGGAGGCAAAAGTATGCTTTTGACTCAGATTGCACCTAAATGTGCCATTTTTCCCAAGACTACTGGCTTTCGTTAGTTCCCCCCCCCCCCCGAGTTCAGGGTGCCTATGGTTCAAACCCCTCAGGACTCCACATAGCACTAATAGGCTTGGCAGAATAAGAGGTCTGCTCAGAAGCCTATGGCCGATGAGCCTGCCTCCACATGATTCATGGAGTACTGCTCTGTTTTTACCCGTAGGGGCAGACTTCATCTTTTTCAAAGCAGACGGGAGTCTTCTGTGATGGACTTGTGGGTTTTGCTGGTCATCTTGGAAGAGTACTGCATAGATCTCAAATCCCTTCCATGTCACAATTTTTTTGTCTAGAGTTCCTCAAGATCAAGATTTTATAGACACAGTATCCTTCCCTTCTGTTTCAGCTCTGGAAAGTTTCACCAGGTTTTACTCCAATCATTTGCTAGCTCTGCACTACCAGATGGAACCCGTGTGTTCCATTATCAGTGTCGTGTCTGGGAAAATATCTTGCCTCCCTGGACTTTCAACATGCATATCTGCATGTCCCAATTCATCAGCGATTTCTTCTCTTTGCCTCTGCGAGCAGTCATTACCAGTTCATCACTCTCCCCTTCGGACTAGCATCTGCTCCAAAGATCTTTACAAAGGTCATGGCTACTTTTGCAGCCCACATTCATGCTCAAGGGATATCCTTGACCCCCTATTTAGATGACCTCCTGCTTATGGCTCCTTTGGAAGTCGTACTTAGTCCACAGATTTAAGACCTCATCGTGGAGCAACACAGTTGGCTGTTCAACCCCAAGAAATCTTCTCTAGTACACTCTAAGGTTCTGTACTACTTGGGCATGAGAGTCAATACTTTCCAAGCAAGGACAAGATCCAGGCTCTGTCGCTCCTTATTACTCAAGCAATATACTGGCCATCGTCAACAATAAGGGATTACATGAGAGTCATATTTCTTCTGTTCTCTGCTTTAGAAGCAGTTCCCTATGCTAAATTCTACAAAAGGGAGTTACAGCTGGACATCCTCAGGAGCTGGTCAAGACAATGATCTACCCTGTCTCACACATGTCACTGTCTCAACAAGAAAAGAAGGGTAATCTCTGGTGGCTTCACTGTCCTCACTTAATGTTGGAAAGTCCCTATGTCACACCAGAATGTGTGACACCAGTCTGAAGGGATGGGGAGCCACCCTGGGTATAACAGCACAGGGCTGTTGAACATGGGAGGAGAGACTTCTTCCAATTAATAATCAGGAGATACAGGCCATTCGGCTTGTGATTTTCCACTGGACACATGCTCTGTCAGGTGCACCAGTGAGGGTCCAATCAGACAATGCTGTCCCCTACATAAATCGTCAAGAAGAAACCAGAAGCAAGTCCGCCTAGTTGGAGATCCGAGAGCTTCTTCAATTTGACAGATGCTTATATCCCAGCCATCTCAGCAATTCACATTACAGGTGGCAAACCGGACTGCAGACTTTCCAAGTCACCGACATCTAGAAATTGGGAATTCAGTCAGTGTGTGTTTAGTCAGATTGTACAGAGTTTGGGCCTTCCAGCAGTGGAACAAACTACAGAAGAGAGTAAAACAGAAAAAACAGCGCCTGACCCACCCCGAATAATAAGGCAATCAATGGGACTTTTTTCACAGGATGGAGTTCTGATTAAAACTTAACTTTTATTGTGTTAATGAACTAAAAACTTCCTCAAAAGAAGTAAATTTAAAAATAATAAAATTGTGTCAGAGCTAGACTGAGATTTGGTCCATGTTGCCCTGAGACAGAGTGAATCTGATTTGCAACAATAATATCCGGCATTGTTTGAGGACCAAATCAAAACATATCAGTAGTATCAAGTTACTGACAAGTCATCCTCATTAGCTGACATGGCATATTAAGAGTAAGCGAACTGCAGATAAATCAACCCTAAGCACACTGGATTCCTATAGTATTAGGAATTTAGCGCCATAGTCCAAATTGTAACAAGAGCTATAATAAATGTAAGGTGATGTTATAGCAAATGTACAAGAGTGATTGTCATTAGCAATCGTATGACAAATCTGAGTTCTATATCATTAAGGATTTAGCTCATACCTAGTAGATAAGGCTGAAAAAAGACATGTGTCCATCAAGTCCAGCCCATGCCAAAAATACCCCTGTTGATCCAGAGGAAGGCAAAAAAAAAGCCCTCTGGAGCCATTTCCAATCTAGTCCCAAGTGTGTGTGTGGGGGAAATTATTCCTTACTGACTCCAATTGGTAGACAAGTAGTTCCCCGAAATCAATATCCTATTTGCTTTGAAGCCATCTGTCATAATTGTCATTATTGTTCTGTGCTAGATAGGCATCCATTGCTGTTTTGAATGCAGTTACATTATCTGCAAGCACAACATCCTGAGGCAAAGAATTCCATAGCCATACCGCCCTTACTGTAAAGAATCCCTGTCTTTGTTTTAGTTGAAAGCACCTTTCCTCAAGTCTTAATGGATGACCTCTTGTTCTTAGCTCAGCTCTTTGCATAAATAATTCATTGGATAGTTCTTTGTATTGACATTGAATGTATTTGTAAATGGTAATCATATCACCCCTTAGACGTCTCTTCTCTAATGTAAACATTCATTCTGATGTGACTATGTTCTAATAAAGTGTGGCAATTATAACACTTGTACAGGGATGATTCTCGTTAGTAATGGTTACTGATAATTAGCAAGCTACTAGCATCATCCAATTTACCTCTCCCTAATTACAGGGGTTTTATTATTTGAATATATTGTGTAGCAATGCTTATTAACCAATTACTTTTGAAGGCTTATCCAATTACTTTCTATAAATATATCCAATATACTACTGCTTTTGACTCTTCTCACAACTCAACTGAGACAAATAATAGTCTAGAACAGTGGTCCTCAACCAGGGTGCTGTGGCACTTTGGTGTGCCATGGACATCAACTTAGGGTGCCCCATGTTTTCTATGAAGACTGACAAAAATGGACTTTTAAATAAAGATTTATAGAAATTGTTATGCACAATATGTTTAGTTTTGTTATTATGATTATAAAACCTAATAATAACTGTATATTTATATATTGTACCCTTTTATGCCCTTTATAAAGTACATTAAGTATGTTAGGGGTGCCCCAAATGTTCTAGATTATGAGTTAGGGGTGCCCCGAACAAAAAAACCACTGGTCTAGAATCTCTGTACTACACCTAGGTGTGATACAATTTAGGACTCCAGCACTCATAGGGTTAATTTATTCTTGTTACAGTCTGTTGATTTCTAACAAGTACTGTGCTTTTCAGGTAACATAACTGTGTTTACTATCCAATTACTTTAGCAGACCTTAATCTTAAAGTAGAAGGTTGGAAGCGTAAATGTAATTTAAGAAAGTTTTACTTCACTGAGGGTGTGGTTAATAAGTGGAATAGCTTTTTATGTTTTCCCTCCCAGGATTCTTGGTGGATGTTTTCATATATCCCCAAGGTTCCTGTGTTCCACATTGAGCGTATGACATGAGAGGATTTTAGTGAACTTACAGTTAAACCCTTTTCTCTTAGTCTACGTGGAACACAGAACTCCTGCCCTGAGAAAAAAACATGTGTTTTTAAGTTCCTGGGCAGAGGGGTCCTCTAGGGGTCTTTGTTCAGGGGAGTTTCCTTCTTTTTCTCTTGCTATTATTTTCTTTCTGCTATTTTGCGATAAGTGGAACTGGGGGGGGGGGGGGCAAGGGTAAAGCTGGAAGGAAAGAAGGGAATCTCCTCCTCAAAGGCCCTGCCTTTTTTTTTTTTTTTTTTTAAGTGCCCTGCCCTCTGGAGGATGGGAATTTTATCCCTTGGTTACTGTGGTCCACATGGACTAAGAGATAAGGATTTAATGGTAACTTACTGTTAAATCATTTTCTCATTACTCCATATGGAACACAGAAACTTTGGGTCTTTGGGGAAACAACTCCCTCCTCTTCTTCCAGCTCAATCCTCCACGTTCCAGATTCATATGTGACAAGTACCACAGAAAAAAGAACCTAAGTGGGTAAGAAGAAAAGGAAGCTTCTAAGACCCTAAGAGGACTCCTCTGCCTGGGGAATGAAACACAGGTAAGTTTTTTCTCCAGGTGGGAGTCCTGTGTTCCAAAAGGACTAAAGAAAATAGGATTTATCTTATGTCCACTATGAAACACAGGTACCATGGGGTTGAGTCCCTCCTCTGGAGGGCAGGACACTCAAAAGACAAAGTCTTGAAGGTGGAGACTCCCAGCCACTCCTTCAGTTCAACCGTCCCCCGTCCTAGATTAGCCAGTATGAATGTGCCCTCTGAAGAGTATGGATGGTGCAGAGACACTCTCTTAGTTTTTAGCTTTTTTATTGTTTTTCTATTTGATATAGGACTGTAAAATTCCCCCATTAGATTGTTTACCATTACTGGGCTTCACCTGGAGTGGATTGACTAGTTTACAGGTGCTGTGTGGTCCATTGCAGCCCTGTGGAGGGAATTTTGTAGCCCAAGTTTTCCATTCCAGCAGAGTCTGTCTGAGGCTCTGTTCTTTCACAATGGTAACCTGAGGACAGAAGACTGATGAATAACCCTTTGAGTGCCTTGGTCCACAATGGCTCTACCTTGTGCCTGTCCATACAGAGGGTTTCACTGAGCCCATGGATTTGTGCACTCATGTTGGGTTATTTTATTACGCTGTTCTGTGCTTTGGGTCACTCATGTTGGGTATTTCTATTACTTTAATAGTTCTATGCTTGTGCTTGGGGCAAAGATGGCTGCAGATTCCAAGGGTTAACCCCTTCTCTGCTGGTTTTCACTTTGGGGGTGTAGTGGGTCTGTTTTCACATTCGTGCTACTGGGGTCCCATTTGTAGGCTGTCCTCTCATGTTCCCCGGTGTTTTTTGGTTTCTAGAGCACTTAATTACTGCTGCTCGAAATTGTGCTGCGATCCCTTTAAGAACAGGTGTCTGCACCGGTTGCTCCATTGACTTCTAGGGACGAACTTCTTTGGGACATAACTGCACCTGTTTGACATACAGAAGTCAGAGTGGGCTCTTCTTTCCACATACCGTTTCATCCATCTAACATTCTGAGTGTCTTGGTGGCCTGTGGCGATCTGCAAGTGAAGTAGGCAACAGCAACTGAGAAGTTTACATTTTTCCCAGAATGCCCGTTTTGTGGGCTTTCTTCTGATAGGCTGCCTGTTTTGCAATCACCATTTTACTTCTCATGTGCTTATCCTATGCAGAGGAAGACTCTCCTTGCTTTCCTCCTCCTGATTAACCATTCACCGGCCCGATTAGGGAATTTTCTGGGCTTTCTAGGGTTATTTATTAATCTGGGGATATTATTACTGGTCTTGTACTAGTTTAAGACTGTTTACTGTCAGGATGTCAGATTCTAAGAGTCATGAGAGTAAATCCAAGATTAAGGACTCAGGGGTGTCCCTTACCTCCCTTGCTTACTGTTCCGTATGTCAAACGGGGCTTCCTAGAGAGTATTCCTCATCTCTCTGCCCTTCATGTACTGTAGCCTCTACTAACTCACCGGGGCCCTCAAGTACTGAACAAGAGCCAGCTTGGGTGAAAACACATATGTCCTCAGTAGCTCAAATTTCCTTCTCCCTTCAGGGGGTTCTCCAATCATGAAAGCCCTCACCACCTTTAAATATGTGGCACTTATATCTCAAAGTGTTTCTCAAATCCTAGGGGCATCCTCAGAGGAGGAATTGTCAAAAGTGGAGGACGTGGAGGGGGAATATGAGGATATAGACTCTTCCTACTCCTGTGGTGACTCCTATGAAACTGTCCCCCTTCCCTTGACTGAGGGACTCATCAGAGCTGTTCTGGAGACTCCTCAGGTCTCTGAAACCTCTAATTAGAGGTCTTCTTCTATGGATGTCTTACAGCGTAATAAGAAATCTTCACCGGTTTTCCCCCTGTACCCCATTTCAGAGGCAGCTTTAGTGCAGTGACCTCTCCTCCACCTTTGAATCCCCCTGTCTGAATGCTGTCCAAGACTACTGCCTTGCCTTTGTCAGATGCAGCTGGACTCAAAGTTCCAATGGATAAGAAACTGGATTCTATTTTCAGTGCCAGCTCTGCAGCCACTGGGGTGACACGTAGACCTTTCTTTGCCTCTGCCTGAGTTAATAGGGCAGTTGCTGTTTGGGGTGAACAGCTTATGGAGGCTGTATGTGCCAACGTTTCCAAGGATAACCTGTTGGTTCTTTTAGATAACATTAAATAGGGCCTTTTCTGTTGCAGCATGATGCACATTGTGGCTTAAGATTTGGTCTGTGGATCAGTCTTACGAAAAGTCACTGGTTTCCTTGCCCTTTAAGGGAAAGTCCATCTTTGGACCTGAATTAAAGCAGATCATTAGTGATGTTACTGGGGGCAATAGTATTTTGTTGCCTCAGATGTCCTCCAAATGTCCCACTATGAAGAGAAAACTGTGTCTTTTTCATCCATGCCAGTTTGCACAATGGCTGCAAACTTCACATGACTCCCACGTGCATTCCTCCACCAAACTTAGACAGCAATGGTAGCCCATGCATGCAGCTCCAAGGGCTAAATCTGTCAAGCAATCTTCCACATGACTCATGGAATCCTGGTCCACATTTACCAGAAGAGGGGTGTATTCGCCTGTTTCAAGATGCCTGGGAGTCCTTGGTAGAGCACCAGCGGGTTTTGCGGGTAATCTTGGAATGGTACTGCATAGATTTTGCATGCCTTAAACCATTTTGGTTTTTTTTTTTGTCCAGGGTGTCCAAAGAACCGGACAAAGTAAGACTGTTTTGGGAAGTGACTCACTGCTAGCCAAGGAGGTGCTGGTCCTGGTTCCTCTCCCACAGTGCTGTTCAGGTTTCTATTACAACCTTTTTGTAGTCGCAAAGAAGGGCTGCGGCTGTCATCCCATTTTGGACCTGAAATGTCCCAACATATATGTGCTGACTATGTGCTTCAAGATGGAATATTTGCATTCAGTCATTGCACATGGTGAGTATCTGGTGTCTCTAGACCTTCAGGATGCGTACTCACACATCCCCATCTACCCGGACAACCAATACTATCTGTGATTTGCCTACGGCTCACCAGTACACAGCTCTGCCATTTGGCCTGGCTCTGCACCCCAAGTGTTCACTGGAGTCATGGGGGCCTTATCGGCCGCCATTCACACCAGGGCATCTCTATGACACCCTATCAGGACAATCTTTTGATCAAAGCTCCCTCCAATGAGCTTCTGGCCCAGCACATCCAAGACCATAAAAACAGCTAGCGCAAAAAGAGGATTTGAAATAGATCAATATTCAAAATAAAACAAAATCCACAGTACTGAGATATGCATACAAATGTAAAAACAAATATATATATATATATATATATATATATATATGTATATATAGAGTCAATATCCCTGGGGGTCTACCCTTCTAATTTATAGTGCAAGTCACAGTGCTTAAAAGTCAGCTACAACACTATAAATAAGAAATCGATAAAGATGATGAATAATAGAGAAGGGATGAAAATGATGAAGAGTAATGGAATGATGAGATGATGGATGAAGGATGGATGAATCTTATATTCCTCAAAGGATTGTCTGCTGCTGCTGAAACTTTTGGTGTCCTTGTACACCCGAAGAAAGGAATCTGCAGTATGTCAAAGTGCAAAGCAAGACAAAACACAAAAAGGAGAAATAAAATCTAATCTAAGTGTAGTATTTTAATAATCATATGTATAAAAGCAAAAAAGTCAATCATTGCACTCACATTTCGCCCATTTTGGGCTTGAAGCATATAAGAGGCCCAACCTCTGTTAGCCTTCGAACTGCGTCCCTGCTTCCCCTTGTCCTGCCGGCAGCGAGTCACTGAAGCGCTGGAACTCCTGGATAACTCCACAGGTACCGGTCCTGATGTTGAGACGGACTTGATGTAAAATCCCACACAGTCCACTCATAGGATGTAATATAATTATCAATAAATGTCAATAAATGATGCTAGTTCAAACCGGTGGACCAAGTATACAGTAAAAAACGTTAACGGCACTATAAAGGGCTAACGAGTCTTGTGGCGCCAGGACCACGCTGTGACCGATAGTCGGTATGCTAGCCGTAGGAATGGGGGCGGGAAACTCACAGGGGGTGTAGGAGGGGCCAATATTGGTCAGTGCTGTGAAAGGATTACCCAACGCGTATCGTGGAGTATTCGCTCCACTTCATCAGGGTACTCCATGAAGATATTTCTCATAGGATACTCTTTGACTGGCATAAATAAATCAATGTAGATGTTAGAGCAAATATCATTGGTTAAAATGACAAAAAGGCAGTCCTCCGGAAAGATAGTAGCCTTAACTCAATCCTCAGTACCATTTTCATTTAAATCTAGGTTAGATTCATGAGAAGGACACCCAATCATGGAAAACTGAAAGATGAAATGATACAGGTCTCCCCTTTAAACACCAACTGGGTAATTGCAGTGAAGACTTCCACTATATTAAGGTCCACAAAGGTAAACTGAAAAGCATAGATGTAAAGTCAAATATAATGTATGAAATAGAAGAATTAATGAATATACATAAAAAAGATAATATATATATATATATACAAAATATACAATTTTAATGAATATAACACGAAAACTTCTTTGTTCAGCCCAAGTGGGCTACTGGACTGCAGCATGAAGATCCACCACTTTTTATCTTTGAATGAGCCTTTAAGTAAGGTTCCATCATCTGATATTTAAACTAATTTTCTCTAGTCCAAAAATGTCCATCCCCTAGGGAGACCCATCATGTTGAAGAAGAAAATGGTTAGTGACTAAAGTGAGAACACTGCACCCACTTTTACCTTTCACTACATTATTAATCAAGGATATATATTTTTGGAGTCTAGATTTTAACATTTGGGTAGTCTGACTACATACAGTAGGTTACATGAACATCTGATTCCATAAATGCAGTTCTTAGTTCTGCAGTTTATAAATTGTTTAATAAGAAGATCTTTCTAGGCTACTGGATAATGATCTTTTTAACAGTGGTAATATGCTCACAAATGGAACAATAACCACTGTGACAGGTTTCACAAACATTTAGACCACCAGTACTACCCTTTTCTTAAAATAATGTCTGTGAACCTAAAGACTGGACAAATTATATGATATTCTTGCTGTCAATGATTAATTTGGAGAAATGTGCTGAGAAATTATCTTATCTGTACTTAAAATGCTCCAGTGTTTAATATTTTTCCATTGGGAATTATACTTAGTGATGAGTCTGACCTGATGATTTGCATTTGTGTGAGACATCAACTTACTTGTTAAAAGGGCACTTCTGTCAGAGAGATTGCCCGTTGGTAATTTTTTTCATACAGGTACTCAGGTACCCTCTTTCCTTAAACCTCTTTCATAGATCATTTTGTATAGAAATAAACTTAAAAATGTTCTGATTCTTAGGTTATTCTACTTTCCAGTAATATATGCCTTGATATAGTTATTGAGCTGTTTTAAGGTTTTTGCCATGTAACCAATGGAATGGACATTTTAATTCATAAAGTTGAAAATTCTCTTTTGTGCTACTGTTAGGGGTCTGTGAAGGCCAGGCATGTATGTAAAACTTTACATATTTCTTGTTTTTATATTGACGGATTCAGGGCTTTTATTAATAATTGAAACTTTCACAACCAACATAAATGTTTTAATGTACAGTGTATGATGTTGGTGAAATAAAACTTCCTTTTTTGTATTTTGTGCATCTAGCACCATGAAAAGCTGAATTTATTCTGCAAAAATTGGATTTTAGTGTTCTTGCCTGTTAAATTCTTTTCTCTTTAGTCCATATGGAACACAGGTACTATGGGGCTGAGTGCCTCCTCCTGGAGGCCAGGACACATCTCAAAAGACAGCGTCTTATGGATAGAGGCTACCTCCTCTTCCTCCAGCTCAACCCCCGCCTGCTAACTCTCAGAATCCATGTGACCGAAGCCACACAAAAAGAAGCAAGCAGAGAAAAGAAGAAGAAAATCTGAAAGAGAGACTCTCAGAGGACTCCTCTGCCCAGGAATGCAATACAACAGAGGCCCCTTTCTCTTGGTGGGAGACCTGTGTTCCATATGGACTAAAGAGACAAGGATTTAACAATATGGAACACAAGTACCATGAGGATATACCAATGCTAAGCTCCCAGAGGTGGGAAAAGGAGAAAGGGCCTCACGCACATCCCCATAATACCAGAGTTCCCTAGGACTATCCAGTATCTGAATAACCCAAGAAACAAGTGTCAACAGCACACAGAAACAAGAGCTATCAGGGCTCAGATACTACCAAATAACAAATATGGGAGAAAATTTGCATGTTCTCACACAGGACGAACTGTAGCAGGACCTTCCTGCCAAAGCTGGCCTCAGCCGAGACCAAGACAGTGACATGGTAGTATTTGTTGACAAGGAGGACCAAGTCACTGCCTTGCACAACTGTTAAGCTGAGGCCTGATTCTTGTAGGCCCAAGAGGAGTCCATACCTGGTGGCGTGGGCTGTGATCTTGTAGGGAACAGGTTTCTTCCAGATCTCACACACCTGGCACATGGTAGCTTTGATCAAAACAGCAATGATTACCTTGGAGGCAGCCTGACCAGCTCTGGGACCCTCAGGGATGTCAAACAGAGAGTCCACCTTAATAAAAGGCTTAGTACGGTGCACATAAAATGTAAGGCAACACACCACATCCAACAAATGGAGATCCCTCTCCTTATTAGACTTGGGGTCAGGACAGAAGGAAGGCACCACAATCTCATGATTAATGTGAAACTCAGGGACCAGCTTACGATGAAACTCCTGAGAGGTACGGAGAACAGCCATAACGAGACCACTGCCAAGAGAAAGACCATCATGAGCGTCAATTGACGCAAAGAGATGAAAGCAAGAGGCTTGAAAGGACACCTCTGCAAAATATCCAGAACCAAGTTAAGGTTCCATGGGGGAGTGGGAGCCTTAAAGGAATGGAAGAAAAACCTGGAATAGTGGCAATGTGCCTCTGAAAAAGCAAGGAAAGTGTTGAAATCTAAACCATAAGGTAGCTCAAATGGAGACCTTTGTTCTCCTCGTCTTGGAAGAAAGAAAAAACCAAGGGGAGGTCAAAATCCTGTGAGGACACATCCTTGTCCACAAACCACTTAAAAAAGATAGACCACCCCTTATGGTATAATTTTGAAGAGATGGGCTTTCTGGCCTGAATCATGGTGAGAATGACCTCTGTGGCTTCAAGAACCATGCCATCAAAACCATTTTCTTCACATCCTCATGCCACAGGTAACCCTGGAATAAGAGATCCGGCCTGAAAGGAAGACAGAGGGGATTTTGAATCAAGAGACTGATTAATTCTGTAAACCACACCCTTTTGGGCCAGTAAGGAGCGATCAGAATGATAATTGCCCAGTCCATCCTGACCTTCAGGAGAACCCTGGGTATGAGAGGAATCGGAGGAAACAAGTAAGTGATGTGGAAGTTCCATTGAATCATCATCGGATCAGTGGCAAAGGCCAGAGGGTAGCAGAAGATGGGCACCTTCCTATTTTTCCTGGTTGCCAGGAGATCTATCATAGGCTCACCTCACTTTTGCACATTCCGGACTGAGTTCCCACTCTCCTGGGTCTACGTCTTGGTGACTGAGAAAGTTTGCCAGAACGTTTTCTCCCCCTGGAATGTGATCGGCTGATATGGCCAGAATCTAGGCCTCCAGCCAACAAAGGTATACTTCACTTAGGCCCAGGGAGCCAGGCTCCGAGTACCCTCTTGGCGAATGATGTTATCACGGTGCCCGTGATTGCTGCATTCATGTGTCTATTACCTGTAGGGGGCTCCCATTGGCTGTCTGCCTTCAGCCCGCCTCACATTGCCTTTTTAAACTCAGTCTGGGCACCCTCTGGTTGTCCTTTCATGGTGTCTCTGACAGCATCCTCTTTCACCTTGCTACTGTAGCTATTTGGGCCTGTTGCTGTGTTCCTGAGTCGTCCTGTTCCTGAAGTTCCTGCCTGCTGTGTCGGTTCCAGTCTGGTTCCAATTGTCATCGTGAGAGGTTGCTGTTCCTGCTGCCAGTCTTCTCTTGCCTCTCCTGATCCGGTTGACCATCTCTGCTGGTTCCTGTTCATTTCCTGCTTCCAGTTCCTGCATCCGTGGCGACATTGTCATCGGTCGCTTCAGCGACATTCGCACTGTTGGTTCCCAGCATGCGGACGCTGGTTTGCTCCACTGGCCTTGCGGCTACACTCTACAGCCTGTTGGTTCCAGCGTGCGGGCACTGGTTTGCTCCTTGGCCTTGCGGCCTATACACAATATTGTTGGTTCCCAGGGTGCGGACGTTGGTTCGCTCCATTAGCCTTGTGGCTACACTTTACAGCCTGTTTGTACCAGTGTGCAGTCGCTGGTTTGCTCCACTACCTAGTGTACATTATCTGTCTGTTGGTTACCAACGCGCGGGCGTTGGTTCGCTCCATGACCTGTGGGTTTACTCAATATTATGCTTGATGTTTCCCAACGTAAGGGCACTGGTTTACTCCTTGTCTCTTTGCTCATGCACTTGATGGTTCTCAGTGCGCTGTCCAGTCCTAGACAGCTAACTATTCTGATAGTACACGAGTGTCAGGCTGCTAGTGAAACCACTGACCTGGTAGCCTCTATATTTCATCGCTACTGTCATTGACCATCTGACAGTCTCTGAGGTCACTGTGGTTGTCACCTTCCCTTTGGGCTGCCTTGCCCGGTATATTGGTAAGGCCGGTAGAACCTTTTATTATTCCATCTCAAGGTTGCCTTACCCGGTATTGGCAAGGCCGGTAGAGCCCATTACATTGGTATTCCGTCTGGCTGCCTTGCCCGGTATATTGGTAAGGCCGGTAGAACCTCCTATTATTCCATCACAAGGTTGCCTTACCCGGTATTGGCAAGGCCGGTAGAGCCTATTACATGTATTCCATCAGGCTGCCTTGCCGGTGTATTGGTAAGGCCGGCAGAACCTTCCATTCCTCCTACTTGAGGTTGCCTTACCCGGTATTTGCAAGGCCGGTAGAGCCTATTATATTGGTAAGTCCGATAGAGCCACCTATTCGTATTCATCCAGGTTGCCTTGCCCGGTATATTGGCAAGGCCGGTAGAACCTGTATTGCTACTGTTATGGACATTTGCCTATTCTATGTATTGTCTGTATGTGTATAAAACCCTATGGGATTGTCTTTAACTTTTCAATAAAGTTGTGTTTTTACCTAACCTTACGTCTGAGAGTCTTAACAAACCGTGACAGATGTACGCCACAGCTGTGGTGTTGTCTGACTGAACCCTCACTGGCTTCCCTGACAGGATAGGGGTCCAGTGAACAAGGGCTAGGTGGATTGCCAGGAGTTCCAGGACATTGATGGATAAAAGACTCTAGTCCCAAGTCCACCTTCCCTGGACACCCAGGTGATCCAGAACCAAATCCCAACCACTTATGTTGGCATCCGTGGTGACCAGAGTCCACTCTGGAATCAAGGATGGCCTCCACCATTCCAGATTTCGGCTGATGCAACCACTGCTGGAATTCCCTCCTGGTCACCGGAGGGAGAGGAATGTGTTGATCCATACTTCCGGACCAGTTCCAGAGAACATCCCACTGGATTTCCCTCATGTGGACCTGAGAGTAAGGTACGGCATCCAGGGTGGACACCAGTCTGCCCAATACATTCATGAACTCCCTGATCGTGGTTGAGGACCACTCTAGGGTCCAGGACACCACCTGAATCATCAGCAGAATCTAGTTCTCCAGGAGGAAAACCTTCCCCTGATGGGTGCCAAACCGCATAACAGAATAGCAGAACCTGGGAGGGCACTGGAGATGAGCGAGCATATTCAGAATCCACCCATGGTGAACAAGAATGCAAGTACAGTTTTGAATGTGACGAGCAAAGAGCTCCTCCAAAGGAGCCTTGATCAGTAGATTGCGTCAATTAGATGCCCTTGGCATGGATAAAGGCTGCCATGAGTCTGGTGAAGACGCAAAGTGCAGAAGCCAGGCCAGTCAGCAGAACCGTGAACTGGTAATGATTGGCCCCAAAAGCAAAATGCAGGTAGCATTGGTTGTCTGGGTGAATCGAGGTCCAGATACTCCCGCTGGCACATCCCTGCAATGACAGAATTAATTCCATCTTGATGTGTGCAGTGACCACATACTTGTTGAGACATTTGAGGTTCGGAATAGATCGACAGCTGCCATCCTTCTTTGGAACCACAAACAGGTTGCAATAAAAACCTGAACTGTGCTCAGGGGAGGCGCTGTTACCAGAACCGGTTTCTCCAGCAGTGAGTCAACCATTTCTTGGAGCAGTCTTGCCTTGTCTGGCTCCTCTGGAACAAAAAGAACCAATATGAAGGAAGGGACTAGAAATCTATGCAATACCCTTCTGTGATTACCCACAAAACCCACTGGCCTCAGGGCCGGATTTGCAATAAGGCAGAATAGGCATCTGCCTACAGGCGCACCCCACAGAGGGGCGACTGTCACTGAAATCAATTTTTTTTTTTTTAAATATTTTTATTCACAGCGCTTGCACTGAGTACAGTGGTAGCAGTAACCAGCCGCATAGTAAGATTTGTGCCTTCTTTGGCACAGACCTGTATGCTGTTGCTCCCTCGTCGGCTCTTTAGTAATGCAGAGCGCTAGGAGATGATATCTCCCAGCGCTCTGTATTATTGTAGAGAAGACCGCGCGGGAGCAAAAGCATAGAGTTTGTGCAGAAGGAGGCATAGACTTTTCCTGCCGCTGGACCACCAGGGAGGTACGAAATGGATACGGGGGGGGGGGGGCAATGTGAAGATGATGGGGGCAGTGTGGAGATGATGGGGGCAAGTTGGAGCTGATGGGGGCAATGTGAGAGCAAGTTGGAGCTGATGGGGCAAGTTGGAGATGATGGGGCAATGTGAGTGCAAGTTGGAGCTGATGGGGGCAATGGAGCTGATGGGGCAATGGAGCTGATGGGAGCAAGTTGGAGATGATGGAGGCAATGTGGAGCTGATGGGGGCAATGTGAAGGCAATATGGAGCTGATGGGGGCAATATGGAGCTGATGGGGGGCAATGTGAGAGCAATATGGTTATGAGAGGGGTAATGTGGAGATTAGGAGCATTGTGGAGGTGTCCAGTGGAGATGGCCAATGGGGGGGGAGCGCTTCAGATTTCTGTGCCTACAGGCTCCTGAGATGTAAATCCGGCCCTGACTGGCCTGTGACTGAAAAGTCCTATCGATAGTCTCAACAGGGGACATTGAGGGCAAGTAACAGGAGAAGACAGCTATATTTGGCTCAAACTAGTACTTCACAGAAGGGAGAAGTAATACAATATTCATAATGTATCTACTTTTACAATCTCATGTGGTTTAGTGGATTTATAGATTACACATTATGCGTATATAATATATATATATAGACTCCATCTACTCTGTTGGACTTATATGGGCTTCTTTTACGTTTCCTTTATATACTGCATTGTTTTTTTATATTGATTTTAGATCACATTGAGTAAACTATACATTTATTATTTTTTATTTTATTATAGTGAGTTCCTGTTGTTTTTTTTCTGTGCCTTTAGCCTTTATTTTATTGCATTTGTTATATAGCGATCTCCCCAGGGTGGGTTCCATTGCAAGCACACTTTTTTGGGGGAATTGTAGCTTGCGTTTATTTGGGACAGTATTCACCCTGGTATATTCAGTATATTTTTAAATAATTTTTCGCAGAATGCCCTTTTCTCCATATATATAGTTGTTGTAGGTTTTTATGCTGTACCACTCCAGCTTTCTGAATCAATTTAGAATTGGGATGTAGCCAAAATAATAGTCCATCTCTGAGCAATGATGTACGTATTTAAAAGAAGGACTTAACTAGTTATGTTTCCTACAGAGAGCTGTTGTTTACATGTGTATACCTTTTTAGTTGTACATGTTTATGGTGGTTTGAGTGGGCAGCGCCAGTTGTTGAAGTTGGACTGGATGGTGAAAACTAGGACATGTGGACAGGGCCGGATTTATAATTAGGCAGAGTAGGCAGCTGCCTACAGGCGCACCCAACAGAGGGGCGCCTGTCACTGGGATCATCCAAGCATCTGTGTTGTGGGATTTATTAATTTTTTTTATTACTTGCCTCCCCGACGCCATGAAGACAAGTCTGTGCCTCCTCCTTCGGCACAGACCTGTAGCTGTGGCTCTTCCTCGTCGGGTTTTTAGTAATACAGAGCGCCAGGAGATGACATCATCACCCAGCGCTCTGCATTACTGAAGACCGCTTGGGAGCTCCAGCAGCTACAGATCTGTGCAGAAGGAGAAGGCACATAGCTCTCTTGCCGCTGGACCACCAGAAGAGGTAGGAAACCGATACTGGGGCAATGTGAGAGTAATATGGAGATGATGGGGACAATGTGAGGGCAATATTGAGTTGAAGGGGGCAATGTGGAGCTGATGGGGGTCAATGTGAGGGCAATATGGAGCTGATGGTGGCAAGTTGGAGCTAATGGGGGCAATGAGGCGATTACGGGGGGCATCGTGGAGATTAGGAGCACTGTGGAGGTGTCCAGTGCAGATGGCCCACGGGGGGGGGGGGGGGTAGCTTCAGATTTCTGTGCCTACAGGATCCTGCGATGTAAATCCGGCCCTGCATGTGGATGGGAGATATGAGCAGCATTCTGTGGATTTAAAAAGGTGGTGTAATCAATTACTAGTATAGGCATAGTTGTTATTATTGTGGCTGTGTTACAAGTATAAATGAGTGGGTTGACAAGGAGGCATTTATAAGGGCGACGGTACGAAACCTGCCAGTGTCCTTGTGTATTGTGGGTGGTGCAAACTGGTACCTTGCCTATGGCCCTGTGGAATTTGGACCCGGCTCTGTATATATCTCAACTGATTAGTTTCTATTTTACCACTTTTTTGGCTTGTAGAAGAGTCAAAATTTAAACACAGTTTCGAGCAACCAGGTACGCTCCAGCCTTTTACCGCAACTACAACTCCCTTATTTTGATCTTTTGAAATGCCGTTGTCCCAAAGCCAAAATGGCCGCCTTGAGCTCATCATTCTAGTCTCATCTCCATGGCTACAGTTGGTACCCTGTTCTGGGATATAATTCACTAAACCCGCCTCTTCCCTGCCCGGTTGGTTTTGATTGGTGAAAAGATCAGTATTACGAAGCGTATTACTAGGAAAAAACAGAGTGACAGCTGAAGTAGCTAATCCTATTTGAGAGGGATGGTGAAGCTGGTGTCTGTGTAGTAGTGGTTCAACTGGAAAGGGGTCTGTGGAGAAGGAAGGTGGGAGTGGTGTCGGTCGTTTACTAATCACGGCTCAACTCCTTAACACGAGAGAAGAAGGATACGAGTGGATCTGTTTCAGAGGCAGGAGGAAATCTGTTCTAAAGGATTGAGCTATCGGTCTGTGTGAAGGGCTTTATCAGGTGTTTTGTCTCATTGTTAACTGAACAAAAACAATGCCAGTCAAGTTGTGTACGAATAATTCAAAATATACCGTTTGTTTCGGACCGGACATGAGAATGTTATTCTTCCCCTCTAACAACTGTCCGTATTTGTTATAAACGTGCACTCTTCTGGCTCCTAAAATTTTCGAATACAGTTTTTCTGTATGCGTTATTAACGTATTCAAAGAAGTGTAGGAGGCCGGACATCACACAGTAGAGCTTATATAGGACCCCAGGGTTCTTCCACGCATTGGTCTGCAATGCAGTATTTGGCCAAATGGTCCTCAAAGGGTTAAGATAAGTGGTGCAGTTATGGTGCAATCCAAGTGCTCGATAGGGAACAAATACATATTCCTGTTCTAAACTGGACGTTTAACCCTTTGAAGGTCTGTAGACGTTTCTTGCATTGATGAGGCTGCAATTCCAGTTAAAAGCAGTATACTTGTCGCTTTGTTATTTGTGGTGCATATGGATTTCTCCTGACTTGCATTCAGGGCTGTAATGGGAGGGGGGGGGGGGGGGAGATTCGACCTCTCTGAAGGGTCTGCATTTGCCCTGGGCTGGTGCATTTCTGAACGGTGCATACTGCATGGTGTCTTTGGCACTCAAATGGTTAAAACAAAAGTGCTATTTAAACTCCGTAATGTCTAACACTGATCTGCTTTGTACCATGAGAGGCATCTGCAATGTGACATATTGAAGAAAATGATATAAAGAGTTATACATAGAGAATAGTATACAAAAGTATACTGTGATTGCCTATACAAAGATTATATTAAATATAAGGGTTATAATATTCACTGTGATTGACACATTGATGTATTTTAGGTAGAAGTAGCTTAATCCTTGGCGTGCCAGGGGGGTATGGAACGTTCCGTTCCCCTCTGGCACTCAAAGGGTTAAACAAAATTAGTTGAATTTAAGATGTGCAAGTGAGGCAAGTCTGTCTACAGCATCTGTGTTTGTTTTTAGCAGTTGTTTGTGAAAGGATTGTATAACATATAGAAGGGTTAAATATTCTTAGGGTTAAATTGTTTGTGTAACAAGTCATTCCATATTTGTCAAACAGGCCATGTTAACATTATAAAGGGAGTCTGGTTATCAAACTGCTGCTCTGTTGCTGTGCATATCACACCCGTAACTCCCCTGCCAATCCGTATGCCCCTTACTTGAAAATGTTATCCCACCGCCCTACCCCTCCCACCCCTTGCTATGATGATATCCATGGCCCAGTGTAACCCCCAGAACTTAGTTTGGTGAATCAGTTTAGTACTGATTCAAAGAAGGGATTGAAGGGTACAGGGATAAGGTGTGTAATACTTATGTTCGGTACCTATAGGGTTAATAGTTACATTTGATAGCTTTGCAAAAATCCATGTACTAGGGAGGAAATCACTAGGCTGGTCTGTTCTAGTTCCTCAAGGCCGTTATGATAGAATGTGCAGAATATCCAAACCCCCCACGGGGGAGGAGATGGGTTACTGAAGAAACTGTTATCTATACTCCCTCCCCTCCCCCCCTTCCTGTGAACAAGTTTTGTCTTTCTGTTTTTTTATAACTTCTGTTTTCTGCTGAAACGAAACTGTGCACCTCGCCCCTCGTTGTAGGGGAGGGGGCTGTATAGGGCTATAAATGCTATGTATGATAAGAATAAAGAGAGAGCTTGTATTGTATACGCTGTTGTGTGTGTTTCTTTGCGAACTTTACAGCCTCCCAGTATACTGGTAATTGACATAGATTTCATAGACAGGCTGATCATAAGAGGGTGAAAGGTATCTCTTCAGGCAGCGATCCAGGTAATTGCCCCAACAGTTTGAATTTGAACATACATATTTAGATTGTCCCCAAACCAGATATGCTGTGGCGCTAGAGAGCCTGGCACAAGGTTAGGACATAAAATAATAGCTCAGCAATAAACGTTCAAGAATGAAAATACATTTCTCAAAATAAATTGTCCAAAACATATGTGTTAGGAATCCTTCTAAATCATCCACTTTATTGATTAAGAAAAACCATCAGTTCCAAACAATTATTTGGTTTTGGGGGAGCAATAATAATTCCAGTTGAGCAATCCTCCGTTCTTATTGATGGTCGCTGCCCTTCAAAACACTGGTGGTCCATGTGAATTGTCTCCAACTAAAATTCACAATAAAAATAAAAGGGCGCAGACCCATCTAAGCGTACATCTGTATGGAGTGTATATATTGACCCCTTTCAATGATATGCTTACCAGATTGAAAAAATCACTGGTATGTCAAATGTAGAATCCTGATGGGGCTTCACAGAAGGTTTCAAATCCAGAAGTTAATATTCTTAAACCAAATTTATTTTGACAGTAGTGTTAAAATGCTTAAAATCAGCAATGATAAATAGTTGCAATATGTCCTACGCATTTTGTATAAATCTCAGATACTGCCTCAGGGGTCTTGTTTTTTTTATGTTGCATTTTTAAAAAAGCAGTGTCTCTGAGGAAGTATCTTTGAGATTGATATGAGTAGGGAGCTTTGCAGCTACTTATCGTTGTTGATTTTAAGTGTTTTAACAGCACTGTCAAAATAAACTTGTTTTAAGAATATTAACTTCTGGATCTGAAACATTTTGTGGAGCATCATAAGAATTCCTGTATAATTGATGTGCCAGTGATTTTCTTTGATTTGGTGAGCATATTTTTTAAAGGGGGGGTTGATATATACAATCCATACAGATGTTCTCTTAGTTGGGTCTACACCCTTTTCTTTTTATTGTGGTTTATATTTCGATTGTTGTTCGTATGTATATGAATCATTGATTTTCTTAGAGAAAAGGCCAACCACAGTTTGGTGTTGTGTGGTAGGAATAAAGAGCAAGAGGCATAATGCAATAATTGGATACTGATGTTAGTTACTAAAGCCTTACTATTGAATTGGATCAGTTGAATCCGCATGTAGTTTTATTTGTGTGAAAGCACAGGAAAACAGTTACATAGATGCGTCCAAATTATTAACACTTTTATGTCACTGATGCCCAATTCAGTGGCACTTAAAGGGATACTCTGATGTGGGTTATTTAAGGGTAGGCCACATAAAGGAGTATTTGTGGATCCTTTTTAACAAACCTAATGGTGCATCCTACAATTATTTAAACAAAAGCAATTTACGTCTGAAGATCTTTGCACATGTTTTATTCATCTCTTGTTTCTGCTATTACAGGTTCTGTAGCAGAAATGAGTGAACCAGAGCTCTTATTGGATTCCAACATCCGACTGTGGGTAGTCCTTCCCATTGTGTTCATCACGTTCTTTGTGGGGATGATAAGGCATTATGTTTCCATCCTTCTGCAGAGCGACAAGAAACTGACACAAGAACAGGTGTCAGACAGGTGGGTTTTTGGAAACTTATCATCCAAAACCATTTTTTAACTTTGACAAAAGGATTGTGTTAACCTAGTGTGATTTTGATAACCTTGTTTATTAAATCCTAATGCTCTCTCTATGGATTATCATGAGAAGTTGTATGACAACCTGTTTTTAATTGCCTAAAGACGCTGTTCACTAACGGTTGATAAAACTTGCTTTAGAATTTTTTGTTTTCCACTTCTTTGAATTTTATAATTGATATATATATATATTTTTTTTAGAACTTAGGATATTGTTTATTTCTCATTTCCCTATGTGCTTAAAATAAAATGTTGTGGGGTATGATGTGCAGTGAAATCCCCACATACTATAAAACACATGTGCTCTTAAATCATGCAGTAATGTATCCTTGTGAGTAAAAACATAATGTAACCTTTTGTATTTAACTTGTCAATATAGAAAATGTGATTGATAATGGGTTTGTGTTGCTTGACTTACAGTAGTTCTAACTATGTTCTCCATGATGGTCAGGTGTCTTCGATTGCTTGGTTGATATATTACGAATGTACAATGCATTTCCTTGTATGATATTGAGTGTCTGTAAGTGCTGAAAAGTCTAATTTCGGGATACATATACATTAGGGTCTACTGTAATATAATTATAATGGCGTATTTCATATAATTGTTTTCCATGGCATCTCTATTGTAGATACCAAGTGCAATAAATATATTGCAAGATTGCTTCATTTCAAATATGGAGTCACTTTGTACAATTATAATTCAACATTATTATAATTATTAGCTCTCCTATGTTTATCCTATGATGGGAGTTGGGCTCCCAAGTAGCAAACAAATGTGAAAGGCAAATAATAAGGTGCAGCTCAACTGACAGATTTGGAAAATTATGCTTTCACCCCACTTTCTTCCAGTGGTTGCAGATCTGTTGCCCTGGGAGCTGACCTGCCATTTAAGCAGTAGCTGTATAATGATCCAAAGGAGGGCAGAACAGGAGTCTGGCCGTGGGGGGACCCCGATGCATTAATGCTGCATTGCGCAGGACAGTCTTCTGTTTTATACAGGGTCTAAATCTCCATAGACCCTCTGTATCAGGCTTGAAAGCTTGACACACTGGGTGTACGGAGACTGCTCACACAATATCGGAGTCTGAGGTTGAGAGCCACATGCTTCTGTGTTGCATCTCAGGGGATGGATTCAGCATTTCTCGCTTCTCACCACAAAAAAAAAAACAAACAAAGAAAAAAACAAGCTATATGGAGCCATTTTAGGGCTGCACAGTGCAACCCTCTTCTTTTTTTTTAACTAAGTCTTCTCCCATTGGAATAAATAGTAAAACATTATAAAATGGAAGACTACTCTCAGTCAGAGAACAAGTTTTAGGCTTGTTTTCTGACAGAGTTAAATTTTCCACATTATTCTGCATTCTTAACGGGTGTTGAAGTGTGGTAGCATCCAGAGGGATGTTTGTTGCCCAAACCTGAACTACAGAATCAGATCCCTAAATGGGAAAAGGGAGAGGATAGAGTATTAAATATTACTCTTTTAGTAATTACATTTCTTCTTTTTTAGTCAGGTCCTGATTCGTAGCAGAGTTCTCAGAGAGAATGGCAAATACATTCCAAAACAGGTACAGAATGAAAATTATTTTAAAAGTACATTTCTGTAAAATTATTGTATTTGGTAGTATTAAAGATAGTGACGTCAGTCACACACTCTAATACTGACTAGTTTTCTAGATAATTGCATTTTAATACCCTCCACAATAACGGGCATAAATAAGTTATTAATGCTGAAGAAATATACATCAGTTTAAAGAATGGGTAAGGGAGAATTAAAAGGCAAATATCTTGAAGACTAATCACTATTAAAGAGTGTGAATAACATAATACACACTCTTTAATGTTATAGAAAGAAATGTAAACAACAGAACTTCAGCCATTAGATTTTTAATTGATGGGAACTAAACTGTGACATCCATGGTTGTTAAGAGGTTAACATTCAGTAAAAATGTGCACTGCCTTTGTTTTTCCAGTCTTTCTTAATGAGGAAGTTCTTCTTCAATAATTCAGAAGATGGATTTTTTAAAAAGACCAAGAGGAAAGTGGTCCCCCCGTCTCCTATGACAGGTACATCATAGTGTCTGATTTTCGCAGTGCTTTTTTTTGGCAGATCTGCTCCACTGGGAGCACTGAATACCCCCTGACACTCAGTGTTAATACAGACCTTGTGGGGGGCATCAGGTCCCCTTCTGACACCCCCCACCCCCAGTTGCTGATCTCCCAGCTGATCGGTAGAGGCAACTCAGGGATGCCGCATGGTTCCTTGTTTCCATCCTACCAGTTGTACTGGGTAGAAGTGGGCAGGATCGGAGAAAGCCTTCCACATTACCGGTAACATGACGTGGAAGACTTTCACCGGTCCTGCTCACTGCTACCTGAAGATCAGGCAGGATGAAAGCAGGGGAGTCCTATTGCTCCTCTGTGTCACATTTATTGATCTCCCAGTGAATATCAGCCAGGAGATCAATTACTGGGGGGCATCAGGAGGGTCCTGATGTCCCCCTCACACTTTTTATCAGTTATGTCTCTGAATATGTAAAGATATATTAACCAACAATGGTCCTGTCTTATCAATGAACATTCGAACATGTCTCAGTATCGCTATTAGCAACAGAGTTGCTTTGAAAATGGCCAGATGTATCAGCACACTTGAGGTAAAATAATACCTCTGTACAGCTATAGTTTGCAACAAAGTTGCACAGATTATGATCTATTAATGTGGAGGTTTTTATTTAAATTGCTAAGTATCCACATGCAGCTGTTTTATTGGAAAAAGTATTACATAGAATCTTAATTATTAACCTCTTATTTGCCAGGAGTTATATAAAAGTTGTAGCTCTAAAAGTAGCTAAGTCAATTATAATTAGAGTTCTGAGATCACTTTTGCATCCAACATTCTTATGGATCATAGCAGTGGGTCCCTGAGTAAATTCCCTCATGGCTGCCTGAAATTAGCCTGCCACAAATGCTAGGCCCTAATAGTCAATTCCGACCTCTAAAAATCCATGAACATCGGATACTGGACTCTGATCTCTGTAATTAATTATTATACTTAACGGATGTATCTCCCAGTGTGTTCCTCCGCATAAGTGGCTTCATCAGGGGGTCTTTTAACACAGTGATAGTACAAAAGGTTCAGATTCCCACAGCATGCCATTCTGTGTTTTTGAAAGGAAGAAAAAGTAGCACTTTTTTGAGCTAGACAAGACAGGCTAATAAAGTGTAGTTGTAGCCTAGTTTAGGGAGTCTTGTAGGCAAGAAATCTGTTCTTTGGGGGACAGGAAGGGAGAAAGGAGGTTGACCCCAAATACCCCAAAATTTGGTGTGACTGACTGGGAACACACAGGTAGCAGTGATACAAGTTTCTTCCCAGTATAGCTGTTTTCTACGTGTTAGGGGAGTTCTAGGTGAGAAGAAGGTTTTTCCCAAATACCCCAAAATGTGTGAACAAGTAGGTACATGCAGCCATGATCAAATTCTTCCTGATGTTGCTGTTATATCTGTGCTATGGGCGTCTGAGATTGTGAGAAGGGAGCAAAGGAGGTTTACCCCAAATACCCCAACATTTTGTGTGACGAAGCAGACAAAGGCAGCTGTGGTCCAGTTTCTTCCTGATCTGTCTATTGTCTCTGTCCAAGGAGAGTTTGGGGATGTTAGGAGAGCAAAGTAGAATTTCCTCAAAATTCTGTACACCTGACTGGGAAGACACAGGCAACCATGATCTAAGTTTCTTCCTGACCTGGCTGTTATTTCTGTCCTAGGGGAGTCTGGTGAAAGAAGCAGCTGAACAGTTAGTGTTAATAGAAATAAATAGGTGACAGAGACCCTGGTGTTGAGCTGTGACTGAGGCAGACTGATACAAGATGGAATAGAGTATTTTGTAGCGTGCCAAGTCAATACATCACACACAGTCAGTTCTATTGTGCAGTGTACAGTAGTTGAGTAATGCTGGGCAAAAGCACAAGGGGTAGGGTGAGGGAGAAAGCTCAGTGGCATGGTAAACGGAGCTTGCTGTAACGCTACACCACAAAAATATAACTATGAAGGGAAACATGAACGTACTCCCTGGGGCAGCTGGGAGTGAGGTGGGAAGTCCTGCTCGGCTGTGCTGCAAATACTGTGTGCCGCACAAGGTGGAAATGCCCTATTATAAGTCTTAATGTCTGCAATACTAAGGAAGTAAAACTAAAAAAAAAACCCCAAAGCTAACTTAATTTTACTAATGAAAGCCACTGGACACAGGTTTGTGTCATGTGAATGTTCCCCTTTAATAAGTGCAGTTTGGTCATACCCTTCTTGGAGTTGTGTCATATATCCATTTATGGGTGACATTCACTGCCTGTGGGAGTATCAATATTGCAAACTGGCAGCAAAGGGATTAAGACTGAGAGGTGTACTAGCAATTAAAGCAGGATATCAATTCTTGTGCAAGTCCAGATATCTGTATGCAGCAGAGGACTTGATTGATGCATATCTTTTCATCCTCCTCAACTATGTTATTAATGTAAGATGTCAACTTGACTGCATTGTGAATGTGGGTTTCTTATGCATTTTAGATCCCACAATGTTAACAGACATGATGAAAGGGAATGTGACCAATGTACTTCCCATGATTCTCATTGGTGGCTGGATCAATATGACCTTCTCTGGGTTTGTGACAAGTAAGTAGAACATTTTCAAATGATTCTGGACTAAAATAATTTGAAAGGGAGGAAGTTGTGAATAGTTGTAGATCTGTATGCAAAAATAAACATAGTTTGTTGCATTATATTTTGGATACTTAAAAGAACACAGTAAACTCATAACAGTAAGCCCTCATTTACCTTAATCTAGGCACAAAATGGCCATAGTCACTGAAACAATTATCTGTGTATTGGCTTCTTAAATAATATTCTTTAATTGGCAGTGGAAATCTTGTCCTAGGAGGCAGACATAATTTATTTTTTGCAGGACTCCAGGCAGGTGTTTGTGTTCCTTAATTGCTGTTTATTTGTTGCCAGATAATACATACATCCCTAGATCAGGACTGAGCAACCTGCAGCCCTCCAGCTGTTGTTGGACTGATTCCTGTTCTCCGATGGCCAATGATTTGCTGCGGATTGAGATTAATTGTAGCCCAACAAAAGCTGGGAGGCTGCAGTTCCAACCCCCTCACCAGATGTTCAGATTCTCACCTGTATAAAAGTGTTTTTGAGAATAATTTTGACTATAGTCTGCATTAATAAGGCTTATGTACAATGAAGAACTGGAGCTATTCTGGGGCAAACCAGCTGCCTCCTATGGGGAAAAAATATCCCATTGTTTTAAAAGGGGCTTTTAACCTACTGAATTCGAGAGAATTGGTAAACGGATTGTGAAGCAAACAGTTGGAGACTTAGCATTCAAGAAGTTAAAAGGTCCATTGAAATTATAATTTGGGGAATTTATATTGCCTCCTATGGGGTTTGCTACAAAATTACACCAGTCCTTCTTAGTACATCAAACTCAGGTTGTCGTTGTTTTGCTCTAACTGAGGATGTGTTTATGTTTAGCAAAAGTGCCATTTCCCCTGACTCTTCGATTCAAACCGATGCTGCAGCAGGGAATAGAGTTGCTGTCCTTGGATGCCTCCTGGTAAGATAACTTTGTTTAGAAGCTTTAGAAACCTCACGTCTTGTGTGTTAAAGTAAATTGCAGCAATTCTGGGGCAAACCAACTGCACATTAGGGGATAAATAAAGATTCCAATAGTTTCAATTAGTATTTTAACAGTCTTGAATATTAGAGGTCTCCAACATTACTTCCCATATGGTGCAGTTGGTTTGACCCTGAATTGCTCAAGTTTGCTTTTGTATACAATTCGTAAGACTATTTATGGAATACAGATACTGAAAGTGCACATTTGCAGTAAAATACATTTGCTAAATTTGAAACTGGTTGAATTGGCTACAAAACACTCTGCTGTACTGTCATTGGGCCTATCTTTTTATGTTTAATTTTATGTATCTTTAAATATATAACTGGGTTATGTAGTTGAGTGTAAAGGTATTTGTAATTGAGATGTTAAACTGGATACTGCTGTCCTATATATTTTTTTATTTTATTTTATTTTTTTTTTTTTAATTCTGTTGTCTGTAGTTTGTGTAATTATCAAGCTATAGTCTCCTGAATTCAGTATGTTGTTATAAAAGCTACCCTTTCCTCGGTGTCCAAAGAATGGGTAGTATATATACACATAATTATTATAAAGATAATAACCCCCATATCACCTCACAGTATGTGTAGGCACTTGGGAGGTATCTGCCACGCTCCACTCCTGTTTATATCAAAGACTGGATGTAGTGTTGCTATGAACCAACTAAAGATCCATAGGGCATAATCTAACAAGCAGTGCTGACTGTTTCTAGGTATTTAGATCTTTTTCTGCAGTTCCTCCAACTTGTGGTATTCTAAGACCTGAAAGCTTGAACTATGCTGCACTGTTTTTCATACGGTTATTGTGGTTCGATAACCCAGATTTGAATGTATGTCTTTTGTGTATCTAACTGCTTCATTGGTTCTTGATTAGGTTCAATGGTTTCACATGATTACACACCAAACACAAATACTCCTGCGCTCACTAATGGCTACTCTTCACATATAACAAAGGAAACAGAAACCTCACAGAGCTAACTCACATTAACCCATACATTAATTTTACAAATAAAGATTAAGAACCCAAGTGAATAAATATGAATGGCAGCAAGAAGTGTGGGAGTTCTCCAGACTCCCCAACATTAGGCCAAAGCCTAAACAAAAAAACCCAAAGCAAGACCAATCTGCGCTCTTCCATATAAACTATCCAAATGAGAACCCTGTGTAAAGCATATGTGATACCACTTTAATAAATTTTGGGGTCTTCGTTGCATAGATCGGCCAAAGTATTTCTAAGCCCGCCCGCCAACGTAAAAGCTCCCCAATATCAGGCGAGTACCTAACTTTTCATTCAATCATTCCTATCTAGGATAAAAATCCCCTGATGATTCTTGTAAGTAACGCGTAGGGTGTATTTAAAAACATTTAACACATTTAAAAACAGTTTCAAACACAATCATGTTAGGACTCATCTTCAGTGGCCTGCAGGGAGTGGGCATTCAGCTAGAGGACTGGAGCTCTCAGTCCCCTTTATATTGCTTCTCCACCCACCCCCCACAGGTCACATGGGGTTTGCACAAAGCCTAGTTTGTCTTCCCTTAAGGTTCAGACTTCTGCTCTCTCTGTTTTCTTTCTGAGGCGCTTTGCTATTCTTCCTGATGTCAAGGTTTTCTTCCAGGGCATTGCTCATATTCGTTCTGTCTTTAAGACTCACGCTCTTCAGTGGGATCTTAACTTAGTTTTGGGCGTTCAGAGCCCTCCCTTTGAGTCCATGGCTACTATTCTTCTATGCCTGCTGACGTGGAAAATGGCTTTTCTCCTGGTGATCGTGTCTGTTTGCCGTGTTGTGGAGTTCCATGCTCTGTCTTGTAAACCACCCTTTTTGGTGTTTCACAAGGACAAGGTGGTGCTTCGCACTTCGCAGGAGTTTCTCCCAAAGGTGGTTTCTGAGTTCCACATAAATCAGGAGATTGTGGTGCCTTCTTTCTGCCCTGATCCTACCTTTGACAAGGAACGGGATCTCCAATTGTTAGATCTGGTGCGCTGTCTAAAGTTCTATGTGCACCGCACTGAGTCTGTTTGCCAGTCTGACACTCTTTTCGTCATTCCTGAAGGTCCCAGGGCAGGGAGGGCTGCGTCCAAAGTGACCATTGCATCTTGGGTTAAGTCCACTATTTGTAAGGCTTACTAAGTAAGGAAGAAGCCTGTTCCCTTTTGGGTCACGGCTCATTCTACTAGATCCATTGGGGCATCTTGGGCTGGTCAGTTGTGCAAGGCTGCCACTTGGTCGTCTGTGCACACCTTTTCAAAGCACTACAGTGTTGATGTGCTGGCATCGGCCAATGCCAGTTTTTTTGAGCAGGATACTGGAGGCAGTCTTGCCGGTCTATGATCTCCTTCGTCTCTTCAGTACTCTCTCTCTTTTTGAGCCTAATTGGCTCTAGTTCAGTGTGCTGTGTAACAGTTTTTGGGGTGTTTTTACCCTGTTTAGTGTCCGTTGACACTTTGTTTGTTATTGTTTGGCTGTCTCTGATCTGATGGTTCATATATGCTTTGGTGACTTTGGGGGCCTTCTCCTGGTCCTTTCCTTACTTCCTGCCTCTGTGAAACTCAATAGTTGGACATCTTAAAGTTACCAGTAACCTATATTAGATGACAGAGAAAAGAGGATTTTAGTCTTACCTGTTAAATCCTTTTATCTTAGTCCATATAGGTTACTGGTCTCCCACCCTGTCAGGGGACCTTTCTTGGCTCTCCTGCGGCAGAACGTGGGGGTCCTTTCAGGTTCATGCTCACAGGAGTCTTCTTTCCCTTTTTACTACCTAGTCAATAGTTAGTGTCTCAAATCTTACTGGAGGTGATTGGCTAGCTGCAGCCAAGGAGGGAAGGTAGGCTCCACCCAGCATTCACGTCTAGAATTGTTCCTGCCTCCTTAAAGGGGCGTATCGCCTACCCAAAGTTACCAGCAACTTATATGGACTAAGAGAAAAGGATTTAACTGGTAAGACTAAAATCCTGTTATTCTCTTCAGTGCATAAGTAGAACCTGTTGGGCCCTGTTCCTCCTTAGATACTCCGCCCCATTACTGTTTGAATACCATAATGAAATCTGTCAAGGCTGCAGTCAAATTTGATGAACTGAAGCCAAATTTCCCACAAATATGTTATGGGTTCTATTCTTTGTCCTCAACACACATGTGTTGAGATTGTTTTGACTTTTTATATATATAGTTATAGATAAAAGAGAGAACCTGCATCTCCACACAAACACACGGAAGGCAGTAATACTGCCTGTCCTAGAGATACAGGTGATGTGATTTATCTCTGCAAGGACATGGACCCCCCTCCCCCCACTATCTCCTCCTTCCAAAAAATCACACCTGGCCTTTTCACCCCCCTGCCACTCCTGTGACCATATCTGCCAGGATTTGCAGGGGCCTTCAATACACACATGCAATACATATACACATCTCAGGCAACACACACACTCAATACATACTTGCAATACACATGCACAACACACACAACAGAGACTATGCACAACACAAACACATACGTGCAATACACACATTACATGCATGCACAAAACAAACAGACAATGCACAACACACACGTACACAATACACAAACAAAACATACGACAACACACGCACACAAATACACATGCCCAAAATACACCTCAATACACACATGCAATACAATCAAACAAAACACACATGCACAACATACACAATACACTACCATACACAACACAAACAAGCATGCAATACACACAAACATATGCAATACACACACTCAAATAAACCAAAAGTGTGTGTGTGTGTGCTCGATGTTTGTTGTGTGTTTGTATTTATTTCATGTATGTGTGTGTTGTGTGCTTGTGTTTTGTGTATTGTCTGTGTTGTGCATGTAGTGTCTGTACTGCATGTGTGTGGGTGTTGTGCATGTGTGTGTGTGTTGTCTATTTTTTGTGCATATGTACAACACACACAAGCACAATACACCACAACACACATGCACACACCATACAATATTCAAAATTCACACCACGCACATGCAGTACACATATACATGTACAACACACGAACACAATATACATACACACACACACACATTCAAACACAATACATAAAAAACATGCACACAATACACGCAACACACACAATAAACACAAACAGAATGCACACAAATACAAAACACACACACAATATGCAAAATGCACAGAACACTTAATACTGTATCCGATATATGCAAAACGCAAGATGCTGTATGCAATACTCAATATGCAATAGGCAAAACTCAAATACAGAAAAAGCAATACACAACACGCTTTATGCTATATACAAAATGCCATACGCATAACTCTTTACTCAGTGCAATATATGCAATACACTATACGCAAACACCTTTATGCAAAACGATATATGCAAAAATCAGTGCGCAAAATGCAATGCACTATACAATATACTCAAAAAACTATACGCAAAATTGTATATGAAAAATGCTGTATGGAAATGGCAATATGCAAAACGGTATATCCAGAATACAGTATGCAAAACGCTATTTGCAAAATGTGTATTTATTTTATGAACTGCACAGGCAAAGCCATGCCAATATTGTTTGTTATTATTTAATAGTAAACCCTTTATACAGCTGTAACCCGAGCATTCTTCCTTTGCCTTGTTTGTTTTGCAGGGTTAGTTCAGCTTCATGGTACTTTCTCAATGTGTTCGGGCTGAGAAGCATTTATTCTTTGATCTTGGGACAAGATAATGGTAAGATAAGTCACACCTACTTCCTATGATTTGAGTTTTATATGGTAATGGAAATCTTCTAATCATCATTTTGGCCATTTTCCTTAATCATTTCTTGTTTACTGGCTTGCAAAATAAAATACGTACAGAGGTATTTTGCATCCTTTATTCTTCTCCATAATATAGACCAGGGGTAGTCAATTACAGGACCTTCATCTGTTGGACATGATGGAAGTTGTAGTCCCTGGCAGCTGGGGGCTAAACAGTTGACCACACCTTCTATAGAGGATAACAAGGTAGACAGTAGCACTAATGATCCAGTGAAGAGTTGTGCCAGAGAATGCAGTGAGTGTGAAGGTGCTTCAACTGTCAAGTGTAAACAGTAGTAATATTTGACACAAAAACGGCAGTTCCAATTAATCTTCATAGTATTTGAGCCATGGAGAGTGTTATTTCAATACTGTCAGAGTTGTAGTTTAAGAGTAATTGAATGTTAAAGTATCCCCCTCCCGCCCCTTTTACCTAGTGTAACACTGCTCACCTCAGATGTGGAATCTGGTCCTGGGACCAGACGGCTCACAGCAAGGGACAATCTTCTTACTGTGAACATAAGGAAAACCCTGCCTCCCTTGACAGGTTTTTCCCTTATGCTTATTGAAGATTGTCCCTCTCTGTGATCCATCCAGACAGTCTTGCTGCTCTGAGGTGAGCAGTGTTACATCAGTAAAAGTGGCAGGAGGTGGATAATTAACAATTCAATTACTCTTGAACTACAACTCTGACAGTATTGAAATAACACTCTCCATGGCCCAAATATTAGGAAGGTTAATTGGAGCTGCTTTTTTGAGCAGTGATGATCCAGAAAATTAAGTTCTGCAGTGTTCAGTTTTCTTTCTTCGCAAATTCCATGAACTGCAATCGTTAAAGCAATAGCACGTTTAAAGGAAAGGGTCACATTGAAACCCTGCAAGTTCCCTCTCATGATTTCCTTCTTTAGGATTAAATGTGATCACGTCTGTAATTCTGAAGTACAGTATATTCAGAATTAGAAAATGTACTTTTATGTTTCCAGTAAAACAGAACTAGCTTTAAGAAAAGAAGTACTATGGATCCAGTGGGTGCCTTGTGTAAGGAGTTGGGGACTCCCTGATCCCATTGAGTGAAGGGCGTATTGGCTAAAGTTCCACTGAGTGCACTATTTAGAGAAGCTCAAATTTCAGTTATTTAATCGTGCATGGAAGAGGTCAGATTGCAGTTAGTACATTTAGCACAGAGAAGAGGAGAGCTCCTTTTCCAGTGAGTGTACACAGCATGGAGGAAGAGGGAAGCTTTGGCTTTTGGTGATTCCAGTGAGTGCATGGAGTACAGAGAAGCTCAGATTTTAGTGGGTTCTATATTGAGCAAAGAGGAGGATGAAGTTTAGGTTACAGCAAGTACATTGGGCACAGAGGAGGGGGCAGCTCCCATTCCAGAAAGTACTCTGAGCACATAGGTGGATGAAGCTCTGGTTCCAGTAAGTAAACTGAACACAGGAAGGAGAAGTTCAGATCTCACAGAATGCATTAAGTACAGCGGAAGGGGGCAGCTCTGTTCCTATTGAGTGTATTGTGCATGGAGGTGAGGGAGACTCTGGTTTCATGGAGGTCATTAATCCAAGTATATAAGTGTTTTGGTGATACCGTTTAATTAAATAGCTCTAATGATTAATATTTTTTGGATATGCTTTCAGTAGGTCGTCTAACTGCCCTGAGACAGAGAGGGCCTCCCTAGTTTGTCTGAAAAAAAAAATATTTGAATAGGACAAAGAGTTATTTTTCTTCAGACAAGCAGTAACATACTGTCCAGGATTTCACAAAAAAGTTAGTGTCTTGGTTATGACCCCCTCCCCCAACCACTACTACTGAGCTCTTGCAGGTGTCTGTATATATGTAGATACACTGAGAGGGTGCATTTTACTGTTTAAACACTTACACTTACTCTCTAGCAGGGATGAATGGTGAGGAGGATAATTACTGCTAAATAATTGGTCCACTAGAAAATGGTGCTGTGCCAGACAAAATGGTACAGTTGGAGAATCTGATTTCGGGGGACCCTCTACCTTCCTCGTATCAGTATAATTCGACCTGAGGGATGAAGAGGACAAATTGCAAGCTTGTCTTATAACTATTAACTGTCAAATAAAAGGTATCACCAATACCAAGGCTCCTGTATATTTGAATCCATACACTGTACTAAAACCACTAATAAAATTAATTTATCACTGAGTGCATTGAACATGGATGAGTTAGGTCAGGTTCCAGTGAATGCATGTATGAAGTTGCAGCTCATTTTCCATTGAGTGTATTTAACAAGGGGAGGGGGTAGCTCAAGATCCAGTGAGTGCATTATTTTATCCTCATTTTCCATGGAGTTATCAATTTTTAGCTGCGAGTACACTTGTTAAGTCAGTCATTACAAATCTAGGTGGATTGTACTGAAAATAACAATGACAGTGTCAGTATTTCCAGCCTCTTAAAGGGTATGTGGACAAGAAGCATGCATGCATTCCTTTGGGTATGGAACACATTCTTGGAGCAGGATCGATGCTTCTAGCTCCGCAGCTTTCTTCCCTTTGCTAAATAATAAATTGAGTCACTTTATTTTGGAAAAGGCTCCTGATTTAGCTGGCTAGATAATATTAACTTTTTCATAATTTTGATGAGAATTTGATCTGGTTTGAGCTGGTTTTAACAGCCCAAGAAATCCTATAGAGAAGATCCACTCCTGGTTATTTAGCACATATTACATGATGTGATAATACTACTGGAGACCTCTCTCGCATTCAATACGTTAAAAGCTCCATTTGCATCAGTATGAAATTGTGGGATTTATATGTTTTCTATGGTGCAGTTTTCCCAAGATTTTCTCTGTGAGAGTCACTTATTCATATAACTTTCACTCTTGCATATATGAAAACCTCTCTTAAACCAGTGGCAGTCAATTATTGCTGCCCCAGCTGTAGCCATTACAACTTCATCATCCTGTAGCCATTACAACTCCCATCATCCTCAGACAACCAATAACTGGTTGAGGATGATGTGAGTTGTCCCAACAGACGGAGCTCTTACAATTGACTGCTCCTGTCATAAATCAAACCCTTGGATGTTTTGCAGTGTGTTAGCGTCCATGTGTTTATTTTTATGTATGTGAGATGTATGGATTTAAATGGTTCTTTATTTTTCTCATTTATATAATTTCTCTCTCTGAAGCCAGTAACCTGGCCAATACGGCTGCTATGTCTGTTACTGAGAAATTTCTTTTGTGTTTTTTTCCCAGCGGCAGATCAGTCACGTGTGATGCAGGAGCAGATGACTGGTGCAGCCATGGCAATGCCAGCGGATACTAATAAGGCTTTTAAGGTACATGGCTTGATTTTCTGAAAACTTAAATAATTCTAGAACTTGATATATCATATTCTTGCTGTCTATTTTATAACACACAGATACTGTGTTTGTGGGGCAAACCAACTGCACTGTAGTAGGCTAGTACACATTTCTGTTCATTTGAAAATTGGGATTTTAACCCCTTGAATCCTAGTGATGACACATTCACATTCAATGGGAATTTTATTTGTCCATTTAATGCAGCTGGATTGCTAGAGAGGTCTCAAATACAATGAAGAGGCTTATAGCTCAGTATAAATCAATGGGAAGTTTGGGAATTTTTATATCCACCTACCCATAGGTCAGTGGGTTTGCCCTCATGAATGCTTCTCTTTAACTTGATGAATAAGGGACTTCTTTAGTAAGTTGGTAAACAAATGAAAATATAATTGAACCTTTTATTTGAATGAATGCTAGAGATGACTCCAATGCACTGAGAAACATGTTGGAGATATTTCTAGCATTCTAGTAGTTAAAACCCCATTTAATTAAATGGAAATTGCTGTCCTGTTCATAGCATCCCTATGGTGCTATTGGAATGCTGCAGAATTGTACCCATGTATCATAATGAATAAAGTGTTTTTACCTTACTCAGTCTGTAATCCTTTATGTAAAACTATAAATAATCAATGTCGGCACATGATGGGAAGGCCATAAACTAATAACCCTTTAGTGACAAGGATATAGTACACATCTAAATTGGTGTTAAAATAAATTGCTAAAACCCAATGCCAAAAGTAGGAACTGCAGTTACAAGGAACCAAAGCCAGGTTGTTTTCCTGAAGATCTGGGATATTTGGCAGCTATAGTGAACATAGGCAACCCTGCAATACAGAGATAATGGGGATTTTTGTGTACTTGCTGATAAATCCTTTTCTCTTTGCTCATGTATAACAGAGGAACCATGGGGCAAGTTCCCTCTCTCAGAAGGGCAGAGCACTTATACAAAAAAGGTCTCTGAGATGGATACTCCCTCCTATCCATTTTACTCCTACATGAGCACACTTTGCAGACCATTCAAGTGAAGTAACTGTTTTTAAGTCTTTCGATCTTGGCTCTGCTGAAGAGCCTCAGACGGTCCCGGGACTGGATTCCGCTGCTGTCGGCTAGATGCTGACATCAGGGAAAGGGGAGGGAGAGAGAATCTTTTGCTGCGATTATCTCTCAAACCATAAAGGTTTGAGAGATAGGAGTGGGGGGATTTAGATTAGTTTTTTGATATTTTGTGTTAATATTTTCTCACAATACTATCCCTTAAATATGTTTAAAAGTACTTCTGTGCGGGAGTTATTGTGGAAAGCAGGAGGGAGGGACCAGCCTCTGCACAGCAAGTAGAATCCAAAAAGCAAGAGGGTCAGTCAAGCACCACCTCTTCCATTGCCAAGAATTCCCAGGAAAAACAGACTGCTGGTTCCTAGACTTCAAAATGGAGGGAAGCTCTCCATCCATTGCCAAGTGGTGACCCTGATATCAGCAAGTGGGGTCCCAGATAGCTCCAGTAATCAGTGTAAAGTTATAATCACATTCAGCCCCCTTACAGCCTCCAAAAACACACAGGCAAGATTCCCATAATAGCATTCTATGCTCTACTTCACGTGCCTAATTCCTAAAGGTACTACAACCTAAAAAAAGGGGAAAACGTTTTTAAAAACTAAGTTAGAAGAAGGTTGTTAAAAGTAAATAAAGTATGTTCCCAAACGAAAAGGAAAGCCTGCAGGCAGTGCAGGGGATAAACCCCACTAGTGCAAAGAATAGGAAGATAACATTTAAAATCATTCATAGATGTGCTGCACAAGCAAACCCATCAATAGAGTGCAATTCAAACTACCAAACCACAGAGAAATGTGGCTACCAGTCGGAAATAGGCACATACTCAAAGAACCTGTGCAATCAAACGAGAGAATCCGTTCTTCGATCTTCAGTATCCTATAGAAACAGTGAAGCCTCATTATTATTATTATTATTCTTTATTTATATAGCACCAACTAATTCCGCAGCGCTGTACAATTGGGGAATAGACATACAGAGGTATTAAATAGTACAATCAGATGTGTAGAACAGGAGGATCAGAGGGCCCTGCTCGTGAGAGCTTACAGTCTAGAGGAAGGTAGGTTTGATACAGAAGGAGTAAGTGCTATTGTGTTTAAGTGCCTCCTGCCACATGAACTGCCAGTCAGTGGGTGGGAGTGAGAAGTGCTATTGAGTGCAGTAGTCCGTGCAAGGGGTCAATCTTGGTGATGATGTTTATGGAGGCAGTTGATAGGCCTCCCTGAAGAGGTGAGTCTTCAGGGAGCGTCTGAAGATTTGAAGGCTGGGGGAGAGTCTAATGGGGCGGGGGAGGGAATTCCACAGCTCAGGTGCAGCACGGGAGAAGTCCTGTAGGCGGGAGTGGGAGGATGTGATAAGAGCTGTGGGAGCAGAAGGTCATGTGCAGAGCGAAGATGGCGGGCGGGAGTATATTTGGAAATGAGAGATGAAATATAGGGGGGTGCAGTGTTAGTGAGGGCTCTATAAGTTAGCACCAGAGTTTTGAATTTTACTCTGTATGCTAACAGGAGCCAGTGTAGGGACTGACAGAGGGGTGTGGTGTTAGAGAAGCGATGAGTGAGGTAGATTAGTCTTGCAGCAGAGTTCATTATGGACTGTAGCGGGGTTAGTCGGGTGAGAGGCAGGCCAATTAGTAAAGAGTTACAGTAGTCAAGACGGGACATGATGAGTGTTTGGATTAGAATTTTGGTAGTGTCTTCTGTGAGAAAGGGTCGGATTCTAGAGATGTTGCGGAGGTGGAGGCGGCATGAGTTGGAGATTGACTGGATGTGAGGAATGAAGGATAGGGCAGAGTCAAATGTGACCCCCAGGCAGCGTGCTGTAGGGGTTGGTGTGATGGAAGTGTTGTTAACGGTGAGGGTAATGTTTGGGATAAGGCTGGTTGTAGATGGAGGGAAGAGAATTAGTTCAGTTTTGCTAAGGTTAAGTTTGAGTTGATGGGAGGACATCCAGGAAGACACAGCAGACAGACAGTCAGACACTCGGGACAGGAGGGAAGGAGAGAGGTCTGGGGAGGAAAGATATATTTGGGTGTCATCAGCATAGAGATGATGGTGAAACCCAAAGGAGTTTATTAGTTTTCCAAGGGAAGCAGTGTAGATTGAGAAGAGCAAGGGTCCCAGTACTGATCCTTGGGGCACACCAACAGACAGTGGGAGGGGTGGGGAAGTGGAGCCGGAGTATGAAACACTGAAGGAGCGGTTGCAGAGATAAGATGAAAACCAGGAGAGTGCAGTGTCGCAGAGACCTAGGGAGTGGAGGGCTTGGAGGAGGAGTGGGTGATCGACTGTGTCAAATGCGGCTGACAGGTCCAAAAGAATGAGTAGGGAGTAGTGGCCTTTAGACTTGGCTGAGAGGAAGTCATTGGCCACTTTAGTGAGGGCAGTCTCAGTGGAGTGATGAGGGCGGAATCCGGATTGCAAGGGATCTAGCAGGGAATGGGAGCAGAGGAATTTAGTGAGCCGGTTATATGCAAGGCGCTCGAGAAGCTTGGAGGCAAACGGGAGTAGGGAAATTGGCCGGTAATTTGACAATGAGTTTGGGTCCAGGGAGGGTTTTTTTAGGATGGGAGTGATTAGTGCATGTTTGAAAGAGGATGGGAAGGTGCCGGTTGACAAAGAGAGGTTGAATAAGTGAGTAAGGATTGGAGTTAGTAGAGGGGAGAGTTCTTGGGTGAGCTGAGATGGGATTGGGTCGAGAGGGCATGTGGTTAGGTTTGAGCGAGTGAGGAGAAGGGAGACTTCATCCTCAGTGACAGGTGGGAAGGAGCTTAGTGTGTATGTGGGAGAGGCGACAGGGCTGGGCTGGCTGGGTGGGGGTGGTAGTGATGAAATGTCATGTCTGATAGATTCAATCTTGTTCTTGAAGTGGTTGGCGAGATCTTGGGCAGAGAAGTTAGTGGAAGGTGTTTGTGTTGGTGGGTTTAGAAGAGATGTGAAGGTTGAGAAAAGGCGTTTGGGGTTGGAGGAAAGATTAGAAATTAGAGAGGAGAAGAATGACTGTTTAGCCAGGGAGAGGGCAGAGCTATACGAACGGAGAATGAATTTGTAGTGTGTGAAGTCGGCTGTGGAGCGTGATTTCCTCCAGTGCCTTTCAGCAGTGCGTGAGCACCTTTGGAGGTATCGCGTTAGTCTTGTGTGCCAGGGTTGTAGTGGGGTTGTGCGTGGATGGCGTGGAGCTGCAGGTGCAGCGATGTCAATGGCTGAAGTGAGAGTGCTGTTGTAGAGAGCAGTAGTTTTGTCTGGGCAAGTAAGTGTGAGGATGGGGTTGAGGATAGGCTGCAGGGAGGTGGAAAATTGTTGCTTATCAAGAGAATGTAGATTTCTCCGCATGCGCTTGATTGTGGCGGGGGTGATGGGTTTGCGTGGTATGATGAGGTTACCGGTGAGGAGGTGGTGGTCAGAGAGGGGAAAGGGGACATTAGAGAAGTTGGAGACCGAGCAGAGGTTAGTGAAGATCAAGTCAAGGGAGTGACCATCACTGTGTGTGGGAGAGCTGGTCCACTGCGATAAGCCTAAGGAGGTTGTTAAGGAGAGGAGTTTGAGGGCAGGGGGGGTGTTGTGATTATCTGTAGGGATGTTGAAGTCACCCATGATGAGAGTAGGGACATCAGAGGACATGAAGTGAGGGAGCCAGGAGGTCTGCGGAAACAGACTGATAAAACAAGCTACCCTCCACAGACTTCTGAAAACCTATGCGCTGGTCAATCCTCCCAAAAGAAGCTAGGAATAAGAGGCCACCTAATGGAGGATTATACAGCCCCACAGACTACAGCATAAAATAAAAAGTATGGCTAACTAGGAGAGAAGTTTTGCCCGCGCATCTCCTGCAAGGTCATTTGAAAACGGAGCATTTTTAGTCTGGAGTATAGGGGTGCAGGCTGGGAGTCTTTGTCTCAGAGACTTTTTTTTTTTCTCCTCCTTCTGCCTTTGTGGAGGAGGGACATTTACCCCAGGTTCCTTCGTTCCACATATGATGTAAGCAAAAGTATAATACAGAACACCTGCTGTAGAGACAAACAAATAGAAAATGCTTCTAAGTGGTTATTCATGCTTTAAAATATATTAGGCCAGAGTCCGCACTTGAGAAAGGGCAGTGCTGTATTTGTTGATGACAGGGGGTGGTCAGACTTCATGACAGATGCAGAATTGAAAGTGGACTTCACCTTTTTTTTTTTTTTTTTTTTTTTTTTTTTTTTTTTTTTTAATCTCTCCATGTTTGAAAACTTTATTCAAAATCGCCAGTGTGTCATGTTAATCAAAAGTCCAGCAGATGTATTCATTAGGAGATATTCATACTTATTTCTGGGAAAAGTGAGTCTCCTGATGCAACACAAATCTTAAAGGGGATCTATCACCCCTATACAGTTTTGTCTAAAAAGTTAGTTTATATAGCGAATACTCCGTCATCCGAGGAGACTGATAAAGGGAGGGGAGCAGAGAAAGGGTGACAGACTGCAGTACAGAGCTGGTAACCGCAGTCTGTCCGGAAGGAAGGCGGAAGGGTAATCTTTACATGTTTAATTTTGGCAAAGTAACGCTTTTTGAAAAGAAAATGAAAACTGTACTCAATCTTGTTGCTATGTAAACAAACTTTAGACAAACATGTATAGAGCTGATAGATCCCCTTTAATTAGCATATGAAATGGCACTGAAAATCGTAGCATTTGAAACATCACTGGTACCTCAATGCTCATATGGTACCAAGTGTGAATATCTCCTTAACTGTCCATTTGCTGGTCTTCTGGCTAACATGAAACAAATGCAGTTTTTAATGAAGTTTTTAAATATGCAAACGTGAATCAAGGTGACAGGTCTACTTTAATCAAAAAGTAGATGCCTTTTCCACTGTTACTGAATTAAAGCACATATGTGAGTGTATCTTTAAGATGTGCCCCTCCATGACGTACCAGGGCCATCATGGAATTCCGGGCTCCCTGCACGGCTGCATGCCATTCGGGGAATAAAAAAAAAATGCTCCATGGTCCATAAGTGGTTAAGGACCGGGAAAATCTGAGGTCGATTTCACTTAAGGACCGGAGCAATTCTTACCTTTTTGACTATGTGTTTGTTCAACAGTGTTTTCCCTTGAAGTACTTCATTTTACCCATGAAAATTATATACTTTTTTTTTTATGCCCAAATAGGGCTTTCTCTTGATATCACACTTATATGGATAGCCTACCATTTATTTTAGTAAAATTAAAGAAAACTGTAAAAAAAAAAAAAAAAAGTAAAAAAACCCCCTTTTTTAAATTCTTTTGGGATCATTTAGGCACAATGGGTAAAATTTTTATGGAGACTGCATGAAAGGTATGACCGGTCAGTCATACCTAAAAAATGGCCAGTTTTAAGTGGACACTGTCCCTTTTTCCCCACCCTATTTTCCCACTTTTTTTATTGATTAAATTTGGCGGTCTGTATAAATGTATTACATAGCTCCACAACAATCACACTTGCAATTTTGGTAACTGACATGTTGTTTTTTTTAAATAAAATTTAAAATAAATAACTAAATAAATTGTGTTGTGTCTTTTAAAAAAAACAAAAGTTGATTTTAGCAGGTCAAAAATTGACCTGCATCTAGCCAGCCTCCAGCACAGCAGTGAAGGGGTTAATACCATCAGCTGCTGCATTTTTTTTTTTTTTTTTTTTTTTTTAACCACTAGATGTCTCCTCTCTGCTTCTCAGTCCCTTACTTTGAACGTAAGGGACAGACAGGCTGAGGAGAGACACGGAGGCAGTACTGTCTCTTTCATTCATCACATGAAACCAGCGCAAGTGAAAGTGGCTGAGACTGAATGCTCCGGTACCGGAGTGTTCAGTCTCAGCCTGGAATCAGTGATAGCAACGCGCCTCCATACACGCTGCTATCATTTATCCTATGACGGTCCAGGACCATCATGGGTCATTAAGGCAAAACAACCCATGATAGTCCTGGACTGTCATGGGTCGTTAAGGGGTTAATCATTTAAGAAACAGGGGTGTGCAGCTCATTGTATATACCACTGCTCACTTCACATGGTAATCTTAACCCTGTACTGTCTAGAGCTTGGCCTGCAGTCTCACTAGCAGCTGTCGTGTGTGCTTCCTCTATGGACATAACATCTTCAATTAGTACTTGATATAATCTAAAAAAAATAAAAACTAAAAAAGTACAAGAGCAAAGTTAATAGGCTCATTAGTATTTCCTGTTCATAGTAAGGAAATTGAATATTATTATTAGGACGACTTATTTTACAGAGTAGTGATATTTAGTTAGTATTTTACGAGTTAATAGCTCCTACTCTCTCCAGCTGGAAGCAACATCATTAGAAACTTGAAATCCTCAGTGTGCAGGTCCCTCCGTGGACTTCAGTTCTTCAGATCTGGTTCTCTCAGTCATGAAGAAAAGCAAAAATGACTATGTTGCGCCCACTTGGGATAAAGTTTATAATGCAGTTACTCCCGGAAGGTGAGATTTGCGTGATTTAACTGTTAAGTCTGAGCTTTAACATTTTTTCTTTTTTTACTCTCTGTCCTCCAGGGCTACAAACCGGCCAAGATTTAACTATATCCTTGATTAAGCACATGTGTGTTAATTGGTGACTCATTCATTTTGACAGACCCACCTGTGCTCCTGTTCTTAAATCCTGGCCTGTTTGTAGCCGTGAGAATTGAATTTCTTCACTTTTTTTTTTTTTTTTTTTTTTAAGTGATATTTGGACCACCTCAAAATATGTACTGTTTTACTCATTAGACGGAGTGGGAAGCACTTGAGCTTACCGACCACCAATGGGCTCTAGAGGATTTGGAAGAAGAACTTCTGTCAAAGGATTTGAATCTTGAAGGGATGTTCAAGAAAGAACTGCAAACATCTATATTTTGAAACCAGATCTATTTTAGGAACCAGTTGTAGTCATAAGGTGTTTACATTTTTGTAATTGTTTACCTGCCTGTACTCTCCCATGTGCACGTGCAATGTCACTTTGATCATACATTGGATTTAAAAAGTATAAAAAGCAGTCAGCCCTGCAGCACTATTTCCAATTTTCATTATTCGGTACATTTTTTACATTGTCTGTACATGTGTTCAAAAGATTTCACTTGACTCACAATGCTGCATATTGGAGAGCTTTTATTTGCAGCTGTCATGCTTTGGGAAACTTCCTGGCCTTATTACATAATTTAGGACTGATCTGCACCATACTGAAATATTTCCAAGAAACATGTAATTCCATATATGACACTTAAACTGTCCTTTCATGACTGTAGTGTGACAGCTGCATGTTTAAACATGATCTATATTAATAGAAATGTGACTTGAAGTAATATGATTTCCTTTCAGTATAGAAGACTGGAACTTGTTTTCTATATACCGCACTGTTGTATTTAATTTAATCATGCACACACATAACTTCAAGTAATGGCTGTGCCACTGTCTTTCACACTGAAAAGAAAATTGAAGACTTTCAATTTATTAATAAGGTCCAGAGTCATAAGGTCCACACCAAACTACCCCTTGCATTGGTGTGTACTTTTATGTTCAGCTGGCTCCATATAACCATATTGACACATCCAGATGTCTGTTTTTTATTGAGGAATCCCAGGGGGATTCCTGCATTATTAGCTCATTAGGGCAGGCACAGTCTTTTACCTGCTTTTCACTTCACAAAGTTATTTATTTAATGGTTTGACATATTTGTTATTTTGCTCTATTTAATTATATACCATGTTATCAATTTAATTGGCAGTATACAAATGTTCTAACTTTTTATTAAATTGCTTTTACTGTGCTTTGTCATTTTTCTCTGTCTTCCACATTGCTTTTCAGTTTATTGGCTCTTTCTCATTTTAACGTTAAAAAAGATGATTTTAGTCTTACCTGTTAAAGGGATAGTAATACTTTGTTTTATCTTTATTTTATTTTCTAGGTATTAAAAAAAAACCACGAAGAGCGATCTAATATAAGTCTTATCTCTCAAACCTTTATTAGAGAGATATTCACAAGCAACATTTCCCCTCACTGACCAAAACGGTCAAGTCTGTCATCTAGCTGTCAGATTTGGAATCTGGTCCACATATCAACCGGTGGCTCTTCAGCAGAGCTGAGATTGCAAGATATAAAAATAACTATTTCATTGGAAGGGTCTAAAAAGTGTGCTTGCAAAGCAGTCACACTTTGTATACTATTCAAATGACTTAATTCTTCTTATATCTCGCAATCTCTGTTCTGCTGTAGAGCCACGACCGATCCGTGGACCGGATTCCAGATCTGACAGCTAGATGGCAGACTTGACCCTTTTAGTCAGTGAGAGGAAACTTTACTTGTGCATATCTCTCAAACCATAAAGGTTTGAGAGATAAGACTTACATCGTTCTTCATGTTTTTTTAATGCCTACAAAATAAAATAAAGTTAAAATGAAGTATTACTATCCTTTTAAATCCTTTTCTCTTAGACCATATAGGTTACTGGTAACTTTGGGTAGGAGACCGCCCCTTGAAGTAGACAGGAACAATTCTTGAAGACAATGCTAGGTGGAGCCTGCCTCCTCTCCTTAGCTGCATCTAGCCACTCCTCTCCAGTAAGATTTGAGACACTAACTAGTGACTAGGTAGTAAGAAAGGAAAAGAAGACTCCTGTGAGCATGAAACCGAAAGAGCTCCCACGTTCAATCACAGGAAAACCAAGCATGGTCCCTTGACAGGGTGGAAGACCAGTAACCTATTTGGACTAAAAGAAAAGGATTTAGCAGGTAAGACTAAAAGTCTCTTTTCTCTGTCGACCAATATAGGTTACTGGTAACTTTGGAATGTCCATCTATTGAGTTTCCCAGAGGCGGAAAGTAAGGCAAGGACCAGGTGCAGGCCCCCAAAGTCACCAGATCATACATGAACCATCAGATCATAAGAAGCCCAACACGAACAACAAAGTGTCGATGGACACAAAACTGGGGTATAATCACACCAGGAACCGTAACACAGCACATCTAACTAGAGCCAGCTGGGCTCAAAAGTTTAAGGAGTACTGAAGAGACTAAAAAGATCCTAGACAGGCAAGACTGCCTCCAGGATCTTCCTCCCAAAGCTAGCATAAGCCAATGCAAGCACATCAACACAGTAGGGATTAGAGAAGGTCTGCACAGACGACCAAGTGGCAGCCTTGCACAACTGATCAGCTGAGGCTTGATTCTTGTAAGCCCAAGATGCCCCAATGGATCTAGTGGAATGAGCCGAGACCCAAAAGGGAACAGGCTTCTTCCGCAATTTGTCAGCCTTACGAATAGTAGACATAATCCAACACTCTATGGTCACCTTGGATGCCGGTCTCCCTGCCCTGGGACCATCAGAAATTATGAAAAGGGCGTCAGACTGGCGAATAGACTCAGTGCTGTGCACATAGAACTTAAGGCATCGCACCACATCCAACAAGTGAAGATCCCTTTCCTTGTCGGAGGTAGGGTCAGGACAGAAAGAAGACACCACAATCTCTTGATTAATGTGGAACTCAGAGACCACCTCCGGAAGAAACTCCAGAGAAGTGCGAAGAACCGCCATGTCTTTGTGAAACACCAAAAAGGGTGGTCTACAAGACAAGAAATGTAACTCCGCAACTCGGCGAACAGACACAAATGTCAGGAGAAATGCCATTTTCCAAGTCAACATACCCAGAGGAATAGTGGCCAATGACTCAAAAGGAGAAAGCTGAAAGATGCCCAAAATCCCAGTTAAGATCCCACTGAGGAGCAGGATTCTTAAAAGCAGGGCGAGTATGAGTGACGCCCTGAAAGAACACCTTGACGTCAGGAAGGATAGCGATGCATCTCTTAAAGAAAACAGAGAGAGCAGAAGTCTGAACCTAAAGGGAACTCAAGCTTAGGCCCTTGTCCACTCCATCCTGTAGGCAGGACAGGACCATTGGCAGATCAAACTCATGGGAAAGATCCTTATCAGTGCACCATGAGAGGAAGGAAGACCAGGTTTGTGGGCACTAAGCATAGTGGCCACCACACCCGAAGAAAAACCTTTCTTCTTCAGTATTGAGGATTCAATTTCCATGCCATCAAACCCACACAATGTACATCCTCCTTCCACAGGTACCCCTGTAGAAGAAGATCTGGACTGCGGGGAAGCTGAAAGGGCTTCGCCACTGAGAGATCCAGAAGCTCCGGAAACCAAGCCTGCCGAGGCCAGTAAGGAGCGATCAGAATGACTGGAGAACGCTCCAGACATAGCTTCCGCAGCACCCTGTATAACATGGGAATGAGAGGAAAGATGTAAGCCAGAGAGAAGTGCCAGGGAATTGACATGGCATCCACTGCTCGAGCAAGAGGGTTCCTCCAGCGGGAGCAGAACAACGGGACTTTCAGATTGTGCCTTGTCGCCATCAGGTCGATGCAAGGAAGTCCCCACTTCCGCACAATGAGGTTGAACACCTCAGAGGTAGCTCCCACTCTCCGCTGTCCACAGTGTGTCAACTTAGGAAGTCCACTAGAATGTTGTCTACATCGGGAATATGAACTGCGGATATGGCACGAACATGTTTTTCTGGCCAAGCTAAAATAGCTTTGACCTCCAACCAAGCTGAGAGACTTCTTGTATAGCCTTGCTTGTTGATATAGGCCATGGAGTTGTCGGATTGGACTGTGACTGGGCATCCCTCCAGCTGGTGTGTCCAGTAGCGAAGTGCATGAAATATCGCCCGAAGCTCCAACACATTGATGGGGAGGAGAGACTCCTCCGGAGACCACTGACACTGGCCATTCATGTGACCTAGGACTGCTCCCCAGCTGGAGAGGCTGGCATCCATTGTCACTGTAGTCCAGAAGGATATCAGGAAGGGACTGCCCTTCAGCAGATTGGAGAGGTTGAGCTGCCATGACAGGCTCAGCTCCAAGTGAAGGGGAAGAGACACTGACATCTTCAGTAGGTCCAGCTGACCCCTGCACATTTGGATCACAAACCTCTGGAGTTACCTGGTGTGAGCCATGGCAAACGGGACCACTTTTATGGTGGAAATTAACTTCCCCACTAGAGAGGTCAACTTCTTGGCTGGAACTGGATTATGAGCCAGAACAGCAGACACCTTGTGGACAATCTGGTGGGCCACCTCATCCTTGAGAAACACCATGCGCTGCTTGGTGTTCTTCATCGGCAGTCCTTGACCTGCCGATGAAGGAGTTCCAGAGAGGGGGCCTTCAGAAGCAAGTCGTTCATGTATGGAGTAACTCTGATGCAGTCCTGGTGGAGGACTGACACTAAAGCACCCAGGACGCGATTGAAGACCTGGGTGGCTGACATTAGACCAAAGGGAAGAGAAGAAAACTGAAAATGCCCTTGGTTGCAAGCAAAGCGGAGATACTGTCGGCTCTCTGGATGGATAGCTATATGCAGGTAGACATCCTGAAGGTCCAGGGAGGCAAGGAACTCCCCAGGAGACATGGCCGCAATGACTGTCTTTAGGGACTCCTGGTGATAATGAGTCTTGACCACAAAGGAATTGAGATCCTTGAAGTTCAAAATAGGACGACAGCCGCGGTCTTTGGAAACCGCAAACAGGTTGGAGTAAAACCCCAAACCCATGTCCAGCACGGGAACTGGTTCCAGAACCTCCTTATTCAAAAGTATTTGGATGGCGCTTCGCTACTCCCTGAGGCGTGTGAGAAGGAAAGAACCTGAACGGAGGAGCAGAGGTGAAACGGATTCTGCACCCCTCTGATACACTTGCAAGTCCCACAGATCCACCATGGTGTCTTTCCAGACACTGAGGAAGTGGTGCAAGGGGTCACACACTGGCGCATGGGGAATGGGGTTCGGCAAGTAATGCTGAAGAAAGTTTAAGCCTTGGGCTTGTTGGAGTGCTGCTTGAACCTCCGTTGTTTAGGCTTGGAGGAAGAGCGTGGAGCCTGGTTTGTGGCACGCGCCTGAAAAAGGCGAAAAAAAAAATATTTTGCTTGACTGGAGACTTCTTCCTAGGAACTAAGGGCAGCAGGGTACTCTTATCCCCTGTGGCCTCACTAATGAGATCCTTACGCTCTGGCCCAGACAAAGACATTCCCTGAAAGGGTAACGAAAGTAAGGCTTTCTTGGTAGTAGTGGCTGCAGACCAGATTTTAAGCCAATGGGCCCGTCTGCCTACCACAGACATGATAGAGACCCTAGCCACCAAGCGGATGGCGTCAAAGATAGCAGCAGAAACGTAATGCTGAGCCTCAGATCTGTTAGCGTGAAGATGCAACATGTTTGCAGTATGTGTGCCCTGACGGACAGCCACAGTTAGTTGCTCCATCCAAACTGTAATGGCCCTGTTCACCCAAGCCGCACCGAGCGCCAGATGTAACGAAGTGCCAGCCGTAGCAAAGATGCCCTTCAGGGAGGTCTCAAGCGTCCTGTCAGTCCAGTCCTTAAGGACAGAAGCGTCAGCCACAGGCAAAGCGGTGGACTTAGGAAGTCTAGAAACAGGAATGTCAGCCTTAGGTGGATGTGCCCATAGAGCTAAGGCCGTGTCAGAAAAGGGATACAGCTTAGCAAACTTCTTAGATACAGAAGGCTTCATGTCAGGAGACTTCTACTCCTCAGACAAAAGACGGTCAGGAGTGGGGTTGGGTGGAAAGCAGGTGCTTTTTAGGCTCCTGAAAGGGGTCCATAGGAGCCTCAGGAACCAAAGGAATGTTAAGCGTGGTCAATACTACCCTGATCAGGCCCTCAGCCGAGGGATCAGGGTCTGCTTCAAAGGGGTTCCCAAAGAATTGAGAGGACACTACAGCTGAACATTCCCCCTGATCAGAATCCACGATAGTTCTTCCTCAGAGGAGTCTGGTACACCCTGCGGTTTTGTCAGGGAAGACCTGATAGGAGTAGGGGGCTGCCAAGACTGGAATTGGGATGGAAGGAGTTGTAAGGTAGACCTTAGTAGACGTAGTGGTCTTAAACTCTTGCAACCATAGTGGCTCTAGTGCATGGCTGGAGGTTCCTGGGGAAGACGCAGGGGCAACAGCTCGTCCTGGGCATAAATGATCTGAATATTCTCTAGGCAATCCTGATTGACATGAGGAACAATATGCAATGGGGGACACAGGCCCCCCCATTAGTCTTAGGTCTAGCCCCAAGTTCCAATGGAGTTGACATCCTTACAGTGTCAAAACATAAAGAAACACCCAAACACAGTGTGTAAGATAAATATTTCACCCTAGAAATCGCTAAATTGCACTTATCTGGCAGGCAAAGGGTTAATCTGCTGAGGAGAGAAGGAGAGTCCAAGCCCTGCGTAGGATACTTGTGAAGGGGAGGCAGAAAACGGCGTCCGCAACGGGAACCAATCCACTGCTGGTATGATTCTAACCATGCAGGAGGGATTGAATTCCCAGCAGAAAGCCCTCCAGGAACAGATCAATCAGACATCACAGGTCTTCATGACAAAACAGAGTCCAGTTCTAGCAGCCACAGTAAAGGTGCCTGCTAAGAGAGCCTCTCGTGACTCTGAAGAAGGGACAGTGGATTCAAATGATAGCCTGAGAGAATCAGTTTTCACTCCAGGGCTGGGGCCTAATCAATCCAGGACAGAGGTAACCCTAAAAGATACTCCAAGAGAGGCATCAGAGCCAGTAGGAGTAATCAGTCTAACCAGAAACCCACCAGACAGGAAAAGGTTAACCCCACTCCTGTCCAGTCTGGTCACGGGACCTGGGAATTCCAGGGTAACAGGGAAGAAAATCCCTAGGAATACCTGGAATTTTAAGAAAAACAGGGCCAGCGATTGCAGGTATCAAACTCCACGCCAATATAGCGATAGTCAACATGATTCTGATTCCTCCCAGCCTCAGTCATCCAAATCTAGGGATAACAGGCCCATGCGAAAAGGAAGGGGTAATCTGTACACGCACGTAAGGCAGCTTACCCACCAGATGGCTCAGTTAATAGAATGGCTACCATTAACACAGGTGTTGCTGCTGCTCAGCCCAATAACTGGGGAGAGCTGAATTGACCAACACCTTCCAGTAGTACAGAGTGCAGGTACACAGGTATCCACAACCTATAGAGAGAAACAGGTTAGAGTAGCAATACAGCCTAATTCAAACTGTCTCTCTCCCATGTGATAAATACAATTGTGATACTAAGGATATCTCTAATCTTATGAATGCCCAACCTTCATCTAGAGAAGAAGGCAATGTGTGTATTAATGATTCTTGTGTCTCACTGATTAAGACCAAACTGCCTGAATTACACTACTACATGTCTTTAGCAGTCGCGAATCCTCAGGAAAGTGCTGACAGATGAAAAGCCAAACACCTACTGCAATGCAGTCCAAAAGGAATCAAAAGACCCTTACAAAGAAGGGCAGGTGGGAAAGCAAGTGCATTCTCCTTCACAAGGTAATATGTCTGTTAAAGCCAAACAGTGAAAGAATCTGCAAATGCTGGAACACTCTAATTTCATGTGTGGGTTGTATAAACCTAAAGGTAGATATTAAGTGTCAGTAGTGATTTCCCTTCAGGTTCTTGGTGTTGTTTGGCTACAGCTCAAATTAGGTAAAAAGGTAATCAGACACCACGTTATCATAGAAGACATTCCAAATGATCATGTCATCATTGGAGTGGACTTGCTTAAGAGACTAGATCCTATCATTGATTGCATTAACAATATCATTTAGTCACAGGTGAAGGTGCCAATAGAGTATCAGCACTCTAATAACCAGCATTCCAGATGTGGGTGCCATGTGATTAAAAAGGGGACTGATTCAATTGAGATCCAGTCTTGCCTGTCTAGGTTCTTCTTCATTACCTTTAGTACTCCTTAACCTGTTAAGGACCCATGACGGTCATGGGTAGATTCCACTTAAGGACCCATGACGGTCCTGGACCGTCGTGGGTTAAACTCTCCCATCGCCAACGCGCGGAGCGATGGGAGAGCGTGGGCTGGCCGTAACTAAGTGCTTCGGTACCGGGGCACTTAGTTACAGCCAGTAGCAACATTGCTGCAACATGTGATTTTCTTGATTACCAAATCACATGTTGCAAAAGCAGATTGACAGGGACAGTATTTACAAATACTGTCCCTGTCACATCTCTCTGCCTCCCTCCATCTTAGACACTTCGAAGGTGGAGAGAGACAGAGAAACATCTGCTGTGCTGTGTTCCAGAGCAGTTCCAGTGTTCCTGTATAAAAAAAAAATACAAATTAACCCTTTGATCATTGTAGCTGCAGTGATCAATACAGTTCTCCCCCATCTGATCACTCTAGTAGTGATCAGTTTGCTGCAGATCAGTGTTTGATGATCTGTGGTACATCCCCCATCCCCCTTCTATTTTTTAAAAAAATCTTTAAATTTTTCTTTTATTTTTTTAAAATAAATATTTGATTAATTTAGTTTATTTTTTTGTAGTTTATGTAGGTAGTTGGGTAGGTTTAGTCTACGTGTGTTAGGGAAAGGTTTAGGGTTAAATTAAGGTTTAGGAGTAGAGTAGGGAAAAAAACAAAAAAATATAATAATTATAGTTTAGATAGGTAGCTGACTTGGGTTAGGTAGGTTCAGGGTATACGTGGGTTAGGGTAAGGTTTAGGGTTAGATTTAGGTTTAGGAGTAGCGTAGGAAAAAAAATACAAAAAAAAAAAAAGTTTATTTAAAGTTGATTTTATATTATAAGCTATTTTAGATAGGTAGTTGGGTTGGGTAGGTTCAAGGAATACATGTGTTAGGGTAAGGCTTAGGGTTAGATTTAGGTTTAGGAGTAGCATAGGGGAAAAAAAATATACAAAATAAAAAAAAAAATAATCATAGGAATAGTGACCGTTTGGAGTGAGAGTTAGGTATAGAAGTTAATAATTTATTTAGTTTAGAGTAGGTGTGTACAATGAAGCGGATGTACACTTTAGAAGAGGCATATTCCCTTTTGGGGTCTGACTCAGAAGCCACAGACACTGCATCAGATTCGTCATCACTCAGTTTTCTGAGAGTGAGAGCAGCTCAAGTGATGATGCAGGGTCTTCTGTCACAAAAATACGCACTGCTCCAAAAGCTGCCCCAGCAACTGCCCCAAGAGCTGCCCCAGCAACTGCCCCAAAAGCTGCCCAGGAAAATGCCCCAAGAGCTGCCCAAAGACCTTCCCAAAGAGATGCCCTAAGAGCTGTCCTAAGAAATGCCTCAAGACCTGCCACAAGTACTGCCACTCCTGCAGATGAATGGGTATCATCAGCCAATTTATGCCCACAAATTCCTGAATTCACAGGCAAACCAGGAATTCAAGTGGATGTGACAGGATTTATCCATGTTCAGTTTTTTTATTTCTTTTTGGGGGAGAAATTTTGGAGGAAATCGTGTCTCAAACAAATTTATATGCAGCCCAATATATTGCCGCCAACCCATCATCGTTCATTTCCAAGGAAGAAATATGGTAACCCACAGACCTTTTAGAATTTAAGAAATTCTGGGCCCTTACAATGACAATGGGATTAGTTAAAAAACCAAGTATTAGATCATACTGGAGTAACACCCCATATATGATACCTCTATATTCACCAAAACAATGACCAGGACTAGATACAAAATGATTTTGCACTTTAGTGATAATACCCTGTGCCTCCCAAAAGAACACCCCCAGTATGACAGACTGTTCAAAATTCACCCTGTAATAAATTGTTTACAGGAAAAGTTTGCCCAAGTATATACCCTCAAAAAACACATAAGTATAGATGAATCCCTTATGAAATGTAAAGGCAGGTTAGGTTTCAAGCAATACATCCCCTCCCAAGCGCTCCAAATTCGGTGTTAAATTTTATAAATTGTGCGAAAGTGCCACAGGCTATACCCTGGCTTTTTGGATTTACGAGGGCAAGGGCAGCCAATTTGACCCTCCTGGTTGCCCCGAATCTCTGGGAACAAATGGGAAAATTGTTTGGGATCATCTAATTTACCCCTTATTAAATAAAGGAAATCATTTATATGTTCACAACTACTACACCAGCCCCCTTTTATGTCAGTCACTTTTTTATTTTGACACCATGGCTGTGGCACTGTCAGGTGCAATTGCAGGAAGATGCCCAAAGAACTGGTAGCAAAAAAAAAAAACGGGAAGTCCTCAGCTTTGTGCCAAGAAGAGCTGCTGGCAGTTTAAAGACAAAAAAGAAGTATACATGCTTTCCACCATGCATGAGGACAAAACTGTGGCAGTCTCTGTTCGTGGAAGAAGGGGGGTACTAATAAAGCCAGTCTGCATCAAAGACTACAATAAGCACATGAGGGGACTTGATCTGTGTGATCAACTCATGCAGCCGTACCTCACCATGCAAACGTGTAGGGTATGGTACAAAAAGGTTGCCATTTACATGATGCAGACTTCAGTATATAACTCTTTTTTAATTTTCAAATTGGCAAACCCCACTCTAAAATTTAGTTTTCTGCAGTATCAGCTCCAACTTATTTCACAATTTTTGTTTCAAGGGGCAACAGAAATAACTCCACAAAAACCCAGGGTAGTACAATTTATTTATAAAATCCCCCTAACCCCCAAAAGAAAAACCCACAAAAGCGCTGCAGGGTTTGCTACAGCAAGGAAATACGTAGAGAAACCCCAGCTTACTGTCCTAATTGCCCTTCCAAACCTGGCCTCTGCATGGTTGACTTCTTCAAGCAATACCATGCAGGCACAATGCAGTAGTGCTGTAAAGTTTATTTTATTATTTGGCCACTTTTTCCCACTGAAATATCCTGTTTTTTTATTTTTCAAAACACATCCCTCCTTAGATCTAACACTATCAAAATATAATAGTAAGCAAAGCACCCTAAGTTTTTTTCATTTCTGATAATGGAAACACACATGTTCCCTACCGGGCCCAGTAGCTCCCCCAAACCCTGACAAACCTATGCATATGGGGCATTGCCGTACTCAGACAATATAATTCACCACTAATGCAAATTTCATCTGATTGAAATCCAGAGCAACACTAAAATATGTGTGAAAAAATGATGTTTCTCTGCCTTACTGCAGGTTTTGAGAGGGACTGGAGATAGAGTGGCAGCGAAAAAATTGATTAAATGCAAATAGAATGAAAGCCAGGGTTGTCTACTCTTCTGCAACATATACTTTTGGGGGTAAAATTATTTGCAGCATTTTGCCAAACAGTCTGAAATGAGACAAGGCACCAGCTGTATAAAATGGCATGTCTGTAAAAGGAAACTAACATGTTCCAACTGGGCCCAGTAGCTCCCCCAAACCCTGACAAACCTATGCATATGGGGCACTGCCGTACTCAGACAATGTTATTCACCACTAATGTAAAGCACTTAAAAAATCTGCAAATATCATCTGATTGAAATCCAGAGCAACACTAAAATTTGTGTGAAAAAACGGTGTTTCTTTGCCTTACTGCAGGTTTTGGGAGGGATTGGTGATAGAGTGGCAGTGAAAAAATTGATAAAATGCAAATAGAATGAAAGCCAGGGTTGTCTACTCTTCTACAACATATACTTTTGGGAGTAAAATTAATTGCAGCATTGTCAAACAGTCCGAAATGAGACAAGGTACCAGCTGTAAAAATGGCATGTCTGTAAAAGGAAACTAACATGTTCTAACTGGGCCCAGTAGCTCCCCCAAACCATGACAAACCTATGCATATAGGGCATTGCCGTACTTAGAAAAAGGAGCCAAACACTAATCAATGCAGTTTATAAAATCTTCACCTATTCTGTGCTGAAATTCACATCAACACTGAAGTCTAAGTGTGAAAAATGCTGTTTTTATGAGGGGTTGGTGGTAAAATGGTTGTGTACAAAATTTGAAAACACACCTGAAAGCCTGGGGTGTCATAAATATACACTTTTGGGGGGAAATCTTAAAGTGGAGAACTGTTACTCAGACCAAATGAGAAATGGCACCAGTGACTCAAGCTCTGTGAACCTGGAAACTCACATGTTCCAATTTGGGCCCCTTGGCTCCCCCAAACCATGAGAAAGCTACGCATATGGGGTATTGTCATACTCAGAAGAAGGAGCCTAACACTAGGCAATGCAGTTTATAAAATCTTCACCTATTCTGTGCTTGAAATCCACATCAACATTGAAATATGTGTATGAAAACTGCTGATTTTTTTACTTATGTCAAGTTTTTACAGGATTGGTGGTAAAATGGCTGTGTAAAAATTTTTAAAACACACCTAAAATGAAAGCCTGGGGTGTCTACAAAAATATACACTTTTGGGGGGGAAATCTTAAAGTGGACAACTGTTACACAGCCCCAATTGAGACATGGCACCAATTAAGCAAGATGTGAAAATTCAATATTTATTCAAAATTGGGTCCTGTAGCTCCCCCAAACCTTGAGAAACATATGCATATGGGGTATTGCCATACTCATAAAAAGGAGCTGAACACTAAACAATGCATTTTTAAAACTCTTCACCTATCATGTGCTTGAAATTCACATCAACATTGAAGTCAAAGTGTGAAAAACGCTGATTTTTTTTACTTACGTGAAGATTTATGAGGGATTGGTGATAAAATGGCTGCGTAAAAATTTTGAAAACATACATAAAATGAAAACCTGGGGTGTCTACTTTCCAAAAATATACACTTTTGGGGGGAAATCTTAGAGTGGAGCACTGTTACACGGCCCAAAATAAGACATGGCACCAGTGACGCAAGCTGTGAAAATTCAAAGTGTGAAACTGGAAAAGCGCATGTTCCAATGTGTGCCCCGTAGCTCCCCCAAACCTTGAGAAACCTATGCATTTGGGGTATTGCCATACTCATAAGAAGGAGCTGAACACTAAACAATGCATTTTTAAAAATCTTCACCTATCCTGTGCTTGAAATTCACATTAACATTGAAGTCAAAGTTTGAAAAAAGCAGATTTTTTTACTTACATCAAGATTTACGAGGGATTGGTGGTAAAATGGCTGCGTAAAAAATGTGAAAACATACATAAAATGAAAGCCTGTGGTGTCTACTTTCCAAAAATATACACTTTTGGGGGGAAATCTTAAAGTGGGGCACTGGTACACAGCCCAAAATAAGACATGGCAACAGTGACACAAGCTGTGAAAATTCAAAGTGTGAAACTGGAAATGTGTATGTTCCAATTTGGGTACTGTAGCTCCCCCAAACCTTGAGAAACCTATGCATATGGGGTATTTCTGTACTCAGAAGAAGGAGCTGAATACTATTCAATGCATTATTTTTTAAATTTTCAACTATCCCATGTTTGATATCAACAGTAATATTGAAGTGTAAGTGTGAAAACTGCAAAAAAACAAAATATTACCACAACTTTGAAAAATATTTCTGGAAAAATAGCTGCATAACACTCCAAAATTCTCCTGATTATTTACCTTATGTTGTCTGGTTTTCAGAAACATATACATTTGTGGGACATTTTTGGTTCTGGCACCGTCAACTGTGCTATGATGCTCACATGCCAATTGTTGGAAAATTACAGGTTGGAAATAATGGCCTCCATCTTGTAATATTTACCTTGTAAATATGAGAGAAAGGGATTGAAATACTAGGCATATAGGGTACTCTTATATTCAGGAGAAGCAAATTAATATATTTAGGGGTATTTTTTGTAATGAACTAATGGTATGCAAATCCTGACGGGAAAATGCAAGCAAAATGTTTATTTTTTATTTTTTTTTCTCTTTTCTTCTATTTTAATCAAATTAAATGATGAGGTATTCATATAATTGTGGTATGAAAAGAAAGCCCTACTTGTGCTTAAAAAAACAGCATATAATTTGTGTGGGCGTAGAAAAGGAATTAAAGAGAAAATATGGTTGAACAACGGCATAGTCAAAAAGGTCAAAATTGCTCCGGTCCTTAAGTGAAATCCACCTCAGATTTTCCCGGTCCTTAAGGGGTTAACTGTTGAGCCCGGTTGGCACTAGTTCTGTGTGCTGTGTTACAGTTCCTGGTGTGTTATACTCCAGTTTCGTGTCCGTTGACACTTTGTTCATTATAAGGCTGTTCTATGATCTGTTTAGCTCATATATGCTCTGGTGACTTTGGGGACCTGCGCCTTGTCCTTGCATTCATTCCCACCTCTGGGAAACTCAATTTTTGGACATCCCAAATTACCAGTAACCTATATTGGATGACAGAGAAAGAGGATTTTAGTCTTACCTTTTAAATCCTTTTTTCTTAGTCCATATTGGTTCTAGTCTCTCACCCAGTGAAGAGACCATGCTTGGTTCTCCTGTGACCGAATATGGGAGTCCTTTTGGGTTCTTTTCCCTTCTTGCTACCTAGTCCATAGTTAGTGTTTCAAATATTACTGGAGGAGATTGTCTGGGGACCAGCTAGGAGAGGAGGAAGGCTGCACCCTGCACTTCTTTTCAAGAATTGTTCCTGCCTATTAAAGGGGTGATTGCCTTCCCTAAGTTACAAGTATGAGGACACAGGAAGAGGAGCTCAACGGTGTCCACCCGAAGCATCAGACCATAGTTGATAATATGGTTAAGACTCCAATTTATTGAAAAAATATATAAATGGTTGCATATTTAATGACTCAACAAGTCCATTACAGGCATAATCATACAACCAAACGCCTAACTCGTTACATAAACGTGCAGTCTACTTAATCATAGGCTATGATTAAGTAGACTGTACGTTTACGAAAAGCCTTAGGCATTTGGTTGTATGATTATTCCTGTAATGGATTTGTTGAGTCCTTAAATATACAACCTTTTATAAATATTTTTTCAATAAATTGGAGTTTTTAACCATATTATCAACTGTGGTCTGATGCTTCGGATGGACACGGTTGAGCTCCTCTTCCTGTGTCCTCACGTTTGTGGAAGTCTTGGCTGAGATTGATGAGGGTGCTCCGGTTCCACCAAACACACTGATATGGGTGAGTCCTATGTGATCCTGAATTATGAAAAAGTATATAAATGAATAGGGCATGGTCCCTTTAAATATTTGGGGATTACTTGCAGCAACCGTTATAGATATGTTTCTGGTTAACAAAGTTACAAGTAGCCTATATGGACTAAGAGAAAATGATTTAACAGGTAAGACTAAAATCCTCTTTTCTCATGTTTTGGTTCTGTTACAGTGTACTCACAGTGCACCTATACTCTGTCTACAGACCTGATTCCTTTCAGTGTGTTAGATAGGATAAATCCAGCAGTTCCCTTTATCTGTGTATTAACTATATTGTATGCTTTTTTATGATTATCCTATGGTTGGACATTTGTGAATAGCAAGGACATTGGCATATTAACGACCCCATGGTTCATTATGGTTACTTGCGTGGGACACATAGCATTCACTAACATGCAAGTACCCTGATCATCCCTGCTAATTGTCAGCACATAACAGATCCCCGAATATAGACATCTTGATCACTAGTACCAAGAGGAGCTGTGACATATGGTCACTGTTCACTCTGCATTGGATTCTCTCTCATTTGACATTAATGACTATATACCGCATACTGAATTGTCAATGACCTCTTCTCCTATATTACACATAGATGTAAAGTTTGAGAACTCCTCTATACACTATACATCCGCCTATCGTTTCTGTGTGTCATCAGGTTGCCTGGTCTCTTAGCGTTTAGACATGATATGGTGTATGGACTTTACTTTGGACTTCTACACATCTATTTGATCTTTGCAGTGCCTTTACCCCAATTCACTGTAATTCATCAGTAACTCCTTATACCCTAGTGATAGCAGGATGTTGGGCTCCGAGTGCTTTGCAATTCTACAGAGACCCATCATTTTTGAAAGTGGGTATATAGCTATATTTCAAGCTTACATGCATTATAGGCTTTAGTGTCAAAAGTTTTCTACCTGTAATTGATGTACACAGACCCTGTTGAAAGTGGCCTGTGACTTTATGCCCTACTGATGACATGATAATGAGCTCTAAGTGCTTTACAATGCATTGGAGTCCTGACAGTTAGACACAGGGCATGGCAGTTTAACTACAAGATGGAAGGCATATGGGCTTTATATACACCACTCTTGACCTTCATTATTGATCCAATGTACCCTGCTGACAGCATGACTGTGGGCTCTGAGTCCTTTTACAATGAACTGGAGTCCTGGAACTCATTCAGCAGGTATCCTTGAATGCAGTAACATATGTATCAACATTCTGTAACCTTACACATGAATGCTCCAATTAATATACTTCTTGCAATAAATGGCTCATGCAGGCAGGCCCACAGTGTGATGCGAGCAAGTGGGAGATCCACCGTCCCAGGCTCTGGGTTGCTCCAGAGACCTGTTTCCACCATTGTTTCTCATCATATGTGTAACCAAATAAGCTATTGTGGTGAGCTGTTGATGGCTGTGATATTTCCCACAACCAACTGCTATACAGGTACTACCTAACTCTATATCTTTGTATGTATTTAATGATCATCTACCTCTGCAGATTAAACATACTAGTTTATTGGATTGCTTCATTACACATATTATGTATTAAACTGTATAAATCTATTTGTATTGGAATTTGGCTTTTACTATTGGTTTTGAGCACCACCTACTGAGCACCAATGTCTGTAAACGTAATGTCATGATCACATGTGAACACTGAACTTTGCACCCTACCAGGGAAGGGTACTTAGGGAACCATTCTGTACATGTATCACTGTCTTGAAGAAGGTCAGCTTTGCATAGCTGAAACTTTGATCATGCAGCCATCCTCTAGCAGACCCAGGTCCTGAGACAGCCTTACCCCAGATATTACCCTCACCATTAACAACAATACCATCACACCAACCCCTACAGCTCATTGCCTGGGGGTCACATTTGACTCTGCCGTATCCTTCATTCCTCACATATAGTCAATCTCCAAATCATGCTCCCTCCACCTCTGCAACATCGCTAGAATCTGACCCTTTCTCACACAAGACACTACCAAAATTCTAATCCAAACACTCATCATGTCCCATCTTGACTACTGTAATTCATTAGTAATTGGCCTTCCTCTCACCAGACTAACCCCAGTACAGTCCATAATGAACTCTGCTGCTAGACTACTCTACCACATTCATCACTTCTCTAACACCAAATCCCTCTGTCAGTCCCTACACTGGCTCCCATTAGCGTACAGAATTAAATTCAAAATTCTGGTGATAACTTATAGAGCCCTCACTAACACCGCACCCTCCAATATTTAATCTCTCATTTCCAAATACACTCCCTCTCGCCATCTTTGCTCTGCACACAACCTTCTGCTTTCCACAGCTCTTATCACATCCTCCCACTCCCGCCTACATGACTTCTCCCGTGCTGCACCTCAACTCTGGAACTCCCTCCCCCGCCCAATCAGACTCTCCCCGAGCCTTCAAATCTTCATACGCTCCCTGAAAACTCACCTCTTCAGGGAAGCCTATCAATTGCCTCCATAAACATTATCACCAAGAATCATCCCTTGCCTGGACAACTGCACTCAACAGCATTTCTCACTCCCACCCACTGACTTGCAGTTCATGTGGCAGGAGGCACTTACACCCAATAGCACGTACTCCTCTGTGTCAAACCTACTGGCTATTTCATTCTCGTGAATCCTAAAAACTTAATGAACAATCTGATTCTGAATGGTTCCCTATTATGTGTTGTAAGTGTTAATTTCACAAGCACCATAGATCAAGTTCTTCATTTAGGCCTGTTGATGATAATGTTTGGAGCTTAAAGATCCAATAACTCTTGTTTTGATAGCTTCTTGAAATGTTTACCCCCTCTTGATGTTGGGGGGGGGGGTATCCTCCAACAATTCATCAATTGCACATCAGAATTTGTTGTTTATGTTTTAGAATGCGCATGTTGACTTCAATATGTCGAAATAATATCCTCAAGAAAAATAAACAACAAAAGTATCAAAACATTGTATTAATTGTCCTTCATTCAAGAACATCACAGATCTAAGAATAACAGGAATAGAGCATATCCCCCCCCAACATCAAGAGGGGGTAACCATTTCAAGAAGCTATCAAATCAAAAGAGCTATTGGATCTTTAAGCTCCAAATCTTAACACCAACAAGCCTAAATGAAGAACTTGATCTATGGTGCTTATGAAATTAACCACTTACAACACACAATAGGGAACCATTCAGAATCAGATCGTTCATTACGTTTTTAGGATTCACAGGAATGAAATTACCATTATCCAATAATACTCTAAGTACCCCATAGACTTATACACATTATACCGTTCTATGGAGTAATATACTTCCAACCATATATATTATTACTCTATTAACCATCACTTAGATATGTTTTTACTAGATCTCATATACACACGATTTGTGGGCTTGACTATAACAATATGTGACAAGTATTCCACTGTCTTATAGATGTGTTAATATGTACAATATGAATACTATGATTCATATGACTCCGAGATCCCCTTTCTTCCTTTTATGAAGTTCCAGTATAGATTAGGAGGTTGAATCTTCCATGTGTAAAGACTTCTTGCCACCGCACTAGTGATCCATACATAACATTATTAGATCACATATTCTTAAGCAATGTTATACACTTGTACCAACGCATATATGGATTTTATAGGTCACTACTCCAACAAAACTAATATATGACAACTGACAAGAGATTTTTGCCAAGACCACACCAGAACCAACTATATTGATATTGGTAAGTACTGTCTACCCTACACTTGCAAGATGGCATTGTTAGCACTTTGGCGATCTTGCAGAGTGGGGTAGGAATATCGCTGCACACGACCTCAAATGCCCCCGTATTGAAATTTCAAATTTAGTAATCATCTGAAATATACTAATGCTTAATATAAATCTTCTCCTAAGACCTATGGTTTACATAGGGAACTATTTGGGAGGCGAGTGGTCCGGTACACCAACATATCGCAAAGCATGGGAAAGTGACAATTTAAAATCAAAACTGCCACTCAATATTTTCATTCTCAATGACTAATTAAGGAAGAAATAGGACCACTTAGTATAGGGTTTTTAGTGGATTTGCTCATAGCCATAAGAATAATTGTATCACCTATGAGAGTTTATATGTTTAAAAGTCTCATTGATTTATTATTTCTTCATCATATTATTTTGTATACATGAATCATATGTTATCTTACAAGGTCTGAATATAAAGTATATCATACTTTTATTTAACTTTTAATACTTTTGAAAAATAATTATTTTGGTAGACAATTGTTACATTTAAACTCTGCTACATCTTATCGTGATTGGTTGACACACATACTTAAGACCTCGCGCTCTCCCAAAGCACAGACACAATCATTTTATCTTGAGAAAGGGGATTCATTTCCTGAAACATGTCGATTGCTACAAAAGATTATCCAAGTGGACAGCATCGGACCAGATTGCTACATAAGAGTATACAAGTGGACTACATCAGACCAAAAAGCAACCCAGCTTGCAGAGATGGAGAACCAGGGGGAACGAACCAATATCAGACATACCAGACCCGCCACCAAAGTTTACTAGCTACTAGCCCATATGAAAGAAACTATCTGGTGAGCGCATAGTATTAACAGTATATACTACTACCTACCTGATTCAATCTCCCCTTGTTGGGGAACAGACTACCATCTGTGCTACCTATCTGTCATATGCTATCAATGTATTCTGTAGCATATATTCCCTGATAATAGGTCCCGTCTTTTGCTGTTCATTTTACCACTTTTAATATATAAGGGACAAACATAGTTCCCAGATTTTATACTGCATGCTGTTATATCACCACTGTTTTATTGGTTTTTATCAGTCTCATTAAATTAATCTATCCAATAAAATATAGTTGCCTATCATTTATATGATTTTATATGATTCTATACTAAAATACTACACTTAGAGATGTATGTGCGCTGTCTTCTGTTTTTCTTTTTACATAATGCAAAGGTCAGTACTGGGGAATCAAATATGGGGGCAGAGAGACGAGGCGGCAGTACAGAATCAACAAATCATTCAGATAATCCAGACAAAAGCTGGGTTGGCAAAAGAGAAGCAGCATAGTGGTACTGAAGTCAGTAGCTGGGAAGAGAAGTTTGAGAGAAGCTGAAGTGAATACCATGATGTCTGAGAATACAGGAATGGGGAACCAAGCACAGTACAGAATGGGCAAAAATATGTATCAGGTACACAGTACAAGGCAAGGATCTGAAAATCCCATTAAAGGAACCAGAGGCATTCCAGTCTACACCATACAGCCCTACACTGTCTTGGAGAGTTAGATGTATTCCAGTAGCTACTAGAAAATGACTAAACAGAGTGGTACTTGCTCTTTTCCCTGAAGAAGCAGCTCCAGCATTTTAACATGCAACTGCAGATTGCTTTTCCTTTTACAACTTAAATAACTGTTTTCGTTGTGTTCCACTTGTGACTTTAATAAATGTCTAACATCCTATTCACTGTATTTATTTATGCATTGACAAAATGGAGGGGGTGGAGGTGGAACTGGGAAATAGACAGAGATTATGGGGAGTTGGGGATGTGGTGGGCATGATCATGACTTCTCTGTAAACTGACTGTAGGGAAATATATAAATGTAAGCCACCTGAAAACTTCTCAGAGCTAGGTAGAGCTCAGAGGGTAGCAGGTGGCTGAAATAATATAAAAGAAGGAGAGCCAGCAACAGCTGGGAGGAACTCAAAACAAGGATCCCAGAAGAGAACTCCCAGGACAAAGATGCTGAAGGAGAGATCAGGAGAGAACAGAGGGAGCTAGAGGAAGACCAAGCTTCCACAACTAGACGGTAGGAAGAGAGAGAGTATGAGCCAAAGGAACAACCTCCGACGCAGAGCTCAATAACAGAGCCCCAAGATACTGATCTGCCCGAACTATATGGGACGGGAAGCATCTGACGTCACGCCGCGACCCGACGCTGAGGTAACAATAGGCGCGCATGCGCGAACCGGCCCGAACTGCCGTGAGAGCCACGGCGACAGAGTGATATGTGAGATTCTCTGACCCTCCCTTTTAGCAGATATATGGCTTGATCCAATTGCCCCAGGAAATCTGTCGGTAGGGATATAATGAACGCCGAATGACACACACACGCACATACAGTGGTACTGTTGGAATTCAATTGCCCTACCAATAGGAACCATGAAGAGGACTGGGACACAGAAACTGATTTGTGGCCCAGCATTCATCATGTGTTTTTTTAAACCACTGTTCAAGTACACAGTCACACCCTAGGATTGCTAGGGGCTAAATTAATTCAAAAATAGAGAGTCCCTTAACATGTGTTACAAGCCACCACATGTAATTGAATACCAAATGAATCTGCTTTTTTCACTGTTTACAATGGTTGCAAATTTAGTATCCATTGTGCATTTTTTACCTGTCGGTATTTTGTCACAGCAAAGGTAATTGCAAGCCTGACTGTGATTTAAAACTACCAATGGTACTTTTTTACTTGCCTATTGAATCAAGCCCATCATTAGTAGATTCCAATACATTGTGGGCAGTATTTTATTATTAGGTTTGTTTGTTTCCTCTTAATATTTGTTCCTTGTATATTGTTTGCAAATAAGTTGATGGAATGCATCTGGCATGTGTGCTAAAACATAAAAATTACTAGTCTTGATTACTGCTGATCACTAATACGGTTTATAGCAGATGCTGTATAATCTGGACATTTTTAATGGGCCATTAATAAGCAATTACTTTAAAAGAGTTGTCACTCAGCATTTACAAAATTGATTACATGGAGAAATATTTCAGATGGCTGACTCAGAGTGCATTGGTCTTGTACCATACCTACGCTAACTCTTATTGCTATCATACTACTGTGGCCAGTTAAACACTTGTGAATGGGAACTAGAAATATTTTAACCTCCATTGTGCCTGCAGGATTGATTCCATTAGGTCAAGTATAAATTTGCTGGATGTCATTGAAGGGTTATGTTTTTGATTTTTCATATTTCCTCTATTACCATATTTTTATAGTGGGTCTACTCTACTATCTTTCATCGTAGTCCACCATACTTACTGCCACTTTTGAGTACTGTTTTTGTATATTATATTTATAGTTTTTTTTTTTTAATTATTATGTGATAGGCGGTATGTACCAAACTAGACTCATTAATTTCACCCTGTTGTTTCTTAAACATCTTCTATTTCTATTTATTCTCACAAATCTCTCATGAATATTTTACTGTGACACTAAGCGGTTTAATAGGACTTAACAATGCTGTTAAAAGCTTTTCCCCTTCATCTAATATTTTTCCAGTGATGGCGGATGAGCATTGTCTTAGAATAGTTTTTATTAAAGGATAGTAATACTTCGTTTTATCTTTATTTTATTTTGTAGGCATTAAAAAAACATGAAGAACAATATAAGTATTATCTCTCAAACCTTTATGGTTTGAGAGATATTCACAAGCAAAGTTTCCCCCTCCCGCCCATTTTACCTAGTGTAAGCCATCTCTTCTCAGATGTGGAATCCAGTCCAAAGACCAGACACATAACAGCAGGGGACAATCTTCTTCCTATGAGAACAAAGAAAGCCCTGCCCCCCTTGACAAGTTTTTCAGGTTTTTCCCTTATCTTAATTGAAGATTGTCCCTCTCTGCAGTCTATCTGGGCACCTCCCTTCTGAGCTGGCTGAACAGTGTTACATCAGTAAAAGGGGCGGGAGGGGGACACTTTGTAATTGAATTACTCTTTAACTACAACTCTGACAGAATTGAAATAACACTCTCCAAAGTCCAAATACTATGATGATTAATTAGAGCTGCTTTTATTATGAAACATTACTATCCCTTTAATGTGAAGGGTCTCAACACTCCCCAAAAAAGGGCCCTACTTTAGATAGAATGCAACGCTTGAAAAGCCAAACCCGCCTAATTCAAGAAACTCATTATAACATGAATAGCCTGCCTTCTCTACATTATACATTTTACACCAAACTTTATCTCAGATTTTCCTCTCAAAAGAACTGGTAAGTGACTATTCTTGTAGATAAGAGTATTCCCTATGTACTGATGGACAGATGGGGATGGCAGATTTATCTTTGTCAAAGGTACTGTTGGAGTTGTCAAGATCACAGTAGCTAACATATACCCTTAATTCTGATCAACTTTCTTTCCTTTTCAAAACTTTAGAGAATTTGAAACTTTTCCAAGGGGGCTTAACTATTTTAGGAGGTGATTTACACATGCCTTTTGACCCACTGTTAGACTGCTCATCAGGGTATTCATAACTCCTATACTCTCATTTTATTAAATTAGAGAGATTATTCTCAAAACAGAAACTACTGGGCGCCTGGAGAGTGTTTCACGCTAATGAAAAGAACTACACATTTTTCTCATCCTTTTATAACCTATAAACTAGAATTGACTATATTTGTATTTTTATTGATAGGAGAACTTCCTTTCTACTGTTGGACACCAAGACAGATGGGAATGGCAGCTTTATCAAATGTACTATTGGTATTGTCAAGATCACGATAGCTAACAAATATGCCCCTAATTCAAATCAACTTCCTTTCATTTCCAAAATATAGAGAGTTTGAAACTCTTCCAAGTGGGCGTGTCTATTTTAGGAGGGAATTTCAAAACCCCCTTTGACCCACTGACTGCTCATCTGGACAGTCATATCACTCAAACTCTAATTTTATTAAATTAAGGAGCTTATTCTCAGAACAGAAACTACTGAATTCGTTCTCAAAATTCCTTTGAAATCCAATAGGCCTAGTATTTGGAGACTGGACCCATGTTTGCTAAAATACATTAAAGTAGGATACAGACTGAGAACACAAACTGTTTAATGACAGTAAAGTCACTTCCTTTATTTCTATATGGGAAACACAAAAATGCATAGTAAAGGGCAAACATTTAAAATAACAGTACTCAAAAAGAAAACACAGAGGTAACAGCCGGATCAGGAAGGAACTTGGATCATAGCTGTCTTTATCAGTCAACCAAGATTTTCTCCTTTCAAACTCTCCCAGAATGTCCCCAGACTTCCCAAACACATAGAACACATTTCCTACCTGCAAGACTCCCTTAACTAAATTCCAAATGTGCTTTATTTGCCTTTTTCCAGCTCAGTGGCAAGTGTAATTATTTGTCCATTTTGCATTTGAGGTGAAAAATTAAGTTCATCCTTATTCCCAAGGTATGTCAACCTATACCAAGGAGGTACCATATTTCACATAAGACCCACAGATGTTTAATGTGGACTTGTATACCATGTATTGAAACGTTCTTGTATCTTAACCCTTTGAGTGCCAGAGGGGTATGCAACGCATTGCCAAGCAATGTGTTGTGTATCCCTCTGACACTCAAAGGGTTAAACTTGGTATGTGTTTGTGCATTGCAGTCTTGGGGTAGATATGGAAGTAGCTCCTCATTTAAAGAAGAAGACTGTGTTGTTTCCAAAATGGTATGACAAATCTACCTTATCTTCATGTCTAGAGGTTTTCTGACTATTTAAGAGCAAGCATATCGAGTTTTTAAAAAAATGGAAATAAAATATGAAATATGTATTTCATCAAGCAAATGCTAATTAGCTCAGCAGTGAAAATATTAATATTCCAATTATAAATTATACACTTTTGTGTCTAAGACTGTTAATTACAACAGTTACATTCATAGATGTTTGACAGATTTCCATTTAAAGGGATAGTAATACTTAAAATGTAAAAAAAAATATGTTATAGGGTTTATCCCCCTGAGTAAAACAAGAGTACTCCCACTGCTGAAAGGTGTTTCATTCAAAACTTATTAATTTTCAAAGTTGAATTTTTTAGGTGCAATATCACAGTGGCCTAAAATTCTACAGTGGCGCTGTTGCTATACCATCCTATGGAGATTTATGGTCCCGGGACCAGAGCTGTCCATAGGATCGTGTAGCAACAGCGCCACTGTACAATTTCAGGCCACTGTGATATTGCACCTAAATAATTCAGTTTTGAAAATTAATAACTTTTGAATGAAACAACTTTCAGCAGTGGGAGTACTCTTGTTTTACTCAGGGAGATAAACCCTACAACATATTTTTTTACATTTTAAGTATTACTATCCCTTTAACCAGTTTAAAAGGGTTAAATGTGAGAATACTAAGAACACAGATTACACGGAGAAAGAACTGGAAGAAAAGACTGTAGAGAAATATTACAATATCTTATAATAGAAGCCAAAGGAAAAGCTAGTAAATGTAATTATATCATATTAATCAATGCAAAACTAATAAAAACAGAGAAAAATTCTACTACATCTATGCAATGCGTTGGAGACCTCTCTATCCTTATTTTAATAAATGGGGATTTTCAGGGGTGTTATTAGTTTCCTCAGGGCTTAGCAGAACCTGATGTATTACAGGAGTATGTACAGTGTAGCCCAATAAACGCCACTATTAATAGGGAGAGTAGCACTATTATATCATTGCACACTCCATTGGTCCTAAAAAGGTTAAGCTGGAAACAAGACCCAGGGCTTTAAGTATGAGATGGGGCTTTAGCACTCTTGGCTACTACCTAGCAGCACCCTTGGGGATTTTAATTTGTTCCCATGGTGCATTTTACTTGACCCATATTTTCTCCATGGTCAAAGAGAAATGAGACTTTGGTTTAAGTATTACGGTAAATAGAAACAGTTCTGGGGCAAATCAGCAGTACTACACTGGACGTTTAAAATTACCATTTCACTGCAATGCATTGAAGATCTCTCTAAAAGTCAAGTGGGGGAGATTCACTAAATCGTGATAAAGAAGTGATGATGTGAAGATGACTTCTCCAGTTTATCATTTCTCCAATTCCTATGTTATTCTATGGAGCCTATCACTTCTCCAGTAACACAGGAACTGGAGAAGTGATATCACTGGAGAAGTCATCTCCACTTTATCACCTCTTTATCACCACTTAGTGAATCTCCTCCAAGGAGTTAAAATACAAATTTAAGTCATGGGAATTTTAGGAATTTGTATTTGTCCTCTGCAGTGCAGTTGTCCCTTACCTGTAAGGTATTAATCTGTTTTACCCCAGTGTGACGGAGATCTCTTTCTAGTATAAAATAATTTAAAAGCCCTGTTTAAGTGTACCTAATGTGAATTTGTACTTGTTCCCTGTGGTGCAGTGGGTTTGCTGTTGAAGAGCTCTTTTCTTTGTTCATATGTTCATTAACCCTTTAGTGACTGGCCGTGCATGCACACGGCCAGCACTTGACGGGGCTTTTTTTTTTTTTTTGCCATTCTAGCGAACGGCTTCCGGGAAGTACATGTACGTCCTCTGTCATCCTGGGACATCCGGTGAGGACGTACATGTACGTCTGCGGGCGGGATGGGGATAATCTCTGTACTAGTCTGGCACTAGAGAGCTAAAATGTGATGCTTCTGAGTGGTGAACTCCAATTCACCTACTCTCTCATCTGCTTAACTCTTAGAGACCAGAGGGGTGTGTTATGCATTGTGGTTTCTTTGTATTACTACATTTTTACAGACTAGTGGAAACAGGTGGCATAGACTGTTCATGGAGTACATTTGCTGAAGTAAAGCGTAGACCAAAGGACCCTCTCTAGGGTATCTCACTGTATAAAGACATAGCTTGCATCTTTGGAGTTTTGCACACTCTGCCGTATTCTTGGCAAGCAATGGTTGAATTTTGAAAGTCCTGTCTGTTGTAAAGTGCATTCTCTTTGCTCTGCCACTGCCAAGAAAATAGTAAAACAGTTAATGTACAGTGTTCATAATTACATGCCATATTGGGTACAGCAAAAGTTGTTTCTAGTGTATATATACATAAGACTTTCTGTCAGCTGGATTCAATAATAGATGATAAAGCATTTGCAAAGTCAAAAGTGTCATTACATTAAAAAGAAAAAACACACATTACAGACTTGATCCAAATGTTTGCTCTAAAAAAGCCGGTAGGGCAAAATGGATACCGACCGACAAAAGAAAATGACAGAATTCAAATATCCTACTGGCTAAAAGCACAACGGACATTAGGCCACAAAAATGATCTTGTGGCCAAACATCCATTTTGTACAATAAGTTCCCAAAACACCGCTAAATAGTGGCAGTATTGGGAACTTCGCAGTAAAAAAGCTAACAATCGGTGCCTGACATATTGCCAAGCACCGAACATTAACTCATATGTCTTACACTTACCTGTCATCCACTGTCTGTCTCCCCTGTCTTCATTCTGCCTTCTCTTCATTCTTCTGTCTTGTATCTTCTTCCTTCTCTTTAGTCTTCTTGTATCTGTAAAACAAAAAAAGTATTAATACAATGCAGAATCATATAATACATAGCTTAACCCCTTGAGTGCCAGAGGGGTGCAATGCATTGTGGACCTCTCTGGTGCTCAAAGAGTTAAGAAATGTATTAGTGCCCAGATTCAAAGAAATGTGCCGCCATTATTATTTTAAGAAATAAGCCATTAAAGTTGCACCAATATAATATTTACAAAAAACATAATAATAATATACTTAGCTTAATAATGTCTCCACGGCTTTGTGCAGCCACAGAGGCGGTGGAGACATTGCTGTGTTCCATAGATCCCCCTTCTTCTGCCTCACACGCTGATGCCCATTCCGCAATGAGGGAATTTGAGCAGAGACTGCCTTTATATATGAGCAGTCTCTGATCCAATTCCCTCACAGCCATTGACTGAGATGTGCTTACACACATCCCAGGCAATCAGATTCAAGCGACTGTGTCTTAAGATGATTGGCTGGGATGTGGGTAAGCACATCTCATCTAATGGCTGCGAGGGAATTGGATCAGAGACTGCCCAAATATAAAGGCAGTCTCTGCTTAAATGCCCTCATTGCAGAACGGGCATCAGCCTGTGAGGCAGAAGAAGTGGGGTCTGTGGCACACAGCAATGTCTCCACCACCACTGCCTCTCCAGCCGCACACAGAGGCGGAGACATTATTAAGCTAAGTATATTATTATTATGATTTTTGGAAACATTATATTGGAGCAACTTTACTATAATGGCTTGTTTATTCAAATAATAATGGCAGCATATTTCTATGAACACGGGCAGTAATACACTTTAAGCACCAAAGAGGTCTGCAATGCATTGCTTTGCAATGTGTTGCATACCCCTCTGGCAATCAAGGGGTTAAGCTATGTATTATATTACTCTGCATTGTATTATTCCTTTTTTTTGTTTTACAGATACAAGAAGACTGAAGAGAAGAAAAAAGAAAAGGACAGAAGAGAAGAATGAAGAGAAGGACAGAAGATGACCAGAATGCTGAGGACTCCACTGGACATGAAAATTAATTGTAAGTGTTACTTTTAATGGGATGTTGTTATTTAACTTAGTCGGGTTAACCCTATGAATCCAGGGTTAATTCTACTATCTTTTGACATATTTTCATACTTTGGATGTATTGATATGGGGCATTTTACTTTCAGGTTCTGTGTCGGCTGTTTGACGGTCCGATAAGGGACTCAAGTCACAAAAAAACTGGGTCTTAACTTTCCTGCTATAACTTGAGTCCCTTATCAGATCTTCATGGCTATCGCAAACATTTGAATTCCAAATTACAGTGTTTCATTTGCTATGGGTTAAAACACCTCTTAACTTTATCACATAACGGCTTTTTTTTTGCCGGTATTTTTTCACCACACAGGCGTTTGAATAACTTACTGTGCTTGAAAAATGCTGTCGGCAGAAAAAACAGGCATGTCCAACATTTGGATCGAGCGCTAAATGTAATGTAATAACCATACCACATCACCTAACCTCCTCCCTCCCCTTTTGTTTTGTCTCTGGAATGCCTGCTCTATATCTAACAAACTAACAGCTGTTCATGATTTATTCATTTCTCACTCTCTAAATCTCCTAGCCATCACCGAACTTGGCTCACATCATCAGACAATGCCTCCACTGCTGCACTCTCACATGGCAGCCTTCAATTCACCCACACAACTCGGCCAGGCAACAGACAGGGTGAAGTAGGCATACTTCTGTCCTCTGACCATACATTTCAGGTAATACCCACTTCCCTCTCTCTCCTTCCCTACCTTTGAAGCCCACACACTTTGTCTATTCACCCCCTTCCCCTTGCATGTTGCTGTCATATACAGACCACCTGATCCTACTGCATAAATCCTTGATCACTTCACTTCCTGGCTCCCTCATTTCATGTCTTCTGATGTCCCTACTCTCATCCTGGTATACTGCAACATCCCTGTAGATAACCATAACACCCCCTGCCCTCAAACCCCTCTCCTTAACAACCTCCTTTAGCCTATAACAGTTGAACAGCTCTCCCACACACACAGTGACGGGCACTTCCTTGACTTGGTCTTCACTTGGTCTCAAACTTCTCTAATGTTGCCTTTCCCCTCTCTGACCACCACCTCCTGCAACCTCATCATACCGCACAAATCCATCTCCCCCACCATGATCAAGAGCATATGGAAAAATCTGCATACTCTTAATCTGCAACAATTTTCCACATAACTGCAACCTCTTCTCAACCCCAGCTTCTCACTTACTTGCCCAGAAAAAAACACTGCTCTCTACAACAGCACTCTCACAACAGCCCTTGACACAGCTGCATCTTCATATCTACACCACCCACACACAACCCCTCTACAACTTTGGCACACATGACAAACATAATACCTCCAAACGTGCTCACGCACTGCCAAGAGGCACTGGAGGAAATCACACTCCACATCTGACTTCATACACTACAAATTAATTCTTGGTTCTTATAGCTCTGCCCTCTCCCTGGCCAAACTATTCCTCTCTAATTTCTAAACTTTCCTCTAGCACAAAAAACCTTTTCTCATCCTTTAAATCTCTTCTACACCCACAAATACAAACACCTTCCACTAACATCTCTACCCAAGTTCTCGCCACCCACTTCAATGACAAGATTGACTCCATCAGACATGAAATCTCATCACTTCCACTCCCACCCCCCACCCATCCAGCTTAGCCTTGTCACCTCTCCCACATTAACATTAAGCTCCTTCTCACCCGTCACCGAGGACAAGGTTTCCCTTCTCCTCACTCACTCAAACCTAACCACATGCCCTGTTGACCCAATCCCATCTCAGCTCACTCAAGAACTTTCTCCTCTGCTTACTTCAACCCTTACTCACTTATTCAACCTCACTGTCAACCAACACCTTCCCATCCTCTTTTAAACATGCACTAATCACACCCATCTTAAAGAAACCCTCCCTGGACCCAAACTCATTGTCAAACAACCGGCCCAGTTCTCAACTCCCATTCGCCTCTAAGCTCCTTGATCGTCTCAAATATAATAGGCTCACTACATTCATCTGCTCCCATTCCCTGCTAGATCCCTAGCAATCTGGATTACACCCTCATCACTCCACTGAGACTGCCCTCGCCAATGACATGCTCTCTGCAAAGTCAAAAGGCCACTACTCCCTACTCATTCTCCTGGACCTGTCAGCTGCCTTTGACTCAGTAGATCACCCACTCCTCCTCCAAGCCCTCCACTCCCTAGGTCTCTGTGACATCGATCTCTCTTGGTTTTCATCATATCTCTGCAACCACTCCTTCAGTGTTTCCTACTCTGGCTCCACTTCCCCACCCCTCCCACTGTCTGTCGGAGTACCGCAAGGTTCAGTCCTGGGCCCCTTGCTCTTTTCAATTTACACTGCGTCCCTTGGCAAACTAATAAACTTCTTTGTGTTTCACCATCATCTCTATGCTGATCTATCTTTCCTCCCCAGACCTCTCCCCTTCCCTCCTGTCCCAGGTATCTGACTGTCTGTCTGCTGTGTCTTCCTGGATGTCCTCCAGTTAACTCAAACTTAGCCTTGACGAAACTGAACTAATTATCTTCCCTCCCTCTACAACCAGCCCCACCCCAGATATTGCCCTCACTGTTAACGGCACTACCATCAAACTAACTCCTACAGCATGATGCCTGGGGGTCTCATTTGACTCTACCCTATCCGTCATTCCCCATATCCAGTCAATCTCCAACTCATTCTGCCCCCACCTCCGCAACATCTCTAGAATCTGACCCTTTCTCACCCAAGACACTACTAAAATTCTAATCCAAACAATCATCATGTTCCGTCTTGACTCCTGTAACTCATTACTAATTGGCCTTCCTCTCACCTGACTAACCCCACTACAGTCTGTAATGAACTCTGCTGCAAGACTAATCTACCTTACTCATTGCGTCTCTAACACCAGTCCCCTCTGCCAATCCCTACACTGGCTCCCATTTGCATATATAATTAAATTCAAAATTCTGGTGCTAACTTATAGAGCCCTTATTAACACCGCACCCCCTATATTTCATCTCTCATTTCCAAATACACTCCCACTCGCTATCTTCGCTGTGCACACGACCTTCTCCTCTCTACAGCTCTTATTGCATCCTCCCACTCCCTCCTATAGGACTTCTCCTGTGCTGCACCTGAGCTCTGAAATTTTCTCTCCCGCCCCATCAGAATCTGCCCCAACCTTTAGATCTTCAGACTCTCCTTCAACTACCTCCATAAACATTATCACCAACTTCCACCCCTTCCCTGGACCACTGCACTCAAAAACACTTCTCTCTCCCACCCACTGACCAGCACATATGTGGCAGGAGGCACTTACACCCAATAGCACTTGCTCCTTGTGTGTCCACCCCACCTTCCTCTAGACTGTAAGCTCTCGCGAGCAGGGCCCTCTGATCATCTGTTCTCCACATTTGATTTTTGCCATTGAATATCTCTGTGTGTCTATTCCCTATTATACAGCACTGCGGAATAAGTTGGTGCTATATAAATAAAGAATAATAATAAGAAGAAGAATAGTACCATGCAGCTGGGGTGGGGCAATTTTATATATAAATAAAATGATGGAACATTTCCCTGGTGTTCAGCTTCAGTTTGAAACAAACTTATTTCTACAAGAACAATAAAAATTAAAAGCAATATGTAAAAAGGCATACATTTTCTTGCAAGTCCAGGGTTATGGGTAAAATTGTATACCAAAAATGTACAATCTTCTTACTTGTAAAAAGTGGTCAAGGACTTTTTTAACCAGACAGTTGAGATTTCTAGTGATAGCTATGGCTGGTACAGTGTCTGTTCAAAATTTCAAAAAGTGAAATCATTGACTTTTGCACTTTCTTACGTAACTTGGTAGATGAAACACAAGTAGTTATTCAGCCCTATGTACTTCCATTGTAATGGAATTAGATTGAAATGTAAAACAAATGTTGACAATGTCTGCAAGTGATCACAAAAAGATCATATTTGATTGAGTGCAGTCTTAGGACTCAAAATAAAAAGGGTGGATATCAATGTTACCTGTTGTGATGTGAAACGTTGTAAGCCATGACGTCTTGTGTCTAAAAAAATAAATTGCATTTAACGATCATTTTTCCTGTCTTTACATGTAATTATTACAAGACAATCAGAGGGTAAGAATGTACTTTTCCTCTTAGGGAGCCTGCAAACTAAATAACTCTATCATAGTTCAAGCCAACTCTTGTATTGTATTGTTTCTTATGCAAAGTCTTACTGTAATACATATAGTTTATACAATATCATTATTATAAATGTATATACATGAATACTGAAATTAGATGCACTCACTGTAAATATAGTAAATGACCTGGGTGCATATCTGTACAGGGTTTAACACATATAGTTCAAAAATGGTCAGATAGTACTCACAGGATCCTTTGGTGATGAAACAAAAAGTGTGTTTATTGAATCCACATTTCACCCAACACTAGTGGTCTTTATCAAGATTCATAAAGGCCACATGTGTTGTCTGAAACGTCAGTTCAATAAACCAATAAACACACTTTTTGTTTCATCAGCAAAGGTGCTGTCTGACAGCTACTGAAATGTAATATGTATATATATATATATATATATATATATACAGGGCTCAAAAATTCCACTCGCCACTAGCCAATGGCGAGTGAAAATTTAGCCCTGGCGAGTAGAAGTTCAGCCCTGGTGGGTATGTTATGGCTTGCAGTGGCGAGTAACTTTTCAGGTCTGGTTAGTAGCAAAGAACTTCAACTTTTAAGCCCTGTATATATATATATATATATATATATATATATATATATATATATATATATATATATATATATACAGGGGCGGATTGTGGGCAGATACTGGCCCGGGGCATTTTTAAAAAAACTGGCCCCTTAGTTGGTATATCATGATACATGTATGTATGTATATGTATGAATGTGTGTTTATATATATACTAGTTGAACAGCCCGTTACACGGGCCACAGTGCCTCTGGCAGCCGGTCGCGGGTCTCCCGCGCCTCGGCTGATACAGAGCCTCTGGCAGCCGGTCGCGGGGCAGTCACACGCAGTGGAGACTGCCCGCGCCTCGGCTGATACAGAGCTTGGACGCTCCTTCGGAGCGCCCAGCTCTGTATCAGCCGCGGCGCGGGCAGTCTCTACTGCGTATGACTGCCGCACGAGCAGCAGTGTCTACTGCGCATGTCGGGCGTTACACACAACTTGGCGAATTATTATATAGGATATATATATATATATACACATGTGGGCTGTTTGGGGTGCATATGGTGGCCAGTATGGTTAAACATGGACCCATGGAGGTGCTTGGGTACAAAGGTTGGAATATGGAGGCAGCCATAGAGTAGATGGGACACATTTGGGAGGCTACTAGTTTAGGAGGATATGGGGGGTTCTGAGCTGGCATTTGGGTAGTAGAAGGGGCTACAATAGTTACATTTGTGTGTGTGTGATTGAGTCATGATCTCAGAATGGGAGAACATTAAGAACCCTTTGAATGCCAGAGGGATACCCATGTGCAAAGTGTTTAATACTCCTCTGGCACTCAAAGGGTTAAAATCAGAGATGTTCAAAGTAAGAGGAAATGTGTCCCTGAACATTGCTCATCAAGATAAAGAGAAAAAGTTTTGAGGAAAACTACTCAAACAGAGAAACTAAAATTCTACATATTCCCATTGATTTAAATGGGGCTTTTGACCCTTCGTATTCAAGGAGGTCAAAAGCCCCATTTAAATCAATGGGAATATGCAGAATTTTATTTTCTCTGAGTAGTTTTCCTCAACACTTATCCTCTTTATCTTGATGTGTTCCTGAACATTGCTCATTTCCTCTTACTCTGAATGTTTCTGATTTTAACCCTTTGAGTGCCAGAGGAGTATCAAACGCTATGCACATGGGTATCCCTCTGGCATTCAAAGGGTTCTTGTTTTTCAATTATGAGATCATGACTCAAAAAAAAAAAAGTCAAAACAGGAGAAAAGACGAGGACAGAAAAGGAATGTGAATGATTTACATGCCTGATAAGGTCCGGGGAACGGGAGGCTGAGTCCACTGGAGAGAAGCAGGGCAGCAATAGGAATGCAGGTACAGGAGCAAATTAACATCTTGAGTGCTAGAGAGGTCTTTTATATCGCTTCACAGCGTGTTAAAAGCCTCTCTAGCACTGGATTAAGTTAGAAATCATAAAAATAACAACCAGGGCTGTCAAGTGGCTGCTTCACCCGGGGCACCTTTGAAATGCAGAGCAGCAGTCTCTTTCACATTCAGACACTGCTGTCACTGCCTGTGACACTTCCGTGGGGCTGGACTGTAATTTTGCGGAGCGGCCCTTCCCTGTCAAGAAGCAACTGGCCCACCGGGGCATGCCCCTGTATATATATATTGAGAAAGAGAGAGAGAGAAAGAAACGAAACAGCAGGATGCCCACCCCTGGAATAGGAAGAACACTGGGTTTTAGTGGGCCATAGAGATGGTGGGGCCATGTTCCTGGTTTCACACATTTCCACTTCCTGTGAAACAGTGCAGGACATGTACAAATCCACCAGAGCAGTCCATCTGCTGCACTAGTATATGGGCTTGGAAATCCATCTGTGACAATAACTATGCATATGTAACGAGACCTTAGTACATACCACAGCACACTACTCTGCCAGTGCAGGCTTAAGGAATATAAAGTAATGTGAGAATATTTCAAAATCTGCCTGTAAGTAATGGCAATCCCTGAAAAATCATGTATTCCCACACTAATTTCATATACCCTTAAGTTTGGTGTTTGAAGGATATTAATCTGCCAATGCCAATGCAACTCATTTTCTGCCCTTCTGCATAAGCTCAGGCACCTGCACTTCAGGGTATGTACAAATGTGTATTAGTTAGTATGCATATTGCCTCCTCTATCGCATAATGTGAGGAAGCCCAGAACACCACCCCCTTTTAGGAGGAGCAATATAACTGACTCATTTTACACCCATTTCCTCTGTGCTCATTAGTAAAGAGCTAGAAAAAAGTGCAGCAGAATAGGACTTGCTAAAACACCCATACACTATTACACTGTCATGTGCTTGGAGCAAGAAGTATAAAGAGGAACACTTTCGGTGTAAAGATTAATTAGTCCCAGTCTCTCTGAGTGTAGAATCTTATTTGCACACCACCCCATTAATAGGCCAAATATTACATCCTCAGCAGGTTCCACTCTATTTATGCTACAGTTGTATCCTGAATGAATCTTAATATATTGTAATGAATGGAGAAGGTGAATTTTAAATCAAGTCATATGAAACCAGTTGGATGCCTTAGAAGCTGGAAATGTCTCAATCCTACTACTTGATATTTTGGAGATGTCACTAACATCCTATAGGATATTTTTGTTTATTACGGTTCATTCAAAGTAATACAGTTAGGAAGGACAACACACTGTTTGAACACATTAATTACCTTGCTCTGTAACATATGTGTAGACAGCTGGACTCCTAGAGAGGAACATAAAAAAAAAAATAAAGTGAACTGTCACTTTCTAATAGATATGTGATTTTCAAAATCACCTATACCTTATATTAACAAGTTTTTAAAATTTCAATCAAGCTAGTATTTGCCTGCCAGGGTCAGGGAATGGCAATTTGTATGCAGAGAAGCATGGAATATCCATGCCTGGCTGATATACTGACCACTATTGTCCTATTTGCATAAACTGGCAAATAAATAAAGCTGGAGAGTGTTTGCTAAGTGCAGCATTTCTAAGTGTAGTTGCAGATATTCTTTAGATCTGTTTTGTATCCATTTTGCTGATATATATTCTTCTCTTTCATAGGTAAGAATATGCTTGTAAGTTCTACTTGTAGACAAGTTGTGATAAAGAGGTGATAAAAGAGAGATGACATTTCCAGTGATACCACTACTCCAAGTCCTATGTTATTCCATGGAGCCTATGTGCTAAGATTTCTCCAATTTTGGAGATCTTAGTGCATAAGCTCTACATAATAATATAGGAACTGGAGAAGTGATATCACTGGAGAAGTCATCTCCACTTTATCACCTCTTTATCATGCCTTAGTGCATAACACAAAAGATTGTGGCATGATTAAATAATTGGTAAGAATCTGTTTGTAAGTTCAACTTGTAGACAAGGTCATGTAGACAAGAATCTGCTTGTAAGAATCCACTAATATGGTCTAATTAGACAACATTGTAGCCTTGATTAGAAAATTGGTAAGCAATCTAAATTAATGTGATAATTTGAATAGTGTTTATCTGTTAGATATTGTTTTGCTAATTAATGGGAGTTTCTTTCCGTGTATATAACTGGGTCTATCATTAGCTGGGTTAATTAATAGCTGGGCAACATTTGGCAAGTGCAGCATTTCTAAATGTAGTTGGAGATATTCTGGAAGTGGCCTGGTGGTGATTAAAATACAAAATGAAAACAATTGCAAAAACTGAAGGTATTCTTCTCCTTTTTTGTACTGTTAAAATGTCAAGCATGTTACAACGCTAAGGATGCATTGCTTTTTTCCCGTGGGTAACATTTGGAGGCTCAGATGCTGTCCAAATTGTCAGCAATTTTCTGTTTTACATCAAGAGGTTGAGAAATTGCAGGCTGTGAGTTGCAAACTATCTGTCAGTGTCAGACAGGTGCAAAAAGAATCAAGTGCCACTGCCTCAGAGATCTCCAAGAAATTGCATATGGAATGCAGCTGGTTCTGGAAAGGACAAGACTTATGACCTACAGTCTGTGCCTCTTCATAATCCTTTTGCTTCACTTTCAGAAAACTTATTAGGACAACTCTTGAAGCAGAGGCTACTGGTCCCCCCACTTCAAAGTCACAGGTATAAAAAATACTTCAACCACTGACAAAAAAGAGCAAACTCCTGTGTGAGAAAGAAAGTATTCTTGGGGGACTATATTAAGTGGTGGGATTTTGTAGGCTACTCATGCGGGTGTCTTCCTAAGAGTCAAGAGTAATTCAGATGTGGACCCCTTGCCCTCAGTGCCTAGGGAAACCAGCTGCACCACACTGATAAGGCCCAAACAAGGCCGAAACATACGTCTGGGGTTAGCTGTATTTCCCGTGCAAAGAGGACTTGCCCAACATTTTGTTACTAGATTGCCCCTTTTGGGTGGGATTAGGCTAATATGTACGTGCAAATTTCTCCTCTGTAATGGTACTAGAGAGCTAAAATGTGATGCTCTGAGTGGAGACTAGCCACAGAACAGGTAACATTACTTTTGTTAGTGCACAGAGCCTCTCACATCTTTTGGCATGTTGTTAAAAAACTCTTAGGGTGTCTCCCTAAGAGTAAAGGGTAATCCAGATATGGACCCCTTGCTCTCAGTGCCTAGGGAAATCAGCTGCACCTCACTGACGAGGCCCAAACAAGGCCAAAATGTACGTCTGGGGTTAGCTGGTATTTCCCAGGCAGAGGGGACTTGCCTATCATTTTGGAACTAGACTGCCCTTTTGGGTGGGATTAGGCTAATATGTATGTCAAAATTTCTCCTCTGTAATGGTACTAGAGAGCTAAAATGTGATGCTCTGAGTGGTGATTAGCCGCATAACAGGCAATACTGCTTTTGTTTGTACACAGAGCCTCTCAAATCTTTTGGCATGTTTTTACTCATGAGGGTTGTAAACAAGTCAGATGTATTCCTGAAAATATAGATCACAGAGATAGAAGATAAATTTAAATAATTGTTAAGGAAGTAAGACAAGATGGATATTTAGTGTCAGCCCATTTAGGGACTAATCATTTGGCTTATAACAAGGTCAGTGTGGTAAAAGACATTTTTTAATAAACTAGGTTAAGATCTGAAGCAAGTTGCATGCGCCATATAATTTTTTCAGATGTTCAAACAGTGTATATGGAAGAGGATAGCAGAATGCAGTGAATCAGAGACTTTAATTCATGACTAGGGAAACAGGGCAAGGACACAGATTTTGTTTTGTTTTTCACACCAGCCCTGTTTGGTGTAAGAAGGATCTGCACAAAAGAGATGGTTTGCATCTTTCTCAAAAAAGAACTGAGTTTCTCAGTGAGCGTTATTTAAATTAGTTGAGGAATTATATAAGAATGACAGCATTGCGAACACGAATTTGGACCAGGTATGTCTGTGACTCAGGTCAAAAGCCAGTAGGCTTTAAGCTATGTGTACAAATATCCGCAGTTTAAGAAATAAGATTCCCAGAACTCGCTAATATAAAACAAGTGAGGATGTGGACTTAGTAGGGGTTACTGAGACCTGGCACAATTAAAACAGTTACTGGGGTGTAATAATACCTCAATAATCCTCAATTTAAATTGAAAAGGTAGAAAATGAGGAGGGGTTGTCATTTATGTGAAATGTAGCTTAAAGGTTAATTTCATACACAGTATTGAGTAGAACACAAAGAATGGATAACTTTAAAATATATAATTAATAGTGTTGAGCGAGCACCCCGATGCTCGGGTGCTCGGGTGCTCTGACCGAGCACCCCCTGAGGCTCGAGTGCTCGGCCGAGCACCCGAGCCCCATTGAAGTGAATGGGGCGACACCAGGCACCCCCTGCTCTGATGAGGGGAGGGTGCCTGGTCAATGCCCCCTTCATCTCCGCTATGCCCCCTTCATCTCCGAATGCCCCCTTCAGCTCCGCAATGTCCCCCTTCAGCTCCGCTATGCCCCTCTTCCACAATGTGCCCCTTCATCTCCGCTATGCCCCTCTTCCACAATGTGCCCCTTCATCTCCGCTATGCCCCTCTTCCACAATGTCCCCCTTCATCTCCTCTATGCCATAGAGGAGATGAAGGGGGACATTGTGGAAGAGGGGCATAGCGGAGATGAAGGGGCACATTGTGGAAGAGGGGCATCATCTCCTCTATGCCATAGAGGAGATGAAGGGGTACATTGTGGAAGAGGGGCATAGCGGAGATGAAGGGGCACATTGTGGAAGAGGGGCATAGCGGAGATGAAGGGGCACATTGTGGAAGACGGGCATAGCGGAGATGAAGGGGGACATTGTGGAAGAGGGGCATAGAGTCTATGCCCCTCTTCCACAATGTCCCCCTTCATCTCCGCAATGCCCCCTTCATCTCCGCAATGCCCCCGTACCTCCAGTCCCTGGTGGTCCAGCGGAGCTTCTTCGGATCTGTGCCTCTTCCGGCACAGATCCCCGCCACCCGAACATGTCGGGCGAGCACATGGCGGTACTCGACGAGTACCGCCATGTGCCGAGCAGAGCGATGCTCGAGCCGATCCGAGCATCGGCCGAGCACGCTCGCTCATCACTAATAATTAAGATGGTAACGCATATTAGGCTTGACCTATAGAGTCCCTGGACAAACAAAGGAATTAGACCAACCGCTCTCTGAGGAAATAATTAGGATGACATTGAAAGGGGTGGTTATCATTATGGGGGACTTTCATCTGCCTGATGTGGACTAGAAAAACAAGCAGCAGGTTCAGCTAGGAGTAGATATATTTTAAATTCTTTACAGGGAAGCTATTCTAGATTTTTCTTATTTAAAAAGGGAGATTTGGTATCATATGTAACTGAGTCTGTAGGAGAGTGTTTGGGCTCCAGTGATCATCAATCAGTATGGTCTAATGAGGCCAAGTTGCACCATGTGGTCTAATAAGGCCAAGTTGCACCACACTAAAAGATTCTAGATTTTAGAAAGGATAATTTTTCTAAAATGGAAACATATTTAGGTCAGTCTTTAACAGCCTGGAGATGTTTAGATGGAGTCCAGGAGAAAAGGGATTATCTGAAAGGTTTTTTTTTAAAGGCAACAGAGCATTGCATTAAACGACAGTAAGGGTGGAAGAAAAAGGAAACTGCTGTGGTACACTGCAGAAGTGGTAAATATATTAAAGGAGAAAAAAGTAGCAACTTGGAAATTTAAGCAGACTCAGAAGGAGGATAAATACATTATTATATGTAACAAAGCACATGTAGAGGAGAAAATTGCCCAATCAATAAAAATGGGAGACATAAAAATGTTTAGATATATAAGTTAAAGGAGAACAATAAAACAAAGAACAGTGAAACTAAAGACAAAAGATTGAATTTATAGCAATGAGGATAAAGGTCTAGCTGACTACATCAATTAAAATTTCTGTTTAGTTTTCACAGAGGAAGATCAAAGGAAGGGACCTTTGTTAGAAAAAAATAAATAGTGAGACATGTGAAGCATGCATTTTTACAGAGGAAGAAGTTTTACTTCAACTCTCAAAGGTAAAAACAGATAACTCAATAGGACCAGATGGGATAGAAACAAAGTTATGTAAAAAATGTATAAATGTTCTGGCAAAACCTTTAACAGAATTATTCAGTCGGTCACTATTGACAAGAATGGTTCAAGAAGATTGGAAGGTAGCAGATGTAGTGCTGCCTCATAAAAATGTAGCAGGAAAGAGACTGGCAACTACAGACCAGTAAGTCTTATGTCAGTAAAGGGACAATTAATTGAAAGAATTGTTAAATATCTAAATTTAAATGGCTTGCAAGATCCTAAACAGGAGGGGCTTGTCAAATTAATGTCATAGATTTTTTGACTGGGTAATTATAATAATAGACCGGGGGAGCAGTATATATCTATATCTCTCTCTCTCTCTCTCTCTCTCTCTATATATATATATATATATATATATATATATATATATAGTTTATCTAAATTTCAGTAAGGCATTTCACACTGTTCCTCATAGAAGACTCATTTGTAAATTGCAATGTTAGGGACTGGATGTAAAAATAGTTAAAGGCAGTTGCTGAGTGCTAAACAGGTCTGTACTGGGGCCTATACTTTCATATTTTTATTAGTGATATTGGAAAAAGTCTTCAAGATAAGGTATGCCTTTTTTTGCAGATGATATGAAGATCCATAACAGGATTTATATTCCTGGCAAAAGAAGCCAAATGTCAAATGATTTAGGTAAATTAGAAGAGTGGGTGAGAGTGCGGCAGCTGCAGTTTAATGTTGATAAATGTAAAATAATACACTTATTTATTGAAGGAACTTGGGAGTAATTATTTCTGATGACTTAAAGGTAGGTATGCAAGGTAACAACGTAACTGGGAATGCAAGCAGGGTGCTGGGTTGTATAGCTAGAGGCATTAGTAGCAGGAAAAGGGAGGCAGTAAACTTATCACTGCACAGTAAACTTATCTCTACTTAAACCTCATCTAGGGCCATATGTTCAAGGGGATAACGACAAACAAATGTATGAACGACAAAAATAAGTAATTGTATGCATGAACAACATATTTTCTATAGAGTATATGACAAAAAACTAGTAATGTACATTGTATATAACACAACTCCAGAATTGCTGGGCATAGGGGCAGGGCAAAGGCGGGGCAAAACTTTTCTCCAGTGTCGTATAGAGCAAAAGAAAAAATTGATATAACGATAAATAAATGCCTTGCAAAAGACGAAATTTGTACTTTAAAAAACAAGTGGAGGGAATGTGAAGTTCTTAATGTGAGAAACCTATAATTGAAGGAAACACAACACAAGCACAATTACCATACCTATATACTGATATTTTTGCCATCAGATAGGACATGTTTGTTGTTACATCCAACATTTTTGTCAATGACAAAATGACATATTTCCGATCAAAGCCGACACTCTCTGAAAATATTAATTAGCCCAACAACACTGTACTTTGAAATGTCATTACAAATGACAAAAGCTATTTCACTACTTCTTTGAACATATGACCCCTGGAATATTGTGCACAGTACAGGAGACCCCATCTCCAGAAGGATATAGATATTCTGGGAGAGTTCAGAAAAGGGCTACAAAAGATGAATTAATACAAATTATCAGGATGAACTAAAGGATCTGAACATGTATAGTTTGGAGGAGAGGAGAGAGAGAGAGGGGATATGATAGAAACATGGATTCAACAAAGTACAGGAAGGAAGTAAATTTCAAAGGAGAACAAATGTTAGGACAAGAGGTCATAGTCTAAAATAGAGGGTCAGAGTCTTAGATGTAATGTACTAAAGTTTTACTTCACTGAGAGTGTGGTAGATAAGTGGAATAGCCTGTCACTGGAAGAGGTTAATACAGAGAGGGATTTAAGCATGAGTGGGATGTGAATAATACTCTCCTGAACATAATTCAAGACCATTGGACAAATAAGGTGTGAGGTTTTTATAGTAGGAAAAGTGGTCAGACTAGACGGGTCGAATGGTTATCTGCCTTCAAATTCTGTGTTTCAGATAAAATCGGTTAACATAAATATTTATAGTTTTTAAAGCTTTTTCAAAATCTCCCATTTGTTACAGTTTCATTTTGATTCAGTGAAACCTCATACAACTTTAAACAGAAGTATAGTCAGGAAATGAAACTTACACCTCTCTTTCGGAAGCAGATCCTGTAGAGAAGAGAAACAAGACGTGTTAATGTGGTTATTATTAATACAGAGTAACCCTTTAAGAACCGGGGGGGGGGGGGTGGAATGCATTGCAAGTACATAGTAAATTAGATTGGTCCTTAAAATGTTCTTATACCTATTATGGGCCTTATGCACAAAAGAAATGGGGAGCAATTCTAGGACAAACCAACTGTGCCAAAGGAGACAAATATTCTCAAAATGCCATCTGATTTAAATTTAAATTTTAGCCCCATGAATGCGATAGAGTTCTCCAACACATTGCAAAGCAGAGAATTGGAAACCTCTCTGCTGAGTTGTCCCCTTGCTGGCAGTTTATTTAGTCAGAAATTATAACAGTTCAAACAGTCATGAAGTGGTTGAGCTGACACATTATTGGAATGCACATTCTCTTCAGTATTTCTGAAAGTGCATAAAAATAAAAAAACCCAAAACAAAAAAACCTCCCAAAATGATTGTTTAATACAATGATTTCCTGGGGTCTCTAGCTGTTATGAGAACAGGGCATGATGGGGTTCAGAAGTAAGAGCATTTGTGTATGCATTCATGGGTTTATTAAATATATTAAATACAAAGAAGGGTATATTGTGTAGTACGGCTATGGAAACAGAAACACTCAGAACAGGAATAAGAATGTAAATGGACAGAATCTATTATTCTTATTCTTTATTTATATAGCTCCAACCAATTCTGCAGTGCTGTACAATTGGGAACAGACATACAGAGGTATTAAATAGTGCAATCAAACGTGGAGAAACAGAAGGACCAGAGGGCCCTACTCGTGAGAGCTTACAGTCTAGAGGAAGGTAAGTTTGACACAGAAGGAGTAAATGCTATTGGGTGTAAGTGTCTCCTGCCACACGAACTGCCAGTCAGTGGGTGGGAGTGTGAAGTGCTGTTGAGTGCAGTGGTCCAGGAAAGGGGTGGTTCTTAGTGATAATGTTTATGGAGGCAGTTGATAGGCTTCCCTGAAGAGGTGAGTTTTCTGGGAGCGTCTGAAGATCTGAAGGATGGGAAGAGTCTGTTTGGGCGGGGGAAGGAATTCCAGAGCTGAGGTGCAGAAAGGGAGAAGTCCTGTAGGCGGGAGTGGGAGGATGTAATAAGAGCTGTGGAGAGCAGAAAGTTGTGTGCAGAGCGAAGATGGTGAGAGTGAGTGTATTTGGAAATGAGAGATTAAATATAGGGGGCAAGCGGTGTTAGTGAGAGCTCTATAAGTTAGCACCAGAATTTTGAATTTAATTCTGTATGCTAATGGAAGCCAGTGTAGGGATTGACAGAGGGGTTTGGTGTTAGAGATTGTGGATACGATACATAGAAAACAAACACAAGAGAGCGCCCAGTGGTATAATACATAACTAGTATGTTGACAAATATAAAATACATGAAGATTACACTCACATGTGGATGTGGTCAGAAAGCTGGTATCAGGCAATCTGACAAACTCGCTTGTGGAGAAATTGCTTCCATCTCCACTCGGAGTCAGGGCCGGATTTCCCGTAAGGCAGAGTAGGCATCTGCCTACAGGCACACCCTACAGAGGGGTGCCTGGCACTACAATTATTTATTAGTTTTTTTTTTGACTTGGCGCGGCTTGCCATGCCGCGCCGCGCCGAGCCACCAGCCGCCGCCTTGTAGGCTGTGAGCTCTCGCGGCTCTTTAGCAATGCAGAGCGCTGGGAGATAAAATCTCCCCTCGCTCTGCATTACTAAAGGGAAGGTCGCGCGGGAGCTCCAGCAGCTCCATGTCTGTGCACAAGCACAGATCTCTCCAGCCGCTGGACCACCAGGGAGTTAAGAAACGGATGAATGAGGCTTAACCCTGTAAGTGCCAGAGTGGTACGCAACGCATTGCAAAGCAATGCGTTGCGTACCACTCTGACACTCAAAGGGTTAATCTGGGGATAATGGGAGCAATGTGAGGTCAATATGGGGATGATGGGGGGCAAGCAATGTGGAGCTGATGGGGTCAATGTGTAGCTGAAGGGAGTCAATGTGGACTGATGGTGATGGGCTCAATGTGGAGCTGATGGGGGTCAATGTGGACTGATGCTGATGGGGTCAATATGGAGCTGACGGTGATGGGGTCAATGTGGACTGATGCTGATGGGGTCAATATGGAGCTGACGGTGATGGGGTCAATGTGGAGCTGATGGGGTCAATATGGAGCTGATGGTGATGGGGTCAATGTGGAGTTGATGGGGTCAATGTGGAGCTGATGGGGGTCAATGTGGAGCTGATGGGGTCAATATGGAGCTGATGTTGATGGGGTCAATGTGGAGCTGATGGGGGTCAATGTGAGGGCAATGTTGAGATGATGGGGGCAATGTGAGTGTGATGGGGGGGCAATGTGAGGGCAATATGGAGATTTGGAGCATTGTTGAGATGGCGGGGGGGGGGCGCTTCAGGTATCTGTGCCTACAGGCTCCTGAGATGTAAATCCAGCCCTGCTCGGAGTGCTGATAATCAGCCTCAAGACAAAGGACTGCTCCAAAAGAATGACTGGATTCAAGACACCTTGATTTTATTCAATAAAAAACGTATTAATTAAAACCATCAATAAAACAAAATGACTGTTATTATGCTAGGCCTTAGGCGTTAGCGTAATAGCAGACATTTTGTTTTATTTATTGTTTTTATTTATAAGTTTTATATCGAATAAAATCGAGGTGTCTTGGATCCAGCCATTCGTTTGGAGCAGTAAATAAATAAAATAAAATGTCTGCTATTGCGCCTGAGGTGTTAGCGTAATAGCAGACATTTTGTTTTATTTATTGTTTTTATATATAAGTTTTATATAGAATAAAATTGAGGTGTCTTGGATACAGCCGTTGTTTGTTTTCTATGTATTGTATCCACAAGTTCTTCACTGCTCAGGGGAAGCGTGTTTATTGAGAGCAGCCCATTTACACAAGATATCAAATGGAGATACTGTCTCTGGGAACAGTTCTATATATTCCCAGTTGCCTTGCTCCGAGTCTGGTGTATACCATTACCCAGCCACTCATCTTGTGAGAACGCACTTTTAGGTGTAGGTGGTGGATTTATATTCCGGTCTATTGATCCCGTATAGGGGCGCCCGTTCTTGTTTCCCCTTCCTTTTTCTATTACTGCAATTGGTGTTAGAGAAGTGATGAATGAGGTAGATTAGTCTTGCAGCAGAGTTCATTATGGACTGTAGTGGGGTTAGTCGGGTGAGAGGAAGGCCAATTAGTAATGAGTTACAGTAGTGAAGACGGGACATGATGAGTGTTTGGATTACAATTTTGTTAGTGTCTTGTGTGAGAAACGGTTGGATTCTAGAGATGTTGCAGAGGTGGAGGTGGCATGAGTTGGAGATTGACTGGATGTGAGGAATGAAGAATAGGGCAGTCAATGTGACCCCCAGGCAGCGTGCTGTAGGGGTTGGTGTGATGGTATCTAGCATGTAGTGATGAGCGAGCACCCCAATGCTCGGGTGTTCGGGTGCTCTGACCGAGCACCCCCTGAGGCTCGAGTGCTCGGCCGAACACCCGAGCCCCATTGAAGTCAATGGGAGGACTCGAGCATTACACCAGGCACCCCCTGCTCTGATGAGGGGAGGGTGCCTGGTCCATAGGAAAAGGGCAGAAAATGATGGAAACACCACAGAAATGGTTCAGGGACAGCATAGGGAGGATGTCTGGATGCATCTTGGACTCCAACATCGCTGCTGGGAACGATCTTTCGCCCGTAGTACGCCATTTTTACAGACTGACCATAAAACACACAAAAAGGAAAATAAAAACGACTTTAGGCGAAAAATTGTTACCAAACAATATTTGCTGTATATTTACTTGTATATCATCTGCAAATTATCCCAAAAATGTCCTTGATTTTCGGAAGTGAGGCCATGATTAAGAGGGAAACGTGCGCAGAGGCAAATTCTCCCAAAAATTTCCTTGATTTTCAGAACTGAGGCCATGATTAAGAGGGAAACGTGCACAGAGGCAAATTCTCCCAAAAATTTCCTTGATTTTATTGAATTGAGGCCATGATTAAGAGGGAAACGTGCGCTGAGCCGACCATCTAAAACATTATGGGTGAGGGTCTGCTGCAGAGCTGACCATCCTAAACATTATATGCGAAGGCCCGCTAGTGAGCTGACGCTATAAAACATTATATGAGAGGGCCCGCTAGAGAGCTGACCCAATAAAACATTATATGAGAAGGCCCGCTGGTGAGCTGACCTATATAAAAATTGGCAAACAGGGCCCGCTGGTGAGCTGGCCCTATATAAAAATTATATCACAGGGCCCGCTGGTGAGCTGGCCCTATATAAAAATTATAGCACAGGGCATATGGAAGAGGAGGAGGAGGATGAGAAGATTAAGAGTCAACCATATACCCGTTTTTTGGGTGGAAGGGGTGAATGGGAATACAGAGTATTCACATCATTGTAAATAACATATATAAAGTGAGTTTATGTTCCCCCGGGGCTTTCCTCCAGTGGAGTGGAGAAGTCAGGGGAAATCCAGGCCTTGTTCATTTTTATAAGTGTCAACCTATCAGCATTGTCGGTGGAAAGGCGGATACGCTTATCTGTTATGATGCCACCAGCAGCACTAAATACCCGCTCAGACAGAACGCTGGCGGCAGGGCAGGCCAGCACCTCCAAGGCGTAGAGTGCCAGTTCATACCACGTGTCCAGCTTGGACACCCAGTAGTTGTAAGGCACAGAGGGATCATTGAGGACGCTGACACGGTCTGCTACGTACTCCTTCACCATCTTCCAAAACTTTTCCCTCCTTGTGACACTAGGCTGCGCATCAGGGTGAGGGTGCTGGCGGGGTGTCATGAAGGTGTCCCACGCCTTGGAGAGTGTTGCCCTGCCTTTCTCGGAACTGCTGTGTGCTCCCCTTTTCTCCCCTTCTCGGTTGGCCAAGGTAGCACGTACTCTGCCGCCAGCGTTGTCAGATGGAAAATTTTGGAGCAATTTTTCGACAAGAACCTTCTGGTATTGCAACATTTTGCTTGTCCTCTCCACCGGAGGAATGAGAGATGAGAAATTCTCTTTGTAGCGGGGGTCCAGAAGGGTGAACACCCAGTAATCCGTGTTGTCTAAAATGCGTACAACGCGTGGGTCACGGGAAAGGCAGCCTAACATAAAGTCAGCCATGTGTGCCAGAGTACCAACAGTCAAGATTTCGCTGTCCTCACCAGGAGGATGACTCTCAATCTCCTCATCCTCTTCCTCCTCTTCTGCCCACCCACGCTGAAGAGATGGAACTAAAGTTCCATGGCTACCCTCTGTAGCGGAGGCAACCGTGTCTTCCTCCTCCTCCTCCTCCTCCTCCTCCGCCTCCTCCAATTGTCGCTGAGAAGACGAAGTGAGGGTGCTCTGGCTATCACCTTGTGTAAGCTCTTCCTCCCCCATTTCCACCTCTTCCACATGCAAAGCGTCGGTTTTAATTGTGAGCAGCGAGCGTTTCAGTAGACACAGAAGTGGGATGGTTACACTGATAATAGCGTTATCGCCGCTCACCATCTGTGTCGATTCCTCAAAATTGCGTAAAACCTCACAGAGGTCTGACATCCATTCCCACTCCTCACTTCTGATTACAGGAAGTTGAACGGAGAGGCGACGACCGTGTAACAGCTGGTACTCCACTACTGCCCTCTGCTGCTCACAAAGCCGGGCCAACATGTGGAAGGTGGAGTTCCAGCGCGTGCTCACGTCACACAGCAGCCGGTGAGCTGGCAATTGTAAGCGCTGCTGCAGCTTCAACAGGCCGGCTGAAGCTGTTGATGACTTACGGAAATGTGCACACACGCGGCGCACCTTGGTCAAGAGATCATGCACATCGGGGTAGGTTTTTAGAAATCGCTGCACCACTAAATTAAATACATGCGCTAGGCATGGTACGTGTGTGAGCTTGCCGAGCTCCAAAGCCGCCACCAAGTTACGCCCATTATCACACACAACCATGCCTGGTTGCAGGTTGAGTGGCGAGAGCCACTGCTCGGTCTGGTGACTAATCCCCTGCAACAGCTCTGAGGCCGTGTGCTGTTTGTCCCCAAGGCAGATCAGCTTCAGCACGGCCTGTTGACGCTTCCCCACTGCAGTGCTACACTGCTTCCAGCTACTGGCTGATGGGGGAGTGGCGGTGTGTGTAGAGAATTCGGAGGTGGAAACGGAGGAGGAGGAGCCAATAACGTAGGTGCTGGTGGAAACCCTGATGGAGGTAGGGCCCGCAATCCTCGGCGTGGGTAGCACCCGTGCCATCCCAGGGTCCGAGTCGCTCCCAGCCTCCACGACATTCACCCAGTGTGCCGTCAGGGAAATGTAGCGTCCCTGGCCACAAGCACTTGTCCATGTGTCAGTCGTTAAGTGGACCTTCCCAGTAACTGCGTTGGTCAGGGCACGGGTGATGTTACGGGACACATGGTGGTGTAATGCGGGGATGGCACACCGGGAAAAGTAGTGGCGGCTGGGGACCGCGTACCGAGGGACAGCTGCTGCCATCAGGCTGCGGAAGGACTCAGTGTCCACAAGCCTAAATGGCAGCATTTCGATGGCCAGTAATTTGGAAAGGTGTGAGGTTAGTGCTATGGCCTGTGGGTGGGTGGCTGGGTACTTTCTCTTGCGCTCAAATGCCTGGGGTAACGACATTTGGACGCTGTGCTGGGACAGGGAAGTGGATGTGGTCACTGATGGTGCTTCAGATGCTACAGGTGCAGGGCGGGAGGTATGCGGGCCTGCGCCTTCGACAGGCGATTGGCCGGCACCGAAAACAGGGGAAGAGGAGGCAGTGGTGTGGCCTGCAGACACAGATGGGCGATCCAGGCGTTCCTCCCACTTACTACGGTGCTTGGATGCCATGTGTCGGATCATGCTGGTGGTGGTGAGGTTTCTAGTGTTCATGCCTCGGCTCATTCTGGTGTGGCACAGGTTGCAAACTACAATTCTTTTGTCGTCCGCACTTTCCTTAAAAAAACGCCATACCGCGGAACACCTACCCCTTGGCAAGGTAGATTTACGCAAGGGGGTGCTCCGTGGAACATTTGCGGGCCGGTTTGGTGCGGTCCGCCTTCTTTCTGTAGCCACACCACTGCCTCTTCCAGCCTGTTGCGGTGCTGCAGATGGCTCACCCTCAGGACTGCTGTCATCGCTCGGCTCTACACCTTCCCAGGTGGGGTCAGTCACCTCATCGTCCACCAAGTCCTCCTCCACTTCCTCACTCTGATCATCCTCCTCAAGTCTTGATCCCACCACATACTCAGTCATTGACAACTGTATAACATTCTCCTCAACAAGGTCTTGAGACGGAAATAGTGGTTGATTTAATGGCAACTGTGTCTCATCATCATCATCATCATCATCCACTACTTCCTTTGACCTTAAATGCCGTTCACATCTGTCATCTTCTTGTGATTGGGTAGCCTCTAGAGGTTGTGAATCAGGGCACAAGATGTCATGTTCCTCTGCAAGCGTGCTTGGAGAGAGGGTCAAATGAAGGATTGGTGATGAGACGAGCTCCTCACTATATCCCAGTGTGGGATCACTTCTTTGACCAGACCGTGTATGGTGGGAGGAAGGATGATCAGAGTGAGGATTATGTTGACCAGACTCTTGGCTACTGAGAGTGGACTTGGTGGAAGACAGGGTGGTGCTTAACCGACTGGAAGCAGTATCAGCTGTCATCCAACCGACCACCTGTTCGCAGTGGTCGGACCTCGAGAGTGATGTCCTGCGACGCCCTGTAAAATTACACATGAAGCTAGGTATGGTGGATGTCTTTCTTTCTTGTGCTCTGGCACCAGGCACAGTTTCTCTGCGTCCTGACCCGCGCCCTGAACTTTCAGGATCACGTCCACTTCCCCGTCCCTTTTTACCCGCCTTCTTCATCTTACACAGAATATGTGACTTTAATATTTGAGTTTGAAAACTTAACAGTATTTCTTATTATTCTGCAACTGTACAGAGTACACAGAATAGGCTGTTAAACGGCGGTGAAACACACTGAATGGAATATGTGAGTTTAATATTTGAGTTTGAAAACTTAACAGTATTTCTTATTATTCTGCAACTGTACAGAGTACACAGAATAGGCTGCTAAACTGCGGTGAAACACACTGAATGGAATATGTGACTTTAATATTTGAGTTTGAAAACTTAACAGTATTTCTTATTATTCTGCAACTGTACAGAGTACACAGAATAGGCTGTTAAACGGCGGTGAAACACACTGAATGGAATATGTGACTTTAATATTTGAGTTTGAAAACTTAACAGTATTTCTTATTATTCTGCAACTCTGCAGAGTACACAGAAAAGGCTGCTAAACTGCGGTGAAACACACTGAATGGAATATGTGACTTTAATATTTGAGTTTGAAAACTTAACAGTATTTCTTATTATTCTGCAACTCTGCACAGTACACAGAATAGGCTGCTAAACGGCGGTGAAACACACTGAATGGAATATGTGACTTTGATATTTTAGTTTGAAGACTTAACAGTATTTCTTCCTATTCTGCAACTCTGCACAGTACACAGAATAGGCTGCTAAACTGCGGCGAAGCACACTGAATGGAATATGTGACTTTGATATTTTAGTTTGAAGACTTAACAGTATTTCTTATTATTCTGCAACTCTGCACAGTACACAGAATAGGCTGCTAAACGGCGGTGAAACACACTGAATGGAATATGTGACTTTGATATTTTAGTTTGAAGACTTAACAGTATTTCTTCCTATTCTGCAACTCTGCACAGTACACAGAATAGGCTGCTAAACTGCGGCGAAGCACACTGAATGGAATATGTGACTTTGATATTTTAGTTTGAAGACTTAACAGTATTTCTTCCTATTCTGCAACTCTGCACAGTACACAGAATGTGCTGCTAAACTGCGGCGAAGCACACTGAATGGAATATGTGACTTTGATATTTTAGTTTGAAGACTTAACAGTATTTCTTCCTATTCTGCAACTCTGCACAGTACTCAGAATGTGCTGCTAAACTGCGGCGACGCACACTGAATGGAATACGTGACTTTGATATTTTAGTTTGAAGACTTAACAGAATGTGCTCTAATCTGCAACTTTGCACACTAAACAGAATGTGCTCTAATCTGCAACTTTGCACACTAAACAGAATGTGCTCTAATCTGCAACTTTGCACACTAAACAGAATGTGCTCTAATCTGCAACTGTGCACACTAAACAGAATGTGCTCTAATCTGCAACTTTTCACACTAAACAGAATATTTTTTTTTTTTTTTTTTTTTTTTTTTCCCCCCCACACACAATATAACCTGCTGCCCCCACACACAGTAGTCCTAAAAAGGACTTTTGGTTCTTTTTTGTCACAATTTTTTTTTTTCCTCCCTACACTGCCTTTCCCTTCCTATCCTCAGCTCTCCCTGGCTCAGACTGAGCCGAACTCGATGGTCAGGTGCTATACAGCACCTGACCACGGGTTCTGGCCAGCCAATCAGTGTAATGCCAGCAGCCAACATGGCTGCTGGCATTACACCGATGTCAGAGCCTCCCTGCACGTTTATTGGCTGCGCAGCAGCCGCAAAACGTGCGGGGAGGAGACCCGAACATGGCGGGCGAGCACATGCGGTACTCGTACGAGTACCGCCATGTGCCGAGCAGAGCGATGCTCGAGCCGATCCGAGCATCGGCCGAGCATGCTCGCTCAACACTACTAGCATGTATTGTAACACTGAAATATATTCACTAAAACAAGGCCTGCAAGCCTAGTTCCTTTCTAAGTTGATGTTAATGTATGAAGAAGAAGAACTGAATCAAATTCAGGACAAGCCTACTATATACCATAGAGGACAAATAAATGTTCTCATTGATGTAGTGGGGCATTACATTTCCTGAGTGCTCTAGAAGTCACTGACACTTTGTAAAGCAATGTGTTGGAGACCTTGTTTGCTTTCAAAAGGTTTAAAGCCCCAGTTAAATCAATGCTTTGCAAAACTTTTTGCAAAACGTGTACATCATTTTATTATGTTTTATGTGAATACAATTATAAATGTATGTGAAGTGGGTGGAGCATATTATACACAAGAATAAAATGCCATATATTTATTTCTGCTCCCTCCACCTACCTCAGTCTGTTCCCAGCATCCCCTCCTGCTCCTCCCCTCCCCCTCTGGTGCCATCTGTTATAGCTACACAGTAGACAGCATGCTGGCATTTGCCGCCTGCTTCTCGCATTTATTAAATCAATTAAATTTAATGGTAATCCCTTTGAGGACCTAAATATTCCCATTGATTTAAATGGGGCATATAAAACCCATTGAGTGCTCTATAGGTCAGTATCATTTTGTAAAGCAATGTATTGGAGACCTCTGTTGAATTCAAAAGGCCAAAACCCCCAGTTAAATCAATGGAATGATGTATTTGCCTTGTGTTAGAATTGCTCCAATTCCACTTAGTACAACAGCCTCATTATTTAGGGGTTATGGTTACAAACTGATGAGAGAACTGCATTCTGTTTCCAAATTTAGGGTAATAAAATGGTTTTTGTGAAGTCTGACCATAGGCATAAGAACAAAAAACAAAGCTAAGCAATTCTTCAGCAACCAGCTGCATTAAAGAGGACAAATAATACTTTCCATTGATTCAAATGGGCCCTTAAAGGGATAGTAATACTTCATTTTAACTTTATTTTATTTTGTAGGCATTAAAAAAACATGAAGAATGATATAAGTCTTATCTCTCAATCCTTTATGGTTTAAGAGATATTCACAAACAAAGTATTCCCCCCCCCGTTCAACCAGATCAGAAGGGAGGTGCCCAGGTAGACTGCAGAGAGGGACAATCTTCAATTAAGATAAGGGAAAAAGCTGAAAAACTTGTCAAGGGGGGAAGGGCTTTCATTGTTTTCATACAAAGAAAATTGTTCCCTTCTGTTATCTGTCTGGTCATACAACCAGATTCACATCTGAGAAGAGATGGCTTACACTAGGTAAAAGGGGAGGGAGGGGAAACTTTGCTTGTGAATATCTCATAAACCATAAAGGTTTGAGAGATAAGACTTATATCATTATTCATGTTTTTTTAATGCCTACAAAATAAAATAAAGTTAAAACGAAGTGTTACTATCCCTTTAAACCACCCAATTTCTAGTGAGGTCTTTGCAATGCCTTGGAGACCTTTCTAGTATTTAAGGGGTTAATAGCCCAATATAATTTATTAGGAATTGTCATGTGTCCCCTGGTACAGTTATTTTGCCCCAGAATTGCAGCACTTTCACTTTGTGCGTATGGTCTTATGAGATCATACTTGATAAACCATGTATCTGAGAAGCTGACCAGAACTAAGCTTTAACCAGGTATATGCAACTTTTAGGGTAGCACTGAAATCTAAACAGTCCAGAATTATGTACTCTATTAAAGGTGAGATCTGGATGCCCAATTATACCAACAAGTATGCCGTGATTTACTGTTTAGTTCCTCCCTTGATGCAATATCATATACGAAAGTTCAAAATAATTCTATTTCAAGGCTTGTCCCTAAGATCCTGGGGAGACACCAGGGTATTATTTTGCTATGTGCTGTAAAACTTTCTAGGATCCAAGTAGTTAATGAACCCAGAGGTAAAACACACACACACGCACTTGCACTCACAGTGCATTGGAGACAACTTTAGCCTTCAAGGATGAACATTTTCAATGGTTCAATGGTGACAATGTCTATCTGGCTCTGTGTGTGGAGCACATCACCATGGAGACACACATCGCCTTCCCTTACACACCACCAGTAGTAGACAACCCTGAAGTCTGAGAACATCCTCTCTGCTTCCCCACTTGCTCAGTGAACACATTCACACACACACACACACACACACACACACACAAACAAACACATACATATACATACACACACTCACACACATACACACACACACACACAATATGAACACTGCCACACTGCCATGCCTGACAAAAGAGACAAATGAGGTATGGCAGAATGGCAAATATCATATCTTGTGTGTGTTCATTCTTGCTTCTGAGACTATGAGAAGCAAAGGGGACTATAAGAAATATGAATACCGCTTACAACAATATATCAGAATGATAAATATGTCATATAAACAAAGAATGAAAGAGATAAACAGAGGGAAGATACATTAGAAATATAGACTGTCATGGTAGAATCTGATTAACCCCTTACCGTCCACGGTCCTGGGAACTAACATTCCCTTAAGGACCAGTTTGATGTTTCCGATGTGCCGGTACACATGGCCTGTTACTGCACAGGAAGCTATAGGAACATCCTAACATGGGCAACCTGTGATAAGCGATGTTGTCATTGTGAACTCTGACAACAGAGGGTGCTATTGAAGTTTAATGCATGTGGTGAACAGCCACATTAACAAATAAACACACCCACGTGAATATGACAATGGTTCATTAACCTGCATTTACCTATTGAAATGAGCCATTGTTGATGTGTTCAGTCCCAAATCATAAACGTGTCTAAGGCATATTGAAGGGTATATGATGAGGAAGACACGTTAATGCATACGGATGATGTGCCTTCAACACAACATGGCGATCCTGAGCCCTCATTGACTTTTAGTGCATCTCCCCCAAGGGGTTAAAGTCTCCATTTAAAGGAAAAGTACACCTTAAACCCATAACCCTTTGAGTGACAGAGACGTATCCAATGCATTGTATTGCAATGTGTTGATACCCCTCTGGCACTACAACTAAAAGATTGGCCATGTGTCCTTGAATTGCTCTGGTAGTTCATGGGGTTAATAATTACCCAATAATGGGATTTCAGTTCTGAGTAGGTGCACTGGTTCTATGGGGGATAGATATACAGTCCCAGCTCCCAAAGTGCTAGTCAGATCAGATTCTGAAGCTGCAGTCTGCTTTTCCCTAGTCTGCAGAATACAGGACAGGAATGGCCATGCAGCTGTGTATTAACCCCTAAGCTACTGGATCAACTTAGAGTTAGTCAAAGACACATGGTTAATCTCAAATGTAGATTTGGGGTTAAAGGTTTAATTTTTCTTTTAAATCAATTGGAGTTTTTATTTATCTTACAATAGTTTTTCCCTGGAATCACCCTACTTTTTCTTAGTAAAACAGCCTCACTATTTAAAAATTAACCTTTCAAAGACCAGAGGGTTGTATAAAGTATAGCTTCACAATGTGCTGTGTACCATTTGGTACTTTAAAAGCTTAAGTGAAGAATGCCATGCTATTTATTTGTTGTGATAAAATGTTTAATATGAAACCAGTTTAAGAGATTAAACTCTACTTAATCCATGTATGTGAGAAGTGTAGAGACACATATAATATGAATCACTGATAACTACTGTTTCTGTGGTGTTTATTCATAAAACATAATAAAAGGTTTAACATGATTTCAGAGATTATCCCTAAATGAAATCTTATTTACAAATAGCCGCCTTAGATTTTTGAGAGATCTCCAGTTTATCACTTCTTGATATGTTGAGGACCTTATTATCTTACAATAATAAACCTCTTTGAAGCGTCTCCTAAAAATCCATCTGCTCAAGAAGGCATCTCCATAATAATATTCTCTTGGTGCACGCTGACAGTCACATTAGAATCATTCTGATATACTGAAGCCTTGTACTCGCACTTATGATTCTCCTTCTACTCTCTGGATGTTGTTGTGATTACTAATTAGATTGTAAGCTCTTTTGGGCAGGGTCTCTTTCCAAATATATGATTCCTTTGCTGCACTTTTTCCCCTGCTAATAATGCAGTGATCACGCTTTATCCTGATGCTCTTAACCCTGTACTGTATTTTTGTATTGTAAAATTACTATTTCTGTAAACACTTTGTTCATGTATGGCACTATATAAATATACATAAATAGATATACGTAAACCCAAGACATGCATTAGTTACAAAAGTATGCTTTAAATTCAAATGTTACCTTGGCTTCCACACGCAGAGCATGCACAGTGTATCAAGTCAGTTAGTTCTGTTGGAGGAAATAATATAATTATATATTTGCATGGAAGTGGGGTAATAAGTAATAAAGTGGAATGCCCCAGCAATTATAGCAACAAACGCACCCTCTCACTATATGTTCACCGCAAACAACTCACTAAATTTTTATGCATATTGTTACTTGCCTTAGCAAATGATATAGAAACTAACCCTGGCCCTAAAATAGAAATAAATGGCAACCTCCCCTTTAAAAAGGGTCTGTCATCTGTGCACTGCAACATACACAGTATACTGCCCAAAATGGACGAACTAAAAGCATGGTGTTACGCATACAAACCAAAAATTCTTATTCTTACTGAATCCTGGTTATCCCCAAAAATTCCAGACACTGCTGTTGCCATAGATGGATACTCATGCTTTAGAAAAGACCGTGCAAAGCGAGGAGGAGGTGTAATCATTTACATACAGGAGCCAATAAACTTTACACTTCTAAAGGACTCTCACAACACTGATACTTATGAATACATAGCTGGCAAAATTTGTCTTCCATACTCAAAACAAATCATAATTGTAGGCATCTACAGACCGCCAAATACCTCAGCACACACCGTATCAGACATAGCTCAACACATAAAGGTGATTGCCACACAAAACAAGAAAAGCGAGTTGATGGTTCTTGGAGACTTTAATATTAATTGGCTTGATTCCAGGAATGAAAAATATTGTTCATTGTTTAAAGCACTGAACTTATCACAACAAATATCTTCCCCTACTCGCATAAATCTTAAAACATCCAACCATACCCTGCTAGACTGGATCCTCTCATCCTGCGCAAACAGAATCCAAGATTCAGGTGTTCTAGCAAACGTGTTTAGTGATCACTCCATAGTTTACTGTGTCCGCAAAATAAAACCAGTCAAATCAAATTTCAAAGTCATACTCACGAGATCATTTAGAAAATTTAACCTTCAGTCCTTCCTAAATGATCTAAAAAAATTGCTCATGGCATAGATTACATCTAATACCTGACCTTGATTCAGCGATTTACTTTTTTAACTCAGAATTCCTACAGGTCTGTAATACCCATGCCCCACTAAGAAAGGTCAGGGTCAGGGGGGCACATCTACCATGGGTCTCAGCTGACTTGATTCAATTATACAGTTTCAGAGATTCATTATGGACAAAATTTAAACAAACTGGCTCCCCTCATGATCACACTATATATAGGCAAGTACGGAATACATGTACAAAACAAACAAAACTAGCAAAAGCACAATATTTTAATAACAACTTGGACAATAACATTTCAAAGCCAGCCAACTTTTGGAAGGTTATAAAAAACATCTACAATCCACCTAACCATTCTCACCCATCAAATATAACAATAGACAATGAAACCATACAGTGCCCCCCAGCCATAGCCAATGCTTTCAACAGCTACTTTGTTGGATGTGCCACCACACTGATTAAACAAAACAAAGGCCACTCTGAAGTCCCACCAAGTTCAGAACAGTCACTGGCACCTGCTGCCTGGTCCAACAGTGCAAATGAATTCAATTTCAGGCCAGTAAATGAAAGTGAAGTATATGATCACCTCCTCAACCCAAAACTGAAATCTCAATCGAGCCCTGACCAATTACCAGCAATTTTATTAAAGCTCAGTGCTATGGTCACAGCCCAACCGATAGCAACTCTAATTAATGCCTCTTTGACATCAGGGTATATGCCCAAATCCTGGAAAGTGGCAAGAGTTGTACCTATCCACCAAAGTGGGGATAAAAATGTAGTATCAAATTACAGACCGATATCTCTCCTCCCCACTGAGAAATGTGTACATGTGCAACTACATAAATATTACCAACAGTTCAGTTTCTTCACCCCTCTTCAATCAGGGTTTAGACCAAACCACTCAACAGTCACGTCTCTTCTAAAAGTAACCAATGATATCCAGACTGGCATGGAAAATGGTGAACTCACTGGAGCTATTTTCCTTGATTTCGCTAAGGCCTTTGACACAGTAGACCATAACATTCTTATCAGCAAACTCCATAACTCAGGATTGGGTAATAATTCTCTACAATGGTTCCGATCCTATTTATCAGACAGAATGCAGTATGTGTCAGTTGCAAACAATGACTCCCGTCCGCTCAAAATAACAAGTGGAGTTCCCCAAGGCTCCATTCTTGGCCCTCTTCTATTTTCTCTTTTTATAAATGATCTGCCCAAGGTTTGCAAATCATCTTCAGTACACATGTATGCAGATGACACCATAATCTATGCTAAAAACTCTAGCATATCACAACTTGAAACCGAATTACAACATGATTTCTACAAAGTGGAAAGATGGATAACACAGAACAAACTTTTCTTAAACACAGATAAAACAGTCACAATGATATTTGGCACAAAGCACAAACTGCGTAATCTCGACAATATCCACCTATCCATTGTGACAGAGTCTAATCGTAAATTGGCCCCAGTAGACTCCTACAAATATCTTGGTATGTGGCTTGACCCTAACCTCAATTTTGGTCACCACATTGACAAATTAACCTCTAAACTTTATCCCAAAATAAGTACACTTTATAGAAACAAATTATGTCTAAGTACCCAGGTGAGAAAACGTATTGTACAACAGATGCTGCTGCCAGTCATAGACTATGGTGACGTAGTATATGCTCCAGCGCCAGAAATCCACCTCAGTAAACTTGACACTCTATATAATTCATTATGCCGCTTTATCCTCCAGTGTGACTACACTACCCATCATTGTGACATGCTAAAAGAACTAAATTGACTAACACTCAAATCTAGACGTGACCTTCATCTTTCTTGCTTAGTACACAATCATTTCTCTGGAAAACTATCACAATACCTAAGCAGTATGCTCACCCCAGCTCTCCATACTAACTATAAACTTCGCTCCACTACTAACAACTCACTGCGTATACCACAATACAAGAAAGAAGCAGGAAGATCTGCCTTCTCCTTCAGAGCTCCAAAAATCTGGAACAATCTGCCGGAAAAAATCACATCTGCACCCAGTCTAAAATCCTTAAAAGCAAATGTTTCTTTATATCTAAAAACAGTGTGTAACTGTAAATAATCCCATTATTTAATAAGTATGTATATTTCTGTATGTTTGTATATAATGTCTCACAATTAGTGTAAATATGTAACCTTTTACTGAAAACTATCCAGGACATACTTGAAAACGAGAGAAATCTCAATGTATTCTTCCTGGTAAAACATTTTCTAAATAAATAAATAAATAAATAAATAAATAAATGTTTTCAAAATCACCTATATTTTATTAGTTTTTTTTTTATTTTAAACAATGTTAATTTATTTAAAGCAATGCCAGCCAGGTACTAGCATTCCACACTGCTCTGCTTCCAACCTACCGCTCCCTCCCAGCTAATGTGCAGAAACTGACATACTGGCAATTATGCAAATCCTTGCTCCCACCTCTTTTTAATTTTAAGTGGATGTTAAAGGAACACTAAAACCTCATAATAATAATCCCCATTTATGATAATATGTGCAGAAATTCCTAATGGTCACTATGAATCAGTTTTATGTATCTTGACTCTCCATATTTAATCTTCATGATCATGGAGGTACACATGATTAATTTTGCAGGACTCAAGGGGGCAGGTGCACTGTGGGTTGATAAGGGGCCAGGTTGGCAATATGGTAGTGTATTTGCTTCAATGACTAGTCAACATGTACAGTTAGATATCTTCATCACATCCCCACAAATCCCCTGCAAAATCAAATGACATTACCATGAATATGCCATGGCTTTACTAGGTTTATGATTTTGCAGTGACTGCTTTTACTGCATATTTAAATGTCGCTTAATGAGCCATTGTTGTTGTGGCACTTCACAACATGGACTAAGCTCTGATAGCTGCCTATGCTGTCAGAGGTTACAATCCCAACTTTTCCAGCTTGAGACTGTGCAATGCACATCCCTGTGACACTGAAAGGGTTAGACTATTAAAATCCTTGCAAGTCCTCTGTTTACAAGAATCAGAATCAACAGATAAACAGTAAGTACATAGTAGCACGGAAGCTGTTATTTGTAACAGCTTCACTGACGGTTCTCTCAATTTATGAATCGACCCTTTCGGTGCCACATGGGTGTGCAATGCATATCCTTATTGCAATGAAAGAGGTTAGGGAATGATGGTGGTGGTGTTATTGTTACTGAAGTCTGAGCACAAACTCTCTGCTCCCTCACTTGCTCTTCCCTACCACATTGCCAATCATTAGCATGTAGGGTTGTGATAAAGTGTCCCTCTCTCCTCCTGCATAGATAATTCTTAGTACATATGATGAAGTGATCTCACACATCACAACACACACTTTGTCATCAAATCAACCATTTGTGCATCTGCCCCCTGGACACAAAACATCTCCCCTTGCAGTTTCTTAAGAAGCCTTCAGTGAGAGTTTTTGGCTGTTGTGTCATGCAATATGAATCAAGTCTTCCTCTATTGAAATAATACCAGTCCACACAGAATTGATTCATGGTATTAGGATTTTCATCTCAAGATGAGTGGAGACTTGTTATTGAAAGGGAGGTTAGTATTCATTTAAGGGGAGAAAATTGATGGGGCTGTGAAAAATAACAAAAATAATACATTCATATTGTAACTCTATGATTATTTAAAAAGGATGCTAGAGACATCTCAGAAGCAATGCAAAGCAATTCAATGCAAAGCAATTCAATCCCCCTCCCCATCATGAATGTGCTCCCAGTTTGACAGGAAAATGTCTCACCTTGCTTGGTGTAATGCAGATACATAGCAACTGAGATTAATATGGCGAGGACAAATGCAAGACTACAGAGAGTGATTGCAAGGTTTTCGTTTCCACCATTCTCTCCGTTAGTATTGTTGCTTTCTATGTGAAAAAGCAAATACAACAGATTATAAATAGTTTTTTCTTTTGTGACAAACATCTTCAATTACAAAATCAGTGTGTGGACACTATTAAATCCATTGTTTTGTCTTTAAAAGCCTGCTTATGTGTATACTGATAAAATGGGTTTCCGGATCCATGCTGGTCAAACCCAGAGCTGGCAGAGGACATTCCTGCATTTCTACCAGCGCTCAATGCCAGAGGGATTTTACCTCCCTCACATTTGCCATGTTCTCTCTCTCTACCCCATCCCTCCCAATGTACAAGTCCTCTTTTTACACCGTCCCTCCAATTCGCTATGCCCTCTCCACTCCCTCCCTCCCATTCATAAAGTCCAGTCTCCACTATTCCCTCCCATTCACCCTGTGCTCTCTGCTACCTCCCCCCCCTTCTCAATCTCCTTTCTCCCAGCTACTCACTCCTATTCTCATACTCTCCACACCCTCCTGCTCATTTATAAAATCACCATTCTTCACCTCCTTCCTGTTCCACAACTCCTTACTCCCATTCACACAGTCCTATCTATGCACCCTCCCATTCACAAAGTCCTCTTCACTCACCCTTCCTCCCACCCATTCTGTAAGTTGAAATCACTGACTAACATTAGCAAAGTAGTCCTTAACACAGCACTCCCAACCACCATGTCCTCTTCACCTGCCTCCCTCCCTCACATTCAACAAGTACTCCTTTTCACCCAACCTTCTTACCATTCGCCGAATAGTCCTCTTCGACACTTCTCCCATTTTCCATGTCCTTCTGTCCTGCCATCCATCACTTTTAACATTAGTGTTTCAATGCCCACACTCACTTTAGCCCAGTCCAATTCCTCTCACCATGAAATCTTTCTTGACTGAACTTGGTGCAGGAATGTGGTTTACATAGAGCCCCTTTTTAGAGCATTACATTCAAATATGCTTCTGTGTCATGTGAAACATGTTTGAACTGAATGTAGGGCACTGAGAAGAGGCTCAATGTAAACTGTGAGCATGCAGTCACCTGGCCTGTCTCTTTGCTGTCACCTGGCTAGAATGACAGGAAACCAATTCAAACTTCAGACCCCTATGTGCAGTAAGGATAGCATCTTTAGCTGGAAAAAGAGATTTCTCAAATACCAGTTGCATCCTGTAGAAATTGCTGGAGCCACTCTCAGCCACTCATTGCAATACAGGGCCATAAACAATGCGGATATTGCTATGGGACAGGCATATGCAGATGAAGCTGCCTCATCTGCTCCCCACAGATAGTAACTGAGACAAAGATTTTGCTTCCTCCAAACAACCTTTGCTCCCTTTTGTCACCTCCTAATGTTCCAGGTTCTGAGAGAGACAGAGAGATTGGGTGAATGTGACTGAGTGTGTTTGTGACAGAGTTTGTTTTGTGTGTGTGTGACTTGCTGTGTGTGTCCTTTTGCAGTGAGTCAGGATCTCTTTCACCGTTTATGAGGGATGTTGGTTTCAGTGTTTAGGGATAGCCAGAAATAACCCCATTCATCTTGGGTACATAGTGCTATTCATCAAGTTCTGCCTCTAGATCCAGATGGTTGAGTATGATTGTAGTGCTGCCTGGAGTACTGCTGGGGTGCTGGTGATGGGTTGTATAGTTTGCTAGTTGCGATTTTAGGGAACTAGATGCAAAACATCCGCTAATACTTGTGAGGGAATGACGGTTGCAATGGTAGGTGCTAGTGTTCATAAGGAAGGTTATTTTTGTGGCATCAGTATGTTAGGTTTGCATTTGAGCGAGGAGGATGGGGGAAGATCCACAAGAATGAATTTGTGGACATAAGGTCTTTGGTCTTAGTGGATCAACCTACAGTTGATGGGGAACAGCAGGGTTTAATGCAAATGGAAGAACAGAAGCCAAAAGTAGCAAAGACACAGTAATTGAGTGCAGGCCTCTAGAGTCTTGGCATCCACTTTGGGGAAGAAGGCTCCTGACATATGTTCCGAAATCTTTGTTCATCTTGATCTAATTTGGGGTACATACAAGAGACATGTTGGTTCAACATGCTGGTGATATGATGAACAATTCTGACAGAAGTTGGCTGTAGTGCCTGGACTGCATTGGGATATTAAGGCAATGGACATATGGTTGCAGCTCATGGTTGGTCAATGGGCACCTCCCATTTCTCGGAGGAGCCCGCGCTGAATTGGGGCATAGACTAGTCACAAGGCTGGAGTGTGCTGGATCGTCAATGAAACAAGCCAAAAGATGTGAGAGGCTCTGAGCACGAACAAAAGCAAAGTTGCCTGTTCTCTGGCTAGACACTGATCAAGAGCATCACATTTTAACTCTCTAGTGCTATTGCAGTGGAGAAATTTACACATACATATTAGACTAATCCCAACTCTCACACTTTGGATGCTTATTTTGAATACTCTAAGGGGGTCTCCCTAAAAGTGAAGGGTAATCCAGAAGTGGACCCCTTGCTCTCAGTGCCTAAGGAGACTAGCTGCACCCTCCTGACGAGGCCCAACAAGGCCAAAACGTACGTTGGGGGTTAGCTGGTGTTCCCGTACAGGGGAGACTTGCCCGTCATTTTGGGACTGGACTGCCCTTTTGGGCAGGATTAGTCTAATATGTACATGGAAATTTATCCTCTGTAATTGGACTAGAGAGCTAAAATGTGATGCTTTTGAGGGGTGACAAGCCATAGAACAGGCCATTGTGCTGTTTTTCATCCTCAGAAGCCTCTCACATTTTGTATGCTTATTTTGGATCTTCAGTGAGCGTCAATGCAGGTGGTTTGCATCATGTCGCTATAGGCATGAATGTGCCTACTGAGGGGGTGGACGTGCCCCCTTCAGATGTTTCCTTAGGGCAAAGGTTACCGCAAAGGCAGCTGGTGGACATCGCTCTGTAGGTTGTGACAACTCCAGTGAGCATGCTTGGGATAGAACTTGTTACCCCAAGAGGGAGCAGGCAGAGTTGCTAAAGGTGGGCTTCACTGAGGGGTTTTACCCCATGGATGAATTCAGTTCATGTTGACAATTTTAAATCAGTTAGGGATAATCTTTACATAGCTAAGAACAAGGTGAAAAGGAAAGTCAGTCTTGGTAGAATGGCAGGCCCATTCCGGTGCCCTCTTTTTTCTAATTTGTGCTTTTCTCCTCTGTGTCTGGTGCCCTGCCCATGAAGGAGGTGGAGAATTTTAGACTTATTCATCACCTCTCTTGCCCCAAGAGTATTTCAGTGAATGATGGGATTGACAAGGATATATGTAACATCTGTTATATGTTTGATCAGGCAGCTGGTAAGGGGGCACTAATGGCAATATCTGACATTAAGTCGGTCTTCCACCTCTTTTCTATGCACCCAGAATGTTTTCATCTGCTGGGTTGTCACCTGGATGACTGGTACTACTTTGACATGTGTCATCCCATGGGATGTGCTGTATTTTGTCATTAATTTGGAATTTTTAGCACCTTTTTGGAGTGGACAGTTTGAAGCTGGATGTGCTGCAGTCATTCATTATCCCGACGCTTTCCTTTTTTTTGGTCCAGTGAGGGGCGAACAATGATCACATTTGTTGATGGTGATATTCCATTGGGCAATAGCTAAGGTGGGCATTCTGGTGACAGAGGAGAACATGGTGGGGCCTTCACAGATCCTTTGTTTGCTAGGCATAGATATCAAAGTGCAGAACATGTAATTTTATTAAAAGCTTCACAGGCTGGGTTTGCTGGTTGATTGCATGCAGGGTTCTAAGTAGACACGTATTAAGTTGCTGCAACCTCTTTTGGGTCATCTCTTGTTTGCATGCCAGGTAATGCCTATGGGCCTGGTTTTTGCCATTGCACCCTACTGGCGATAAAAGGTTTGAACAATTCAAGACACTTTATTGGTTAATGTGGAGCTATAGGGAAGCCTCAGAGGGTGCTTTTTGGATGGAAAATGCTGCAGTAGTTTTTGTGGCCAATGTCTTTACCAGTCGTCAACTTGTTGCTATCTAATGTTGTGATGCTAAGAACTCAGTATTGGGATTAGATGGTAGATTCATTACCTCATCTGCAGTTAGAGAACTTCTGGTGGCTGGTGCCACTGGCTGATACTGCCAGCTCAAACTGCTCAGATTTCTCATGGAACCTCAGTTCAGGAGCCTGGCAGCACTAGTGAAGAATTCAGTGTCCAATTTATCTTGGCAAGCATATAGGTGAAACTGGATGGAGTGGGCAGGGTGGTGTTGTGGATATGGAGTTGCTCACATGAGCTACCATGGAATAATTGCAGTGGTTAATGCCTAGGGGAGTTAGTGGTTGATACTGTGTATGCAGGTGAAGTTGTCTAGGATAGTTTTGTTCATTCAGCTTTTGGAAGTGGAGAACGTAATTAATTGTTTTGACATATGGTGGATCATTAGGGGTGGAGGAGAGAATGTTCAGCTTTGGACAATGGCCTGTTACTTTCAGTTTATTTCTGAGATCGCTTTCAGCTTTAGAGTATATCTGTTTTTCCAACTTTGAACTGTGACTTTTCAAAACTGCTTTTGCATTGGCGTTCTTTGGAGCTGTACGTATTGGTGAGTTGGTGACATCAAGTAAAGTGGGGTTAGATGGGCTTTTAGGGATGTGGTAGTTGCTAGAAAATTTATCCAGTTTGTGGTTAGTGAGCACTAAAGTCAACATCTTTGGAAAAGGGCAGGCAGTGGTCATTAAAGCCATTGGAGGTAGAGGTTGCCTGGTTGTCATTATCGAGAATATTTAGCGATGCATGTTCCATGGTCCATAAACAGAGTTTCCCACTTAGTTGTTATCAGATCCTGACAGTATTTCAGAGGGTGATGGAGCTGATGTGGCTTGAGCCTTCCAAATTCAGCACTCACTTACTTCGGGTTGGGTCTGCGACTCAGGTACACATGCTATGACTGGGGGATCTGGTAGTGCAAGAGGTGGTCCAGTGTAAATCACAAAGATCTAAGGTGTATGATAGATCACATTTAGGCCTTGATTTAATTATGTCTCGTAAAACAGCAGACGTTAGTTGACAGAAAAGGACTTGTGGCCAAATGTCTATTTTGTGCATTAAGTTCCCAAAACACTGCTAAATAGCAACAATAATGTCAAAGGAAAAAATCTAATGGTCGGTGCCTGACATACTGTCAAGCACCTGATTGTTAGCTAATCTGTATTACACTTACCTGTCATCCACTGTCCGGCTTCTTCTATCTTCGTTCTTCTTTTTTCTAATCTTCGTAATCAATCTTCTCTTCTTTCTTCACTCTTCTTTGTCACCGTTCCGTCATGCCTGTGAAAAAATAAAATAAGTAAAATGAAATGTTGTGAGTCCAAACATAACCTTGTCATCTGTGCATAGTTTAACCCCTTGAATGCCACTCCAAGGGTTAAACAATGCACAGGTGACAGGGTTAGGTAGATAGAGAATGCATTATAGCCCCATAAATCCTGTGTAGTTCTAATGTTCTCCGAAAACAAAAGGTTAATTTAGGTAATCAGCAGAAACCCCCTTTAGTACCTTATGGCCCGATGCCTGTTCCACTGCAAGGGAATTTTTAACAGAGACTGCCTATATATATGGGCAGTCTCTGTTCAAAAGGACTCAGCCATTGCTTACGCACCTCCCAGCCAATCAGATTCAAGCTGGGGATTGACGGAACCTGCTCAAAGGCAGCTTCTGTTCAAAATTCACTCACAGTGGAATGGTCATCTGCCCATAAGGTACTAAGGGGAAGGGGTTCTGCTGAATTGCCCTTCCTCTGCTGCCACCACTGCCGCCGGCGGAGAAAACACTGGGGTCATATGAAGGTTTTAATATTTACTTGGGCACTTAAATTAACCTTTTGTTTTCTGAGAAAATTAGAATTACACAGGATTTATGGGGCTATTAATGCATTTCATGTCTACCTAATCCTGTCATCTGTGTATTGTATAACTCTTTGAGTGCCAGCGAGGTACACAATGCATTGCTTTACAATGTGTTGCATACCCCTCTGGCACTCAAGGGGTTAAACTATGCACAGATGACAGGATTATGTTTGGACACAAAACATTTCATAGCACTTTGTTTATTTTTTCATAGTCATGAGGCAATGGTGACAAGAGAGAAGAAAAAGATAGAAGAAGGAAGATAGAAGATGAAGAAGTAGCTGAACAGGGTGCTGAACACTCTGGACATCAGGATTAATGGTAAGTGTTTGTTTTCAGGGGCCGTGTGCTTTGTACCTTAGTCGGATTAACCCTGTGAGTGCCAGTGAGGTAAGAATACCCCAATGGCACTCATAAGGTTAATTCTACTAACATTTAGCATAGTTTTGGAGTACTTTGGATGTATTAATATGGAGCTTAGGGCCCCATATCAATACTTCCACTGGGGGCTTAGGTTTTTGTTTTTTACTTTCAATTCATGCTTCGGCTGTTTCGTGATCTGTTAAGGGGCTCTGTGCCCAAACAAACTGGGTGAAGTATTCCCCAGATGAATTGCATTTTGCAGCGTTTTTATTCTTTTCAGTAGGCGAAAGTGCTACAAAATGTATCGCTCGACATGTTTTTTTGCCAGTATTTTTTCATAGCACGGGTAATTGAATACTTTACCGTGCTTAAAAAATGCTGTTGCCTGTTTTTTTTCTGACCTAACTGAATCTAGGCCTTAGTGCGTTTATCATGATTTTCTTTGTTCCCAGAGCCTCGTCCTATGGTGGTATGTATTGTCGGTCATTCACCAGGCGGGGCGAAGACTGGAAAGTCACCCCATTGTCAGGAACCTGGGTTTGCAATCTTTTCTGGTTAATTGGTTGGATGTGAGTGGCCTTCAGTGTAACCAACTGTTTCCAAGGGTTACATATCTTACTGACAAGCTTCAGAGTTTGCTCGTGTTAGTGCTACATTGTTGGGCAAGGATTTTGCTTGGGTCAAGAATATAAACTTGATCAATACAGTTAAATATGATATTGACAGATTTAATTTCATGTGGTCCAAGATTGTCCCTCAAGTACAATGGAATGGGGAAAGGGATAACAGGGCAAAAGAGAAGTTCAGGAGGTGCCTTATCATGTAGGTGTTGCAGTGTGTGAGAGAGATGGGTGTGTGGCTGTAATGCACAGGCAGCTAGAGAATTATGTTAATGGTTTATTATGGCTGATGGAGTTCATTTGACTGAGTTTGGTAATTACATCTTTCTGTTGGGTTGGAGGATGGGACGGAGGGGCTGCTTTTTTGTTTTTTTAGGAGGACTGAGTTCCTACTAGGTTTAGTGTGTTCTCATGTTGGTGGGTTGGTCGGTACCTAGGTCCAGCCTTTGGGGTAATGTTGGCTTTTAGGGAGCATGAGTGGCAGCTTGGGAGCTGATTAAGATTTACATGTGTACCGATAGGTGGCTGGCATGGAGTTCGCACTCTCACTGCATGTTAAAAGGGTAAGCTGGTACTCATTGTTAAGCTGGTTTGCTGAAAAAGGAGCTGGTCTGGGGCTTCAGCCAACTGTGTCATGGCTGTTTTCCTTCCAGTTTGTGTCCTGGTCTTATCAATGGGAAAATGTGGGGGCCTATATTACAGTCAGGAATGGCCCAGAAGTGTATAGAGAAGGGGCCATTCTAAATGGAAGGTGGTGATTTCTCCGGGAGGGCTCCTTTGCTAAGGGGTGGGAGGTTTGATGGACGTCATGTCCTTCACTGCTTTTCCAGATTTTCCTGCCCAGTATTCTGTTTTTCTCCTGATTCATTTTCCCTGCCTTGCTCTCTGACACTCTTGTTCAGCCTTTATCAAGTGCCGACACCATGTGTCGGTGCTCAATCAAAGTGCACCTGTTTTGACCTAGTTCAGTATTGTCCTGTGTTCCCTGTGATTCGAGTGTTTGACCCGACTTTTCCTCTACTCTGCTTACATTTCCTGATTTGGCTCAGTGTCTGTGTTACTGTTATGAACCCAGCTTGTTCGACTTCTCTCCTACCTTATGCCTAGTACCATCTCTGCTCATTTGTTACTGATGCAGCTTGTGGGCCATTCTTCCTTTGACTCTGGGGGTTCCTCTGCTCCCTTCTGTCGAGTTTGACCCTATCGACCACCTTGTCTTGTTCGACTACATCGAATACCCATCTAGTTTGACTACATTGACCACCCACTGAGTTTGACTCCTTCAACCCCTCGAGCATCGACTTAGCTGTTCCTGGTTCTTGTTCCTTCCTACCCCAGTGTTTCAACAGAGACAGCTATACTGCTGGTAGGTTTACTATTCTGATTCCTGTCTCGGTGAGTATGTGCTGTATCTAGGGTTGTCATCCAGCTATTTGGCTTTGCACCCTAATACATGTTCTGTATTCTGTGTGTTATGGTATTTAGTTTTACGCATTTAGTGTCACAAGGCTGTGAAAGACCTGTATTTCAGTAAACTTAGATGTGTGTTTTCTACCCCTGAAGCAGATATTTAGGCTCTGTTATTGGGGTGGGGACTGACAACACTAGGCCTGCGTAGCCAAAAGTGCCTTGTTAAAGGTGGAGTCGTTATGCCAGGGCAGAGTGGTTAGTGCCTGCCTGCTCCCTGACAACAAGGCACAGGTGTTAGTGTCTGCCAGGTGGAGGTGTTGGAGTAGAGGGGACTATACCTGCTCCCCAGCAACAAGGCAGAGGGGTTAGTGTCTGTCTGGTGGAGACTTTGGAGCAGAGGGGAAGACTTGTTCCAGTGGGTAGAATTGTGAGTCCCTACCCAGGTGTTACGGTTTTCTGACACTCAGACAGAGTTAGAGATAAAACACAGTTTTATTAAAAAATAAAAAATGAGAAACAGCGCCCCTATGGGCCAGAATCGGTAATACAATACTGAGGGAATACAGGCTTGATATAACAAGAGCAGGAACAGTATGGCAAGCACAATATAGGGTTAATACCCAAGCTGTAGTCAGTCTTTGTGAAGGTGATTAGCCAACGCCCGGTATACAACAGTCCCAGGAGAAGATGTAGCAGCTAGCTCAAGCAGAGCGACCAACTGAATCACAGCCAGATCTCGGTCTGGAGATGCCCATGGGTATTGGGTAACCAACTGTAATAAGAGCCAATGCCCCTACAGAGGTGAGCTTCACGGAGAGATACTGCCTTAGCCAAAGGAACCAGAATAGGGAGCACCCCTGGTGCGGTAGTCGTATACACTGCGAATGCCAATGGGACCTGAGCTTCGCACCCCTTAGGTGCTGTAATGGAGGAAGCACCACCCAAGCTGACTATTGAGACGCGCACAGATGAGTGCGGATGGATGGACACATACACAGTGAGCGAATAGAACCGGAGCCAAGCACCCTTCCGGTGCTGACACGGAGCTTACACTGCCAGAGTATAGGAATGCCCTTTGCACCACGCGGCGCAATGCAATGGATAATGGCAGCACACAGATAATGACTCTGCAATGATAGCTAGGCTCAGTATACCGGGGAATGCTCAATCAGTGTAAGAGAGGCTCAGTAATGGATGCAACAAGCTTGGCAGGCGAAAGTAACGGCTCGGTATTAACGGAAGCAACTGGCACAGCAGTGTTAAGCCAGGCACTGACACAAAGGTACGGCTCAGCAGTAATCTCTCAGCCCAGTAACGGAGGAAACCAACAGGCTCAGAAGCGGAGGCCACAGAGTCGAAAGTGAGAACAGTTGGTGCTAGCTGCGAGCAGGCTCACAATGTCGCCAAGCAGAAGAGGAACGCAGACTGGAGGAATCACGAAGCAGGAACGTCAGCCAGTAGCTGTTGATCACGGAGCAGGGTATTCAGCCGGAACCGGGTCAATCATGGGGCAGGAACGTCAGCCAGAACCGGGTCAATCACGGAGCAGGATCGTCAGCCAGAACCGGGTCAATTACGGAGCAGGAACGTCAGCCAGAACTGGGTCAATCACGGAGCAGGAACGTAGAGTAGTCAGACGAGCCAGGTCGGTACACAGGAATCCAGGAACACAGCAAAATAGCGCAGGCACAGGAACACCATGAAAAGGCACCTGACAGGTGCCATGACGTACAATATAAAGGAACAAACTGGGCGGGCCAATCAGCTTCCTCCAATGGACGAGCTCCAGCACAGAGAGTGACAGGAAAGCACGGGCACCGTGATACCAGGTCACTGCACTAAGTGGGCTGGCTGCACAGCACAGGCTTGTCTGGTGGTCCTTTGAGGCCAGTGAGGTGGAAATGACCTGGTAGGTACCCCCTAATCTACAAGAGTGGATACCAAGGCCATCACACGTTTTGACCTTGTCATTTCATACATTTCAGGGACAAAGATTAGTAAGGCTGACACCTTGTCTTGCCAGCATTGGACTTTTGGTTCCTATCCATCATCTCTGGAATCTATTGTCTCTCCTGCCCAGATCATATCCTCAGTGTCTACTACCTTGCTCACTAGTCTCAGGAAATCCTAGTCTGCCTGTCCATCTGGAGTCTCTCTGCCTCAAAAACATATATTTCATACCCAAGATATACTGTTTGGATATCCTTCATTGGGGGCATTGTTCTGGTCATGAAAATACCTAGATCCCAGCATGTGGGTCTTTTACAACCTTTTCCAGTACCAGCCCTTCCATGGATGCAGATCTCCATGGACTTTGTAGTAGACTTGTCTTCGTCCTCATGGTCATAGTGGATCTCTTCTCCAAACAAGGGCATTTCATTCCGCTATCCAAACTACCTACCTCTTCTGAACTGGCTGAATTGTTCACCTGTGATATCTACAGTCTGCAAGGGATACCACAACACATCACCTCTGACCATGGTTCCCAATTTGTGTTATGTTTTTGGAGAGAATTCTGTTTCATATTGGGTTTACAGCACTCCTCTGCGTACCACCCACAGACAAAGGCAGACGGAGAGGTTAAACCAAAACATGGAACACTTTCTCCACTGATACTGTTCTCATCAGCAGGGTGACTGGACTTGGCATAGCTCTCCTATAATTCCCTCTTGCAGACCTCCGTTTTTTGCGGCTCTAGGATACAACCCTCCTGCTATTGCTCTCTGTCTTCATATGTTGGAGGTTCCCTCTGCTGAGTTACACACTCCTGAGCTGACGGATCATTGACAGGCTATTCACTGCACTCTTTTCACTTCTCAGATGTGGCAAAAAGTGTCAGCTGATCTTCATCGGTCTAGCTCCTGGTTTGCTCCAGGGGACCTGGTTTGGCTCTCTGCCAAACACATTAAGCTGGCCTTCCCTCTGATAAATCGGGTCCCCAATATCTGGGACCATTTAAGGCTGAGACACGTCTCTCCCCGGTCTCTTACCGCCTGACCCTTCCAGAAACACTTAAAATCCATCTGGTTTTCCATGTGTCTCTGCTTAAGCCTCATGTGGATGCTCATGGTTCTTACCCCTCCTCTTCTCCTCCACCTCCTGTTTCTGTGGAGAGCTCTCAGGAGTTCGTCATTGATGCGATACTGGACTACTGTCTCTCTTGGGGTACTCTACAGTACCTTGTTAACTGAAGGGGCCGGAGGAGGAGCATTCTTGGGTAGTGGCCTTGGAAGTCCACTCCCCATCTTTGGTTCTCCTGTTCCACCGGTCCTTCCCTGTCAAGCCCTCTTTGGCATCCTGGAGTTAGCCCCTTGTGGAGGGGAGGGGGTAGTATTATGTCCTTCCCTGCTTTTCCATGTTTTCCTGGCATTTTTTGTCAGGTATTCTGTTTTTCCCCTGGTTAATTTTCCCCGCCTCATTCACTGATGCGCTTGTTGAGCCTTTATCAAGAGCTGACACCCTGCTGGTGTGCTATCAAAGTGTTCCTGTTGTGGCCTAGTTCAGTATTGTTCCAGTGTGTACTATGATTCTAGTGTTTGACCCGTCTTTTCCTTGACTCCACTTATATTTCCTGATTTGGTTTGATATCTGTGTTACTGTTTTGACCCCGGCTTGTTCAACTTCTCTCCTGTCTTATCCCTGGTACCGTCTCTGTACATTTGTTAGCAACAAGGTTTGCCGATCATTCTTACTTTGACTCTGGGGTTCCTCTGCTTCCTTCTGTTGAGTTTGATCCTATCGACCACATTGTCTTGTTCGACTATATTGACCAGCCTTTGTGTAACTAAGTGTTGGAGACCTTTCTAGCATTCTGGGGTTGAACACCTACTTTAAATCAGTGTGCATTTTGGAAAATGTTTATTTTACCTATTTCAGTTGTTTTGCACCAAAATTGACACAATTATAGGTAACACTAAGTGTACAATAGGGGAAAAATAAAAAGACCTCTGTAGCATTCTAGGGGTTAAAAGCCTAATTGAAATAAATGTGAAAGTTGGAAAAATGCATCCCCCTCCTCACAGTGCAGATAGTTTGCTCCAGAATTGCATAACTTTAACCTATGAGTGCCAGAGAGGAGCAAAACACATTGCTTTTAAAATTAATATTTTCAAAATTCACAATGATATAAATAGGTATTTTAACCCCTAGAATGCTAGAGAGGAGTTGTACTTCACTTTGCCTTGATACACAACTATGAGATGGGCATAGGGGAGAAGCAAGGGCACAATGGGGAAAACGCATAAGGAAGCAAACAATGACAACAAAGTGGCATATGGGGCAATTGATTGGCAAAATAGTAGAAACAGAGACACAAAAAGGACAATGAGAGATCAGAGAGTTAAATGTGGGGCAAAAGAGGTATCAGAGAAGCAAATGAGGGTAAAGAGCACAGTGTAGGGCAAAACAGAGCAAGAGAGAAGGCTACATAATAATCACATTACCTGATCTAAGAGTCAACACTTACTGGAAAAGAGGCTGAGAGTACAGGAGGGAAGCATGTGTGACGTTAGGTCCTCACCAGGTCACCTGACTCACAGACGGGGGAGTCCTCCTATTGGTATCCAGGCGACTGGGGTATGAAGAAGAAAGGCAAGGGGGACTAAGCAGTGCTCAGCAGCCCTCATCTCACAACTGAACAGGCAGCTAAACATTGAGTCTATGCAGCACTGCAGCATATCAATTGCTTGACATGGCTGTCTTCTCTTTAACTGAGGTGGGGTCTGTCCTGGTTCCTGTGTCTCCCCTTTCATTACATGTACTGAGCACTCCCCCATTTCCCCCTGACTCCGTGCAAGTATAGAAGCATTGAGCAAGGAGCGGCTGGTGCAAATGCTCTACTAATACAAAGACAGCAGTATACTAGTACCCCTGTCTCTCTCTCTCTCTCGGATCTATCCAGACCAATGGAATTATTCTACTCCTCCCTGCTCTGCTCTGCTGCAGTGAGTGCTCACTCTGTTCCAGCTCTGTTCCCCATGTGATGGCTTGGCTGTGGGAGGTCCCAGCCCAGAAGCAGCTTGAGTGACCTACTTTTCACCCCACAATCACACGCTCCCTCTCTCCTGCCTCATTCTGACTGGTGCCCTTCCGGGGGGGGGGGCAAGTGACCCCTCTTGCACCCCATTGCAGACACCCATGCCCTAGCATCTTGCTCGCTGAGGCCTGTTCAGCAATATTTCTTGTATTGTTGTTTGTTGTTATCTGTTATTAATATTAGTAGCCTCTTTGTTGAGTCTCCACTCTGCAAAGTGAAATCCAGGCAGCTTACACTGGGTGATCCTTAGTCAGAGCATCACAATGGGAACACTGGGTGGGTGGGGTTTACTTGTGTCCCTTCTCTTTGTACAACAACCAACACTATGTCTCAGGGGTTTTTACATTGGAATTGGGGGTAGCTGGTCACTTTTTCGTTTGTGCATGAGCGATTAATGTCTTCATATTTTCAGAGGCTGAGTGATACACAGTTTAGCCATGTAATAGTGTGTGAATCTACTGCATGTTTAGATTCCTTATATTCTGCACTGGGTAGTACATAGAATTTAGATAGTTTACACTTGTATAGTTTAGTAGTAGATTGTTACTTATTTAATTTTGTTGTACATGAATTTGGACATAAAGATGTAGTGGTGGGTTGGTCAGTGCCTAGATCTATCCTTCAGGGTAATGTTGGCACTTAGAGGGCATGGGTGACCTGATTAGGGTTTACGTGCTCACCGATAGGTGGTTGGCATGAGGTACGTGCTCTCAATGCCTGTTAACAGAGGGGCTGGTGCTCATCATTACGTTGGTTGTTTTGGCAAAAAAAAGTCTGGTCCTGGGCTTTGGGCAGCTGTGTCATGGCTGTTTTATCTCCAAATTGTATCTGGGTCTTATGGATGGAGAGATGTGAGGAATCTGTCTTAAAGTCATGTGTGTGAGTGTGTGTGTGTGTGTGTGTGTGTGTGTATGGCAGGGGTGTTCCACTACAAATGTATAATGGGAGATTTCATTGCGAGAATTAGTAAGTTTCAAAATGGCGACAAATTTATCGGACCATATGGAACTGGAAAAAGAGGCAACCAACTGAAGAACAAAATGTATAAATCATGAATTCATTTTACAGGAAAAAGGACCAAAGAAAATGGACATGGGACAGCCCTTATGGCAATACAACTGAAATCAACTTCATACTTGCAAATAATAAAACAACATTCACTGACTGCTCTGTCTTAAATATTTCAATGTTGGAATAGCTGGACAGGGCAGCAATTGAAAGTCCAGCGATTGTAAGTGTAGAAAGAGATATTATGGAGATCTATTTTATATCAGTTTTGATTATATCTATTATTCTTGTTCATAGGTAAGAATTTTCAGAATCTGTTCCTAAGTTCTACCTGTAGAGAAGATTGAGGGATTAATAGATAATTGGTAAGGAATCTTAGTACTTAGAACTTTAGAACTAGTTACATACTGTTTTGCTAATTAATGGGAGTTGCCTTCTATGTATACGAGTAGGTGTGATATTTGCTGGGGTGATTAGTAGTTGGGCAGAGCAGCAATTGAAAGTTTAGACGGAGATATTCTGGAGATAATCTGGAGGTGATCTGTGGTGATCTGTGGTGATTAAATTCAGAAAACGTCTGCAGTCAGTAAAGTAAAGAGTCTGTCAGAGCCAAAGGTCTGCACCAGTTAGGATGTCCACTAAACAGGCGTCAACACAGACAGTACCTGGACAGAGCCCCAGGTCAGCACCAGGTTGGATAGTCAGACAAGCCAAGGTCATACACAGAGCGGGTAGTCAGCCAGAGCCACAGGTCTGCACCAGTTAGGATGTCCACTGATCAGGAGGCAACACAGAGAGTAGCTGGACAGAGCCCCAGGTCAGCACCAGGTTTCATAGTCAGACAAGCCAGAGTCATACACGAAGCCACAGGTCTGCACCAGACTGGATGTCCAAACAGATAGGGGGTGCACAAAGAAGAGTTAGACAGAGCCACAGGTTAGTACCAGAATGGATGGTCAGACAAGCCAGGGTCATATGCAGGATATCAGGATACAAACTACATACAACTGCAATGAACAAAAATGTAAGGGTAACTGGATAGACATTCAGTTCCCTTAAATACTAAGAACCAGGAAGTAGATAGAAGGAGACAGACAGATCTTCCTGTATAAAGTTGAGGCCTGCGTCAATACACAGCCTTGCGCCCATAATTAAAACATCCAGCTGAGATGCATCAAATGCCTGCACCCATGCCGGTCATCTAGAGCCGCAGAACCACCGAGCCAGATAACGCAGGCAGCCACTACAGATGCCAAGCGCGCCCAGACCCCAAGCCCAAAACGACGAGCGGGATGACGCCGAAGCGTCATTTCAAGGTAAGCTGTGACAGGGTAAAAGAAAAAGAAACCCATTATGGTACTCCACAGATGTGGCAAATATAGTAAAAGAGATAAAAGAAGCATTTAGGAAATATAAGCAGATGTTGAAGGAAGAAGATAGGTATCAGTACAAGACTAGGCTGAAGGAGGCCAAATGCATTATTAGATGTGCCAAGCAGAGGAAAACATTGCCTATTCAATAAAAAAGAGGAATTAAACATTGTTAGATATATACATGAAAGGAAGAAAATGAAACAAGGATTAGTTAGACTGAAAACCAAAAATGGAAACTATGTAAATGAGAATAAAGGGCTAGCTGACTGTCTCAATGAATATTTCTGTACAGTTTTTACAAGACATGGGAAGCATGCATGTTTACAGAAGAAGTTCCACTTCAACTCTCTAAGATATAAACAGAAATCGATGGGACTATATGGGATACACCTAAAGTTATTAAAAGAACTTAAGAGTGTTCTGGCAAAACCTTTAACAGAAATATCCAGTTAGTCAATATCGACAGCTATATACAGGAGTAGTTCCAGAAAATTGGAAGGTAGCTAATGTATTACTGCTTCACAAAAAAGGTAGCAGGGAAGAGTCTGGTAACTACAGACCAGTACATTTTACGTCAGTAGTGGGAAAATTAATGGACACTATGTTAAAGGAAAAAAATTGTTAAATATTTGAATTTAAATGGCTTTGGGTTTATAGCATGAGTTGAAAGCAGGGAGATCTTGTCAAATCAACCTCATAGATTTTTTTGACTGGGTAACTAAAATAATAGACCAGTGGGGAGCAGTAGATATAGCTTCTCTAGATTTCAGTAAAGCATTTGACACTGTCCCTCATAGAAGACTCATTAATAAATTGCAGGGTCTGGATGTAAAAATAGTTAAATGGATAAGGCAACGGCTGAGTGACAGGAGACAGAGGGTGGTAGTCAATGGAGAATATTCGGACAAAGGGAGTGTTAATAGTGGGGTACCTTAGGGATCTGTACTGAGGACGATTCTTTTTAATATTTTTATTAGTGATATTACAAAAGCTCTTCAAGGTAAGGTATGCCTTTTTGCAGATAATACAAAGATATGTAACAGGGTAGACATTCCTGGGGGAATAAGCCAAATGACAAATGATTTAGGTAAATTAGAAGAATGTACAAGAGTGTGACACCTGAATTTCATGTTGATAAATGCAAAATAATGCACTTCTAATGACTTAAAGGTAAGCAGGCAATGTAACAAATCAGTGGGGAATACAAGCAGGGTGCTGGGTTGTATAGCTAGGGGAATTAGTAGCAGAAAAAGGAAGTGGTCATGCCACTCTACAGATCTCTAGTTAGACCTCACCTAGAGTATTGTGTACAGTACTGGAGACCCAATCTCCAGAAGGATATAGATACTCTAGAGAAAATTCAGAGAAATGCATAAAAGAAGAAAATCAAGGGCTAAAGAAAGCAAAATGAAAGTTAGTCACACAGAGGAGCCAAATGTTTGCATTACAGCTTGAAGATGGTACAATAGCAAAAACTCAGGAACAAATAGTAACATGAGCAGAAGAATTTTATTCAAATCATAATAAGGAATAAGAACAACAACTGATTTCTGTGCCAGAGGCTGAAGCTATATGAGAAGTTTTGATCGAAGTGGTAGATGCTGCATTAGAATCATTGTAAATTGAGGAAAGCAGCTGGACCTGAAGCAGCAGGATATCAGCCATTATTCAAAGCCGTAGCTAAACTATTTTCAAAATCGTTACAAAATATAAGTGGCACGAGGATGCGTCTCCATGGAAAAATAAAATAGCAACCCCTAGCAGCCTGACCAAGACTTCCACTTCAATAGTCCTAAAAAATAAAAAAATGATAATAAAAGTCTGTCACTTAAAGGGAAATTATGGATCGTTGCACAGGTTTATAGGCAACAATACAGGACACCAACATCATCAGATAAAATGAATTTTAATATGACATATATCATAGGTACAATATCCTTCATGTATCCATAAAAGACTAAATGTGGGGATAAAATAACTGTAACAGCTTATTCCTAATTATGAGGATATGTGATACGGTCAACCCAAAAAATATTATAATATACAGGTTCAAATATTCAGCATAGATCTGAATAGCTAACTCTTAATACACCCTAGAATGACCTTCTCAGGGGGATCATGAGCCTAGACTGTCCGATCAGCCATTTAAGGCGGACACACCATGCCACGTGACTCTGGGAGAATTATTTCAATCCCGTTGTCACGGGACTATATGGCTCCACCGTACCCGGCTGACTCATAGACAAACCGGTCCACTAGCCCCACCGGATATGGGATGTAATAATTAGACACCTTAAATGATACAAGACAAAAATAAAAAGGCAAACTAAAAACTACAGATCTCTTCAAAATCACCACAAGAGACTATCATACAACTCCCCTGCATCTGGTACAATGATCTGAGGTGGAACAGTCGGGTGACCCAGCAGTAAGTCTATAGGACAATCATATGCCCGATGAGGAGTTAAAGTCTTGGCCTTGACTTTACAGAACACATCTGTGAAGGCTTGATAAGGTTCAAGAACTGAAAGAGAATCTGACCACAGGATTGACTGGACAAGATATAAGTGTAACGGGAACCCAAGACGGCGAGTTGTCTTGGGCTGTAGTTCATGGTTTCCCCCTCCTGAAGGCAATTGCAAGCGGGCAGCCTGGCTGGTGATCTTGGATTGCTGCATGGAAGGGGACTCTATAGACCATCCTATTATATAAAAGGCCAGTGTATGTTTGTCCGATGCAATCATGAGCAGTAGAGACTGTCCAAACACAGGCCATGCAGTCATGCACAGTAGAGACTGACAGAACAAGTCCAATGCAGTCATACGCAGTATAGACTGCCCGAACGCTGGCCCATGCAAATGGACATTTACACTAGTCCAGGAGTAAAACAACAGGATGCACATCTAGTTCAAAATGGCTACTCTCTTTATTGAAGGAACAGGGGACATTTTATAGGAAAACCAGGTACGATACAACAATGGTAGTGTAGACAGGAAACACATTGGAACAATAATGGAGTGAAACATAAAACAATGGGCACAATGGTATGGTAAACAGAGGACAAAGGGACAGTATACAGTGAGGAGAATGTTACATAATTCAATCTTACCTCTCCAATTCTCAAGCAATGGGAATCGGAGCGACAAGAGACAACCGACCAATCAAGACCCGGGCCATTGTTCGCCATAGGAGAATCACATCACTCCGGCTCCTCAAACAATAAGAACCGGAGTGACAATCTGGAGACAGGTGGCGACCAGTCAGAAGGCTGCCTACATCCAACACACAATACAGTACATTTTAGCAGGGAATGGTAGGCAGAAAATCAGGGAGCCGCCTACACTGTACAGTACAGTAGGCGGCCAATCAGAAGGCTGTCTGTATTTCAACCGAGGGGTGGCAATTCTCTTGTGGCTGGCTGGCTTTCATGAGTTCAGTCTTTTAGATATTTGTGGTAGCCATTCACAAATGCCCCATGCCTTCCATTATAGTGTCCCAAAGTAATTGGCCCAATCTCTTTTCATCAGCATTTCTCTGGGACTTAAAAGTGCCCATAGCAACAACCCATGGTCCGTTACAATAAGGTCAAAGGATAGAATTTCAGTATGGGAAGAACCCATTCACAATGTAAGTTAAGTTAAATTCTGGTGCCTAATAACAGTTGACACCCGATTATCAAGCTAAAACTGCGTTGTGTTATCCAGATCTCTGAGTTCCAACGTATTACCTTGGCTTGCTTTTGACTGCTCTCCCATCTGACATTTTTGGCTCCTGCTGATTGATCTACAGTGTACGACCTGGCTTGCCTGACTGATTTCCTACTGACTCTGCTTGATCTAAAGTTTATGACCCGGCTTGCCTGACCATCCGACTGTCTGCCATCTCCAGTACCTCAGCCTCCTCTGCTGTGTACGACCCGGCTTGCCTGACTATCCAACTGCCTTCTGTCGCTGCTTCTTCTACCTGCTCCACTGTGCATGACCTGGCCTGCCTGACTAGTCAATTGTGGTTCATTCGACTTCCCATTGAAACTGCTTTCCCAGCACATCAGTCCCGTTGGAGTCTTCAACTACTGCTATCTTTTGACTACTTGTAGAAGCCGTCTTCCTGGCTCCCCGACTCATTGGAGATGTCGATCACTGCCATCTATCGACTACCTATTGAAGCTGACTTGCTGACCTGCTCGAATGACCAGAGTTCTATTGCTCAATGACTTGTTGAAGAAGCTTGACCATCCAGTCGCACAGTTCTCCTAGAGCCAGGCTTCGATCCTATGCCTCTGACCGACTCCTGTATTCACCTGCTCTTGTTGGAGTACCTGCAGAGGCTCCTCCTGTAGTACTGTCTGCGGTTTTTCCAGTTTATCTCCCATCTATCTCTTTGGACGGAATTCCCATCTGGACATAAAACTACCTTTGTGGGTCCTGGGAGTGTCTATTCTGTCATCTGGCTTCATGGCCAGCACCTTTAACCCTGGCTTTGGCTGCAGCAAGGACACTCTGAGGTCCACCTATTGATACGAAGCATCACTCACTATCCATCGCTCTCTAACACCTGGTAGTTTCACACCTGTTGGAGTTGGAGTCAGACCTTGACAGTAAGGGGAACAGTTGAATGGGTAATAAGACCAGACCCTAATAGAGAACCATCATTGGTGATACTGTGTTGGGCAGCATAAAAGACCAGCTGCATTGGAATCAACAAAAGCTGAAACAGGGAGGCTTTGTAAACTACAAGCTTGGAAGCAATAACTAGTGTCAAATGCTTGCCATAATGACACACAAGGATCTTAAACACAAACCAAAGCTTGCATACAATGTATCCATCTATCTTAAAACCAGATTCTTAGATATACTAGGTACAGGGTATCATCTAGAAATATCCAACATGAAAGTTTTTACCAATCTGGGGTACAAAAACCGGTACACCACTGGGACTGTCCAAATAGCCTAAAAAGATTCCAAGAGGTGCATCAGCCCATCCCAAATAGGGAAAAAATATATATTAAAAAAAAACAACAAACAATAAAATGAATTGCTTATTTACTATAACCACCAAATGCAAATCAATGCAAACATAACCTACAAATTACAGTAGATTGTATATAAAATGTTATATATGTATTTAGGATATATCCTTAAGAAATATTAAAAAATGACTCAATAGTCATTAGTATGAGGCCAGAGGTATTCCTATATTTTCTTGCGTGAAGGAAAACAATGTTGCTATATTGTATACTGAGAATAATCCCAAAAATTATGAGATGGTATAAGTTATAGCATATGACACCGGTCACTCCAACGTGATATTGTAAGTATCCACAGCAGTTTTCAATGCCAAGACTTATAGACAGGTGGTAGAATAATGATATTTGGAATTAATGAGTGGCCATCCCCAGGAAGACTATTTGTCCACAACTTGTAGATGATAGAAAGACTGGTTGTACTCAATTTATAGATTATACACATAGTTGCAGTCACTCAAGGAACAACACCTACTCACTTAGAACTGGAAACAGGGTAAGAGGGAACCTACCAGTCATATAGTTGTCACTGCTGACAGACTGGAAAAAGAACAGAACTGGTAACCAAGAATGACTGGAAGTCGAGGCTCGACTAGTGGTCGATGGGGTAGAAGCTCGACTAGTGGTCGATGGAGTAGAAGCTCGATTAGTGCTCGATGGGGTAGAAGCTCGACTAGTGCTTGATAGGGATGAAGCTCAACTAGTGCTCGATGGGGATGAAGCTCAAATAGTGGTCAAAGGGGTCGAAGCTTGACTAGTGGTCCTGTGGCTCGTTGCTGGACTAGTGGTCAATGGGGTTGAAGCTTGACTAGAGGGAGCAGAAAGGAGATCCACCAGTCAGCAACAGATGGAGAATGCAGTACCAAGGAGAAGGAGTAGTTGAACAAGCCGAGGTCACAATCCAGTCATGCAAAGACAGTACACATGGAGCAGACAGAAGAGAGTCCAAGATCTAATATCGGGTAATATGAACACGATGCCAAATCAGATAAAGAAAGGAAAGTCAAAGGAAAGCCAGGCCAATACAAAGGAATCTCTAGAACAAGGCTTGAACTCAGGTCACAACAGGGATGCTTTAATCGCAAGCCGACACAAAGTGAGGTCGCTTGATAAAGGCTCAGTAATTGTGTCACAACAAGAAGGCAGGTAATACATAGCAAAACCAGCAGAAACAAAACAGAAAGCCATGCAAGGAATGCCAAAAGCACTGACAGGGGAAGAGCATGATAGTATGGTTGAAGTCCTATCTTTCAATATACATACTCACACAGTACAAAAGGTTGTGAGTCTGTCAATTAAATGACAGGACAAGAAATGAGCTGAAACTGGAATACAGACACAGAGATAAGTGCACTACATAGTGTAATCATATTGTATACACAAAAATAAAATACATAGATGAAATTTGTAGTAATTTGTTTTCTGTATTACATACAGTACACAGTGACATACTATAGTACTGCACTTTACATTTAATTACAAAATTACACACGCACACACATATTCACACACATACACCTTTACATACCAGTCCTGCCAACACAGCAGACATGATCTTCCAACCCCAGTCAGCCTGCCTGATGTGCACAGCTTGCTTTGAGACCTGTATGTGTGAATATAAAAAGCCCAAGGACTGGACACAAACAAAATTCTGCTTTTTTTTTGGCCCACTCCAGGAAACGGGTAATATATATTTTTTCTTTTATTTGATTTTTCATCAAACTGGCACAGGTATACAGTGAAAATTAGCTTCACACTTTGGGAAATAACTAAATTCTGTATAAAACCAACTCCAGCATAGGGAACTAATACAAAATCATGCATAAAAATGAAATGGTGCTTGAAAAAACTATCCAATGCACCGATTGCAACATTTCATGGTTAATAGCAACATTTTAAGTTTGTGAATTTTTATTTATCCCTTATGCTGCAGTTGGTTTGCTCATGGCTCCAGATTTTTAGGGGAGCCGAGCTGTTTCTAACTACTTCCTTGGCACTCCCATTGATGCTAACACATCTGTTTGCTATGTTAAACATTATCTGGAGCGGGAAAAGAGTCACATTTCAAACCAGTTCATGTCCTTGTCACTTTCACCTAACTCATATTACTGTGTTCCTAGTGAGAGAGTCAGTAGCAGTGTAGTAGAAAGGAGCAGCCTAGCAGGAAAAAGCAAGGTTTGTTCATTTATATGTGGGAAGCTGGGAACCATAATACACTTACTGCCACCCCAGCCTTGTTGCTCTGCCCACTGGTAGTCACATAACTACACATACAATGTTTGTAGTACCCAGCCTTGCTCCACTAGAATCAAACACACAGTGTCTTGCACTCAGATTTGCCACACCCTTCACTGGTAGTCACAAAGTTACATATACACTCTTTGGCATCCCAGCCTAGTTTCATTGTCACAGAACCACATATACACTGTCTGACACACAAACCTTCCCATGTGTAGTCACTGATCCAGGTATACACTATGCTTGTTCCTCTGTCCACTGGTAGTCACAGAGCCACATATACACTGGCTGATACCCAATCTTGTTCTACTGTCCATTGGAATCACCAAGCCAGGCATACACTGTCATACACCCCATCCCTGTTCCAATGTCCACTAGAAATTTTGTGAACTTGTCTTTTTATTCCATTCTTACCGAACTCAATAAAAATATAATTATAATAGAAAAAAATATATATCTGAAGGGCTGACTTGGGATTGGGGAAGCCCTGGAGCTTTCAGTTGAGTTCATTCAGAGCAGCCCATAATAGGGTGCTGGCACTTTGCTGAAGGCGGGGTAGGAGACATACAAACTACCTGCCTAGGTGCAGTCCTCTTTACTGCTAATTTCCAGATAAATATTCCTGTGGATTCTTGTCTGACTGCAAGGCAAACCTGAGAGAGCTTGCATCCATATGGCTCTTCAATGTTGTAGGAACTGGAGTGGGGTGTTCACTGCTGTCTTGTTGCCATCAATGCGCTGATATTGTCAACATGATGTGTGGCTGTGTATGCCACCTCCATGCTACAAGTTACAACAGTGACTATTTAAAAAGATGGCTCATCAATGCCCCTTCACTACAGGGGGAGATGCACTAAGGGGATATGATGTAGTGAAGTGCATCTGGCAATGTGTTGTGATCACTTTGCCTTAATCATTAAGAATTAACTATGTAAGGGAAGGCAGTGACACTTAAGAATGTAAGGTTGGCGTAATGCTGGACATGTATTAGGAAGGGCAAGTCAGGGATTGCAGAGGATGTGCTCAGATTTCAGCAGCAAGACCCACCCATAACCCTTTGAGCACCCTAGGAATGTGCATTGCACACCATTGTGGCATTGAAAGGGTTATAACATTAATAATCCATGGATTGACTTTGCACTTGATACAGAAACTGAGAGAAAGACAAAGCAGCTGTTACATATAACATATTCTCTGCTCAGTTGTGCAATTACATGAAAGAGCTAATCAAATGTTTCTAGCACTTACAGTAATATCTGCAAATCAGTTGATTCATGAAAACAGAGGAATGGCAAGGCACTCTACAAGGCAAATGGAGTCCTCCCTTTCAAATGGAGTGCCTTGCATGTTCTCTGTGTACATGAATCAGCTGATAGAGGATAGTCCACTGAGGACTAGAAGCAGCTGATGAGCTGTTTCATGCAGGTACAGATCTAGCAGAGAAGCTGTTACATGTAACAAATGCTTTGCTGCTTCTCTCATTTTTTATGTCTGCTGTGAAGGTGGTCAATAGGTTATTAATATTGTAATCCTATCAGTACCAGAGGTGCGTGCAATGCACATCTCTATGTCACTCAAAGAGTTAAAGGAGGGCAGCTGCTGTCTCTGCTCTCCAGTAGAGAGAGCAAACTGTCTTCTGGCGCCATAGAAAGCTATGGGAAGATCCCAGCTTTGTCAACCTAGTTGGGACTGTGAACACCAACAGCATAGGCAGTCATTAACATATAATGCACATACAATGCACTTCTTGTTGCACCATCCACACCCTCTGCCCTCTCCCGTCTCAAACCTTTTTCGCTTTCTGCTCCATACCCCTCTCCTTACGCCTAGAAAAATCCCCCTCTGTCTTTAAGTCTACCCTGAAGTCTTATCTTCTGGAGCAGTAGGACCATGCACTGCCTTTGGCCAAACTCAGCACTTGTAATCTCTGCACTTAACACCCTCTTACCCCATTGTATGTCTCCCTTTATCCATTTAGACTGTAAGCTCCTTGGGGCAGGGACCTCTCTCCCATTGTTTCTATGAATGTCGCACTTATTTCATCCCCTCTTATTTATTGTAACATATGTCTATTGTAAGGCGCCGCGTACACTGTGTGGCGCCATATAAATAAAGATACATACATACATACATAATCACACTCACAGGAATATGACAATGTCTCATAATTAAACTGCCTTTCAATATGTAAATGAACCATTGTAGAAGTAGTCACTGCAAAACTATAAATCTGGCAAAAGCATGGTGATGTTGGCATGTTACAGCATATTCAAAGAGATATGATAATTAGTGCATATGATGAGATGGAATTGGTGCAAATATGTTACAGTATCCCCAACCTGGATCCTTATCGATTCTTAGTTCATCTCCCCCAGTACATATAGGAGGCATCCGGCATGAAGAAGGCAGCCGAGCAGTAATCTAAAGGAACTAAGCTAAACCCTTTGTCTGTTTAAAGACTTAATTAATCCAGTATTATCTGAAAAACATTTACATTTTCATTACTGGTTTATGAGGATTAAAGGATGTGGTCATATTTGGGAGAGAGGACATGGTCTGGGTTCGTGCTACAGCACATAAGGCTGCCTTACCTAGGGGTAAAGTATGGTACTGTGTTAGCCACAGAAAATACAGGAGACTAGTAGAGTAAAAATGATACCTTTATTGGCTAACTGAGTGGCTTTGGATACAAGCTTTCATGACAAATTGGGGCTGGATTCTATTACAGGTGTTAATTTTATCACTGCTTTTATCTCCAGTTTTCCCCATAGACTTCAATACGAAAATGTTTGATAAAATTGGCGTGAACATTTAGCACCTGCAACAGAATCTAGCCCTTGGTCTCTTCGTCAAGCATAGTAAGAGTGAAGCTATGCCTGAAGAAGAGACTTAGTTGTCTTGAAAACTTACATCCAAAGCCACTCAGCCAATAAAGATATCATTTTACTCTATTAGTCTACTGCATTACCTGAGGTGCATGAGATATAAATCTGGGCCTGCTCTTTAGATTATCAATATGATTATTGATCCTTTGTCTCTCTCAGGATTTTTTTCCACTAATTTTGTATAAAAATGGGACAATTGATAAAAATATTTGCAACATTAGAACATGAAGAATCTGAGAATAAAGATTCATGAAAATAATTTCTGTCTGTCTTTATTTTTTACATTGTGACGTGGTTACTTAAGTCTGAGGTGGGCAACCTGAGGCCCTCAAGCTGGTGTTAACTACAATTCCCATCATCCCCAGTCATCCAGTACCTGCATGTGGATGACAGGATTTGTAGTCTAAGTAGTGAGGAAAGAATCATCAGAAGGAAACCAATAAGGATAGAGTAAGGTGCGAGAAGTGCAAAGATATCCTCAGCGAACTTCTAGACAGTTACCTATAACTTATATTGAGAAGTAGGGAAAGCATAATTCAGTATGAGTAAAGTATATTGAAATTGCCTTAGATGGTTGCTCTGTCTAACTCTCCAAGCAACTCAGCGTCCGTGCATGATGATTGTACAATGGGTGTTAATTGGCTGGTGATTATTACACATTGCAGGTGGCCCCAAGTCGCAAGATGACTGATGTCTATTCAGCCCTTGTATCGTAGCATGCCTCCTGCTTGTGCCCACTGGAACACTCATATGGTTGCAACTTTGTAGTAAAGACTTATCAGTTGTTAGCATGGTGTCTAGCACTGCAGCCAATGGTGCTCTTAGAATTTCATCTGGAGGAATTTGTTCCCCTCGTTGCCCTCATTGTGTACATAATCCCTTAAGGACCAGAGGGGTGCAATGTGTTCCACACTTCCCTGGTCCTTAAAGGGTTAATATATACATCTACTTCAGTCAGAATATATATATATATACTGAGGAAGGTCGTAGCAGCAGTATCTCTGTGCCTTCTGCACACCAGCTAGAGCTGCTTGCCTCCAAGAGAAGACAATGGTTGGAGGAGGAACATGATGCACCTACCTAGCGCTGAAGGACCTCATGCATGCTGCACAGCTGATTCAGTTTTATGATCAGATACACCATACGTGAGACTACCCCCGAACGAGGATGAAGACTTGGTCGGGCTCATCCTCATTTACAGGATGCTGCACAGCGAAAGGTCTCAAGGTTGAGCATGAGCAGAGGTTACCACACTGGCCCTGGGGGAAATTGTCCCTCTGGTTCGGCCTGGCAGGCCCCCCCAACTTCACCGGGCACTAGGCAGGGTGCCTTGCTCATAATCCGGCTCTGCTATCATTCAGAGGCTAAAAAACCCAAATTTCTTCAATGGGAAATTGTGATTACTCACTGTGGTACAGTTAGAACAAACGAACATACATTTTATCAATGTGTATCAGAAGCAGGGTTGTTTGGATAAGTTAGGTCTCTGGATAGGCCACCTTAGTCCCTACCAGCATCCCAACCATTCGGTCTCTTGAAGTTTGTCCTCAAAGTCAACTAAATTATTTAATGTAATTGCTTGATCTCCTGAAAGGCTTCCACCGCTCCTGATGAGCCATTCATCTGGATTCAATGGAATTTAGGCCTTAACAACTAGGAGCACATGAAAATGTGGAGCAAAATGAACTGTATTATATGAGACAATTTATATTCCCCAAATTCCCAATGATTAAATGTAGTTTTTAACAATTTGAAACAATTGTGAAATAACGCATTGGAGATCTCTCTAGCATTCAAAGGGTTAAAAGCCTCATTTAAGTCATTGATCATTTTTATGTTTTCCTTGCGGTGCATTTGGGTTGCTCCAGAAGAGCTCCAGGTTTTATTAAGAGATTGGATTACATTGTAGGTGATACATGTTACAATTGGTCCTGTCCCACAGTGATAAAGTTATCTGCAAAGGAATACGGCCCTACATCAGTCTCTTAGTAGTTGGGATAATATAACATTGTACTCAGTACAGCCCAGTCACAGTAATTGGTTTCGACCAGAGGGGTGTTCTGTGTATAGTTTTTCGTGCATTGTGCACCTTTCTGGTCCTAAAGGGGTTAATCTCATTTGGAAATAATTAAAAAAGATAGAATCTCACCAGTCACATTGAGGAATGTCCCGTTCCCATCTCCTTTTACTAGTGTATCAAATGACACTTGGCAGTAATACATTCCACTGTCTGTGATATCCACATTGTGCAGATGAATACTGGCTGAACTCATATTGATGAACTCGTTCAGACTCACTCTGGATACTCTGCCCTTAAAATCTTTCTCAGAATTAAAGATGTCAGGTCCATTCACAGCATGCCTGTACCATGTGTACCAGCCAGCTGATGTCATCTCTGTGGATTTATAGTGACACTCTAAGGTGACTGTGCTACCTTTTGTGCCGATCACAGTTGGCTTCTGATATACTTGAATTTCCTGTAACATAAACCCTGAGAAACACAGAGAGAGAGAGAGAGAGAGAGAGAGAGAGAGAGAAAGAGAGACAGAGAGCAGTCAACAAAATGTGCATAAAAGTCATTGATCTTAAATTCACTACACTGCAAAAAGGGGGTTTAATAAGATCCTTGATATGTAGAGATAAGAATATACACAGAAATCTGATACTAGACAGATATCATCACTTGCAAACAGAATTCCTGAACTACAGCAAAAGAGGAGACACATAAAAGCATGGATGGCTCTTCATTTGGGGATAGTAGTGACCATCTTCCTTGTAATTTTACCAATTTCCCCCATCTCCTCTTCCCTGTTTGAAGCTCTTAGACCTCATCATTAAGTAGCTTGAGGCAGCAGTTTCTAGTGTGCTGATGGTAAATGGGAATCATCACTGAGTGTAATAGTTTGTTTTTCTTGTTCAGTTCACCTAACCTATCAGATCACACTGCATGACAGTAACACACATGCTCAGGCAGCTCCCAGTAGGGATGTAATTCTCTGTACTGATGACTCTCTGTGTTCACTGTCAGGGACAGAGACTAAAATCCCTACAGAAAGCTGTCTGCCCATGTCTGTTACAGAGTGATCTGATTGGCTAGGAGGACTGCGGAAGCTATTGCTCTTCAGAATGATTCCCAGAACTCACAAACTGCATTAAAAAGGATAAAAGAAAAGATATGACATGAAGACCAGTCACTACTGCAGCAAGTCTATAGAGCAGGGGCTGATCTTTAATTAGGAATAATGGGGACCATCTCCACTTTGTAATTTTACCCATTTCCCCTATATCATCTTCCCTGTTCTTAGTCCTCATGCTCAGGCATCTCTCAGTAGGGATTTTATTCCTTAAGCCCATGTCTATTTGTTTTCTACCACTCCCTTCCTGAGCAGTCCCGTGTCCCAGGATACAGAGTAAAATCCCTACAGAGATCTATCCTAGTAAATGTGTTACTGTCATACAGAGTTATCTGATTGGCTAGATGGACAGCACAAGAAAAGTTAGCTATTACATTCAGGGACGATACCCAGTTGTCTCCTCTGAGATATACACTGGAGAACCCAGACAACCACCCATTAATATGCATGTGCAGACATCAGTTGTGATGTGGCCTGGAGTCCTGGGAGGACCGCCATCTGTGCACACTCATGCAGCAGGTAAAACTATAAATAATTTTAGTGCTCCCATTTATTACCATACAACTGTTTCTTCACTTCCTGGGAACTATAAGAACAGTTGTGCTGACTGGGTGAACCTTTTATATTCCTCAGCTTTCCATTTCTGACAATACTGCATTAATAATTTAAATCCCAGGGGGTTGCATTACAAACCTCTCTTACTCAAGGGGTTAGGTAAAGTGGGTAAGTGGACTCCCAAGTCCACATATTTAATGTTATAGTACAGCCTCCTGTTTCCTGTCACATACCTTATAGTACTGGGTTGCAGGTGGCCACCAGCGTACATGCATGCTTGTCTTCTTCTCCTTACATTACAGCAGGTGTTACCATTGTGTTCTGAGGAGTGTAGAATTGATTGATCTATCAAAAGTACCTAGCTTGTAACCTTTTGTCCTGACTAGTCCAGCCAGGGATCCAAGATTCTTATTCCTGTCCTCATTGTCAGAACATACTCAGTGGTATCTGACTGCCTTGTTGTATACAATGGCCCTTTCAGTATGTGATGGGTGGAAGCTGGAGCTGCAGAGGTAGTCACATTGGACCTTGGTTTCCCCGTACATAGATGTACAAAGTTTGCCCTTCTTCAATGACGTTGTAGTGTCTAGAAAGGTTACAGAGTCTGCAGAACAGTCCATTTCCAATTTGAATGAAGGGTGAAATGAATTGAATGAGATACAAAACTCGCACAGGCTCTGCTCTCCTCCTGTCCATACAGTGACGATACAATCTATATAACAGTAACACATGTAAGGCCTATATTGGAGTGTAGCCAAAAATTTCTCTTCAAGACCTGCCATAAAGATAATGGCATATTGGGGGTGCCATCCTTGTTCCCAAAGCTGCTACTGCAAGTTGAATGCAAATTTCTTTGTTCAAGGTAAAGTAGTTGTGTGTGTAAGAACAAACCCAATTAGATTAGTCACAACTTCAGCACTGTACCTCTCACCTGGGGAGGATGTCGGGAATTTGGAACATGCATCCACACAATCACATGAGGAATATCACCGTATAGAGATCCTACATCCATCCATGGTAACCAATTGTACATCAGTTCGCAGCTGTTTGATGTTGTGGTTTTTCTTTAAAAAGTCTGTGGTATCTTGTATGAAACTGGCCATCCTTTGAAAAAAGTTGAATGACAGTTCTGATTGCAGGTAAAACAGGAAGGTCTGATAAAGACTAACTTCCTTGAGAGCAGGAAAGCTATATAATTCTCAAGTCTCTGGGTTATGAGGCAAAGGTTGAACTTGATGGACTTGTGTCCTTTTTTGACCTAATTTACTATGTTACTATGATACTTGTTTCACAAGTGTGTTCACACTTGTCATAATGAGCCTTTCTGGATTTCCTGGCCTGTGGGCATTTGAAAGCATGTAGAAGGTTCCATCTACTGGCTGATTGGATTTTAGGTAGCTTTAAGCTGTTTTATATATTCCATGGTAGGATCTCTTTTCCACATATCTCGTTTTGACCATAATCACCACAGCACCACTCCTGTCTGTTGTTTCGACTATAATCCCATGACCAATGCACAATCCTTGCACTGAAGATCTCTCCAGGGAAGTCAGATTGCATAGCAATCCTCTCCATTATGACATTCCAATGTGTGTCTGTGCTTGCTCATACTGTCCCACAATCCCTCACACGTTTAACCAAAGCAGCATCCCAGATGACACCTATTGCACTCAGTCATACATACTACATTACTGTATGTGCAGCAGCATAATCCTGCGATATTGACAATTCATGTGGTGTGTACAGCCATGGTGGATTCATTTATATGTTTGCACAATTGCCATTGAATGATACCGCATGGCTCTGTTACACTGAATGCACTATCCTCTGCTTATAAACCTGTTTGAGGCTTCAAGATTGTAGATTGCTAATATGCTAGGATCAGAGGCCTGGGAAACATTACTTTTAATGTAGCTCCATAAGTCATAATGGGTTGCAAATATAATCAATCATATTTGCAACCCATTATGACTTGTTTTGCATGCTTCCAACTACTGGTCTGCATGTGGCCACTAGTGGAATGCATATGCCCATTTTTTCTCCCTAAATTGCATCAGGTGTTCCTGTGCTGTGACATCTGCAGAACTGATTGCTCTGTCAATGTTACCTGTCTCGTAACCCTTTGTTTTGAAAGATTTAGCCAGGGATTTAATTTCTTGCATTCAAAACAAAACCAATGGCTCCTGTGGTGGGGGCAAGCTAGAGCTGTGGAGGCAATCACATCGGTCTGTGGTATCCTTGTATAAAGATCTGCAAAGTCTTCTCCTCCTCAATGGCACTGCAGTGTCCAGAAAGTCTACAGTCTGCAGTATAATTAATTTCTAAGTTGATTGACAGGCGAAATGAATAGAATAAGCCATGAAATTCCCTCAGGCCCCACTCACCTTATATACTATGTATATACTATGAAAACACCAAGAATACAGCTGCGGCATAAGTAGGGTCCATGTTAGAGAGTGTTGCTAAAAATATTTCTTCAAGACATGCAGCAAACAGATTGGCACATTGGGGCGCCAAACTTGCTCTCACAGCTTCTCCCGTAAGTTTAGGGCAAGTCTCTCCATTGAACGCAAAGTAGTTGTGTACACAAATGAACCCAATCAGACTAGTCACAACTTCTGTACTGCCCTTCCCACTTGCTTAGTACATCAAGAATGTGCAGCATGAATCCACACTATCCCTGTGAGAGACGTTGCTGCACAGATAGCCCACTCCTTGACAAATAACAGCATATCAGTTAATTGATGCCGTAAAGTCTGTTGCATCCTGCGTGAATCCTGTGGTGCCCCTGACTAAAGAGGACATTCTCTACAAGACCCAACACTTGCTTTGTAAGTGTGTTCATACTTGTTATGTTGGGTCTACCTGAATTTCCTGGCATCTGGGTCGCAATCTTTATCCGACTTGGTATTAACCTTTACATCCCTGGCCATAGCTGTCTGGAAATGCTCTGACAAAGTCTACAAGTTGCTGTATATATATATATATATATATATATATATATATATATATATATATATATATATATATTCCATGATGGGGACTTAGGGTAGTGTCTGACAATATGCCCTATTTGTGAGCAGTTGCATACCCTCCTCCACATATTTGTTGTGTCCATAATCTCTACAGCACCTCTCCTGTTTGTTGGTTTGATGGTGATCTCATAGCCATTGCACAATCCCTGCACTGCAGACCTCCCCAGGGATGACGAATCACAAAATGTCTTCTTCTTCTTCTGTGTCAAAACCAGTGAGGTTGCATGCAGACTGAATCTCTTTATACAGTTGTCAAGTCTGGCACTACATCCCACTGGTGGCTTAAAGCCGCTGATACAACTTCTAGTCTTGTATTCTATCACTACAAGGGTGGTCTTCTTATTGTAGAAAGACTCACCTAGTATGACAATGGAGCTTGACCACTGGCTATGGGACTTCTCAATAACCCCCAACTCCAACATTTTTGTCACTTCTTCCTCTATTGCTTTCTTTCTTGCCTTAGGTATTCTATAGGGCTTTAACTTTATTGTTAATTTTACAGGACATATTTGTTGAATTACCTAATATGATCCTTGCCAACAAGACAAGAGTTTGCTCTCCACTGTGGGAACTAACATAGTAACATAGTAACATAGTAGATAAGGCTGAAAAAAGACATGCGTCCATCAAGTCCAGCCCATGCCAATAACACTCCTGTTGATCCAGAGGAAGGCAACAAAAAAGCCCTCTGGAGCAATTTCCAGTGTAGGTGTGTGTGTGTGTGTGTGTCAATTAGTTCCCCGGCTCAATATCCTATTTGCTTTGAAGCCATCTGTCATAACTGTCGATATTGTTCTGTGCTAGATAGGCATCCATTGCTTTTTTGAATGCAGTTACATTATCTGCAAGCACAACATCCCGAGGCAAAGAATTCCATAGCCTTACCGCCCTTACTGTAAAGAATCCCTGCCTGTGTTTTAGTCGAAAGCGCCTTTCCTCAAGTCTTAATGGATGACCTCTTGTTCTTAGCTCAGCTCTTTGCATAAATAATTCTTTGGATAGTTCTTTGTATTGACCTTGAATGTATTTGTAAATGGTAATCATATCACCCCTTAGACGTCTCTTTTCTAATGTAAACAAACCCAGTTTGGCTAGTCTCTCTTTGTAACTCAGATCCTCCAATCCCTTTATCAGTTTTGTTGCACGTCTCTGCACCTTTTCCAGTCCAGCAATGTCTTTTTTTAGAACAGGCGTCCAAAATTGTACTCCATATTCTAGATGAGGCCTAACCAAGGATTTATACAGAGGTAGGATAATATTAGCATCCCTTGCTTCTACACCTCTTTTTATGCAGGCTAGTACTCTATTTGCTCTTGCAGCAGCTGAGTGACTCTGCACACTGCTGTGAAGACTATTGTCTATCAGTACACCTAAATCTTTCTCTAATGAGGATTTCCCAAGTTGTTTCCCATTTAGAGTATATGTAGCAAGTTTGTTTCTACAATCCAAATGCATAACCTTACATTTATCTACATTAAATGACATCTGCCACTTTTCTGCCCATTCACTTAGTTTATCTAAATCCTTCTGTAGGGAAAAAACATCGAGCTCTGTATGTATTTCCTTACATAGCTTAGTGTCATCAGCAAAGATTGAGATGCTACTTTCAATTCCCACTTCTAGATCATTAATAAACAAATTAAAAAGCATTGGGCCCAGGACTGAACCCTGCGGCACCCCACTTATAACCCTAGACCAATTTGAAAAAGTTCCATTTACAACAACTCTCTGCCATCTATCATTTAACCAGTTCTCAATCCATGTACAAATAACACCACCCAAACCGAAGCCTTTTAATTTATGCAGTAACCTGTTGTGAGGCACTGTGTCAAAGGCTTTTGCAAAATCCAAGTATACTACATCAACAGCAATTCCCCTGTCCAAATTACTACTCACTCTTTCATAAAATGCAAGTAAATTAGTCTGACATGGTCTGTTCTTCATGAAACCATGCTGATTCCTACTAATGATATTGTTTGTCTTCACATAGTTCTGAATACTGTCCGTTAATAACCCTTCTAGTATCTTACCCACTATGGAAGTCAAGCTCACAGGTCTATAATTTCCTGGTTTGGATCTTGCTCCCTTTTTAAACAATGGAACTACATCAGCTTTCCTCCAATCACAGGGCACTATGCCTGATGAAAGCGAATCAATAAATATTAAGTATAATGGTTTTGCTATTACTGAACTAAGTTCCTTAAGTACCCTTGGGTGTATACCGTCCGGTCCAGGCGCTTTATTCACTATAACCCTTTCCAGTCTCTTTTGGACCTTGTCCTCAGTAAGCCATGTAGATGTTGGAGGAAATTCCATGGTTTTGTCTGTTTGCCCACAGCTTGTCATTTCTGCTTCCTTTGTATATACTGAAGCAAAGAACGTATTTAGGGTGTCAGCCATAGCTTTATCCTCACTAATCAATTCACCTGTTTCAGTCTTAAGAGGACCAATATCAACCTTAACTTTTTTGTTGTTAATATACTTGTAGAATTGTTTAGGGTTTTTCTTGCTCTCATTTGCAATGTTTCGCTCATTTTCTATTTTAGCTAGCTTAATTGCTTGTTTGCAGATTTTATTACATTCTTTATATTTTTTAAATGATGCATCTGACCCATTTGACTTAAACACCTTAAAAGCCTGCTTTTTATTTCTCATTTCCCTGCTAACAACATTATTAATCCACATTGGTTTTGCTTTACTTCTCTTGTGCTTATTCCCCAATGGTATATATTGACGTGTATATTTGCCCAAGAGCATTTTAAATACATTCCATGACTCTTGTGCATTTTTATCTTTGAAAATTACATCCCACTGGATATCCTTTAAAGCTTCTTTTAACTTTGTAAAATTAGCCTTTTTGAAATTGAATGTTTTGGTTAAACTCTTGCTATTGGGTTTCTCATAACAAACTTCAAAGGATACAATATTGTGGTCACTGCTGCCCAAATGTTCCCTTACCTGCACATTGTTTACAATGTCAGAATCGTTTGAGAGCACTAGGTCAAGCAAGACCTCTTTTCTATTTGGCTCCTCTACTAGTTGGGACATAAAATTATCATTGATCATACTTAGAAAAATATTTCCCTTTGTTGTGCCTGAAGTCATATTGCTCCAGTCAATTTCAGGGTAGTTGAAATCTCCCATTATAATTACCTTTGCTGACCTAGCAGCCTTTTCCATTTGCAGTAAAAGATGGGCTTCCTCCAACTCCCCAACATTAGGTGGCTTGTAGCAAACCCCCACCAATATCTTTTTATTATGTGTGCCCCCAGTGTGTATTTCAACCCACAAGGCCTCTACCTTTTCATTGGACCCTTCATTTATATCTTCCCTTAAACTAGGTTTTAAGGCCTGCTTTACATATAGGCATACCCCTCCTCCCCTTTTATTAACCCTGTCCCTTCTAACTAGTACCATCACTTTGGGCTGGAAGGACTGCACTGCTGATTGACAGTTGTAAATAACCTGCTGGCTCCTTTGTGCTTCTTCTAGATATTGTCTAACTAGTGGAGTAACCTGTGTAATACACTTTTTCAGTTGTTCCACATAGTGAATCACATTCTTCCCTTGGGACAGTTTGCTCTTCCCATTTTTCCTTAGCTATGTCTAAAAAGCCCCTTGGATGCCTCCCATAAAGAAGCTCAAATGGAGAGAACCCTAAGGAATACTGGGGAACCTCATTAATGGCAAAGAGTAAGTAAGGTAGGAGAGTGTCTCAATTCTTTCCATCTCATTCAACTACTTTACACAACATGTATTTTAGAGTCCTAGTTTATCTCTTTACAAACCCATCAGTTTAAGGGTGGTATACAGATGTTAGTGCTTTAATTTTTAACAAAGGACATAAATCTTTCATATGTCAGGACACAAAAGGAGTACCTTAATCAAACAAAATCTGCTTTTATAACTCAGCCCGAGAAAAAAAAATTGAAATATTCGGCTGTAGCAGAAGGCAGTTTGTTCACCGAAGGGTTGGAGAGCGGTACAAGAATGAGTGTTTGCACGCAACAGTGAAGTGTGTTGGAGGTTCCTTGCATGTTTGCGGTTGCATTTCTGCAAATGGAGTTAGGGATTTGGTCAGAATTAATGGTCTCCTTAATGCTGAGAAGTACAGGCAGATACTTATCCATCTTGCATTACCATCAGGAAGACATCTGATTGGCCCCAAATTCATTCTGCAGCATGACAATGACACCAAACATGCAGCCAAAGTCATTAAGGGCTATCTTCAGCGTAAAGAAGAACAAGGAGTCCTGGAGGTAATGGTATGGCCCCTACAGAGCCCTGATCTCAACATCATCAAGTCTGTCTGGGATTACATGAAGAAAGAAAAACAACTGAGGCTGCCTAAATCCCCAGAAGAACTTTTGTTAGTTCTTCAAGATTTCTGGAACAACCTTCCTGCCAGTTTCCTAAAAAACTGTGTGGAAGTGTACCTAGAAGAACTGATGCTGTTTTGAATTCAAAGGGTAGTCACACCAAATATTTATTTGATTTAGAATTGTCTTCTGTTCACTAATTATGCATTTTATAAACAGCATCTTTTCATACCTGCCTAAAACCTTTGCACATTACTGCTTATCTTTGGATTTCCCTTCAACCACGACCCCATTATTCTCTATGACTTTGCTACAGGCATTCTGCAAATTAAAGTCATTGACTTGTTCCCTTCCAGAATGTTTTGCATCAGTGTCTAGGTTTATAAAAATATATTGGTCTTGGTCTTTGCCCTGCTGGTCCACTACTCTATCTGCTGAGAGTGTGGAATCAGTCCTTGGGCCAGGTAAGATCATAGCCTCATTTGTACCTTCATTTAACAGAGATATCTGCAAGTTTCTAGTTCCCCTATTTCTATGTTTTCTTCTTTCACTTCTTGACTTGCATTGTTTACATTTCTCATAAAATATATCAGGGTCATTGAATGGGAAGACACAAAATGGACTCTCTCTTGGGGACTCAGACTAGGTTTGTGACAATTAGGCTTGAACTAGGGCTTTAAATCTGGAAAATGTATCCCAAGAATGAGGGAACAGGGCAAAGCTGCCACTTGTTGGACAGTTTCTCCAAGATAGACTATTTCCAAAGAAGTAGTATGATGCAATACTGTGCAAATAAGGCAAATATATTTTTCTTTTTTTTCCTATATAAGCTGTCTTTCACTGTGTAGCTCTACAAAGGTCACATTTTGTCTATTATTATTGTTTGCACTGCTTATTGCAGCTGTGAGGGATTATGGTTCGGCCCAGGGAGCATGGTGGTGGTGGGGGGGCAGCTGATTACCCTATTACATTAACTTTATTCCCCTCTCCATTCCTGTTAGTGAGCCCTCCTACTCCTTATTATGGCTGGGTGGAGGGATGTTCCTCTGATTGCCAACCCTTGGTTAATTAGATCCTACGCCTTATTTCCTGGGCCTGACTCCCTCACCTTCATTCCTGGTCTCAAATTGGAAGTGGCGATTGAATATGATACATTTACCACTCATGAGGCAACTTTACTCTGCCTTTCTACAGGTGTGGTATTGCCGATTTATTTTGTTGACAATGTCCAATCCAACTCTGGTGGCACTTGGGGTGGGGGGCCTGCTCAATAGACACTTAGGGGGAAGCCACCTGCCTTCCCACACTACTATGTTAGCCTCCTTTGCTTTCAAGCCCACTTATTTCTGTTGGGAGTTGGGGAGTTTACCGTTATGCCTGATGACTTTAACCACGAGGTACCATTCCTTTGTATTGTGTGTGGCTTCCTCCTCTCTGCTCCTGGTAGTTGTTATGGGCTAACAGCTAAATACTAGTCAGTATTACCATTGTATGTTGGAGTTCAATTAGAATTTGTTGTGCTCGCTGTCTGTATTTGCCCTATTCATGCTATATCTCACCTTACTTCATCATTACATGCTTTTATTGCTCAGCTCACTCCTCCTTGGCCTAGTGGCCTCAACCATAATGTGCCAGGATTGCCCTGTCCGCTCAAAACAGACGATCAGCACAATTGATTAATCGTCCATGTCCTAACCTCCTTTCATTCTTTTTTATCTTTTCCTGTTAGCCCTTTGCCTCATGGACCTTTCCCACCCCCATGTTTTCCCCATCAGCTGTACCCATTCCCATCTAATGACCACATTCTTTGCATTCATTTCTTACTTAACAGGTTACTATGCCTTTGCCATATCCTAAGGTAATTCCCTATTATATTAGGGAATAGTCCAGAAAAATGGTCCATGGTAATCAGGAAATTGGTCTGTTTACAGTCTGATATAGTGTTTCTACAAAAGACCCACTTCATTAGAAATGTCCACCCAAAACTCGATTTGAAACACTTTCTGGATGTATGAGCAGCATCCATTCTTGAAAAAGAGAGGAGTTGCCATTTTTATAAAGAGGCATCTGCCAAGGGTTCACCTGAAGACCGTTGCCAACCCCCAAAGGCACCCTTACAGGTCTCCCCTTCATTCTAGTCAACCTTCACACCCCCAACACTGCCCAATGATCATTCTTCAGGTCCACTCTGCAGTCTCTGGAGCAGTTCAGCTCTGGTCTATTGATTTTGGGAGGTGATCTTAAATTAAGTAATACTTCTCTACCCCCAATGTATCTCTCCCTAGTGTTTGGGAGGTGCACATTCCCATTATCTAACTCATTGAGTCCCTGTTCAGCCCAGAAGAGTTCTCCTGGGCCATTAAAACATCAGGTAAGAGCCCAGTTCCTGATGGTCTTCCCCCCTCTTATTATAAGCATTTTTTGCAGCTCATTCTCCCTCATATGTCTGACCTATTTAATGACATTTTTTTGGGTTAGTCCTGGGCTGATCACTCTCTAACAGAGAATATCATGTTAATACACAAACCAGGTAAGGACAAAACTGTCTGCAGAAGCTATAGACTGATCTTCTTACTGAACAATGATAAGCTTTTGCGGCCTGGTATTATAAGACGTGAGTAGGCGGGGTTTGTGACTGGCCGAGAAATTAAAGACACCATTATTAAGGCAATCTCTCTGATTCAGGCTGTGTCCACTGATGAAACTCCTACTCTGCTCTTGTCCCTTGATGCAGAGAAGCATTCAAAAGGGTGGACATGGGGTATATGTCTTCAGTACTGAAGTGGATTGGACTCGGGCCCTGTTTCACATCAGACATTCTCGCCCTCTTCCTCTCCGCCATCCTGAGCCTTTGCAAACGGAGTTCTGTCAGAGCCATTTAAAATCTGAAATGGCACACAACAGGGCTGCCCGTTGTCCCCCTTGATCTTTGTTCTTACCTTGGAACTGCTATAGTCCCTAATTCACAGGACTGGTTTTATTACTGGGATTCACCTTTGCCCAATGGAGGTGAAGCTTTCAATATCTGGGGGTACATCTTACCCAAGTACTCTCTTGGCTGATAGATGCCAATTTACCAAAACTAGAGGACATGATGTGGAAGGATCTGTCCTCGTGAAACCCACTTCAGGGTCAATTTGATAAAAATGGTTGTGCTCCCAAAAATGTTGTATTTACTGAAGTCCCTGCTTATACTTTTCCCCCTGAGACAATTGTGCTCTCTACAGTAGCTTGTTGTCAATTTTATATGGTAATTTAAGAAGCCCAGGGTCAGGTATACAGCTCTCATACGCCAACCTAACCAAAGGGGTCTGGGACTGGAAAACATTATTTCTAATTAAGACTCCATCTCTCTTCATTTGCTATTAGATCTATGAAGCGAACCTTGTTGAAGTACTGGGCTGTCTTACTCATGTCTAGGGATGGGAGAAAATTTTTGCCTCAAACCAAAATAAGTGAATAATGGCACTAACCGCTTGGTGAATAATTTCTTGTGAAAAGTGCAGTTTTTCCTCTTTTTTTCGCCTAGTTCATTGCATTGGAATCCAAGGGAGCATTGAATTTACACACAACACATCACAAATGTTATTTTATTTCCCACAGGCATAGTATAAAATGGATCTGAAAGTGCTTATACTTTCCCCCCTCAGACAACTGTGCTCTCTACAGTAGCTTGTTGTCACTTTTATATGGAAATATAAGAAATCCAGGGTCTGATATACAACTCTCATACGCCAACCTAACCAAAGGGCTCTGGGACTGCCAAACATTATTTCTAATTACGACTCCATCTCTCTCCATTTGCTATTAGATCTATGAAGCGAACCTTGTTGAAGTACTGGGCTGTCTTACTCATGTCTAGGGATGGGGGAAAATTTTTGCCTTAAACCAAAATAGGTGAATAATGGCACTAACCGCTTGGTGAATAATGTCTTGTGAAAAGTGCAGTATTTCCTCTTTTTTCATCTAGATCGTTGCATTGCAATCAATGGGAGCATTGAATTTACACACAACACATAGCAAATGTTATTTTATTTTCCACAGGCATAGTATAAAATGGGTCTGAGAGTGCCTGTGTTGGTCGAGTGTGGGGAAGGAGTCAATTGAACCAGAATTTTTTTCTCATTTTCTAAATAAAGATAAATTAAAAAATAAGACATGATATAAAGGGGTCTGATGGGGGTGTCTGTATTGGTGGAGTTTAGAGGCCCAAACTCTGAGGAAACATTGATTTGTAGGACTTAGACTTGTCTGGCACAAGCTCTAAGGAAACATTTTTTGTTGTATTACTTAGACTTGTGTTAGGTCCAAGCCCTGAGAAAACATTGATTTGTAGGACTTATAGTTGTATTAGGCCCAAGCCCTGAGAAAACATTGATTTGTAGGACTTAGACTTTTTAGGCCCAACACTGAGGAAAAATTGATTTGTATTACATTGTCTAGTTAGCGTCGCAAGCCCTGAGGAATCACATCAGAGATAATTTTTGTCCATCAGGCTTGTTAGCATAATAACCCCTGAGGGATCACATCAGAGATAATTTTTTTCACTCAGGCTTGTTAGTGTGACAAGCCCTGAGGAATCAGAGATAATTTTTATCAATTCAGCTTGTTAGCGTCCCAAGCCCTGAGGAATCAGTGCTTTGTAGGACTTGTTAGAAACAAACCACCCCAATCTTTATTTTTGTAGGCCTCTGGTTTGTGTTTAAAGAACAATTCCAAAGAAAAAAGGTCCTTCTGGTCTAATGCCAGTAGTAGGGGTGGGTGAAAAGTGTGAAAAATGTCCTGCATGACTTTTCGCGAAAACGTGCCGATTTTTCATTTTTCACACAAAAGTTTCGCCATTTCGCCTATGCAAAAATGTCCTCCTTTTCACCTATTTTAACAAATTTTCTGCCCATGTTAACACATTTTCCACCTATTTTAACAATTTTTTTCGCCTATATTTCCTATAGGTACTACATTTCCCACTGTAATATTACTTCTTCTGAGGGATGAAGTTAAGAAATAAGTGGATGAAAGTTAAAGCTGTGAGTCCTACAGCAACATATGGCTTGAAAACTGTGTTAGCATGCAGAATGCATTTGTCCTTTGCCCACAACAATAACTTCCTGCTTAAGTGACACTGACACATATTCATGATGATGTCAAGTAATGAAAAAATAAAGTACAACCTACAGTGTGGCAGATGTGTATTGTAGTGGTGGTGGTGGTGGTGGTGGTGGAGGAGGACTGGCATGGTGTGATTTGTGTATGTATTTTTACCATTGTCATACTCTATCCTCCTTCTCAGACTTTTGACACACATTACTTATCGGTCATAGCAGTGGTCCCAAGTGGGGTAGATGGTGGCAACTCTTCTTCACACCCGTCCTCCACCTCCTCATCTGTACTGCTGTTAATATATTTGTCCTGGCTTTGTCTGTCATGTGTGGTTTCTGCTACTACTACTACTGAAGCTAGATATTGATGTAATTCTACTGCCACTCCTACTAGGAATCAAAGGTGCAGCACTTACAGCAGTGCTAACACTGTGGATGTTAACCCGTGTTGCTGTTGCTGGGCACTCAAAACAAGTGTGTGTGGCTGAGTGGGACTTGGACTTTGAAGAGGCGATGATGCTGATGATGACTGATAGGGTGACTGCGTGTTTTTTGACATCTGTGCTTGTCCAGGGTCAGACTTTGCAATGGCTTTCTCAAACACTTTATAGACAGGCACAGTGTTCCTTAAAAGTGGTGGAAGATTCAGCCTTTGACTTTCTGCTAACCTTATAGCCATATCATCATCCTCACTCTCAACTTCCTCTGTATCTGAACAAGAGAAGGATACTGGAGGGATATATTCTAGATCTTCATCATCATCAGTCATCATTAGTTCACCCTCAGCAGCATCAGCATCACCTGACAGTTCTTGCCCACTACTACCCTTATATTCCTGTAAGCTTTTGGAGGTCTCAAACAATTTCTTTTTACTTTTACAGTAGCAAAATCCACTACTACTTTGAGGACAGGTGTTTTGGTGCTTGGTTGTCTCACTGTCTGATGCAGCAGGCAGTTCAGCTGCTACACCTTCTTCTATTATGCTATTGCCAGCATCATCAACACTTGAATGCGACTTGTCGTCTTCAGTGTTCTTCGTATATGGTTCTTTATTTCTGCTTGCACTGGTGGTGCTGGAATTAGTTTTACTGGGACCTTGACAAACTGCATCCTCCCTTGGAGTAGAGGGATCATCATCGATTGCACACGCTGCAGCAACCATTGCTGTAGTTTTTGAACTACTACTTTACTCTCACGTCCCTGCACTGCTCCACCCCTCCTCCTTCCCCTTGTGCATTTGCTGGACATTATGCAACTACACTGTGTTTTTTTACTGTATGGTACACAACACAACTGACGCAGCTGTATGATGCCTTGCCTAAGCCCAGTCAGCTGTCTGTCACTGTCATCTAAGATATTTCAATTTTTATTCTTTATTATTTATTTATTTTTATTTATTTACTTTATTTTATTTTTTTTAAGTTGTCCACCCTGTTGTCTTATCACAGTCTGTCCAAAAAAAATTATAACTGAAAAACAAAATCAACATCTTTCCCCAGACTTCCCCTCCCAGCACAGAGACAATAACAGCAAGATCAGCAAGCAAATATGTCCCTAGCTGCCTGTGTCTTGCCAGTCAGTCACATGGAATTTTGGAGTATTTGGGGGTCAACCTCCTTCCTCCCTTCTTATCCCCTAGAGTGCCCCCAGACTCCCCTAATACAGAGAACAAATGTCCTACCTAAATGACTCCCTAAACTAAGCTTCAATTCCCCTTTTATTTGCCTATCTCCTCTAGCTCAAAAACATGCTGCTCTCTCCTTTCACAAACACAGAACGGCTGCTGTGAGAGCCTGACAGCCTTTTATTTGGCTGTAGAAATTTTTTCTGTGGTGGAGAAATATTTTTCTTCCCATTGATTTCAATGGGTGGAAAAGGCATGAAAAAGTGGAAAATTGACACTTTTCGCTGTAAATTATTCTCCAAGCGGAAAGTGTCATAATTCTCCGATTTCAGTTTGAGGCGAAAATTTTCCCCATCCCTAGTCAGCAGGTCATTTTATGATAGTCAGCGGCAAATGCCCTTTGTCACTATGGCATTTTTAACTGCTGTTCTTGCAACTGCTGCTGGGTTGTTAGGCAGCTTCGAGTATATGTAGAGAAAAGAAGTTGGCCAATAATGCTTTTACACCTGCCCCTCCTCCAAAGTCATGGGTGTGTTGTTGGAATGTATATTTGTACCTTGAGAGCAGGAAGGAATTGTGCCTCTCATCAGCAACTGCAGTGTGCACAGTGTGTGTAGTAAATAAGGAAAGGACTGGGAACAGTGGGCACATCTGCACTCACATCAAACACCTGGTGCAACTCAAACTAAACACCATGATGTTTATGGTCCCCAATGTGAAATCATCCCACCATAAACCAAGTACTGCTTCTGTCACTATGCCCCTTATCCACTCCCCAGTAAGGAAACATGACAACTTGCAGTTTTAATAGCATATTCTGTGGGATGGAATCTCCTCAGATGCCTCTTGATGTCCTGGTTACAATTATGCCCCACTGTACTACCATGTGTGGTCAGTCTACCACAGAGTGTGCAATGGGTGGACACTAACTGCTACATCCTGACATCTACAGAATGGCTATCAGTTGGTGGGGAAGGTAACGATGAATGAGGTGGATCTCCAGAAGATGTAGTTACACCTTCCCACATCCAAACCCTAGAGCAAGAAGGTGATGGCGAGCCAGTTGTTTTGCTCATCATCCAACTTTCTGACTCTGGCTGACTTTCTTTATTCTTCAGGGAGTACAGCAACAGTGGGGCCCGATTTCTTTGGTGGGGGTTTGGCTTCACATAAATGTCATGGAGTCTGTGTTTCATATGAGTTGTGCCAAGGTGTGTTCCCTCCTTTCCCCTTTTCACTGACTTGTCATAAATTGTACATAGTACCATCACGGATGACTACAATGTGCCTACCCCAAGAAAAAAAGTTCCAAACTGATGCCCATCCCCATATCTGTCTCCCATTGCTTCTCAGTTTCGGCTAAAAAGGCCATACTGTCTCTTCCACCCCAGCTGCTCCACCATCCCCTCATCCTCATCACCAACACCAGTCCCTCCTTGCTGCTGCTACTCCTCTATTACAGTCTCAATGGTTGGAGGTGATGAAAAAGGTGACAGAGGATAACCCCCCAATGCCATGGGGGGAAGGGGACTCTCACAGGGTCAGAGAAATGTTTTGGGCTCCCTTGACCGCTAGTCCGGTCGCTCTGCACCACTTCCCTTGGAGGCAGGAGGATCTACTGCAGTCACACTAGTCCCACCAGCTGCTTCACCTTCAATAACAGCAACCACATCAATTTCAGTCTCTAGGTCTTCCTCACTAGTAGTATCATCATGTCCCTCACTCCTAACACTCTGAGTCTGTAGCTGCTGGATCTTAGTAGTAGTAGTAGTAGTAGTAGTAGTAGTAGTAGTAGTAGTGATGGGTATGGAAAATGTGACTTAGGGTCCCCTGCTGTCACACTTGGCACAATCTCCACCCCCACCCCCACCCCCCGAGAATCAAAAAACACACTGGCAGATGCAGCACTGGCAGCAGGCACAGGTAGCTGACCTGTCCTGCTTACACTACTACCCTCTTCTTCCTCTGCCATGGCGCACATCTCCCCAAGATCCCTTTGGGTAATGTAGGGGTACTGGCCATCACTGGGTATGGGGAATCAGGGCATCCAAACCCTTCAAGCTGGAAGTGGTCACTTCCTCCTACTCCTTCCTACTCCACACACTCACTGGACATATAACAGGTCCTTCAGCTCCTCTTGTTATTTATATTCCAGGGACTCATAGTGATAGCACACACAATGACCCTCTCCTGCCTCATTTTTTATATAAATCACAGCTCAAGAGCCTAGCTCTCTCTCTCTCTCTCTCTAGCTGCTTCCTGGAAATGTCATGTTTTAAAAGCGAATACATGAAGAACAGTAGTTAGGAGCTACATTTAATGTCAAATAACTTTTGACAGGTGCCCCGCCCCTTTTTAAACCTAAGCCCTGCCCCGAGTAAAATAAACCATGCCCACAGCTACATATAATGTCAAACTGATTTTGACAGGTACCCCCGCCTATTTTTAAGGTAAACCACACCTGCTGCGCATAATGACCCCACCCCTTGCGCTTAATGTCCACATCCCTTGATATTAAATGCTATAAATGATATATTTTAATGAAACCACGCCTTTTGATCAGTTTTACCATAACCTTTGCACTTTATTGTGATGTAATGAAACCACGCCTTGTGCTCTGTGTTACCACACCCCTTGCGTTTTATTGTGTCATTGATATACCTACGTCTTTACATATGTGGTCTCATGAGGCGTACCAACATACGTTTATAGCGAATTATAGTGCTTACATCATTTTAATACATGTATTATTTTTGTATTGATGCGTACATTAGGGAGGAGGGGTTCAGGACAAGTCTGGGCATGTTTTAGAAAGGCAGCCATGTCCGGCCATGTTTATGTAAGTATGCGTACAAGGCCGGACATGTTTATGAGTGAGAACTATGAAAGCGCCAGACTTTTGTGCGCATGACCAGGAAAAAACATGTCCGGACATGTTTTTGAGTGAGAACTATGACACTGTGCCAGACTTTTGTGCGCATGACCAGGAAAAAATGGCGGAGAGGAAATCATTGTCAATTGTCTATTAGAGCAAAAACATTGCTATAGTTACAGAAATAAAAGAGAAACAAAAGATCATAAAGTTATTGTCTCAATGATTGACTTTGCGCGATATAATAATGGAAAAAAATTCATACTGACTGTTATAGATGTTTTCTCCAAATATGCTTGGGCTATAGCATTAAAGAATAAAACAGGACAAAGTGTAGCCCAAGCATTCCAGAGTATATTTGAGAATGGATGTGTACCTCAAAAGTTACAGACAGACAGAGGCAAAGAATTCCTAAACAGAGATTTAAAATCATTGTTAAAAAAGTATGAAATTCAGCATTTTGTAACAAATATCAATGTGAACGCTATTGTGGAGCGGTTTAACAGATCATTAAAGTCCAAGATGTGGCGCTATTTTACAGCTTACAATACTTACAGATATATAGATGTTCTGGGTGAACTAATATTTAGTTACAACCACGCAATCCACAGATCAATACGCTGTGCTCCAGTAGATGTTACCCGTGAAAACAACCTTACAGTTTGGAAAAATATTTACGGTGATTATTTCAGGCGTAAAAAGATTAAACCTGCATTTAAAATTGGTGACCAAGTCAGAATATCAAGGCATAAGGATCTTTTTGCTAAAGGCTATGAACAGACTTTCACAGATGAAATATTTTCAGTGGACAGAATAAACACCAGAGGTATTAAGCCACTTTTTGTTTTAAAAGACTGTAATGGTGAATTGATTGAAGGGTCATTTTACTCTGAAGAAATTCAAAAAGTACCTACAAACAGTGATCGTGTTTACAGGATTGAACATGTTTTAAAACAGAAGACTGTAAAAGGCAAGAAACTATATTTTGTTAAGTGGCTAGGATACCTAGCAGCATTTAATAGTTGGATTGAAAAAAGCAAGTTAACCACAATCTAAAATATAGAGCCATGGAGCAAAATGCATTTTATGTAACGCTGCCTAGTAACGCATCATCTGAAACGTATCCACAAAATGAAATATCCAGTTATACAAAAAAACTCTCTAAGCCAATCATCCTAAAAGGAGAATGGGAAGTGGGGCTCTCAGAAATTCAGTACCCACACACTTGGGACACGTTTGAAGCATATGAGGGTTTAATATATGTTGGCGTTCCTGGCGGCCTACTCAAACAGCTCAGTATAAAATTTGGATATTATAATGATGTTAAAAGCCTGGTGAAAGTTATTAATGAACGCATTATTAGTTACAAACAACCACCGATGGATGTAAAATTAGAACATGACGGGCTATCACGAACAGTGACGGTCATTGGCAAACATAACTTTATAGCCAGTGATCGACTGACACACATTCTTGGTATTGATTCCAATCATATGGGCAGCGGCAAAACAGTAAGAAAATGTGCAGATATAAAAATTGGTTTTTATACACTTTTTGTTTACACAGACATAATAGAGCACCAACGGGTTGGCGACAGTTTTGTACCACTGTTACGTACAGTAGAAATTACAGGGAGCAACAATGAAATAATTACTCAATGATACATCAAACCGGATTACATACCTGTCAGTAAATATAATTTTGACAACATAACTATTGAGATAAAGAATGATCAAAACAGAAATGTGTCATTCAAATACAGGAAGTCCATCGTGAAACTACACTTTCGTCCGCGTAGAGGTAGTTTCTACTGAAGATAGATAAAAATGGTTGCTGCTAAAATCTATGGTGAACCACACGTTTACAGCGCTTATTATAAGTCTCAGGCTGGATACAGTCTTCCAGGTTTTCACGGAAGCCCTTATATGTACGGCCGTGGCTTAGGTGGTATTTTTAGAAGTTTATTCAGGAAAGCTGTGCCACTGTTCAGGCATGGCTTAGAAATTGTAAAACCGCATATGAAAACAGCAGCAAAGAACATTGCAAAAGATGTTGTGGGGCGTGTTTCAACAACCATGATCAATAAAATGGGCGGAGAGCCCCAGGAGGGGTCAGGGTTAGTTTACATTGGTAAATCTATGCCTAATAACAAGTGGAAATACACTGTAGCATTCCCGCCTACTGTGTCATGTGACCTAAATAAAAAGAGGCCATGCAAGTCAAGAAGAAAGAGAAGGAGTTCACGGCGTAACACAGACAATATCTTCTAAGCAACAGTTATGGCATTCATACACACAGCGTCTGTAGAGTGCGCCAAGTCAGAGCTGGACATTTTTGAAATACAGCCAACACAGACCAGCATAGAAAAAAGCCTTTATGTTGAAGTACAGCTACTAGCCGCTATTTCTGAAACATCGCCACTTGAGTTTTACATTGCAGGAAGCGGTGAACATTATTTAGATCTGAATAACACCTTATTATACATTACGTGTAAAATTGTTAAAAACGACAATACAGCTATTCCTGATGGAGCGCGCATTAGCCTGATCAACTACCCTATAGCGACACTGTTTAACAAACTTGATGTTACTCTTGTCTGGTTTTATGCCTGCTGGCAAGTGCTTTATGATGATTTGTTGCACATGATGCCTCATATTCGTTTTATTGAGGGTTTACCAAACACATTTAATGATGATGATTTGTTCCCACCTAGCAGAGTAAATTTGACAATTGTGGATGACCTAATGGAGGCTGCCAGTGAGAGCTCTGACATTGAAAAAGCATTTACCAAGTATGTACATCACAGGAACCTGAGTATCTTGTACCTTGTTCAAAATGTTTTATGCCAAGGTAAAAAAAGCAGGACTATAAATTTAAATACTAACTATATGGTGCTTTTTAAGAATCCTAGAGATAAATTACAAATTACTACTCTAGCCCGTCAAATGTATCCAGGAAAATCACAATACTTTTTAGATGCTTTTGAAGATGCCACCCATAGATCATATGGTTATTTGTTGGTAGATTTAAAATCTATGACTCCGGAAGATTACCGCTTAAGAACTGGTCTCTTCCCACCAGATATACCTGCAACGTATATATTTATAAAAAACACCCCTCTAAAAACAAATAGTTTGCAAATAATTTGTAATTCCGTGCAGATACTCAGCAACTGTGAACATGTCTAAGAGGATACGCCGCAATTGGCAGGTTTTAAAAACTTTAATACGCTCTTCACCTTCACAAAGGAAAGCTATTTTATGCACCGCATCACATGATTTAGTCACTGCAATATCTGAAATAGCGCTCAATACCCTTAAAGGGAAATTACCTTTATCACCACGCCAAGTAGAAGTGCTTAGAAAGTGGCGTAAAAATATAAAGGCTCTGAGCGATAAGAAAAATTCAATTATTAAGAAGAAGAGACTGATTAAACAGTCTGGCGGTTTCATTGGGTCTCTGTTAGGTTTTGCTATACCGCTGCTAACAGGCCTTCTAACTAACAGATAATGGAGCATGCTGAGAAAATGTATCTGGTTCCTAGACAAGATTTGGACCTAATACAGCGTACAGGCCAGCGCTCTGCAGCCACGCATGAGTCTGCCATTCAACGTCTTGATTCAGAAATTATGGCGATCCTTCAGAATAAAAATATAACAGAGGCTGAAAAGATAAAAAGGTATACCACTATATTGCAGAGATACTTGGTACATGCTAAGCAGAATGAGCATGAAAATATGTCATTGACGCTTCTCCTACCTCCTGGCGAATCCACCTCAACAACACATGCTACCCCGCAGGTTCAGCCTGCTGAAGTTTCTGGTGCTGTAGATGGTGCACTTTTGGAGGTAATTAATAATGTAAATGACCGGTATAAAAAAACTGCTGAATTACTGCTCAGTAAAATGGCCAATTCTAAACACATTACAACGTGGAATGATAAGGGTGAATTTGTTTACAAAGACACTGTTGTACCTGGTTCTAATATACTAGACTTGATCCGTGGTGTTACACAGAGTCATAATGTTAGTCTTCGTAAAATGCCCAGGGGGTGGATTACTTTTCTACAGGCTATGGCTGAGCTGAACATACCTTCTACAGTTGTAGGAAATGCTTCAAATAGAGACTATCTGGAACAGTTAAAAATTCAGAACCATTAATCTACATCTACCACTACAGCAGAACATACACATCCTAAAAAAACTATCACCGCGGAATATTTCTTTAACATCGCCTGGTTTAACTACTCCTCACGGTTATTTACTCCCTAAAAGGCGTGGGAGTATAATGCAACAGTCTACTGACTGGTTGACTTTGTAATCCTATTTATTCTGTCTGTGTGATGTTTTAATATCCGCTGTATATTCTACATTTAAGTATAATTTACGTGTTCTACTGTAAATTTTACAATAACTTTATGATCTTTTGTTTCTCTTTTATTTCTGTAACTATAGCAATGTTTTTTGCTCTAATAAACAATTGACAATGATTTCCTCTCCAACATTTTTTCCTGGTCATGCGCACAAAAGTCTGGCGCAGTGTCATAGTTCTCACTCAAAAACATGTCCGGACATGTTTTTTCCTGGTCATGCGCACAAAAGTCTGGCGCTGTCATAGTTCTCACTCATAAACATGTCCAGCCTTGTACGTATACTTACATAAACATGGCCGGACATGGCTGCCTTTCTAAAACATGCCCAGACTTGTCCTGAACCCTTCCTCCCTAATGTACGCACCAATCACAAAAATAATACACGTATTAAAATGATGTAAGCACTATAATTCGCTATAAACGTATGTTGGTACGCCTCATGAGACCACATATGTAAAGACATAGGTATATCAATGACACAATAAAGCGCAAGGGGTGTGGTAACACAGAGCACAAGGCGTGGTTTCATTACATCACAATAAAGTGCAAGGGTTATGGTAAAACTGATCAAAAGGCGTGGTTTCATTAAAATATATCATTTATAGCATTTAATATCAAGGGATGTGGACATTAAGCGCAAGGGGTGGGGTCATTATGAGCAGTAGGCGTGGTTTACCTTAAAAATAGGCGGGGGTACCTGTCAAAATCAGTTTGACATTATATGTAGCTGTGGGCGTGGTTTATTTTACTCTGGGGCGGGGCTTAGGTTTAAAAAGGGGCAGGGCACCTGTCAAAAGTTATTTGACATTATATGTAGCTCCTAACTACTAAGAACATGCAAGTAAAGAGGCAAAAAGTTTGTAGCCATTGAATAAATAGTCAAAATGTTTTGGCAATGGGCAAAGACCGGGAAGAATTTAATATTTTTTTTAAAGTGGATTTTCCTGCAAAAAAGACAACCGCATGGTTTTCATGGATTTTTTTCATGAGAATATGATGGGACCTTTCTGATACTCCTTCTCAAGCCCCCTTTCTCACCTCTTGTCCCATTCCTCCCCCTCTTCTCTCTTTATTTTGCTTTTTTCACTCCTTCTCCTTTTTCCTTTAAAATTGTTCTTTGTCTACTCTTTGTTTTATACGTTCTAGCTCTATCAGCCCATCATCAATACATACCGTTTGGGCCCTTCCTTATTCTGATTTCTTTGCCTACTGATAAGTATTGGTTGGGCAAGCTCCCCATAGATCGTAGCCTTCTGTTCATCTTGTCTCTTCAATTTCACATTTGTTGTTCTAGAGTAATTATGCATTACTTATCCTGTATTACATTTATATGCGTTGGATCACTTTATTGCCTATTGTATACTGAGAATGTTTAGTACTCATTGCTTGTAAATGTATCCTTTCTATACTTAATACAATGTAAAGAAAAAAATTAACCTCCCCCCACCACAAAAGAAAAAGTTTATCGAAATACATGTTTCTTTCTGGTGCCCCACCAAACAGAGCAGTGCACAAACGTCCTAATTCACAGACCTATGTCCACATTCCATGGGTTCCTGAAACAGTGGACACTCAGCTTTTATGTGTCCCAGTTTCCCAAATTCAAAGTGGTAAACAGGGTTCTCCTGGTCTGCAGACCTTTTCGTGGTTTATAATTCACATTTCTTTTCTGAGAATGTTAGGAATCTACAGTCCAAATTACTGTCTTTTGGAGTTTACCAGAGTTCCAGACCTTTGGGCCTTGGGGCAGCCCTTGATTCTGGTGCAATGCTGATGGGGTAGTAGTTTTTAGTAGTTATTTGTTCAGGTGTTGAGGTCTCTGGCTTTAACCATCTGCTGGCCAGATTAATCAAATCAAACATTTGTGACCTTGGTGCCTTCTGCTCCTGGTGCATCCAGTTACACAGTAACATAGTAACATAGTTGATGTGGCTGAAAAAAGGCATGTGTCCATCAAGTCCAGCCCATGCCAAAAACACCCCTGTTGATCCAGAGGAAGACAAAAAAAACCTCTGGAGCAATTTGTAATTTAGCCCCAAGTGGGTAAAAACATTCCTTCCTGACTCCAAATGGCAGTCAGATATTTCCATGGATCAACATCCTATCTGCTTTGAAGCCATCTGTCATAATTTTCAATATTGTTCTGTGCCAGATAGGCATCCTTTGCTTTTTTGAAAGCAGGTGCATTATCTGCAAGTACAACATGATGAGGCAAATAATTCCATAGCTTTACCGCCTGTACTGTAAAGAATCCCTGCCTTTGATTTCGTTGAAAGCACCTTTCCTCTAGCCTTAATGGATTACCTCTTGTTCTTAGCTCAGCTCTTTGCATAAATAATTAATTGGCTAGTTCTTTGTATTGACCTTGAATGTATTTGTAAATGGTAATCATATCATCCCAAACATGGGATTACGTGACGAAAGAGAAGCATCTGAGGCTCCCTAAATCCACAGAAGAACCGTGGTTAGTTCTCCAAAATGTTTGGAACAACCTACCAGCCAAGTTCATTAGCAAACTATTTGCAAATATACGTAGAAGAATTGATGCTGTTTTGAAGGCAAAGGGTGGTCACACCAAATATTTATTTGAATTACATTTTTCTTCTGTTCATTCACTATCTTTTTGTTAATTGATAAAAATAAACTATTATCATGTCTATTTTTGAAAGCATTCTTACTTTACAGCATTCTTTCCACACCTGCCTAACACTTTTGCACACTGTATGTTCTGAAATATGTTGGAATAGATGTTCTTATTGATGTTGTTGATGTTGCTGCTGGTATAATCCATTTGCTAATATCTATAAGATCTATAAGCATATCTTTATATTATTTGACAGAATCCAAGAGAAATGCTGCAATCATGACTTCTTGTGACAAACTGATCACACTTTGGTAGAAATTCAGAATTGTTATGTTTAAAGCTGGGGTCAAAGCAGCGTACGTGCACCATATCACCACACAAACAGCCTAAATCCCTCTGTGGCAAAATAAAAAGAAATTGTTTTAGACCTCTAAAAGTAGTGGAGATATGGTGCTGTCCCAGGTACTGGACTTTGGCCATCCCCAACTGACATTTTACTGGTTTTCCAATCAACCTGGCCTCCTGGATATAGTCAAGAACCTCAGCTAGATGGGCTATGTGCTCCTCTCAGGTATCACTGTACACTGCACACTGTTCACAAGGTATGCACAGGCACAGTATTGGAAGCGCTCCAGAAGTCTATCCACCAACCACTATAACATTTCTGGGGCATTCTTCATCAAGAATGGCATAACCAGAAATTTACATAAGCCGAAATGGTGAAGAAGGCCATCTTTTCTGAGCTTGATCTGACAAGACCTCTGCCAACTGATCCTGCAACTTGTCAGTGCAGAGCATAGTAGTAACAAGCGGTAGGAATCGCAATTTTATAGACAAATCAGTCAGTGCTGGACCTTAAGGAGCTAAAGAGAAAAGGTGGCTGCAAATATCCCTGGCACTCAAACCTGGTGTAAAGCAAAAGATACACAACAAAATCTGCTCACACCTATCTCAAACACTCCTCATATTAAAATAACAGGGATCGACATACAGAATACAAATAATAAAATCAAATCTGCAAGAAGTTAAGGAAGTCCTTATTCCTCAAAAATCCTGAAGTATATAGTAAATATACAGAAATACACATATATAAGGGATAAATATAATTTTCACAGTAGTTCCTTAACTGATATAACGCACTGCCCTCGTAATGATTCAGTGAGTCCAAAAATCCAAATAAGTTGATGCCGTGTATTCCTTCTATTATAGTGAGTATATGTAGCTGTGGATGGAATCAATCCACTTTCTTCTCACTGGATACAAAGTTACTCAATCAAGGATACCGCATCCACTTGTCTATGTATCTTACTGCTGCATCGCTCCTCCAATAACATCTCAGGTTCCCCACTCATCCCCTTGAAAGTCCAGTAACCAATCATGAAACACACTAAACCCTGGGAAATCCAAACCAGCCAATAAGGGGATTGCAGACAACAGTCAGGGTTTGAAACTACCCAGTGAGAGCCCTGCCAACAACATCCATGCAAAAAATGACTAATCTTATCTCTTCTTCCCCCAGGAAGAGTGTATGTAGGAAATCTTTTAGTGTTTGAGGCAGTTCTATGCTGTGGAACTTAGCAGCAGAGAGTGAAGCACTGGTCTTAACATTTATTTAGATGAGCTGCCAATCTTTGCCACTGTTTATAACGGGGTCCTATTAATACACAATTTTACTAAAATGCTTCACAATATACTAGCCATTTTTCTGAAAAATTAATGTTTTTTGAGAAATGAACCTTTATGTTTTAGTGGCACTATGTGGCACTTTATGTTAATTCCATTCAGAGTATGCTAATTAGTTGTGTTATAGGCCAAACTTACCACTACTGGAAATGCCTCAAGTGTGTGGACTGCTTTGATTCATTCATAGCACAGTGTATTGATCCATCAAACTAACTAATTAGCATGCTAGACTGTGCCATCAACAGAAACAGGTTCATTTCTCAACAACTATGTTTATGACAAATGGCTAGCACAGCATATAGTCAGTGTTTAAGTCTTTATAGAATGAACTAAACTTCTAATAGTAAGACAGGTCCACTTACAGGAATAGTAAGTCTTTCTTTTGACTTTACATTTTCTGCAATATAAACATATGTACTATTTTTTAAAAAAAATCTTTACCTACTTCTTTTAGCACTTTTATGTCCATGACAATGAACTGAGGAGAGCTTTCTGTCAGGAAACATTAAAACAGGTTTGATACAATGTAAAAAAGAAACAATGTAAAAATAAAAAGAAAGCACACAAAGAATTTGGTACTTTAGATACACTATGAAATGTTATTGTATCCTGCTTTGACAGTCTATAGATCAGAAAAATCTCTGCAAACTGGGTTCCGGTTAGCTCACTGACAGGCACATTAAGGTGTCCCAAAAATAGATAAAATAAAAAGAAAAGTTTACTGTTCCTATTATGCACTTGTTGTATATGCAAAGTCAAAGTAAAGGGTTACTATGTCTTTAAGTAACACACAGTAAGGAGAGTGGGTGAATAGTATTGCTCTGCTCCAGTCTAACACCTGTGTACACTGCTGTGTGTATATATTGCTACTTTGTGATGAATACATCAATAGGTGGGTAGTGCATGAGTGTGTGGACACTTCAGGGTGAGCACACAGTGGCTGATTATAGTAAAACGAGTTCAATTCTGGAGCAAATCACCTGTACTATAAGGAGTAAATAAAATGTTTATTGCTTTAAAAAGGGGTTTAAAGGGATAGTAATACTTAATATATAAAAATATGTATATTGTAGAGCTTATCCTCCTGAGTAAAACAAGAGTACTCCCACTTCTGAAAGGTGTTTATTCAAAAGTTAATACAGCTCAAACTTGAAATTTTTAGGTGCATTATCACAGTGGCCTGAAATTGTACAGTGGCGCTGTTGCTACACCATCCTATGGACAGCTCTGGTCCGCAGCCCATAAATCTCCATAGGATGGTGTAGCAACAGCTCAACTGTACAATTTCAGGCCACTGTGACATTGCACCTAAAAAATTCAACTATCCCTTTAAGCTCTTGAATGAGAGAGATATTTCGAATATATTGCTTTATATTGTGTTGAAGAGCTCTTTAGCATTCAAAACGTTAAATCCTCTTTTAAATCAGCTGTAATTTGGGTAATCATTTTTTTTCTCTCATAGTTCAGTTGGTTTACTCCACAACTTCAAAACATTTCTTAGTACATCTGCCTCACTATGTACAGATTAGGTACAGAGGAAATCACAGTAATAATCTTCCTTTTTACATATGATTGCATAATCCTAATATTATTTGCTTTATATATAGTTTTGTTTCACTTTATCAGTTCACTCATCTACTGAAAAATATTCTGTGAAGATCCCAACCAGCTAAAAACCATTAGAGCCACTAATGTAATAGACAGAATATCAATATTACCAGATATCAATGTTTGAGTGTCAGAAGGGTAGTAAATGCATTGCTTCATAGGGCCCTGGGTAACCTTTTGGTAGCCAAAGAGTTAAAAAAAAAACATTATCCTATCCCCCCAACTTTATAGAATGTCTTTCCCTCAGCTTTTACCTTCCAGGACTCCCAGTATAAGCAGCAGTCTAACACCGTTCATTCTGTCAGTAGAACTGAAAGAGTTGACAGTAAGGGAACTCACAAGCTCTCACCTTCCTCAAATAGAAAAAAAAAATAAAATTCTCTTTCAGTCAGGCTTTTCCCTGGTGACTCTGTAGAATAAAGAGACATCAGCCTCATTATTATTTAAAATCTCCCTATGACTAAATTTTCAAAGGTGCAATGACTCAGACCCTTTAAATGATAAGGAAAACTCAATCATGACAGAGTAGGAATGCATCAGAAGAGTCAATCAGGCTGTGATTTAACAGTCCAAAGTCTCCTCCCAGTGTTGGGAGATGATCAGCTCCTCACACTGCAATGTTAACCACTAGGGCCTTCTGCCAGCTTTGCCATTTCACTTGTGTGCATGTGGGTTACTGTGGGAAGGTACACTTTCAGAGATATCCTGGCTTTGCTTCTTACTGCTGGGATCCAAGTCACAACACTAAGAAGTGTCATTAAGTGACAGCCTGTACCTTTCATAAAATAAAGTTTAAAATAGTTAATAAATAAATATAACAATAAACTTGGCTGAACTTGGCTGTTCTCAGGTCTGATCTTCTAGGCTCACATCAGGACTCTCCAGGACAGTTCTCTCTCTAGGGCCTTGATCCAATAAGGCATGGTAAAACTGTAGGTAAGGCAAAAACGCATTACAGAACTTTAGCCATGTCTGTGTAGCACAGATGTGCAATAAGCTGTCTACCAGAATGGTAGGCTGCACAAAAACACATAGCCTCATAACGTGAGTTGCACCTTTTTTTTACCTCACCGTGCGTTCATTCTGTCGCTAAAGAACTACAGATACGTTAGCTTCAAAGGACACAAGCTAACATTCAACGTTATCTAGCAATGCTAAATGTTGTCAAAACAAGTTAAAAATTACAGCTAATCACAATACACCAAAGTAACAAGTACATTCAAATAAATGTATATATACCCCAAAATAACTGACACACACTGCCTGCGTTTGGAGGTTCTCAGAGCTACAGCACAGGGCCCAGGAGTGGAAGATAGACTTAGCGACAGAGAGAGAGAGAGAGAGAGAAAGAGAGAGAGAGGAACACATTAGAGAAAGGTAGACTTGGAGTAGGGAGTGGATATATTTGCATTTAATATATTCACATAATACAGATTGGCACTTATTGCGCACATTGCATACACACATAAACACCCAGACATATTTTGTTTTTGGACACACAACACTTTTTTTATTTTATTTCATACAGTGTGATTCAGTGAGTTCAACCGAGTGCCAGATAGTTATTATGACCGAGTGCCTCTACGAGTGACTGGGTGTGCGTGGCTGTGTGAGGGAGCTAGGAGAGTGGTAGTGATATCGCAGGGAGAGGAGTGGAGGCTAGAGGGATGCGGAAAGAAGCAGGAGAGGAGGAAAGAGAACAGGGCATCCCCGGTCATGGAAGGAGGGGGAGAGGGAGAGCAGGTGGGTGGAGGGGTACATAGCAACGGGCAGGTACAAAGTGGGAAGTGGAGGGGATGTGCAACAGGAACATATACAACCTGGGACAGTGCAGGCAAGGCCTGACTAACAAACTACTTCTTACAGTTCTAATATGTCCCAGACTGGATTGTAGGAGGACACATTGTAGGACTCTATGTAATCCAAGGAGGTGAACATGGCCCTGGAAGCACATACTCTTCACCACCGAAAAGGCCATAGAAATTGATGCCAGGAAGAAGCTCGTCTGGAGTCAGGTCCAGAACGCAGTCGACACAGTGTCCAGGTGTAAAAGCATCATAGACTCCAACAAGAAGAGCTGGACAGACTGCAAAAGAAAAGTCAAGTACATGCGAGAGGCAATGGAGGTGGTCCACCAGCGAACATCACCTTCAATGCCTGGGAGGAGGTGCTTCGACAGAACCTTTCCACAACTGCTGTTGAGGGGATCCAAGGCAGCAATGACACTGGAGATGACAACACCCTCCAGACTCATAGTAAGTCAATCTGTCCATAACTGTCCACCACACAAAGTAATTTAGATAATATGGCACAACACAGTGCCAGCCTTGAGCTCCCCAAATTGACCAACTCAGCATTGATATGGTTGAAACAAGGTGATGTTGTAGATTCCAAAACAAAACGTGATTGTGCAAGCAGGCCAGTTCATGTCCAAGTACAAGTATAAATGCCTTGATCAAACATACCTACCTCATACAAACAATGATGGTGCTCACAATATCCATGTAGCCACAGTTTACCACCCCTGGATTCAAACAGACATGTCTCCTATTTCACAAAATATGTACCCTACATGTATGCATGCCTCCTTTCCATCCCCATTGTTCAGGATACATATGATACAGAAAGCTCTACCACTGTAGGTCACTTACATCAATGTACAGGTTCTTGTCAAATTGTTCAATAAATGAGTGCCAGCATTGCAATGCATGGGATACCATTCATTCAATCAAGGGCTCACATGTCAATCTCATTGTCTTGCATCCCGCTTGTCATTGCTCAGGTTACTAATCACAGCATAATTTCCCCATAATTTCCCTATGGTGCAATGAGTTTGCTCTTGAATAGGATTTTCTTTGTTCATATGGCCATTAGTCTCTGTACTAGTCTGACTAAAATGTGATGCTTCTCTATTCTCATCTGCTTAACCTCTTAAAGACCAGAGGGGTGTTATGCATTGATCCTCAAAGGACTGTTAATCTATTCATACATATTTGGTTTCTTTGTAGTAATAATTTTTCATAGGCTAGTGAAGACGGGCGGCATTGACTATTCATGGAGTACATTTGATGAAGTAATGCATAGGCCAAAGGACTTCAGAACCTCTTCTCTAGAGGATGTCACTGTATAAAGACAGAACTTGCATCTTTGGAGGTTTGCACACTGTCGTAGGCTTGTCACTCAATAGTCTTCACTATTGTAAGGTGAATTCTCTGTGTTCTGACCCTGTTAGGAAAATGGGAAAACATCAGTTTACTAAACAGTTCATGTGCAGTGTTCATATTAGGTAAGCAGAACAATATTTGTAGTGTATATTTATAAAATATTTTCAATCTACTGGATTCAATAACAGATGGTAAAGCATTTGTACAGTCCAAAGTGTCATTATGTTAAAAGGAATAAGCACATATTAAATTTCCTATTTATTTTTAAATGCACACCTTATGGATCAGGAGTCCTAGCCTATCTTTCTGACCCAGCCATTCTTTCATTTACATGATTGTGGGAGGATGTATCTTAAAGATTATGTATTTTGTGCATGGGACTTGGAGTGAAAGTTACATAACTCAAGGTAATTCTGATCCCACTTATAGAGTATCCTTGGATTGTTACTCCATGACCCTGTCCAATGCACAGTGGAGATTTCAGATCCCCACTTCTGCCTCCAACTTCTTGTGGGTTGTGATAGTGGATAGGTAATAACATAAGTAGACATTACATTTTCATCTGTGACATTGTATGGTGAGTGCCTTATAACCTGGGCTTGTGTGTGTGTGTGTGAGGGAGGAGAAGTAAGCAAACATAGATGCAGTTTTTGTGAATATCACAAAAGAAAAGAAAAGGAAAAAAACATACATGTGCATGGACATACGCTCATTCACACATAGAAGTATATAGTATAAAATTTGTGTTTGGAGTGTGGCATAAATAACTATAGCAGGGTCATAACACCTCTCACTCCCCGGGCTGGATGACAATGTCATTAGTACCATGCAGGTTGGGTGGGGCAATTTTTTTATATATAAACTAGTTGAAGAGCCTGTTACATGGTCCACAGTGCCATTGCCAGCCGGTCATGGGACAGTCATGCACAGTAGAGACTGGCCACGCCGCGGCTGATACAGTACCAGCCGGTCGCGGTGCAGTCATGCTCAGTAGAGACTGCCCACGCAGCGGCTGATACAGTGCCAGCCGATCACGTTGCAGTCATGCTCAGTAGAGATTGTCCGCGCCACGGCTGATACAGAGCAGAGCCTCGTCACGGGCAGTCTCTACTGTGCATGACTGCAGCACGCACAGCAGTCTCTACTGCACATGACTGCATCGTTACACACGTTTTAGCAAATTATTATATAGGATACAATGATGAAACATTGCCCTGGTGTTCAGCTTCAGTATGAAACAAAGTTATTTCTACAAGAACAATAAAAATTAAAACCAAAATGTAAAAAGATATCCTTTTTCTTGCATGTCCAGGGTTATGGACAGAATTGTATCCAAAAAGTTACAATCTTCTTATTTTTAAGAATTAGTCAAGGATTTTTTTTAACCAGACAGTTAAGATTGCTAGTGCTAGCTATGGGTGGTACAATAACTGTTCAAAAATTCAAAAAGTAAAAGCATTGACTTTTGCTTTCTCTTATGTAACTTTTTGGCTGAAACAGAGGTTATTATTCAGTCCTATTTACTTCCATTGTAATGGAATTAGATTGAAATGTAAAAGAAATATTGATAATGCCTAGGGGTGGGCGAAAGTTGTTGCCATGTTCCAGCGAGAAATCCCCCAAAAACCACTTTGTTGTCTGCTTTTTCGCGGGAAAATCTGCTTTTAAACCAGCGATTAAAATCTTTGCTTTTTTTGCCCATTGGCCAAAATTCTTCACCAGTTTTTCAATGGCTAGAAATTTTCCATCCATTTACATGGTTTTTGCCTTTTTTGCTATAAAAAAGTGAGGTATTTGCGGAAGTGAAACACAATAGAAGCAGCTACGGAGCGAGGTAGATGTGCTGTGCTGTTCTGCTGTTATTTGTTTGGAAAATTGAGGCAGGAGAAGCTCATAGTGACTGCTATCACTATGTGAAAGATTAAAAATAATAAAAGGAGGGACTGGAAGGACCCTTACGTGTCCACTGAGTCTGAGGAGGAGGAGGAAGTGAGCACTACTGAACCAATTCTGTCCAGTCCCCCTAAATCACCCCTAGGGGTCTTGGAGAATTTAATGGGAAGGGAGGAAGAAAAGGGTAGTACTAGTGAGAGCAGGACAGGTCAGCTGCATGTTCCTGCTGCCAGACCTGCTGCCCCTGCTGCTACCATTGCTGTACCTGCTGCCAGACATGCTGCCTCTGCTGCCACTAGTGCTGTGCCTACTGTCAGATGTACTGCCCATGTTACTGCTACCACCTTTGCTGTGCCTGCTGTCAGACGTGCTGCCCCTGCTGCCCCCATTGCTGTGTCTACTGCCAGTGCTGCCCCTGCTGCTACCAGTGCTGTGCCTGCTGCTAGTGCTGAACCTGCTGCCACCAGTACTATGCCTGCTGTCAGACGTGCTGCCTCTGTTGCCACCAATTCTGTGCCTGATGCCAGTGCTGAACCTGCTGCCACGAGTGCTGAACCTGCTGTTAGTGTGTCTTGTAATATTCAGGAGTGGGAGAAGGAGAAGATGATGTCAAGTGTGACAGCAGGGGACCCTAAGTCACATGTGCCACCCCCAAGCAGTACCACCAGTGCTAATACTACTACTACTACTACTATGAAGGTCCAGCAGCTTGTTAGTGTTAGGTTTGAAGTAGGGGGTAATCATCATATTACTAGTGACTGTGTGGAGGAAGACTCTGGGGCTGAACTTGATGTGGTTGGTGTTAGTAGTATCAGTAACAGTAATGGTGAAGCAGCCAGTGGGACTAGTGTTAGGGGAGTGGTAGGGGAAGCATTTGAGATTGTCCAGATTAGTCAAGGGAGCCCACACCATTCCTCTAGCCCTGGGAGTCCCTTCCTTTCACTACAGTGTCCAAGTGGAACATGATCCTGAAGAGTCCAGAACTGTTGGAGGGAGAGCAGATGTGGAATACTACCACCACCAGCAGGAGCACAGATCAGCTGCCTGTGATTGCTGCTAGTGCTGCTAGTCCCCTTCTTCAGGTTACCAAAAATTGACAAGTGTGACATTACGGGATCCTCTGTCAAATTTCTCATTACCTACTCCAACCAGTGAGATGTCTGTAATAGAGCAGCAGCCGCACATAGGGACTAACTAATGTTGGTGGTGATGGTGATGCTGGAGAAGCTGGGGTGGAAAAGACATTAATGGCCTTTTTAGCAGAAACTGAGAAGGAATGGAAGACAGGGATGGGGATGGGTATCACCACCAGCACCACTAGCAATGGGCTTTTGAAATTTGTGGAATTTGCAACTGCTTTAATTCCTGCTGCTGCTGCTAAGATGCAAGGGCAGCAGGATGCTGAGGAGCAGGCTAGTGTGCCACAGGCCACCGTGGGCACAGTGGGAATGAGGTCAACAAGTGATGCTAGACTAGGATAGGTTCCACTTGCCAGCAGCAGCAATACTCAGAGTCCTAGTTGCTGTGCTGATTCTGAGGCAGTAGCAGTAACAGCAGCAACATCATCCGCTGCCACAGACAGTGAAGAGGAATGTGGAGGACAAGAAGAAAGAGGCCATTCTCCTGCACATATTCCCTATCCCTCCCCCCTGAAGTTATGGGGGTGGGACTATTTTAATTTGGGGCAGGCACAGTGAAGTCATCACCAACGTTACTGTGCACAATTTGTGACAAGTCAGTGAGAAAAGGAAAGGAGGGAACACACCTTGGCACAAGCGCCCTGATAACACACATGAAACACAGATACCATGACATTTATGTCAAACATGTTAAAGCCAAACACCCACCACAGTAATCAAGCACTGCTGTTACTGTACCCCCTGACTCTCCAGAAAGGCATCAAATGGCGAAGCGGAGATCAATGAGGAGGAAGAATAGAGAAACCCAGGCACAGACTGGAAGTTCCATGAGGAGTGAAACAACTAGCTCGCCATCAGCTTCTTTCTCTAGGATAACTACATTTTGTGAAGGGAATGTCTAAATGTACAGTCTCCCACTGACAGCACAGAAGGTCCCTCATACAAAAAGGTTGTAGGGATGTTTGTTAGGAGTAGAAAAATGAGTTTTTATGAAAAGAATGTGACAGCCCTGTGCAGCCAGAAAGGCCTATATATATATATATATATATATATACCCCTCTGGCATTGGAAGAGTTAATGCATTGTAATTATTTT